>CM053403.1:71035926-71104077 GCA_028644305.1 Xerus rutilus | reverse complement strand
TGAAGAATCTTGGTTTGTTTGAGTCATTTTCTTCCCTTGTTTTTTCATGATGTTTGTGTGTCTTTCCTTCTAGCTCTGTTGAGCCAAGTTATTACAGTTTTTGCTCCTATATGTGTATAGTTTTGCTGCAGGGTTTCAGTACTGCTCTTTTAAAGGGGGGCTCAATATTAGTTGATCACAATACAAGCAATATATAGTTTCAAACCAAGTAGTTCCTAATAGTTCCCAAATACATTTACAGTTTAGTCACAATATACAACAATTATGGGTTCCTTAACAATCTATTATGTAAACAATAAGTTCGCACAGGGGTCTATAGTTACTGTTGGTGGGCTAGGGAACCTTGAGGGTGGGGTGCAGGATAGATTGTTGGGTTACTAGGAAGTGAGGGTATGGTTATTAGCTCTTATAGTGCATGAAAAATGAATCCAAGAGGGGCTGACTAGTACTTGAGAGGGCGACAGTGAGCTGGGGAGGACCGGTAGGGAGGAAGAGATGTAGGGTACAGCAAGCAACAATAGCAAGAAAAATAAAACTTATGTAAATGGTAGAAACAGGACTATCTAGTGCTCCTCCAGTATTCGGTTTAGGAGTCCCAATCTACTATATCCCACTGTAAAACAAATCTTTGGATTCACAACTGTTGGGGATTAGAGGGTAGGAGGAGTGGGAGAGAAACGAGGGGAGGATAGAGAAAGATGGGTAAGAACAGAGAAATAAAGCAAAAAGATTAAACAGTAGAAATATTAGGAGAAAAAGATAAAGGATAAAATGTAAAGTGAGAGTGGAAGAGCATGGAAAGAAAAAAGGGAGGAAGTAAAAAGAGAGAGAGGAAAAAAAAAGAAAAAAACCCCGAAACAGACAAACAAACAAACAAAACAACAAACAAACAAACAATCAATATACAAGAACAGTCTCAATGTGAATAGACAGGTATGTTTCCTTTCACCTCCAGTAGGTGGCGTTGCTCGTTGCTTGCTGGATTTACTCGGCTCGTGTTTTGCGTGTGAGATTCCCAACCTGGTTAATTTCTGGTTCGCTGGCGAAGCCGTGCGTGGAAGATTATACAGAGTTGTTTTCCAATGTCCCCCTTCGATTATGCTCCCAGAGGCTCGTAGTAGCTGACTCCAATCTCCTGTTGTCTGGGTCCCCGTGGAAGTTCCTTTTGGCAGATCTGCTCCCTCCGCTGCTTTGTTTGTCCTGCACTCTGGAGCAGAACTGGTGCAGTCCCAATCTCCCTTTGTAGTGCTGCCTTCGCTGGCATGCTCCCCAGTGGCTGACGGCTGGGGTCGTGGGACCACGCGAGCTTGCTGTGGATCCTGTGTGGTTGGTTGGGCTCTGGAGCCAGGTTTCTCGAGTAGACGCAGCTCCCTCCGGAGGTGAGCTCTGCTGAGCCGTGGGAGTTGCACCGCCCCATGGCCGCTTGCGGCCGCTGCTGCTGGAGACACACTCTGGCGAAGACCGCTTGCGCTGCTTACACGCAAAAGTGAAATTTTCTGTGATGATGGCTGTAATTTGCTGCCGAAAAGTTGGGTGGAAGAAATTTGTGTCGCAAAATTTTGATCTTTAGTTTGGCGAGACTGGATGCTGCCTCTCTCTACGCCTCCATCTTGCCCCGCCTATGTGCCACAGTTTTTAAGAAGAGAGAATAAAAATTTTGTAAGCAAGGATGCTTATTGAAGTTCAAGTGACATTATTAAATATTCTCACCAAAAATTTACCTTTCATATTATGAAGAAAAATAGTCATGAAAATTCTACTTCATAATTAACATGTAATCCTGAACCTGAAGATGTAAAATATCAATTTTCTTTGGATTAAGAAGTCATATAAGGAGGCTGAGGTTGTGGCTCAGTGGCAGAGCGCTTGCCTCGCATGTGTGAGGCACTGGATTTGATCCTCAGCACCACATAAAAATAAGTAAACAAAATAAAGACACTGTGTCCATGTATAACTAAAAATATATATATATTTAAAAAAGAAGTCATATAAGTAGAAGATAAAAAAAGCCTTCTTATATAGCTAGTTGGACTTGTGCTAATAAGTAAAGTAACTTTGGTCCGTTGCAATGGAATATAGTAAAAGTAATGTGCAATTATAACTACACACATGATGAGAAATCATAGGACATGCTAAAACTGTATAGAAATATTAGTTTGCCTCAATTGATTTCAAATAAAAATTATCCATGAAATCATTGTAGTACCTGAAAGGAATTTGCCATCTCAACAAAAAATGATTGGAAGCATGCCCACCCTTTGCCTGTAAATGGACATTGAAGCTGGTTTTGTGATTCAATCCAGGGTGTAGCTTCAGTAGCCTTGAAAAAGATTGCTGTCTTCTTGTCAGGAGATCGTGGGTGATAGAGGAAGGAGGTGCCTGGTAGAGCCAGACAGGTCTAGTAAATCAACTTTAACAAGTGACTAAATGATAGATGTCAGTGGCAATTAGAAATTAGATAAAACAGGAATGTTTCCTCCTTCACCTTTTTTCTCTTCTTTCTTCCTCCCTTCTTTTCTTCTTTCCTTTTTTTTTTTCCCCAGTACTGGGGATTGAACTCAGGAGCATTGTACTTTTGAGCTATATCTCCAGTCTTTTTCTATTTTATTTTGAGGCAGGATTTTGCTAAGTTGTCCAGGATGGACACAAACTTGTGATCCTCCTGCCTGAGCCTCCTGAGTAGCTTGCATTGTAGGTGTGCACTACTGCACCCTCCCTTTCTTAAGAAAAGCAGAGATTTTCTGAGTAGTGTTAGTTCTCATTGGCAAATGTGGATCATGGGGCACCTCTGGCCTGTGCAGAATTGGTATTATTTTGCTATTCCAAGTAAAACCATGAGTAATGTCCTTAGATTACATTCTGCACTTTGATCATCTTTCAAATTGGGTCCTGTGAAGGGCCAAATTCTTCACTAAAATAATGACTAATTTCAGAAACCCATATGTTCAGTTGTAGTTTCTGGACTGACATAAAAACAAATAAAATATTCATCAAAATGTTATATTTGCAATTCATGATTCTTTTTTGAAAACTTATTTACTGTCTATAGCTGCAAAACAAATTTTTTTATCTCCTCTGGTGCTCAATCCAGAGTACAGATTTTTGAAAACTTTACGTTAAGGTTAGAATAATAAATTTACTTTCTATGAAGATGTTAGGAGTTGTTTCAACCAAGAGCTACAGAATACCCAAGCCTATAGATTTTACTGAGGCAGAGTAAAGAAAATCACCCTTTGGCAGAGGTTTCAAGTTTTCTGTAGACAGAAATGGGGAAATAGTTGTGTTAAAGAAGCTAGTTGAGGGTTGAGCTATGGCTCAGTAGAGTGCTTGCCTGGGTTGGATTTTCAGCACCACATAAAAATAAATAAATTACAGGTTCACTGACAACTAAAAAAATATTTTTTTTTAAAAAAAGAAGCTAGTTGGGTTCTTTTTTTTTTTTTTTTGGTACCAGGGATTGAACTCAGGGGCACTCGACCACTGAGCCACATCCCCAGCCCTATTTTGTGTTTTAGTTAGAGACAGGGTCCCACTGAGTTGCTTAGAGCTTCGCCCTTGATGAGGCTGGCTTTGAACTTGCGATTCTTCTGTCTCAGCCTCCCAAAGTGCTGAGATTACAGGCGTGCGTCACCACGCCTGGCTAGTTGGGGTTCTTGACACACATTTCATGGGAATTTTAGATTTTACCAATACTTACCTACAGAGTCAGGGATCTTTTAGTAGGGCAAGGGGCTGCAGAAGATGGGCAGGCCTACTGTGGGATAGTTACTGCCAGAACTTCCCTCGCTCCGAAAGTATTTCAACGAATCATCAATTCAGAATTGACCTCACAGAATCTGTTTGATGAGCAGAATAAACATTACCTCCAAACATAATTTTTCACCTATTCATGATTTTATATGCTTATCACCATTCATGGTTATCTAACTACCCAAGAATTCCTTTCTGTCCAGAGATTGAACAAGCCAACCACCAGGAGTATTCTGTGCACAAAGGAACATCTATATTGCAAGACTTGGTTCTCAGCTGGTGCTTAGGACCCATATTTGATTTTGTTGACTTTCGAAATATAGTCTACTAAGACACTGGTTTTCAGGGCATTATTTTTTTTAATATTTAATTTCTATGAGTATTATTTAAGAGAAGCCCCAGATTGTCTTTAAAATCACTAAATCATACTATTTCCTCCTATTATCAGATGTCTCTTATAGTAACTAACATGCCTTCAGATTAACAGTATAACAAATGTGAGACGGAGTTTCATAGATGAATTCTGGTCTAGTATTTTCATGGACTACAGCATGATCCAGGAACGTTTTAAATTTCAAAATGTAATGAAATTGTGGCACATCGTAAAGCCATAGTATTCTCATTGAATACAGCACTTCTTTGGTGTTCATGTCCTTGGTGTTCTTCTATAACTCTGTGCCAGCATTTTATTAGACCTGCAAAGTTCTTTAGGGCAGAGGTCATGTATGTACTAGCTTTTTATTTTGAAATAATTTTAGATGTAGAGACAGCTGGTAAAATACTGCACGGATTTCCGTGTACTCTTTTTTTGGGGGGAAGAGTACTGGGGATTGAACTCAGGGGCACACAACTCCTGAGCCACATCACCAGCCTGTTTTGTATTTTATTTAGGGACAGGGTCTCACTGAGTTGCTCTGTGTACTCTTTATGCAGCTTTCCAAAATGTTGCCATCTTACATAACCACACTGCAATTGTGGAAACCAGAGATTGATGCTGATACGATATTATTACCCAATCTAAAGAATCTGCTACAGTTTTATCAACTGTCCTACCAGTGCCTTTTTTATTAGTGCATTATAATTATACATAATAGTGCAATTCATTATGCTTATTCATACATGCACATAACATAATTTGATCAATTATGAGAGAATGTCTCCCAATTTGGGTTTGTCTGTGTTTTATGGTATTTCCCAGTACCTTCCCTTTCTCTCCTCCTTCCTTTCCCTGATCTACTGCTCTGCTGTACTGATTTCCCTTCTGTTATTATCAATAATTATATTATTAATAACAGCTATTAGTGATATAATTATGTGTGTGATTGTAATTCACATTGCAGTATATTTGTACATGGTTATAGCATATGATAGATTTTGTTCCATAGTACTTCCCCATTCCCTTCCCTTTCCCCCACCTCAATCCCCTTTCTCTACTCTGTTGGTCTCCCTCCTGTTTTTGTGAGAGTCCCTGCCTTTTTAAAATCCTTCCAACCCCAGTTTCAGCATATGAGAGAAAAATTCAACCCTTGACCTTCTGAGTCTGGCTTATTTCACTTAGCATGATGTTCTCTGATTCCAACCATTTACCAGCAAGGGCCTTAATTTCATTCTTCTTTATGGCTGAGTAAAACTCCACTGTATATATAGACCACAGTTTCTACAGTGCCATTTTCAGCTTCAGAATCCAATCCAGAGCCCCACCCCGCACTCGTGATGTCTTCCTGCTCTTACCTAACCCAAAAGAGTCTTTCTCCATTTTTTGTAACAGTCATAATATTGAAGAATCCTGGCCAACAGTTTTAGAGAATGTCTCCCAATTTGGGTTTGTCTGTGTTTTATGGTAAGAATTGGCTTATGCTTTGGGGCAGGAATACCACTGAAGTGATGTTGTGCTCCTCAACGTGTTGTATTAATGGGTACGTGATATGGATGGCTCATAGCTGATCTAACTTTTGGTCATTTAGCTAAGATGGTATTTCCTAATTCTTTTTCACTGTGAAGTTACTATTTTCCCAGTGGAATTAGTAAGTATCTTGAAGGGGAAATTCTTTAAGACAGTGCAAATACCTTGTTTCTCATAATATTTTTTCCCAAAATTTTAGGTTATATGGATGATTCTTTTCTGCAAGTTATTACTTGATGTTTGCCCAAATGCTAATATAATTTATGTCTATTATTCCTTTCATATTATTAGAATCTACTATGAGAAAGAACTATTTCTTTGTAGGAGCACTCTCCATACCTTCAACTCCTCCTCTCCCTCTTTCCCCATTCTATGCTGGTGAACTGAGCACCTGACACAGAGCGGTACCCCATTGGTTGTAATCTCAGGGCCATGATTGGTCCGAGGACCATATATAAACTGTTGTATTTCCTGAAATAAACGGGCTCTGCATCTCGCTCCAGTGGAGCAATCTTACCAGCCCCCAGAGTCTGGGTGAACTGTCACTCTCAACCCTTGTCCCACGGGACCTCATTCCATCCTTCCTGAGGACCACTCTTCATCCCTCGAGACCCCAACTCATCGAGCAGACTCACGAGGCATGAAAGTAAAACTACATTTCTTCTTCCCCCATTTATTCAGTTATTATATCAATGTGTGCTCATGAGTTTTTACTTTATTCAATGGATTATAATGCATTATTATAATTTTCATTTCATTGTTTAAATTATTCCAGATTTGGTCATTGGGTGGTCCTTCCGGTAGGCTCCTGTGTCCTTTTGACACATCCCCCCCCCCTTTTTTTTTTTTGTGATCCTGGGGATTGAACTCAAGACCTTGCACATGCGGGGCAAGCACTCTACCACTGAGCTACACCCCCAGTTCTTTTATATTTTTTATTTTGATAGAGGATCTTAACTAAGTTGCCTAGACTGGCCGTGAACTTATTATCTTCCTGCCCTTCCTCCTTAGTTGTAGGGATTACCATGCCTGGCTTCCCATCATTTTTTAGAAAGCATTTTATTGCTCTTGGCCATCATAGATATGCCAAGCTCATTGTACTCCAGCCCTAGAATCAGTAATTGTTCCAAAGAGCCTTTTCTTTTTACTGGAGATTGATATTAAGAAACAAAATCTGGGTGCTGGCTATGTTTATTGCTACTGGCATGCCATTGCTTCTGGGCCCCACAGCTGGCAGAGCTGGGAAGTGTGGGTGAATATGCACACTCCCAAGAAGCCTTTCTCTCTCCATATATGAATATTTACCCATTAAATTATGTTTATTCTGATACTTCCATCACAACCGAATACCACTAATTTCCTTCTTGATTTCTCTCTTCCTTATTTGTGGCTCCTTTCCCCAACAATGAGAAACATTGCTTTCATAAGCTCTGTGAGAAACAACTTCACCAGCTAGACTATTTAGTGTTTTGGTACAGTCCATGTTGTCTTTTTTTTTTTTTAACTTAAAATTTTTTAAAAAAATTTATTTTAGCCAGGTGCAGTGGTGCACACCTGTAATCTCAGCAGCTGAGGAGGCTGAGACAGGAGGATCAAGATTTCAAAGCCAGCCTCAGCAAAAAGTGAGGCCCTAAGCAACTCAGTGAGACCCTGTCTCTAAATAAAATACAAAATAGGGCTGGGGATGTGGCTGAATGCCCCTGAGTTCATCCCCTGGTACCAAAAAAAAAATTATTTTAATTAATTTTTTTTTTTGGTAGCAGAGATTGGACCCAAGGACGCTTTACCACCAAATCACATCCCCAGCTCTTTTTTATATTTTATTTAGAGACAGGGTCTCACTGAGTTGCTTAGGGCCTTACAAAATTGCTGAGGCCAACTTTGACCTTGCAATCCTCCTGCCTCAGCCTCCTGAGCAGTGGGGATTATAGATGTGTACCACTGCACCCAGCATCCATGCTGTCTTTAACCTCATAGTGTATAGTAGAAACATTGTTTTTCAAAATGCTAAGGTTTGATTTTTTTTCCATAAACCTTCTGGTGTGACTTTGTCATTCAGTTATAATACAGTTAGGTTTGTCTTTTGCTATTTGTGCTTCATTTTGAGTTTCCACAGAGCATAGTGGTTGATTTCTAATGTGTGTTTGTGGGGCATGGGAAACAACTTCAGGTCTGTGAGTCAGACTATTTGAGAAGGCATACCCAGAGAAGCTTTGCTCCCCACCCCCAGCCTATCCCTGCAGCACATTTCATTCCCTCATTCTTTCCACCCCATTCCCTCCATCCCCTAGACACAACCAATTTGTTTAGTTTCCGATGTATTCTCCTGTATTTCTTTCTGCACAAATAAATAGATACCTGTTTTCTTACACAGAGATGACATTTCAGTGTCTTTGTAGTAGTGGGCCATTTGAATGTTTGATGATTTTTTTAAAGATATTTGTTCATTGGTCTGGCATTACTGCTAATGTATTAGAGAAAGCTAATGAAGCTATTATTTTCTTACAGGGAAATATTTGTGGGATTTTTTTGAGGGGGGTTACTGGGGATTGAACCTAGGAGCTTAACCACTGAGCCACTTCCCCAGCCCTTTTTGGTTTTTGCTTTTTTGAGACAGGGTCTCGCTAAGTTGCTTAGGGCCTTGCTAAATTACTGAGGCTGGCTTTGAACTTGTGATCCTCCTGTCTAAACTTCCTGAGCTGCTGGGATTACAAGTGTGCACCACCATGCCTAGCTGTGGGAGGCATGAACGAAGGTGAGAACATGAATTTTAATGGGCTGATTAGCACTCAACTGTTTTCAATAGAATCTGTCTAAACAAAAATAACATAAACAACCTGTAATGTTTTTCAATTTTTCTTAAATGCATAGCTATTTTTGCAAGATATTTAAAAATTTTTTTTCTCTTTAAAATTGGATTTTGAGGGGCTGGGGCTGGGGCTTGGTGGTAGAGCGCTTGCCTAGCATGCGTGAGGCACTGGGTTCGATTCTCAGCACCACATATAAATAAATAAAACAAAGGTCCATCAACAACTAAAAAAAAAAAAGGATTTTGAAGGGACTGAAGCTTTAGCTCCATGGTAGAGCATGTGCTTAACTTGTAGGAAGCTCTGAGTTTGATCCCCAGCACCTTTTCCCCCCAAAAGGATTTGAATTATTCAAAAAGGATTTCAGGCACCAATTAGAGCTACTAGATTGTTATCTATGTTTTTTTTATTAGTTATTATGATATTTTCTTTTTTTCTTCTGGAGGTCTTTCAGCATAGTTTTTTTGTTTTTTTGTTTGTTTGTTTGTTTTTGGTACCAGGGATTGAACTCAGGGGCACTCGACCACTGAGCCACATCTCCAGCCCTATTTTGTGTTTTATGTAGAGACAGGGTCTCACTGAGTTGCTTAGCGCCTCGCCATTGCTGAGGCTGGCTTTGTACTCGTGATTCTCCTGTCTCAGCCTCCCAAAGTGCTGGGATTACAGGCGTGCGCCACCACATCTGGCAGCATAGCTTTTTTTTATACACAAAGACAAAGCATTTTTCAAAGTCTCCTGTGGTATATTTCATTATGCACTTTTTTTTTCTTTTCATATACTCTACAGGCATTTGGGCAGTCCTTCTCCATCCATCGTAAAGTTGCTGAGGATGGAGAGACTCGGGAGGAAACGCTTCTGCAAGAGTCTGCATCAAAGGAAGCTTACTACCTGGGCAAGATCTTGGAGATGCAGAATGAACTGAAACAGAGCCGGGCTGTGGTCACTAATGTCCAAGCAGAAAATGAGAGGCTCACAGCCGTTGTGCAGGATCTAAAGGAGGTAAACAAGTAAACCAATTCCCTGTAATACTTGTGTGGGAGAGAGAAACAAGATAAAAGTGCTGTCTGCCAGAGACACAAATAAAACCCTTGCTTTCATCCGAGGAGCTGTGTTAAGCAAGAAGCATATAATACTGATGGCTAGCAATTTTCCTGCCTTTTAAGCAAAATGACAGCTTGCTTTGAGATGAGCTTTCCTCTCTTTTATTGGTTTCAAGAATTAAAAATTTTATGGGTTGGGAATGGCCTTGACAGTTTTGCCAAGGTGTGTTTAAAAAAACATAGGGACCTTAGCACTTTCATCCCCCATTGCCTGTTTTAATTCAATGTGGAAAGAATGGTGGGTTGTAATCCTCTGCAGTAGTGTGAATTGAAACTGACAGGCGTGTTAGCCCAAGATGCTTCTCACTGGGGGATGAGTCCCAGGGGAGTGTTCTAAGGGCCTTAGAGTCTTGTCATGCAGAACCCTAAACCTTTTTACTGGTTGCAAGGAAGGCAGCAAATGATAGCCAGTATGAATTAGACTGGGGGATCTCCGTCAGACCCTGAGCCTCCACCAGACTACCCTCATCAGCCTTTCCAAGGCAACATCACATGCCATATGCTTTTCAGACTGCCAGGGTTATTCTTTAGTGAGGGGTAGCGGAGGTACAGAGCTGGTCAAATGCAGCCCTGTCCATCCAATCCCTGTAAGGCCATTTTTGGAAATTTCATGTTCTATCATTCACTCCATTTTTTTAGCAATGTATTTTACTTTTTATTAACATGTATTAATTGTACATATTAATGGGGATCAGTGTGATATTTCAACACATGCATATAGCATGCACATGTGTAATTTGTAGAAGAGGTGCAGATGTCCTTTAGCACCCTACACCCATGCAGGAATGACTGACATACAGCTGCTAGGGCCACAACCAATTGGGTTCCTTAATTAAACATCTTAGTAGTAAAAAAATGTAGGATGAGAAAATTGCCCAATATTCTGAAATATAAGAAAGTAATCCCTTCTCTCAAATATTGTTAAATATAAGAGAAGTAGTATCCTCTTGAATTAGTGACATATGACAAATAGGATCCCATTATGAGATACAAGTTGTCCAAAATTCACTGAAATTTAATAAATAATTTACATTTTCACATGATTATAACAAATGAAGTGAGTATCGACACTGTGTTCTCTACTTTACCCATCTCCTTATCTTTGGATCTGCTCAAATATGTGACAGACTTCTAGAGACTGCAAGCGGAGCCAGCCAAGTGGAGACTAGTGTTGGGCTCTAAGAACATGAAACACTTTTCAGAGTACTGTGCTTCATTTTCCTCTGGTGCCAACTGCTCTCCACTTCTTCATTTTAAGCATCTTACGTGCTGTTTTTTGGCGGTTGATTGTTCACCCCATAGGGTACTAGACTCTCCTTCTCCTAAGGAATTGCCATTCACCCTTCCAACTCCAGGCTTCCTGTAAGCCTAGCATCACTGCAGAAGTAGACCAAAGGCCATGCAGTGCCATTGCCCACCATCTGGAGTAAGCAAGCACTGAACATCCACAGGCAGCCACCTCAGTAAGCGTGAGTGGCAGGTTTGTGTGCAAGTTGGCAGAGGTCCATGAGTGTTGTGAACAACATGAGGACCATGTGCATGCACATAGGTGGTTTGTGTGAATTGTGACTTGTGAGTCAAGCAGTCTTGATGGCCAGTTGGATGAGTCCACTGCACATCTCTACTGTCTGTGGTGTTTCTGCCTGAGGAAAGAGCACCCAAGGTTTAGGGAAGGGCAGGGAGGGAATCCATGGAAGTTTTCTGAGTCCAGGCGGTGGTGGCTGAGAGAGCATCCTCACACACAGCAGTGCTTGAGTAGTTTCTAATGAGTAGATTTAATTAAGAATGAGGATGTAGGTTAGAAAGGAACTGAGGCAGCCAATGGAAAAATAATCCAAGGAGCCCTTCTAGTGCTCACTGAAGTTTGAGAACTGATCTCAAAACTCAGTGAGCATCAGAATTGTCATGAGAACTCACCAAAATGGGAATCCTGGGCCCTGAACCTGGAAATTCCAATGCAGTCTGCAGAATACGCATTTCTAACAAGCTCCCAGGTGATGCTGTGGCTATTGTTGTGGAAATATTTTAAGAACCACTGATTCAGACTTTTTGGTCTGCCGAAAGCTGAGGAAGGGAAGATCAGAAGGATCACAATTTTGATAACTGCTGAGCACTATGAACTCCTGAACAAATTCTTTGACAACCTTTAGATTTCTATGCATTTTTGGGAGTTGGTTTGCAACATCTAAAGCAGCTGAAGGCAATTTAGGCTATGAATATATTCATTCAGATTTGTCAGGTAATTGAAAGAAAAAAATAAAAAACTTGTCAGTTTGCTGGTTTTATAAGTGTGCCAGGATGTGTTTGTTGATGTTCTGACAGGCTGAAAGCTGGTGGTATTACTATATCTCTGGGGCCTGCTGTTTTTCATCAGGCTTCAAGTTGTTTTGATGCCCTTAATAACATTGTTATTAGCATTTAGAGCAGAACACATATTATATAAAAGGAGAACAGAAATAAATTATATATATTTTTATTTAACTGATAGCATACTTTTGATGGCTGATATTAAAAGGAAATCTCAGATTTGTTTTTATTGGAGGCTCAATTTTATTTGTTTTTGTACTCACTGATACATAGTGGTTAGAAGAGAGATCATGTAAGTTAGAAAAATTATGCATAATAGACCATGAGAAATACACAAGGACAACCAAAGTTTAGTAAATCATCAAATGCTGTGTGAATTTAATAATTAATGAAATCATGTGTATTTACTAGAAGGGCTCATCTCTTATTTCAGTAGGATCATTGGTACTGGCAAAGGTATGTTTCTGAAGTTGGTGCAGTATGGTAGCTTTATACACATATGCAGGTGTGTATGTGTGTGTAACTCCCAGGTCAAATTGTCTTGCATATATGGTAGTTATAGGAAAGTATAGAGGTCACATGGAAAAATTGCCTACTTAAGTATTAGGAAATCGGTTTTCTCAGTTCTGCTAAAAGTTTTGTATTCCTGGTATGGGTAAAATTGGTTTTAAGGTTATATGGGTATACAGTAAATCCATAATAAGCATATGCTATTATCATTAATAATTTTCTATATCCCCTATGAAAGTCCATGAAGATATCACTCATTATGTAGACCTTAGTATTCCTAGTATTCTTAGGTTAAGGAAACCTTAAGTAACTGTCTCTGAATTTACCACCATGAAAATCCTTTTCTATTGTGGTTCAGATCAGGCAGTAGGATTACAGTATGCTTCTCTTTCTGCCTTGGCCTCAGGACTATGTTTAAGTCTTAAAAACTAACTTAGATTTTTATATAATTCCTCTCAATTTTTAAGGCGTTTGACATTTTGTCAGACTTACTATAAACATGTCTTCAATGGTAAACTGTTTTCAATAAAATTTAAAAGTATGGGTTGTATAAATAAAAACTTACCGTCCAAATCAAAGAACTAAATTAGAATATTAAACAAATTAGAAGTTAATTGTATAAGGTCAGTAATAGACAATGGGGGGAAAATCCCTACATTCCCTTCACTAGCATCACTTTAGTGAGAACATAAAGCAATAGATTATTGTAGTTACTAAACAGAGCTTACTGAAACAAGTTTGGATTTCATTTTTCTACCTTCAGTGTAGTAGGTCTAAGAGAGATAACCTAAGTAGGTTTATTTGGACAGTGTTTATTAAACACTTTCTTTGTAAATTTAACTAAAATCCACACTGATGAAACCATAAAGTAAGATAATTAAACCTTTAATATTACCTACTGCTTGCTTAGTAAGGTATGTCAGAATTTACTGTAATATTTACAAAGCACATAAACATTTGTATCAGTATTTCTGAACAGAATTGGTATGTCACATAAGATAGACCTCTTCAGTGGAATGCAGCAGATTGGAGTTAAAAAATGAATAACTGGGCCAGGGATATTACTCAGGATATAACTCAACAGTGGAGTGTTTGCCTAGCATGTGTGAGGTCCTCTGTTCAAGCTCTGGCACAGCAAAAAATAAACAAAAACACCCCAAACTCTTACTAAGTCAAAAGTAAGGTCAAAATTTATTGACCTCAGTAGAGAATAAGCCTGTGCTTTGAAATAACTTTATTGAGCACTAGACACTGTTCTGAATTCTTTACATGTGTTATCTTGCTGAATCTTTGTATCAACCATATTGAGGTTGGTGCTATGAGTATATTATCCTACTTTACTAAAATGAGAAATGGGACATGTGAATTGAAGAGACATTTAGTTATTTGTCCAATGTACTTGTACTAAGTGATAAGCCAGGATCTGAGCTCAAGAAAACTGGCTCTGATCTGTACACTTTTACCCTTGTCATGGTAGCTGCCCTAAGTGCATCACCCTCTTCTGAATCTTGCCTCAAACTAATGAAAGTCCCTGGAGAATACATCAAGAATTAGCACGATAGCTTCTGTGGTCTTACTGTGTCTCCCTCGGATTCATATGTTGAAATTTAATCAGCAACGTGGTAGTATTAAGAGGTGATTAAATCATGAGAACAGTGCACTCATAATGGGATTAGCACTTACAAAAGAGCTGGGGGAACTAGGTAGGCCTTTTTGCCCTTCTGGCATGTGAGGACACAGCATTCCTCTCTTCCAGATGCAGTGATTAGGCACCATCTTGGGAGTCAAATCAAGACTGGGCACCAAAGCTTCTGGTGCTTTGACTTAGACTTCTAGCCTCCAGAACTGTGAGAAATAAGTCTCTGTTCTTTACAAATTACCCAGTATTAGGTATTTTGTTTTAACAGCAGGAATAGACTACAACAAGAACTATTTTTTTTTTTGGTAGTACTGGACCAAGAACTTAGATCTTCTTATGTATTAGGCAAATGTTCTACCATTGAGCTATATTTCATTCACCTTTATTTCATTTCATTTCATTTTTTCACATAAAGTCTTGCTAAATCACCCAGGTTAGCCTTGAATTTGTAATCCTCCTGCCTCATGTCCCAAGTAGCTGGAATTATAGACATATACTACTTGCCTGGCTTGACAATAATTTAATTGGTTACTAGGATGGTGTTAACATTTTAGTGGGCTATGACTCTGTTATATTTTAAAAGATGCTTAGTCCATATGATTTTTACCACATTTGAAAGTCCAATTTTTCTCTCAGTGGAATAAAAAATCAAATTCCATAATATACCAATGACCCAGTTTCCAGAAATCTGTTATATGAACATTTAAAAAATACATCTCTTCTACCATAAGGAATTCATTCATAAAATCCTAGGGTGGGAAGGAACTGTAGTGGTTATTTGGTAAATACTTCTCCTAGAACAATAATATTTCTTCACATCCTTAAATGGTCATGTATTTGTTATTTAGACACTTCCAGAATTATGGCAAAGAGAAACTGTGATCCCCTTTCAAACAAGGGACTATATTTTGTCTGTTGTCTACCTCGGTATCTCCAACATCAAGCCTAACCAAAATCATATATTAGAAATTAAAATTAAAAAATAATTTTTATTGAGTCAAACTGAATTAGACTAAATCGAAAGAACATGTTTTAGTAGTTAGCCATCCCTGTGTGAATTTTAGCTGTGCCACTTGCCAACTGTGATATTGGGCAAAGTACATTTGTTCTCTGTGTTAGTCAGCATTCTGTTACTGTGACAAATACCTCACATAATAAACTTATAAAACAAAAAGGGTTATTTTGGCTCACAGTTTTGTAAGTTATAGTCCATGATCAAATGACTCTGTTGCTTCAAGTAAGGCAGCACATCATGGTAGTAAATGAGTAGCAGAGCAAAACCTTACCTCTCGATGGGGACTCAAAAACAGCAGGAGAGTAAGGGGCTGGGATTCCCCTTCCCCTTTCAAGGGTATGCCCCTAATGACTGGAAGGTCTTGGCCCCTTAAAGTTTCTGCTACCTCCCAAGGGCCCCAAGCTGGAGACTAAGAGTTTATTTACCATGTAGGGCATTGAGAAACACTTACCTAAACAATAGTATTCTCTAAGCTTTAGTCTCCTTACTTGCAACATGTAGATGGCAATGTAGCTTGAAAGTCCTGAGTGAGGAAACAGGTGCTCTGAACATGCTCAAGTACTGTTCATGGTCTTGAGTTGTGTGTAGCTCAGTGGTAGAGCGCTTGCCTGGCAGGTGGAAAGCCTTGGGTTCATTACCAGTACCACAATCAATAAAAATTTAAAAATAATAAAATAAATTACTGTTCATTCTCTGTCTTCTGCTTCCTTCCCAAGGCTGCCCGTCCTGTTGCGTGGCAGCACTACTTGTTAAACTGCTCCCTTTTGTTAAGTGAACATTGGTCCACGCATTTTTCACCAGCCGGCTGTATTTCTCCCTCTGGCTCTACAGAGAGTGATTTGTTGTTGTTGTTTCTTATTTCACTTGACAAATTTAGGCCATGCCCAACAATTTCAAATATTTGGAAAGAGCTGTCTCGTCATTTCTTTTTCAGACTAAACATGTCTAGATCCATTATTAGTACTTCCTCTTGTGACGGGTTTCAGGATGCCTCAGCATCCTGGTTTTCAGACTGACATGCAGTGTCTCTTTAAAACAAGTGACTGACTTAAAAGAAAAATAAAACAAACTAACTAAAAACATGACATGATGGGCTGTCTTTTTGCACTTGTTGGAAATCCTTGAGTATTGGCGCTGTTGGACCTAAGTATTGAGTTTCTCTTTAGACAGTCATCTTAGGTTTTTAAATTTTAAACTTTGCAGTCCCACATTTCTTCATTCATTTCACATCTTCAGTGCTTGTGGTGAAGCCAGATGTCATTTAGGTGCTTTTGATAGCCTACAATCTCTTCTCTATCACCATAGTTTTGTCTTTTCAGGAATGTCACAAAAGTGTCATCTTATGGTGTGTAAGATGTAATTTTTGGGGGGAGGGTACCGAGGATTGAACTCAGGGGCACTCGACCACATCCCCAGCCCTATTTTGTGTTTTATTTAGAGACAGGGTCTCACTGAGTTGCTTAGCGCCTCGCCATTGCTGAGGCTGGCTTTGAACTCGCGATTCTCCTGTCTCAGCCTCCCTAAGTGCTGGGATTACAGGCCTGCGTCACCACGCCTGGCTCTGTTATGTAATCTCTTGAAAATGGATCCTTCCTCTCAGCATAATGCCTCTGAGATTCATCTCAGTCATTGCATGCATCTGTCAAGCTCGTCGCTTTTTATTGCTAGGGATCATTCCACTGTGTAAACATGTTGCTGTTTGTTAAATTAATTCACCTATTGAAGAAAATGTGGGTTATTTTCAGATTTTGGTTGTGATAAATAGCACTTCTGTACACATTCATGTACATTATGTTTCTGTGTGAGCATAAGTGTTCATTTTTCCAGGGTTACTGCTTAGGAGAGTGGTGATGCTAGGTTATATGGTAAGGTGTGTTTAGCTTTTCCAGAGTGGCTGTACCATTTTGCACTCCCCTAGAATTGCACAAGAGTGTCAGTTGTCCAGATTTCATCCTTTTCAGCACTTGGTATTGTCATTATTTTCTAATTATTACTACTCTGGGAGGCATGTAGTGGTATCTCATTGTGGTTTCGGTTTGCGTTTTCTTTTTTCTTTTTTCTTTTGGTACCGAGGATTGAACTCAGAGGTACTCGAACATTGAGCCACATCCCCAGCCCTATTTTGTGTTTTATACAGAGACAGGGTTTCAGTGAGTTGCTTAGTGCTTCACTATTGCTGAGGCTGGCTTTGAACTCGCGATTCTCCTGTCTCACCCTCCCAAAGTGCTGGGATTACAGGCGTGCACCACCGCGCCTGGCTTGGTCTGCATTTTCATAAGGAATAATAATATTGAATACTTCATGTGCTTATTTGCTTTCTACATATTCTCTTTGGTAAGTGTTCAGGCTTTTGCCCATTTTTAATTTAGTTGTTTCTTTTCTTAGGTAAATGTTGAGAATTCTTTATATATTCTAGATACAAGTCTTTTGCCAGATGTGATTTGCAAGTATTTTTCTCCCAGTATGAAGCTTATCTTTTCATTCTCTTAAAAGTGTCTTCTGCCAGTGTATCAGTCTGTTTTCATTATTGTAACAAAATGCCAGAGGCAGGCTGCTTTTTAAATAAAAGGGAGTTTTTAAACTACAGTTCTGGAGATACCAGGGCGTGGTACTGGCATCACTTAGCTCTGGTGAGGACCTTATGGCAGATGGCAGGAACACATGTGAGAGGGAGAGATTATATTACCTAACAAAAAGCCAGAAAAGTTGGATTCCCACAGTCCCTTCTGAAGGTACACCTCCAGCTAGCCCAAGGATCTTCCACCAGGTCCTTTAACATTGGCACACTGAGAACCAAACTCCTAACATATGAACCCTTGGGAAATAAACCACATCCAAACCACAACACAAAGAAAAAATTTCTCATTGTGATTAAGTCTAAAGTATACAACAAAACAACCTTATTGTGAGGATTGGGGATGTAGTTCGCGGCAGAGCACTTGCCTAGCACATTCAAGTCCCTGGGTTCAATATCCAGCACTGAAAACAACAAGAAGCTTCTTGCGTGTTGTGCTTTTGGTGTTAGGTTTAAGAATCTTTCTCTCTCTCCAAGTAATGAAGATTTTCTCCTAAGTTTTCATCTAAAGCTTTATAGTTTTAAATGTAAATCTATGATCTATTTTGGGTTAATTTTAATATAAAGTATGAGGTTCAGGTTGGGGTTCATTTTTTTGGGCATATATATGTCCAATTGTTTCAGAACCATTTGTTGAAAAATTACCTTTTTCTGTTGAATTGCCATGGGGTCTTTGTCCAGATCGATTGGCCATGTTTGTGGGGGTCTGTTTCTGGACTTTCTATGCTTTTATATTGATCTGTGTACCTATCCCTTCACCAATACCACAGGGGCATGACGAAGTAGAAGAGGAAACAGGAAGTCAGATCATGCAGGGCTTTATAGACTAATGACAGGGTTTTGGTTTTTACTTTGCATGGTTACTGGAAGATGCTGGGCACAGGAGGGATGGGTCTGTTGGGGCAACAGACCATTGCAGATGGGAATTATTACAGGTGACCCATTTGCACATGAGAAGATGGTGATTTGGACCATGGGGACAAGTGAAAGTGGGACCAGGAGGAGTCATACTTTGAACATATTTTGAGAATAGAGCCAGCATGACTTTCTAATGGGTTGGATGTACAGAATCAGAGGTAGGGAGGAAAGACATAGCTCTAGTCCAAGGTTTTTAGTTTGACCAACTTAAAAAATGGAATTATCAATTGAGGTTGGGTCGTCTTCAGATAGAACAAGTTTTATGAGGAAACCTTGGAAGCTTAGTTCTGAGCATGTGAACTTTTCAACTTCTACTAGATCTCCAAGCGTAGATGTGGGTGGGTAGTGGAAGATAAGGACCAGGAGTTTCAGAGACAGGCCTAGGGTAGAGTTGTAAATTGTGGAGTTGTCAGCAGACAGATACTATTTAAAGTCATGGCACTGTTGAGATCATTAAGGACAGAAGCGTTGATAGAAAAGAGAAAGGGCCCAAGCACCAAGCTCTGGGCCAACTCAGCATCAAGAGGTGGAGGGCTAGAAGGGAAATCAACAAAAGAAACTAAGAAATGATAGTGAAGTAGAGAGAAAATGAAGAGAGAATGGCTCCTGGCAGCCCGTGAAGAAAGTGGCATGCTGGAAGAGAGTGGCCAACATGTGAGTGCTGCCCACAGGGCGAACGAAATGGGAGACAGGGTTGACCTTGACTTAGCAGCATGGCCACTGGTTACCCATGAGTTTCCCTAAGATGGTGGGAACAAAAGCCTGACTAGAGCAGAGTTAGGAGGAAATAAAAGGTGAGGAACTGGAAGAGAATAGAAGCAGTGTTTTCACTGGAGTTTGTAAAGAGGATGAAAGAAATGAGGAGGTGCCGGCGCCTGCACCAGCACAAAGTGAAACTAGGATCGGCGAGGGAGCTGCGGATAAGAATCACACACACACCAAAGGACAAGACAGGACTCTCTCTTTATTCAGCTGGCTTGGATATATATATATGCTAGGATGCCCTCTAACCCGGAAGCACTATAGGGTGCGCTAAAGTCTTACAGAGTGTTACTACTTTACTAATCTTGTGGTTTTACAGGAATTCAGAACTGTTACAAGAACACAGAACTATGGTCAAGCCACATGATTGAAAAACCTGATACTGTTGCACATTATGTACTGTGGGAACACCCAGGCCAGCTCTCTCCCACAAGGAAGTCGTCAGGAGATGGAATGGGCTCCAGGGCAAGTTGGTTTTTGTTCTGTTTTAGGAGGGAAGTAGTAGCAGCATATGTGAATGCCGATAGGCATAACCCTCTGGAGAGGGAAACTTTAAGGCTGTACCAGGAAAAGGGAAGATGCATGGAGCAATTGATTTCCTAAAGCAAAAGAGGGATGGAATCTGGTACAAAACTGAAGGGATTAGCTAGACGCAGTGATGCACACCTGTAATCCCATCGGGCCAGAGGATGAGGCAGGAGAATTGCAAGTTTGAGGCCAGCTGCAGCAAATTATGGAGGCCCTAAGCAACTTAGTGATACCCTGACTCGAAATTTAAAAAAAAAAAAAAGTGTAGGGGCAGCTGGGGATATGGCTCAGTGTGGTAAAACACCTCTGAGTTCAATCCCCAGTACCCTCCCCCTACCAAAAATAAAAAGTGGAGGTACTCCTTTTGGAGGTCAGCAAGGACTCTTCATCTATGACAATGCCTGGAAAAGCAGAGTATGTGGATACAGATGCTGGTGCATGCATAGATGTAGAAGCAGAGGGTCTGTAAGTCATCTTTAGTTGGCCTCAGTCACTTTACTGAAATGGGAAGACAGATCAACAGTTGAGAGGGAAGCTGGGGAGGTGCTGGGACTTGAAGGGAGAAGTTGTTGAGTGTGACATGGAGAGTGGGTCACTAAGGTCTATGCAGGGGAGTGACAGTGGTAGAAGATCCCTCAAGAAGAACTGCAGGAATGAGATCATCTGTGTGCATTGTGTTAGTTTTCTGTCACTGTAACAAACACCTAAAATCATCAGAGAGATTACTTTCTGACTTCAGAGAGGAGGTTTATTTTGGCTCACAGCTTTGAAGGTTCTGGTCCATAATTGGGTGGACATATTGCTCTTAGGGCTCTAGGGCAGGCACAGCACATCATAGCAGAAGTGCATGGTGACGCAAAAACACTTCCCTCATGGCCAGGAAATTAAGTACAGGGAAAAGGAAGAGAACAGTGTCTCACAGCCCCCTATGAGGGTGCACCCTCAATGACCCAAAACCTCCCACAAGGCTCTACCTCCTAAAGGTCCTACCACCGCCCAGTAGCAGCAAACTGGGAACTTAAAGGACAGTGAAGATCCAAACAAGAGTATGCATATTGAGCTTGCCCAGAATCATGACCAGAAGTTCTGGAAATGTTGGCAGGGACATGCAGGGAAATGAGTGGACGTTTGGTGGGGCTGAAGAGTTGGTACAGTAGCAGGGCCAGGTAGTGGATGATGCGATCTGATGACACGAGAGTTAAACTCGAGTGTTTTAGGGAGAGTGAGGGAGAATGCTCAGAGAAGAGCCACGTGGGGCGAAAGGGGCAGCAGTCCCACCTCCAGGCCCAGTGTTAGAGGGACTTCAGGGGTAAAATGGTCAGCACTTGGGAGGGATGTAGGGGAAACAGGGTCCCTCCGGGGGACTCAGGTTTCCATTAGAGGAAGGTGAGGTGCGCATCCTGCAGATCTGTGAAGTCATCGAGTTGCCTGCTGTAATCCCATATGCCCAGAGAGCCAGTGAGTATCGATTGGCCATAAAACGCATGCATTGTTATAAGGAGCATGTACATTCAGTTTCTCTACATAAGGACTGGAAATGCATTTTCCAATTATTTGGAAAGTTGAGTTATTATAGTGTCAATGAGACATGATACAACAACTTTAAAAATTTTTTAAAAAATTTTTTAGTTAGGGGCTGGGATTGTGGCTCAGTGGTAGAGCACTTGCCTCGCATGCATGAGGCACTGGGTTCGATCCTCAGCACCACATAAAAATAAATAAAATAAAAGATATTGTGTCCATCTACAACTAAAAAAAATATTTAAAAAAACTAATGAGAATATCTTGTTAAAAAAATTTTTAATTATAGATAGACACAATATCTTCATTTTGTTTACTTATTTTTATGTGGTGCTGAGGATTGAACCCAATGCTTCACATGTGCGAGGCAAGCACTCTGCCACCGAGCCACAATCCCAGCCCACAACAGCTTTTTAATAGGCCTAAAAATGATGTCTTTTGATCTTCATTCAAAAATATTTTTAGCATTTTAAGGTTACTATGGGGCAGTAATTGTTGAACCCAAGACGCAAAGAAAAGACCACTGACGCCAATTTTAAATCACATTAAGCAAGCTTATATTGTGCACACAAATTACCTGTACAGCGGCTGTCCCCTTCAAAAAGTAAGGGCAGCTGCTTTGTCCAGGAGCAGGGAGGTTTTTATAACAGAGAATTATAAAAGTAGGTATCTTAGGAATTTACAACTGACAGGGTTCTGGCAAATGCAATACAGAAGCAGAGAGCAAATCAATCATTTACATAGCTTAACATCTTTAGATAAAGGAGTAAGCTCAGGTTCCAGCATGGGGGCACCTCTGAGATTTTAAGGAGGGTGGTTACCTAATCAAAGCCAAACATGGTCCAAGCAAGTAAAACAAAAAATAAACCTTTATGACCTCTTGTTGAAATGGCTTTCAATCTTAAGATAGAATTAGGCTGAGTTCATCATAATAAATACCTGCATCTTCATGATCCCAAATATTTGGGGAAAACTTCAAAAACTTAAGCATATTTAAAAATTCCCAACAACCAGGTATTGGAAATGATTTGAACATAGATTCAAAATAGTATCATTATTGTTTGTGACTATTTTATTTCTACATTAGACAATGAGAAAGGCCATAGACTTCTGGCCTGATGTGACAATTACATCAATTTCCTGTGTGATAGCCAGTCATTAAACCAATGCCAAATGGAGAATTAAATGGGAGACTGCCAGGGAGGTCAAGCTGTAGTTAGAAATGCGAGACTGCGCTGCTCAGGACCTGCTATAGAAATGGAAGCTCTGGAGCTGATACAGGTTAAAAAAAAAAAAAAAAGAAAATCTGTTTTTAAGTAATCTTGCACAGCCTCTTTAATTTATTCAAGGTCATTAAGTTTTTATTAATTATCATTCACCATTTACAAATAAAAAATAGTAAGAGGTAGCCCACTCTGTAAACTATAAAACTGGTACGGTGCATGCTCAGCATGTACATGAGCATTTATTTCCTTCCCTCCCTCTCTCCCTTCCTCTTTTGTCCTTCCATCCCTCTTTCCCTTCCCTTCCCTTTCTTATCTTTTGAACAGGGTCATTTCTACCTCTTGGAACATAAGAATAAGGATCCATGCCCAATCCATTTAGCACACATTGATTCTTGGACTAAAAATAGCTTGATTCTGTTTCAAACTTTTTCTCCCACCCCAGGCTCAGGTTTTGTTCCCTGGAGGGCCTGAGCAGAAGGAGAAGGAATGTGGTCAGCATTTCAGCTGGAATGCTTAGTGGACAATTTTAATCTTTTTTTTTTTTTTTTTTTTTTTTTTTTTACATCTTGACCTCTATCTCCAAAGAACATCCCAATTGGCAGGTCCAGCCTGATTAAGATTCTGTCCAGGCATTTAATTCTCCTGAGGGAATTTATAGCTTAATCTTATAATCAAGGATACCCGAAGCCATTCAGGACTTAATTTCTTGAAGGTTATGGGAAGCTTATACTTGAGCAACCTAAGGAGTGATCTGAGTTATCATAATGAATTTTTATATACATCTCGAACTATATAAAGATATTTCAAAAATAAACCCTGTGGACTGAATCATACTAGATGTATTAATAGAAACTTTAACTTTGAATTTGAATTTAAGTAAAATACTGGGGCTGGGATTGTGGCTCAGTGGTAGAGCACTTGCCTACCATGTGTGAGGCACTGGGTTCAATCCTCAGCACCACATAAAAATAAATAAACAAAATAAAGGTATTATGTCCGTCTACAACTAAATTTACATATTAAAAAAATAAATAAAGTAAAATACTGCGCATCCCAGAAGAAAGTCTGCATATTGATTTCCTACTTAGCTGGCTTATATACCATCATTTGTTCAGTAATGTTAAGGTACTTATTTAGAAATAGTTTCCTGAGAGGGTTTTGGTTTTTTTTAAAACAATTTTTCAAAAAGCAGAATTGTAATCATACATCTTTTCTGAGGCTATCACAGGTTACAAAGACCTCATAGCCCACATCAGATTATAGCAATCTAGAATATCAAAATAAATTTCCAGATACCTAAGTATTTTGGTATACAGTATTGTTGAATCCAGGAGGCAAAGAAAGGACCACTGACTCCAATTTTAAATCAAATTAAGCAAGCTTATATTGTGCACACAAATTACCTGTACAGTGGCTGTCCCCTTTAAAAAGTGAGGATTGCACCTTGCTAAGATTAGCAGGAAGGTCTTTATTAGAAAGGTAGGTATCTTAGGAATTTACAACTGACAGGGTTCGGCAAGTGTAATACAGAAGCAGAGAGCAAATCAATGATTTACATGGCTTAACATCTTTAGATAGGGAGTAAACTCAGGTTCCAGCATGGAGGCGCTGCTGCGATTTTAAGGAGGACAGTTACCTAATCAAAGCCAAACATGGTCCAAACAAGTAAAACAAAAGTAAATCTTTTATGACCTCGTGTCGAGATGGCTTTTAATCTTAAGATAGAGTTAGGCTGGGTTCTCAGTATACCCCTACAGTTGTTTTTAGACATGAACATTAACAGATTGACAATATTTAGGCAAAATTATTACAGTGTCTTAATGTAGTACACATTAAGTAAGAAAGTATCTGTCTTAAACACTAGGTAAATGTTTGCTACAAGAGGTGGTCAACAAGCTTTTCCTAAGTAACTAATTCAGGAATTAAAAATGAAAGATACAAAGCCAATCCCCAAAACCAAAGGCCAAATGTTCTCTGTGATGTGCAGATGCTAATGCGCAATAAGGGGTGGGGGGAGAATAGAAATTCATTGGATTAGACAAAGGGAAATGAAGAGAAAGGAGGGGGAATGGGAATAGGAAAGACAGAATAATTCAGACATAACTTTCCTATGTCCATATTTGAATACACGACCAGTGTAACTCCATATTATATGCAACCACAAGAATGGGAAGTTATATTCCATGTATGTATAATAATGCAGTAGAGTGCATAACACACTCGACTGTCATGTATATCTAAAAAGAACAAAAAAAATGAAAGATACAGAAGAATGTAACAGGCTATTGGGGAGGCCGAGGCATGAGGTTCATAATTCAAGGCTGGCCTCAACAATTTAGTGAGACCTTGTCTCAGAATAAAAAATAAGAGGCTAAGGATGTTGCTCAGTAGTAGAGTGTCCCTATTTTAAATTCCCACTACCCGTCCCCACACAAACATGCATGCCATGCATATACAGATCCGCAAAACAAAAACGAACAAAACAACACCTATGAGAGCTGGGCATGGTGGCTTATGCCTGCAATCCCAGCAGCTAGGGAGGTTGAGGCAGGAAGATTGCAAATTGGAGGCCAGCCTCAGCAACTCAGTGAGACCCTGTCTTAAAATAAAAAATAAAAAGGGCTGGGGATGTGGTTCAGTGGTTAAGCACCCCTGGGTTCAATCCTCAATACAAAAAAAAAAAAAAAACCCAAAACTAACAATACTAACTCACCTCTTTACCCTCAAAATTAATAATAATGAAACTGGGCCTTGAGAGTAATGAAAATGTTGCTTCGTATTTGAATCACTCTCTCATTGGTGGTGCTTGCCAGCGAAATAATCACAACCTTTCTTTGCATTGTCGTCTTTTTTTTTTTTTAATATTTTTTTTAGTTGTCAATGGACCTTTATTTAATTAATTAATTAATTAATTTATCTGTTTGTTTGTTTGTTTGTTTATATAGCGTGCTGAGGATTGAACCTGGGACCTCTACACATGCCAGGCAAACACTCTATTACCGAGCCACAACCCCAGCCCTGCACTGTTATTGTTTTGTTTTGTTTTGTTTTTTGGTACTGGGGATTGAACTCAGGGCACTCGACCACTGAGCCACATCTCCAGCCCTACTTTGTGTTTTATGTAGAGACAGGGTCTCACTGAGTTGCTTAGCGCCTCGCTGTTGCTGAGGCTGGCTTTGAACTTGCGATTCTCCTGTCTCAGCCTCCCTAAGCGCTAGGATTACAGACGTGCACCACCACACTCAGTGCACTGTCATCTTTTTAAGGAGCATTTTTGGACATTTTCCCTCTAATTTTTCCTGTCAAATAATTAATACTGAGATACAGTTTGAGCTTGAGAAGACGACAAACCATTATAATATCTAAGAAAGTTCTGGCTTCTCTAAGGGCCAATTTTGACCTGTTTGGAACTGTATTAATTTTACATGGCTGATGTAACAAAGGACTACAAATTTTGTGGCTTAAATACAACACCAACTTCTCTCCTAAATGCTGGAGGCCAGAAGTCTGCAGTTTGCTGGTTTGAAGTCAAGGTGCTAATAGGGCCAAACGCCCTCTGGAGGTGCTAGGGAAGTGTACACAGCCTTTTCCAGCTCTCCGTGTATTTATTGGCTAATGGCCACTTCCTCCATTGTTCAGAGCCAGCCAGCAGCAGGGTGTCTTGTCTCCATATCACACTGCCTTCTTCTGTGTCAAGTCTCCCTCTGCTTCCCTCTTAGGGGTGATATTACATTTAGGGTCTACCCAGCTAATCCAAGATAATTTTTCCATCTCAAATTCCTTAATCACATCTGCAAAGTCTCTGTTACCACATAAGGTAAAGTCACAGGTTCCAGGGCTAGGACCTGAATATCTTTGAGGGCCATGATTTAGTCCTCCACAGGGGTCATACCATCCACCATTAGAAATGCATATTCTACATAAGTTCCAAAAAAGTTTTAAAAAAGAGGAATAATAAATAATGTATAACTTTGTCTAATACTCAAGTCTTTGTCATATCTCAATCTATATGGGGCAAGTGTTATTAGGACAAAGGGAGAAGATATATTTAAAGTTAATTGGATTCAGAAGAGTAGAGTTGGTGATGCCCATCTCATTGCGGTGTACTCACCCATTCATTTATTTTGTATTACCCTTTCTGCCTGGGGCCAGTCAGCAGAGAAGGGCAGTGAGTCATTCCAAGGTCAGACAGTGTTATTACCCTTTTATTGTGACGGACAAATCCACCATTAAGCTTCAGATTGAGAGAAATACTATTGAGTTGGCAAATGCTTTCCATGTGTACGTGCAGAGAGTCATATGTAACAACAAATTTCCAGACTCCGGCAAAGAGAAATGGAAACTGTGCTGTATTTCAATTTGTTGTAAAATGCCTCCTTCAGGAATGACCATCCGGTTAAGCACCTACTGTGCAAATACTATGCCAGACATTGCTGAAAATAGCAGAATGTGTAAGGCAATGTCCACTTTTATTACACTGTTCAGGAGAATAAAATGAATATGCAATTCATTCTGATACAGGAAGGCACTTCTCTGCCCGAGTGCTGTTCCTCCCAGGGCAGTTGCCAAAACCAGAGCAGAAAGCACTCGGCTGGTATCCTCCAAATACACACCTGAACTAATGTCCTGTGGGAACCATCCAGGTGGCCACCACTTAGCTCTCTAGTCTAAGAGAAATCTTTTTAAAGACTTAACACCAGGTCCTTTGTTTATTTTATGCATCTCTTAGGTGGCCTTGAAATTGATCGGTTGTCTGTTAGCAATCTGTCCGTATTCCTATCTGAAATGAGTAGAAGTCAGGGTTATTGCTATGGTTCAGATGTCCCCCCCAAAGGTTCATATGTTAGAAACTTCATCTCCAAGTTCAGATGTTGGTAGTATTTGGAGGTAGGGCTTCTGGGAGGAAATTAGAGATAGAGGCAGCCGTGACAATGGAATCCCATGATAAGATTAGACTGAGAAGTTAAAAAGATTGAATTCAACAAGAGTTCCTATGAAGTGTAACTACATTTATAGTTGTTGGTGCTTTGCTCTAACTGCTTTTGGAGATAGACTTTCCCCAACATATTATATCAAGTTGCAAGCCAAAAATGGTCTTATTTGTTCTATGCTTGGGCCTGGGGACCCTGTTCTTTTCTTTTCTTTTTTTTTTTTTAACTAGATTGTCAGGAAATTTTATTGAAGTCTAGAAATAAAATACTTCATGTTGGATAAAGAAGGTGCACACAAAAAAATTGTATTAAGTAGATATGCTTACAAGTTTATTACTTAAAATTTTACAAGTAATAGAAATTAGAAGCTTTGGAGTTTGTTTTTAGAGCTAAGTGCAGATTTTCCAAGTGTGTTACTCTCCACATTCATCAGGGTTTGACACAGGTTATGCATATATTAGCTAAGTAACCGTAGGTAACTGAATTATCCTGTCTGGGCCTTAATATTGTTATCTGTTAAATGGGGATAATGACAATACCAATCTCAAGGGGATGTTTTAAGGATAAAATGCATCCTTACATGAGGAACACTTGAAATAGTAGTACCTGGCACAAAATTAATTCTGAGTCAGTGTTAGATATTGTATTATTTCAATATTATGTGTATATATTTGTCCAATGTACCTGTTTTGTTTTGTTTTGTTTTTTCTTCTTAAGGATAGCATTCCAGAAGTAGAATTACTGTATCAAATGGTACAAGACTTTTTTTCTTTCTTCCTTTCTTTTTGTAGCAGAAACTGAATTCAGGGTGCTTAACCACTGAGCCAAATCCCCAGCCCTTTTTAAAAAAATTTAGAGACAGGGTCTCTCTGAGTTGCTTAGGGCTTCACTAAGTTGCTGAGGCTGACTTTGAATTCGCAATCCTCCTGCCTCAGCCTCCTGAGCCACTGGGATTACAGGCGTGTGCCACTGTGCCTGGCAGGACTCTTTTTTAAAAGACCCTATAGAAAGCTACATTGCTTTTCCAAAGGATAAAACCAAGTTATGCTCCCATTAGTAACAGAGAAAAATGTACATTTTAACAAAGCCTTGTGTGTTTGCCACATTTATGTCATGTAACCAAATACCTGAGATAGCAACTTACATGGAGGAAAAGGTTCACTTTGGCTCATGTTTTCAGAAGTTTCAGTACATGGTTGGGTGGCCCTTTTGCTTTGAGTTCTGTGGCAAGGTAGCACTTCATAGCAGGAACGCATGGCAGATCAAACTGCTCACCTCATGGCAGCCAGGAGGCAAATAGAAGGAGAGGCTGAGGTCTCAAATCCCCACTCAAGGGCAACTCCCAGGGTCCTGACTTCCCCAACTAGGCCTTACCTCTTAAAGGTCCCCCATCTCCCCACCCAAAAGAGCCACAGCTGGAGACCAAGCTTTCTACACAAGGGCCTTTGGGAAAGCATCTGGTGAGCATTAAGCTTTAGAATTCTTTTCAGGTTGCTTATTTGGTAGGTAAGTAATGGTATTTTGATATGAATTTAAGGTCATTGAGGGTAGGAACATGGTTATCTTATTTATCAATTCAAACTAGCATAGAGCCTGGCATATAAAAGACATCCAGAAAAAAATTAAAAAGGAATAAATGAATAAGAAGCCTGCCCCAATAAAGCCCAGTGGTGCCTGCCTGTAATCGTAGCTACCTGGGAGAGGGGACAGAAGGATTGAATATTTGAGGCCAGTCCCAACAACTTAGTGAGACCCTGTCTCAAAATAAAAAATAAAAAGTTCTGGCTAGGGATGTAGCTCAGTGGAAAGCACCCCTGGGTTCAATCCTCAATACCAAAAAATAAATAAATAGATGAAAGAATAAAACATCATTTATAGGCTTTTAAAACTGGCACAAGTCCTGGGGCTGAGGGTTTACATTTCTTTCTTTTTTGAGGAGCGATAACTGGGGATTGAACTCAAGGGGCACTCGACCACTGAGCCACATCCCTTGCCCTATTTTGTATTTTATTTAGAGACAGAGTCTCACTGAGTTGCTTAGTGCCTCGCTTTTTGCTTAGTGCCTCACGATCCTCCTGCCTCAGCCTCTGGAACCAAGCCGCTGGGATTACAGGCGGGCGCCACCATACCCAGCCCTTACATTTCTTGTTAAATTGTCAATCTAATTACTTTAAATGGTCAGGAAAATGCAATACAGTATAATAAAATGTAATATTATTTCCCCCAGCTTGATTGGTCTGAAATAGGTTTTGATTAGCTTCATGCATTCTAAATATTCAGTAGCCTTTATATTTCTTATCAAATCCAAGAAGGTAATTCTACACATAGTTAATGAATAAATAAAACATTTTTTTAGTCTGAGTTTCCTTTTTCATAATTTCTTTTTAATTAAGTGTATTCTTTCCTTAAGGACACTTGTGTTTCTAAGAGAAAGCCCACATTATTCTGTCTTTACTGTGATTTTTCTGTCCTCACGTCTGCTTTTTTTCAGCTATATTCTGTCTTTTTTCTGTCCTATTCTATTATTCTGTCTACCCACTCTTATACCAAGGATGCGCTATTTAATTATTACCATATAATAATATATGTAAAGTTTACACATACTATTTTCTCTTATTTTTTTCTGATGTTTCAATTATTTTAGTGACTCTTAATTCATATCTGAATGGTCTAATTCACTTTTTAGATTATCAGTATTATGCATGTGGGTTTTTTGTTTGTTTGTTTGTTTGTTTTGGTACTGAGGATTAAACCCAGAGGAGCTTAACCACTGAGCCATATCCCCAGCTGCCCTCCACCTCTTTTTTTGAGACAGGGTCTCAGTTAGTTGCACTGGGCCTTGCTAAAGTTGCTGAGGCTGGCTTTGAATTCTCAATCCTTTTGCCTCGGCCTTCTGAGCTGCTGAGATTGCAGGTGCCACTGTGCCTGGCATGTGCATGTGTTCTTAATACAGCAGTTTAGAAGACATATTCAGGCATTGTTTTTGTTTAAAACTGCTAATTTTAGTATCTCTTCTAAGAAATCATTAGTTCAGTTGTCTTTAGGCAAGAAGAATAATTCTTTATCAACTATTGCAATGTTACTTTTCATAGATATTCTCTTAAAATGAAATACAGAAAGTAATTATCTTTGCCAATCAAATCAATATTAAGCTTCTTTAGTATTTGAAATAGAGAGCTAATAATACCCAAATATTTCAATGTAATTTTTTTTTTTGCAAAATATTTTCTCACTGTGACAAAATTCTTCTTTTTTGGGGGGGGACTGGGGATTGAACTCAGGGACACTCGACCACTGAGCCACATCCCCAGCCCTATTTTGTGTTTTATGTAGAGACAGGGTCTCACTGAGTTGCTTAGCACCTCACCGTTGCTGAGGCTGGCTTTGAACTCGCAATTCTCCTGTCTCAGCCTCCCAAAGTGCTGGGATTATAGGCATGTGCCACCACGCCCGGCTTCCTCTATTTTTTCTTAAATTTTGGCTTTCTCTTGATGTAGGATATTAGAAAGCTGTGCACTCTTTTTTTTTTTTTATGTTACATTAGATTAAATTTATTGAGTTTCTATAATATACAAAGCCCATCATTAAGCAATACAATTGGGTAGATTACTCCCCAAATTATTTGTAGCTTAAGTTTATAATACAAAATAGCAAATAACCAAAGTAAAAATGATAATGATAAAATAAATTATGAATAGACTGAATAAGCAATCTCCAAAATGCAACTAAAACACTAGTATGTAATTTGAACTACTTTTAGGTTCTATTTCATCAGCATATTAAATGGAAAAGTGAGGTGGGTGTGGTGGCATGTGCCTGTAGTCCTAGTTACCTGGGAATCTGAGGCAGGAGGATCACTCAAGCCTGGGAGTTGGAGACCAGCCTGGACAACATAGTGAGACCCTGAAGCTGTGCACTCTTATGAACAGTATGATATGGTTTCTGCCATTGTGTCCTGGCAGGACACAATGATACGCACTTATAATCCAGGCTACTCAGGAGGCTAAGGCAGGAGGATCATAAATTTGAGGTTGTCCTAGGCAATTTAGCAGGATCTGTCTCAAAATAAAAAATAAAAAGGACTGGGGATGTGGCTCAGTGGTAGGGTGCCCCTGGGTTCAGTCCCAGTTTCACCAAAACAAAATAAAACAAAACACTGCATTTTAAAATCAGATAAGACCTGAATTCAAATTCAGGCCCCATCACTTACTTTCAGTGGAATCTTGTCTAAATCTTATAATCTCTCTAGGCCTTAATTTCTTCATGTGTACAACAGTGATAAAAATAATAGCTAATGCCTTTCTCTTGAATATCTTATAGCACTTTAAATCAGATAATTGGGATTGTATGACTTTATGTGTTTTTCCTTTTTTACTTGTTTGCTAGGAATCAAAGAAATCTAGTTTTTTCTCTTTCCACATTTTTTATTGGTACTTTATAGTTGGACCTAATGATGGAATTTGTTATTACATATTTGTACATGCATACAATATAACAATATAATTTGGCCAATACCACCTCAGTACTTCCCCCTCCCTCCCTTCTTCCTACACTCTGGTCCCTTTCCCCTACTGATCTCCCTTTGATTTTCATGAGATTCCCGCGGCTCCACTTTCTTTTCCTATTTCCTCTCTAGCTTCCAGAACACATACCCTTGACCTTCTGAGTTTGGCTTATTTCACTTAACATAACGGTCTCTAGTTCCATTCATTTTCCTGCAAGTGACATAATTTCATTTTTCTTTATGGTTGAATGAAATTCCATTGTGTATATAGACCATATTTTCAAAGAACTCAATTTAAAACTTAATTCAAGTAACTATGAGGCCTGGTCAGGCTATTTGATGTTATTTGATATATGAGCTGTTTGCCCAGGTGAGCAATTAATCACCTAAGAGTCAGTGATTTTCCTAAGACAAAATCAAATTATTGGTTTATGGTCTTATCTGGCCTGGGCAAAGTTTCCGTGGAACAAACAAGTAAGTCATGTTGATACAGAGGAATCTCCATTCTTAGACCTAAAATCTACATCATATTTCCAAGGATTTTTTTTTTTATTTAAGAAGTTTACTATTTTATCTTGACTGCTTTATCATGTAACATTTTAAGTGGTCTCAAATATCAAACATGTACAGCATAAATAATAATAACATATATCAATCATAATTGTTTTAGTTAGCTATTTTGCCATTGTGACTAAATGACCTGACCAGCACAATTATAGAGGAGGAAGAGTTTATTTAAGGGCTCATAGTTTCAGAGGTCTCCATCCATAGACAGCCAGCTCCATTCCTTGGGGCTTGAGGTGAGGCAGAACATCAAGGCAGAAGAGTGTGGCAGAGGAAAGCAGCTCACATCCCGATCAGAGAGACTCCACTCTCCAGATACAAAATATATACCCCGTAGCTACGCCCCCAATGAACACCTCCTCCAGCCACACCCCACCGCCTTCAGTTACCACTCAGTTAATCCCTATGATGGGGATTAATTCACTGATGAGATTAAGAGTCTCACAGCCCAATCATTTCTCCTGTGAACCTTCTTGCATTGTCTCACACGTGAGCTTTTAGGGGACACCTCACATCCAAACTGTAACAATAATATAGTCCAAATTATCAGCAAGGACAAAGAGTATAGTAGTCAAAGCATAGGATCTGGCCCTGATCAAGTAATTTATCTCACCCTGCCTCAGTTTCTTCATCTGTTAGATAAGAATAATATCGAATATAATGTTACTTTGAAGATGAGCTAATGCAAGGCTCTTAGAATGGTTAGTAGGATGTGCCCAATAAACAGATATTTAAGAAAAGAGAAGGAAATCACAACATGGAGCCATTGGCATTTTTAAGGACTTGAATATTGAGTTGAAGCAAGATTGACATCTGGAAAGAAAAAGCATCTTTTCTTATCAAGAAACTTGAAATATAGTAAATAAACAGTTCTTTTTTTTTTTTTTTAAATCATAGCTCCTATTAAGTTTAGAAATTGCTTACAGAATGTCACAAAGCCCTAATTTCTTTAAATGCTCTTGGGAAGATCTAATTCCAGAGTTCATTCTCTAGTTCTGGAGACAGACATGAGAATCACTAGACTAAAGTCTTCAAACCAGGACATCTATACAGACTATGCATCGATGCCTCCTGTTCCTTCTCCAGGAGACATACAGACTCACCCTCTGAGGGGCAAGTGTGAAAAATGAATGTTAAAAATTCTCAGGGGGCTGATTTTATTTTTAAGCAAGAAAGGAAAATTATTAAATGTTGCCTAGGTTAACTTCCTAGTATTTTTTTTTTTAAAAAAAGGAGTGTTTAGACAGAAAAACAACTGTGCATTGGCCTCCAGAGATGTAAGTGATACCTTTGAATCCCTGCAGTGTCCTGTTAGTTCCTAGTTATGAGTTCTCTTTCTCAGGATTGCCGGATAACTAGGAGAATAATGGGGGGCATGAGACATGAAGAGAAAAAGAAGTAATCATCTCCACCTCCAGACATAACACTGTAATAATACATGGCAGATTTCCAACAAAGCAGTAAAAAAAAGAAGTGGTCTGTTTATACTTTTCTACTGATTAAAAAGAACTTTAAGAAAGCATCTTTGTAGTTATTTGATATTAACTTTTGCAGTGTTCCTTGTTTTCATTTCTGTTCTCTTGCTATTCTGCATCCATTAAACACAGCCTTTTTGCCAGATACTGGTCTGGAAACAGGGCTTCACCAAAACCCTAGGCAACACCCTCTCCATGAAACTTACATTGAAGTGAGACAAGCAAAAAGCAAAATCATCACTGGGCACAGTGGCACACGCCTGTAATCCCAGCACTTTGGGAGGCTGAGACAGGAGAATCGTGAGTTCAAAGCCAGCCTCAGCCACGGCAAGGCTGCTAAGCAACTCAATGAGACCCTGTCTCTACATAAAACACAAAATGGAGTTTGGAGTATGGCTCAGTGGCTGAGTATCCCTAAGTTCAATCCCTGGTATAAAAAAAAAAAAGCAAAATTATCACACAATGTCATGTTGTTCCATGGGAGACCCTCAAAGGGACTGGGCTTCTTGCCAGGAGGGTAGTAGCACATCCAGACTTCTCTTCTGGTCATGTTTAGTTCAAGCTGCCTATTTGACATGCAAGTGAAAAGACAAGTATACAATTGGATATTAAGTCTGGAGCTCAGGGTAGGAACTAAAGCTAGAGAAAGAAATTGAGGAGTCTTTAGTGAACAGGTGGCACTGAGAGCCTTGAGTCCAGAGGAGATCACTTAAGGAGTGATAGGAGAAGAACTAGTGTTGGACACTCTGACATACGGAAGTCAGAAAGATAGGGAGGAGTCTAGAGACTAAAATAAAAGCAGCTGCCTAGAATCCTAGAGATAAATATGAAATGAAGAACCATGTGAGTAGAATAAGCCTAGGAATTGATTATTGGATATGACAAGATGGAAGTTGCTGATGACATTGGCAGGAGAATTTCCCCTGGGGTGGTGGGAACTGGGACCAGAGGACAATAGGCTGAAGAGCACAAGAGGAAATGGGAGTGGCAAGTGTTAGCATCCACATGAGGATTTTGCTGGAGGTTTTTGCTGGAATGGCAGCAGAAGGATGGGGACCATTATTTTAATTTTGTGATTAATTTCTGTCATGGTGGTAGTCTTGAAAACTGATGATCCTTCAAGCAAGGGATACTGATAGTGAAGGAGAGTGGTGAGAGGAATAATTGCAAGCGTGATGTCCTCCAACAGGTGAGATCTCCTTTCTCATTATTTATTCAAATGGAAATCTTGAGATGAAAGAAAGACTCCTATGCTGATTTTAAGAATTCTGAGTTAGGAGAGGGTGGGGATGGTGGTCTGGGGAAACTGGGTAAATGGGGAACTTATATATTATGCAATACCAGTCTTTAGGGAAAGGCCTCCCGGGTGGGTAGGGTTGGCTATAGTAACAGCTGTCAAAAATTTAAAAAAAAGGAAAGAAAGAAAAAGATTTTGTCACCCAAGAAGAAGAGGGATCCAGAGAGTTTTTGGAGAGTAGCAGGTACTTGACTCAGGACCCATGAAGTTCCTGGAATATGTGACAGAAAAGAATTTCAGCAAGTGTCACTCAGGGGCACAGACAGAGGTTGATTTAGGAAAGTGTGTACACATCTAAGGGAAAACCTGGGCTATCCCAAGAGAGACACCTTTGCGGGTAAAGCAAGGAATACACATTCAAAGGAGAGCACCAGTCATCTTGGGAGCTAGAGATATGTTTTGGAGTTCCTGGCTCTTTTAAAGGAAATGTGATGAGGAATAGTTATGGAAAGATATGTAGGAATAATATCAATCCGCTGATCTCAAGATGGGTTCTGGTGGTCTGGTCAGTTTGAAGATCCTCAGACAGACATGATCTTCATTATGTGATTAATATATAGTGCTGAAAAATCCCCTAAATTATAATCGTCAAGATATCATATCTCTCTTCTCTTTGCTTAATCTACTTGAGGAAGTAATTAGCAGCACACCAGAAGATTTACAGATTTTCCCAGGAATTTGAGAGTGATAGGCCTGGAAAAGTATGTAGGACTTCTGTTAAAATCCTTTTTCCTTATCCTTCCTTTATATCTCCTTTCTAACTATTTTTAATTCCTTCTATCCTATCTCAGTTTGAAGAAGCAAGATTCCTGGTTCCCTAAGGAGCAGACTTGGCTTGGAAAAGTGAACCTGGGTTTAACTAGCGAGAGGCCCGAGCAATCTCTGAAATAGAAAATGTTATTTATATGAGTTCTTTGAAATAATTATTAACTTTAGTTAACAATAGACAAATCTTCTTAAAAGTAATTGGCTGGCCTGGGAATGTGCCTATCCTCTTTTCTTTTCCTTTCTCACCTAGAATTTAATCAAGAGAGAAAATATTTTCTGATTTGATCTTCATAGGAGAAGTGCTACTGGAATCCTAAGCCAGAGGCCTGACTCCAGGAGTCCCCACAAACCAAGTTCAAACACTTGCCTCAAAAACCAAGTAGGAAAGGTAGCTGTGAAAAGAAATTTTAATGAATATGGCCATATCGGGAAGGCAAAGTGAGATCCAGCATCTCAGCCCTGCCTTCACGGGGCTGAGAGAGGAAGAATTAGGGCCAAGGCAAAAAGTGTGATTAAGCAGTCTTGGTCAAACTGTGATCTGGTGGATCATTTTTTCAGTTCTGGTTCTGTGAGGTGGCTCTTGAGTAGTCTTTATCACTTGAGGGGGTAATTTTCACTTTTTGCTCGGGGGTGTTTATCTATGAAACTTTTGGTCTAGAAGGGGCAATTTAGTCCCTCTGTTGCTGGAAGGTGTAGGACAATGACTAAGACTTTTAGGTGCCACTCCAGTGGGTCTAATGTTGTAAAAGCTGACACTTGAATGTCCTTGCAAATTTTGTCTAAGACTTAAAGGAGGGTCAAGGTAGGTTGAGTAAATTTAGGGCTAATAAACCTGGTATTGCTCATGTTTAGGTGAACACTTCTTAAATGATTAACATGTCTAGTGCACAACTGAGTAAAGCTTAATGTGATTAAGGAGACAGACAGACACTAGATGAAGGCAGAAGTGTCACACTTCATCCTGCTTTTGGTTACCCACAGGGCATCTGCAGGCCTAAGCAAAAGCAGCCTTTTTTTTTTTTTTTGGTAGCAGGAATGGAACCCAGGGGCGCTTAACCCTTGAGCCACATCCCCAGCTCTTTACATTTTTTTATTTTCAGAGTCTCACTAAGTTGCATAGGTCCTTCCTAAGTTGCTAAGGCTGGCTTTGAACTTGTGATGCGCCTACCTCATCCTCCTGAGTTGCTGGTATTACAGGTGTACACCACCATACCTGGCCCAAAGCTAGTCTTTTTAAGTCCCTGTTAGAAAGTGACACAGATCACTGTGGCTGGGGAGGGAGGATTCATTTGTTTCCTGGGTGTCTCTGACACCATTCAAATGAAGTGTAGCTTAAAATGTTGCAGCTTTGGACGAGTTTTCCTAGAGATCATTAAGTGCTTCCAGAGTCCTGCAGATGTGTTGCTGTTCATTTGCTTGTTTGCTTCTGGTGTTTTAAAAGGCATTTGGTTAATTGGCAGCATTGGCCATTCAGTTGTTTCATTATTACATTTTGTTCATTCTTAAGTGCAATATCTTCCTATGTCATAATACCTGTGTGATAATACAACATAATACCCATAATCTGCAAGTGATTTTATTGTGGTGCAGCCTTGGTTCCCAGGAATACTAAAGCACAGGTCCTAGAACAGAGACTTTTAAAAGGCCATAAGGAGCCGGGCGTGGTGTCTCACGCTTGTAATCCTAGCACTTTGGGAGGCTGAGACAGGAGAATCGCGAGTTCAAAGCCACCCTCAGCAACGGCGAGGTGCTAAGCAACTCAGTGAGACCCTGTCTCTACATAAAACACAAAACAGGGCTGGGGATGTGGCTCAGTGGTCGAGTACCCCTGAGTTGAATCCCTGGTACCAAAAAATAAATAAATAAATAAAAATAAAAGGACATAAGGGACTTGATTGTAAATATAGTCAGGATTTGTTGTTCTTGTTAGTGACCCATTCCTTGAGACCAAATTAGAGACACAAGAAAAGATGCTGGGAGAGCCCTTGTGGCAGAGACTGAACTATTGGAATGAAAGGGCCACAAGTCACATTATCTTGCTAATTCCATAGCCTTAGATAACCAATGCTAAAGCTAAAGCTTGCCTACACTACATTGACCACAAAGAAATTCCGTTTACACATTGAGTTGAGCTTTCTTGACTGTATTAAATAAAGGATTAAATTAAATGTTTAAGATTGCACACTCTGCAATTACCCTGCTTCTGTTCAAATTTGGGTTTCAACCGGGCGTGGTGGCTCAAGCCTGTAATCTCAGCACTTAGGGAGGCTGAGACAGGAGAATCGCGAGTTCAAAGCCAGCCTCAGCAATGGCGAGGCGCTAAGCAACTCAGTGAGACCCTGTCTCTACATAAAACACAAAATAGGGCTGGGGATGTGGCTCAGTGGTCGAGTACCCCTGAGTTCAATCCTCAGTACCAAAAAAAAAAAAAATCAAATTTGGGTTTCATCATTTCTTTGGCTGCATGGACCTTTGGCAATGAAGAGGAATGACGACTGTACCTACCAATAGTGCAGTCTCCATTCATCTTCATTGAATGGTGAAGACAAAATTAATACAGACCCATAAAACTATTAGCAGAATGCCTGAGAAATAGGAAATGTCCATTCAATTTCAGATATTTTTTATTAGTATTACAGTGTGATTTATGACTAGAAAATTTTAGGTGGGATTTGCAGTATATGTTTATCTTTGTGTTAATTGGAAGAGATGGTGGTCAGGGGGCGTAGCTGGGTCGGTCATACAGTGCTCCTTGCAGCATGCATGCAGCTCTGGATTCGATCCCCATCATCTCTCCCCACAAAATAAAAAAATAAAGGGGCCAGGCTTGGTGGTGCACACCTATAATCCCAGTGGCTAGAGAGGCTGAAGCAGGAGGATCACAGTTCAAAGCCAGCCTCAGCAACTTAGTGAGACCCTGTTGCAAAATAAAAAAATGAAAAAGGAGCCTGGGGATGTGGCTCATGATTAAGTCCCTGGGGCCAAAAACAAAAGTGTAGCCAGGTGACGATGAGGGCAGATGCATTAGATATTGCCAGATACTAAGGAAGAGAAATAAGACTCCAGTTGTATCTTGTTTTGTTTTTGCCTTTCACTAGGGATCCACCTACTTTTCAAAATTGTATTGTTTAATCTTTTTTTTTTTTCTTTTTCTTTTTTTGGTACTGAGGATTGAACTCAGGGGTACTCTACCACTGAGCCACATCCCCAGCCCTATTTTGTGTTTTATGTAGAGACAGGGTCTCACTGAGTTGCTTAGTGCCTCACTGTTGCTGAGGCTGGCTTTGAACTCGCGATTCTCCTGTCTCACCCTCCCAAAGTGCTGGGATTACAGGCCACTGCATTATTATATACAGATGTCTTCTCAGAAAGTTTAGGCCATCATATGTAAAATTGCAAGAATGAACTAGTCTTATTTTGGGGGTAGTGGATCTTGAACCCAGGGACTCTTTACCTCTGAACTATATCCCCAGACCTTTTATTTTTTATTTTGAGACAGAGTGTCACTAAATTGCAGAGGATCTCACTAAGTTACTGAGGCTGGATTACAGGCATGTGCTGCCCCACTTGGCTCCATTTCTTTTTTGTTTTATGTTGAGACAAGGTCTCCCTTAGTTGCTCAGGCTGACCTTGAACTTGCAATCCTCCTACCTCTACTCTCTAGTTGTTGGGATTACAGGTGTGTACCGCTGCACCACACAGTACCTAGTCCTTTTGAGTGAACTAGAACATAGACAAAATTTCTACCTCTTTGAATTTTATTTTTCTTACATATACCTCATTATTTCTTGGCTAGAATAGAAAATCTTTAAAAGCATTACCATTACAAAAGGAATTATACATTTTAAAATGCCAATTATAAGTAATTCTATATTGTTGTTATTATATTTTTTAATGTTATATATATGGATGTTAAATATTTAAGTGTAGCTGGGGTGTAGCTCAAGTGTAGAAAATTTGCCTACCATGTATGCAGCCCTGGGTTCAAGCCTAACCACCTAAAAACAAACGAACAAAAAACCACCCGGACACTCATTATCTTAAAGTTCAGAAGTCTGAAATGCATCTCACAGGTGTCAAAAGGGAGTCAACAGGGTTGTGTTACTCTCTCAGTCTCCAGGGAAAAATCCTTTTCCTTGTTCTTCCTGCTTCTGGAGCCTGTTCACATTCCTTGGCTGGTGGCCCCTTCTTTATTTGCAAAGTCAGTAACATCAAGCTGTATCCTCACACTGCCATCTCCTTGGCCTTTCTTTCGACTTCGAAGGACCCATTCAATTCCACTGTGCTCACCTGGATTATCCAGTCTGTTCTATCATATGATCAAATGAAAATTCCTAACATATGAACAGGTTCCAAGGGTTAGAATATGGACATTTTTGTGGATAGGGTGCTATTATTCTTTCTGCCACCCCAATATTAACACATGCTTATTATAGTTTGGATCTGAAATGTTTTCGAAAGGCCCATGTGTTGAAGGCTTGGTCTCCAGCCTGTGGTACTATTGGGAAGTAGAGGAGTCCTTAGGAGATGGGGCCAAGTGGGAGGAAGTCAGGTTATTGGGGACCTGACACAGAAGGGCATATTGGGACCCCGGCTTCTTCCTTTCTGTTTGTTTCCTGGCTTTCATAAGGTGAACAGGCCTCACCCCACACACGTTCCCAACATGGTATACTGTAACACCTAGGCCTAAAAGCATGGAACCAACTGACCATGGACTGAAATTCTGAAACTATGAGCTAAAATAAGCCTTTCCTCCTTATATATTGTTATTCTCAGGTATTTTGTCACAGTGATGGAAAGTAGACTAACACACTTATATATTGTTTTATAAATGTTTAATGCTCCTTGATTTTTTCGCCTAATTATATATTTTGTGGAATCCTCCATTCTTTGTAAACAACTACATGCTATTTTACTGTATGGATATACCATAAATTATGAGACCAGTCCCTCATGTTGATGGACACTTGGTTTATTATCAGGTTTTATTGCTATAAATATACCATAAGGAATATCTTTGTAATTTCATATTTGTGCATTTTGGCAATATATACATGGGATAAGTTGTTTGCGGTATGGTTTCCGTGTAAAGCAGGATGTACACTTATATTTTGATATTTCTTTTCAAATTGCCATCTCAAAAGACTGCATCTATAAAATCACCCTCTAATGATAAGTAAGAGTTTATGATTCCATATAATTTTGGAGGACCCTGGGGGTTTGTTTTTACAAAAGTTTCTCAACTTTACTGCTATGCTAAGTTTTAATTTTTTAAACCACTTCTCTTTTTACTTTGATTTTCTTTAATTATGAACTGGTACCGTTGGGGTTCTCAGTGGTCCTAGTTAACCAGTTTTCCCAGGGGCAACTTCTCCCCTTCCATCTGATTCCCATCAAAGATGAGTCCTAGACATAGTCTGATGCTTACCAGGCTGTTCTGGCAGTGCTCTGACAAGACACCAGAGCAGGCTGGTGGCATAGGGCACAACCAGCCAGGGTTGGATGACCACCTGTGTGTGGGGGTCTCCACCTTGAAACCATTCTCAGAATTTGGGGATTCTTCTCCTTTCCTTATACCTATATCCGGTATGGGTCGGTTGCTGTATTTCTTTCACAAAGGAAGGTTAGGCTGTTCTTGCCAGGGTTGCTCTAAGGTTTATGAGATCTGCACTAAAGTGGAAGCATCCTTGCCTCCTGGGAATCCCTGGGCCAGGTCGAAACTTATTGCCAAGTGACACGTGGTGTCAGCCCATCATGATGCTTGAACGGGCCTCGTGGCCATTGTTTATGTTATAGCCATAATAGTCTCTTAGAATATGGTAGAGAATTGGTTTTAACATCTTACTGTGTTTATTAGCCATTTGGATTCCTTTTTTCCTTGAACTACTTTTTGGTATATTTGCCCACTTTTCTGTTACATTTAGCATATTAATAATGCCAGGGATTATGCTAGCTGCTGTGCAGGATGCAGAGATGAGGGAAATCTGGTCTCTGTGCTCACACTGTTTACATTTTATGCTCATATGCATAGAATTTAATGCCTTGTTGGACTTATCCAGCAGTCTTTTCCATTTTGCTTTTCAAAAGTACTCAGTCTACACAAATATAACTGAATGATAGTAGCCCAAGAAAGACAACGGATTTTTATTTTGTTGTTTTAAATACTAAAAGTGATGGAAACATTTCTTCTTTCAAGAACAAAAAGAAAGCCGGGCACGGTGCACACGCCTGTAATCCCAGCACTTTAGGAGGCTGAGACAGGAGAATCGCAAGTTCAAAGCCAGCCTTAGCAACGGTGAGGCGCTAAGCAACTCAGTGAGACCCTGTCTCTAAATAAAACACAAAATAGGGCTGGAGATGTGGGTCAGTGGTCGAGTGCCCCTGAGTTCAATCCCTGGTACCAAAAACCAAAAAACAAAAGAACAAAAAGAAAGCAGAGATGAATATTAAGCTGCCAATTAATATTTATTCATCATAAGCAGTAGATGATTAATGATGGAAATAATTCCCTAAGTCCTTTCTAGTGCATTCCTGCTTATTTCAAGTCTTAGCATTTTCCAGTATATGAGATTTTTGAGAGTTTATTTTTTAGGGCCATACAAGCTCTTTGTAGGCAGAGACCACACCTGTCTTTTTCACTGCTATATTCCAAGCATCTAGAAGAGTGTCTGGCACTCACAGATGCTCAGTGAATATTTGCTGAGGGAAATATTTGCTGCATAAGCAAAACAAGACATTTGAACCTCTTAACAAGTCCCATATTTTGACATAGTCCCTTATAACATCTATTTGGAAATTCATAAACAGCACAAGCAAATAAATAAAACACTGACCTTCTCCAAGATCTTTCCTCCTCTGTTCAGCATGCTGCTATCAAGAGCAATGCATTTGTGTGTGTCACTGTCTCATTCAATTTGGACAGTCAGATCATCTTCATCTTGCTGAATTGAGCCTTTAAATCACAGGGGCAAAATCAGGGCTCATCCTCAGGAATTCAATGAATACTATTGTCAAGTTTCCCTCTGGTGCAATTAGAAAAGAGCAATGAACCAATAGATAATATTTCTTAAAAAGCAATTTCCTTTACTGTTCTTGTTTAATTAGTCAGTTTTCTTCTCTTTGAGCTATCATGAGGCATTTTTTTTCTCCCAAAGTAGAAGCATTAAGATGCATTCAGTGCTTTCATTTAGACTCATTCATTCTTCTTTGGACTAAATTTTGGCCATTGTACTAATCTGCTTGGGCTGCTGTAACAAAATACCACAGGCCAGGTGGCTTAAAGAACAGAAGTTTATTTCTCACACTTATGGAGGCCGGGAAGTCCAATCCAAGATCAAGATGTCCATTGATTTGACTCTTGGTAATGGCCCACTTCCTACCTGAATAGTCACCATCTTGATGTGTCCCTCACATGGCTTTGAGGGGGTGGGAGCAGATACACATTGGTTCAAGTGCAAACTTCTGATGTCTCTAAGGATACCAATCCCATCTGATGAGAGTCTCACCCTCATGACCTCATTTAAACCTAATTAACTACCAAAGATCTCGTGTCCAAATACCATCACATTGGTAGTCAGTGTTTCACCATAGGAACTTTGGGGAAATGCAGACTTTCAGTTCATAAACAGCCACAACAGGCCAGTCATCTGGACAGAGTGTGAAAAAACTACTCATGCAAAAACCTTATCTTTTTTAAAGTAATAGAAGCATAACTGCTAATATGATCCTTTTAATGCTTATTTGTTCTACTAATATTCCTTCTTCGTGCCATATTCTTGCCTTAAAAATCAAATGGTGAGGCACTGAATTCTAAGAAAGCATCCAAACAGATGCTCCTCAACTCACGATGTTATCGCATCCTGATAAACTCACTGTAAGTTGAAAATATCCCAAGTGGAAAATGTATTCCATACACATAATCTACTGACCATCGTAGCTTACTGACACAGTACACTGCAGAGTGTCAGTTATTTCCCTTACAGCACTGGGGCTACTGGAAACTGCAGCTGGTTGCTACTGCCCAGTGTTGTAGGAATATCTTACCACATACACTAGCATGGGGACAGCAATTCAGACTTACAAGTAAGGTTTCTGATGAATGCACGTTGTTTTTGCAGCACTATAAAGCTGAAAAACCTTAAGCCACACCATCCGAAGTTGGAACTGTCACCCCAACTGTGTTCTGCAAGGCTATGGTCAGGCACCTGCTGACTTCCCAGATGCGATGCCTGTGTCACTCTGTTTCACCCACATTGGCCTCCTGGCTGCTGCATCCCCGCTCGGGGCATTTTCTCTTGCCTCTCACTCACACTGAGATGCTTTGCCCCAGACCACTGGCACATTCTCACCATTCGGATCTCAGCTAAATGTCACCACTCACAGGGCATCCCTGACACCCACTCAAACTACTCCCTGCGCCAGCTGGTCTGTGCCAGAAGCTTTGCTGAATATGAAGACGACAGAGAATAGTAGTGAAGCAGGCTTGTTAAAGTGTTAACCTTAATAAATGTTGGCATGTGTCTGTGTTATTAATAATACAACAAATATTGACCATTTACTATGTGCAAGGCACTACACCAAGGCTTTGCCATTATTTATCTGTATTAATCCTCATAGCTATTCTCTGATAAACACAAGATTATTATCCCTATTTTGAATCAGATCATAAAGCTACAGCTTAAGGAGGTCCACTCACTTGCTGAAGACCACTCAGGAGGAAATGAGGTGATAGAATGTTACCTGCTTTCATTAAGCTTCAGATTTGGGGGGATTACTGGGGATTGAGCATAGAGGCACTTGACCACTGAGCCACATCCCCATCCCTATTTTGTATTTTATTAAGAGCAGGGTCTCACTGAGTTACTTAGCACCTCGCTTTTTCTGAAGTTGGCTTTGAACTTGCAGTCCTCCTGCCTCAGCCTCCCGAGCTGAGGATTGCAGGTGTGCACCACCATGCCTGGTCTAGCTTCAGATGTTAAAGCTAACAAGATTTCCCTTTTGCCAAACTAAAAAAAAAGTTAACACCACGAAGTATCTTTATTTTGAAAAAAAAATGAAAAAATAATAGCTCAGAAGGGAAATTACAAAAAAAAAACAAAGATGATTAATAAAAATAAAGGCATTTTGTAATCAGAGAGACCTGGATTTGAATCATGATCCAGCCACCACTTGGCTCTGTCATTGTAGGTAAAAGACATTTCTTATCTTAGCTGTGGAAAGGAAGTTTGAGGATTACATGAGAGAAGAAATACTGGCACGAATATTTTTATTCAACATGAGTTTGATTTTCTTGAATAATATTAACAAAATTCAGTATCTGATTACTTTCTGCAGTTCAGCATCAAATGCAAATAATCATGTAACTTTTTTTTTAGTGGTGTAAAATCTTTTCTAAGCAACACTAAGATTAGAAATTTAAATTTTTCAGAAATTTCAAAACTATGGAGAAGAGAGCAGACTTTTTCTTAGGTAAATAGAAATATATATATAATATGTACAGAAAATTATTTGTTCTGGAACACAAAGTATGTTATCTGCCTTGCTCACTGTAGATCCAGTAATCATAAGAACTTGAGTAACATTTTGTCAAGCCCCTATGTCTCTTTAAAGATTTCCAAAATATATGAATTATACCAAAAGTTGGGAAGGTGGAGTTCAACAGGCACTCTCCAACACTGACTGTAGGCCCATAATTTGGTAAAACCACTGGGAAAAACTATTTGTCCTTGTCTAGTAAAACCAAAGATGTTTAGATCCTAAGCTCTAGTGATTCCAATCCCAAGTGTATGACCCCAGAAAACCCTGCATGAACAACAAAATTCATAGCAACACTATTTGTAATAGAGGAAACTACAAACTACCCAAATGCCATTCATAGTAAAGTGAATGTTATAGTATAGTTAAACAGTAGAAGCTCATGTTTGTGCCATTTATTCAGGTGGTTTCATTTGATTGCGATTCATTAGTTCATATTAATACGTATGGTACATGTAATGCACATTAGTGATACGTGCATGTATGTATAGATATATCTCATTGTATGAATATTTCAGCTTATTTTTCCATTCCATTGTTATTTGACATTTAAATTTTTTCAGATGTTTGGCACCTATGAACTTTCTTGTTTGTGTATTTTGAGGCATGTCTGTGTACATTTCCGTTTGTTATATGCCTAGAAGTAGAGTCACTGTGGGATATGCCTGTTCAGCTTTAGCAGAAATTGCCAAATAATTTGCCAAAGGGTCATACCAGTGTACATGCCTAACATGTGAGCGTCTGGTTATTCCATCTCTTTGCCAGTACTTGGGTATGTTCTCTCCTTTTCATCTAAGCCACTTGAGTGACACTACACAGTGGTGTAACATTATGGTTTTAATGTGTCTTTTCCTGATGAGTAATGAAATTGCAGACATTTAATATGTCTCTTGGTCATTTGACATGCTATTATTTTAAGGCAAGACATTTATGAATAAAAGGATCACTGCAAATTTAATAAGGTTGTTTATGAAATATCTGTGGAAAGCGGTGTGTCCATGAGTTGAAGCTGAATTACCTCACAGTGACACATGAAAAGAATCTCAGTAGGTTAAAACAACAAGGTTGAACTCTTGTTCTTGATGCACATTTGCTTCCGATGGTCAGTGGGTCTGCTCCACATCAACATTCTGGCAGTTCGGGTGAAGGGGCAGCCCCGATATGGGGCATTGCTGGCCTCCAGACAAAGAGAAAAAAGAGCAACGTGATGGGTCACACACAAGCTTGTAACACTTATGCTCAGAAGTGACAAGCCCTTCACTTCTACTCACCTGGCACTGACCAGTGCAAATCATCTTCTACAACAGGTGTTTGTAAGTAGATTGTAGAGTCTCCCGAAAGGGAGGACCACCAGGATGGAGCTCAGTGGGAGAGCACCTGCCTAGCATGCTCAAGGCCCTGGGTTTGTTCCGGCCACTGCAAAATATAGCAATAAAAACAAACAAATAAAAGGGAGGGCCTCATAGGAAGAGCAGCAAATATTTGTGAACAGGAGGGTGCCCAATAACATCTTTTTCTGCCCGGTAGGTATTTAAAAATATTATTCTACAATTGAGAAACCAAACTGTTTGTATAAGGGCTATCTTCAACACATATTTGTTCTGTTTTCTTTGGTTGAATTAGTTGCCAATATTTAAAAATCATGACATTTTACAAAGATGCAGATTTCTGACTTCTCTTGGAAACCATAAGCTATAGCCAGAATCCTCTGGAGCTGAGCAGTAGCTGCCTTTCTAGATAGAATATTCTCTGGTTCTTCGTGAGTCTGTCTGCCTGCCTTCTCTGTAGTGGTGCCTTTCAGACATTATTTTGCATAGACCACTGTAAACAATATAATTTATGCTGTTACCCAGGACTCACATGTATGCATAGGTGTGTGGCAGTCATATATAGGCATAGATGTGCATTTATGTGTACATCCCAAAGCAAAATACTTTGCTAAAACAATGGTTACTCTTACTCTCTGTGGTGTGTGCTGTTACTTTCTGTTCTGCTTTATGCTTTTCTTTTATTTTATTATTTTTTTAGTGCTGGAATCAGCCCTCTAAACTGATTTCACAAGCCACTTCTGAGTCACAGCCCTCTAGTTGAAAACATCGCTCTCAGCCATACGGCTTGTCTGCTCTCTTCTCCATTCTGTTGACTAGATTTCTAGATGGAACTTCTGTTGAAGCCCTTCAGAATCTTCAGGTCCATGTGCTGTGTGGGCGAGCAGCCTCCACTGACCCCATGGATTCAAACCTGTGGAGTTACTGGGTTTGCCCAAGAGTCTTAAAACTTAAACTGTTTGAATACCTGACAGGTTCCCTGCTGACTTTTCCATCATCTGGATTTTCTATTCAATAAAAATAGACTTTTAGGCAAATATAATACTGATTCAAAAAATCATAATTCCCTGATGAGCCTGGGGAATCCAGGGCAGATGTAAGCAAATCCTACTGTAGGTACAAGAAAGAGAGGGTGTCTATGAACCTTATTATCTAGGGAGACCCAAGCATGTGGTTTCCATAGGATTGATTCCTTCATCTTGTTTATTAATTTAACAAATACTTAGGGATTACTCATGTGCCAGGCTAGGGAATTCACCTGCAATTTATGCAAAGATCTCCTAGATGCATAGTGTATATGTAGTAATCATTTTTTTTCTGGTTCATTTGTTCCTATTTCTTACCTTGACCTAGAAATCCATCCATTATGGCCTGGTGCTTTACCCACTTATGTCCTGCTGTGTGGATCTCACTAGTGTTTTTCTGTAGTGGTATGGAACAAAAGTATGTATTGTAGGGAGAGTGTGCAGAGATGTGAAGTCTACAGGAAGCATTGCTGTATATCCCAGTGGAAGAGGGTTATATTACAAGGAAAGAAAGTAGTGTCACCACATTGGAGTTCCACGTGGCTTTGCACTCTGGGTACCAGTGCCACTTTGAAACCAGAGGATTCTACTCCCAGATGGTGTTAGCATCTGGAAGAGATTCCACCACACAAGCAGTACTGGTACCAGGTGTACCCAGCAGATTCAGGCAGCAAGTCCTGGTAGAACATGGCAGGAGGTGGCCCATGAGGGTAACAGACACAGTGGTGAGGCCCCTTCATGCCAGTGGGGTGGTAGCAGAGGTCCAGAAATGGTTAATACTTTGAAGGACATGTTTGTGATCCCAAGAGGGCAACTCATGGAGACTCTCAGAAATAATTATGAGTGTGAGCCAAGTTCATACTTGGTTAGGGATGTTACAGTAACTGGTAAGGGCAAAATTCAGTAATATGTGGGTTGTTACTATTAAATGTGACCCTGTTTTACATCCTGGGTTTATGTAACAAGGTTATTTATGCTTGTCCGTGAATGTGTTATATCTATAAATGTCCTTAAGCTTTTATAACAATGTAAATGCAGCTCATTACCCCACAGCTTTGAGCACTATCGCCAAAGTTGCCCCATTGCCTTGACATTTGTTTCTTATCTTTTTCTTAATAATGTCTGTTCTGGCTGCTCTGCCCTTGATCTATCCTGTCTACATTTGCGCCTAAGAAGAAGAGAATCATGAACCCCTTGGCTACTGTGTTGTTGATGTCTTCTATTTCTTCCTGTACCCGTTCTCCCATGTCCTTCTCCATCTCCATTCTTGTTACTAACAAGTATCTCTCTGATGTTCCTGCCATCCACCCCTTTTGGTATTCTACAAACAACAAAAATAAGAATAGAATGGGTATAGAGGGTTGCTTATTGGCCCCCAGAACACCTGCCACACAGCTCAACACATCATAACCCTTGGTGCCCCAGAATGTGATCTTAGTTGGAATAAGGGTATTTGTAAATATAATTAAGGCAAGGAACTAAAGATGAGACAGTCCTGGATTAGAGTGGGCCCTAAATACAATGACAAGTGTCCTTATAAGAGAAAAGAAGACAGAGGTTGAAATTTTGCAGCCACAAGCCAAGGAATGCCAGGGACCACCAGAAGCTGGAAAAGATGAAGAAGAACTCATCCCTAGAACCTTCACAAGGAAGGCCCTAATAGCACTTTAGTTTCAAACTTCTGGCCTCCAGAACTATGAGAGAATAATTTCTTTTCTTTTCTTTATTTTTTTTTGGTACTGGAGATTGAACTCAGGGGCACTCGACCACTGAGCCACATCCTCAGCCCTATTTTGTGTTTTATGTAGAGACAGGGTCTCACTGAGTCGCTTAGCGCCTCGCTGTTGCTGAGGCTGGCTTTGAACTCGCGATTCTCCTGTCCCAGCCTCCCTAAGTGTTGGGATTACAGGCTTGTGCCACCGTGCCTATCTGAGAATAATTTCTATATTACCACACTTGTGGTAATTTGTGACAACAACCCCAAGAAACTCAGACAAGAGAAGATATAACACCAAGAGTACTTTTTATTTCCTGATTGACAAACTTTTTCAAAAGTGAAAAAAGTAAGCTAGGTATGGTGGTGTGTTCCTACAATTCCAGTGTTAGTCAGCTTTCTGTTACTGTGACAAAATACCTGAGAAAATCAACTTAGAGGAGGAAAGATTTATTTTAGAGTTATGGTTTCAGGGGTTTCAGTCCTGGTCACTTGGTTCCATTGATTCTGGGCCTGTGGTGAGGGAGAACATCATGGAGAAGAACACATCGTAGAATAGAGCTGCTTACCTTATGGTAGCCAGAAAGAAGAGAGGGGAGGATGCCCTTCAAAGGCATACCTCCAGTGACCCATCTGTTCTAAGTAGGTCCCACCTCCTAACATTTCCAGCCCCTCCCAATAGAACCACCAGATAGGGACTAAGCCTTTAACACATGAAGCTTTGGGGGATGTTTCAGATCCAAATTATAACATCCAGCTACTTAGGAGGCTGAGGAAGGAGGACCACAAATTTGAGGCTGGCCTGGACAACTCAGTGAGACCCTGTCTCAAAAAAAGAATAAATAAATAAAAAGAAAAAGAAGAACTGGGATGTGGCTCAGTAGTAGAGCCCTTTCCTAGCATGTAGAGGCCCTGGGTTCAATTCCCAGCATCACACACAAAAAAGAAAAGTATTCCAGAGAAGAATTATTAATAATTTATCACACATTGAAGGGCCAGTTCTCACCTGGCAATAAAATGCTCCTGAAGTTAACTCAAGCAAATTGAGACTCAATGTATTTATTTCCTGCAGGAGTCATGTGTTGTATGATAGATATTTTTAGAGACTAATCCATAGTAATCATTTTAATGCTAATCATGGTCGAGCATAAATTTCTTCAAGCTAGGAGTTGTCCTATATGTATTAAAACTGGCTACCTAACAAAAAGCTTTGTATTTGGTAGCCTGCCAATAAACACTTCATAGGTAGTTCATTTTTTATGCAGCATATGCTAACGTTTAATAGCAGCTGTCTTTGAGTCCAAGGCTTGAAATCCTGGTTCTGTCACTCACAGAATGTAAATAAGTCAATTATGTAATCTCGCTGTATCTCAATTTATTTTTCTACAAAATTAAGATAATAATACCTACTGCTGGGCACAGTGGTGCATGCCTGTAATCCCAGTTACTTGGGAGGTTAAGGCAGGAAGATCACAAGTTCAAGGTCAGTATGGACAACTTAGCAAGACCCTGTCTCAAAAGAAAATTTGAAAAGGGCTGGGGATGTAGCTCAGTGGTAGAGTGCTTGCCTAGCTAGATGTGTGAGGCCTTGGGTTCAATCCCCAGTACCACCAAAACACGCATACACACACAGACACTAATACCTACCCTATAATGCTGTTAAGAGTAAATGAGTTCTTACATACTAAGTACTTAGAACTGTATTTGGATGTAATGATTCAATAAGTGTTAAATATTGTTATTAGCTCTTATGCACTTCTCCACAACTCAATTATAAACTCTTTGAGGAAGGGGCAATATCCTGTACTTTTTATAATCTTGGTACCTATGTGATTTCTTATATACTGTACATACTCAGTGAGTAATGTTGAACTAATGAAAGGAGTGAATGAATGACTGGTTGTAAGTTCACAGTGCCTTCTTAAAAAATCAAATGCATGTAGCATTGACAAAGTTCTAATGTTTGCTTGTAAAGATTGTTTTCTGAAATTAAACAATCTTAAAATTGTCAAAGAACTACAAATATAATTAAGAAGAGAAAAGAAAAAGAAATGACTGCCAATGTGAAATTTTTAGCTCTATTTGGGGCCCTGTTTCTCTGTAATTCCAGCCTTTGCATGCTTTGCACACATTCTTACACATAGAAAGGGTTTAAGGAAGCCCATAGGCAGATTTGTGGAGTTTTGTTTCTGCGTAGCCCATAGCCATTTCCTTGCCAGTATTGTACCCTGCAACTTCCAGCTGCCTGAGTGCTGAACTCCTCACCCAGTTAGGCCTTTGACTTCTTTGGGTTCCACCTCTCCCCCTGAATCTCCTACAGGGCTTTAAGAATAAATTTGGGGTGTTCCTGCTGCTCATCAGTTTTCTTCTCCTAGAGATCAATCCTGTTGGGGCCTGTTATTCAGTTTCTAATTGCCCACAATGAAAAGCTAAGTCCGTCCTTTGCTTCTTCATCATGGTTAGCTATAGAAGTTCCGTGCAAGTGTTTTGGTTAAAAGAAAATAGTATATGTAACTATAAACTAAGATGTTTACATTAATTTAGATGGCTCTTTGCTGATTGAGAATTAGTGTCATTCCTCAGTTTCTTAAGAGGTTGTTCTGGGCAAATGTTGGGTCTCCGTCAGCAGTTTACTTCAAAAATACTCTTCCGCCTTCATTTCCAGCTTAAGTGAATTAAAGTGGAGAGTGGAATTCTCAAGTATGAAGGATGTACACTGTCACCTGCCCCTAACGGGTGTCTCTTAGCTTGTCAGGCAGGATGGTGAAGAAGTGTGTCATCTCTCGCATTTATACATGCATTTATGCATTCAATTTTTTATTTATGATGTACCAACAAGAGCCCACAGTACATTCATGGTTTCATTGTGCCACCGCAGGAATGGCCATGACGAAAACTGATAGCCACCAACTGGAGGGTCTTCCATTGCTTTTCACAAATTGGTTTAAACTTCCAATGATGACGTATACAGATTTCCTTGCCTAAGTACGGAAACCCTTTCTGTTTAGGTCATTTCTGTGCAGTTAGTCATTTCCCCTTCCAAGGTCATAGCCCTATAATTCTATCATGCATAAACCATCCCTTGTAATAGAGCCTTGCAGTGGTGGGAGGAGGAGAAGGGTATGGGGTCATTTCATCAGAAAAGTGCATTATATCCCCTGGAGAATTTTCTTACTCTAGAAACACACATGAAATTATAGTTGGAAAATTTCAAATTGTCAAGTTTACAATAAGGGTTTTTCTTTTTTTCAGTATGGTAACTGTCAATAATAGTTCTATTATTGTGATAATAGGCCATATTCTAAGAATTCATATCCTTGTTAATTACAACCTCTTAATATTTCCCAGAATGACATTTGAACCATCTCATCTTAAAAAATACCTTGGGAATACCTATGGCCTAAAATCCATGCTCATGGCATCTGACAGAGAATTTATGAGAATAATGAATAATTATTCAGTTATTCATTATAGAATAATTATTCACAGCACTGAATAATAATCATTTACTGGTAAGAAACCATTCTTCCTTGTAGGAATTAGAGCCCTCCCCAGAGCCTTGGCCCTGAGACTTGAATTTTGTATTATGTACCGGCAAGAGCCCACAGTACATTCACGGTTTCATTGTGCCACCACTAGAGTGGCCATGATGAAAAATGATGAATGTCGGCTAAATCTTTCTCTGTGCTTTGTGGTTTAGTGTCTTTCGTGGTGGATGCCCTGATGGGTGTTTCCATGCAATACAAAGGTCTTCACACTCCGATACTACATCCAGATGCCTCTTCCTTGCCCCAGTCATCTAGCCTTTCTTCTGAGTCTTTGTATATATGCATGGTGTATATAAGTTGCCTATAATTTAAGTGAATAAACTACATCATTTACTTATTGATAAGGTCTATTTTAAGGTAGGCAGGTAAGTTTTTAAAAGCAGAAATCATATTTTATGTTTTGTTTTGATCACTACTATATCCCTAACTCTCTCTCTTTTATTTTGGTGGTACTAGGGATTGAACCCAGGGCCTTATGCATGCTAGGCAGCCACTCTAACCTACTGAGCTATATCCCCAGTGTCTGGGACATAATATAAACTCAATAAAAAGTTGTGAAAGAGGGGGCTGTGGCTGTAGTTAGTGGTGGAGGGTATGTCTAACATGCATGAGGTCCTGGGTTGAGTCTCAGCACCAAAAAAAAAAAAAAAAAGATGAATGCAGGGTAAATAAAAATCTTTGTCAAATATTGTATGTCTAAGAAATATCTATTTCTAGAGGCTTTTCTTTTCATTTACTTTCTTGCAAATGATGTTGGATGAACAAGTATTGAATTTTAACATAACTGATTTATTAATATTAATCTTTTCCTGTGTAATAAACCATTTTTGCTTTTTATCATTTATTGAGTTTTCATACCAATAGGAGTCTGTTTGTAGGCTCTTTGTTTTCTTTCACTGTCTTATTTTTATTTTTTATTTTTTTATGTGGATGAGTATTTTCTTTTTTTTGGTGCATTGTAGTTGTACATAATGGACATAATGGTAGGTATTCATTTTTATCAATGAGCACTCAATGTCATTGAATAACAAGCCAACCTGCTGTGAGCATTCATTGTCTGGCTGAATTTAAGGTGTCCTAAATGAATTTTTCTGTTGTGGACCACAGGTTGTCAAATTTTAGTGTGCATCAGAAGACTAGATTGCTGGAGTTTCTTATTCAGGTTTGGGGTGGGGTTTAAAGACAAGTATTTTAGCAAGTTGCCAGGTGATTTGATGTTTGATATTCTAAGACCATACTTTGAGAATCTCTGTTATCAATAATATGTCCACAGCTCCACATGGTTATTATTTTCCCCCATAATTAATATATTATAAATTTAAATGGTAGTATATATTAATACTAAACATTATATTAGAAAGGCAGATTTATTTAAAGCTTAATGTTAAAAATGGGCACATGAATACATAATATTTTGAACTTAAATGTTGCTGTGGGGTTTTTTTTGTTGTTTTTTGTTGTCTTTTTTTTGGTACCAGGGATTGAACTCAGGGGCACTCGACCACTGAGCCACATCCCCAGCCCTGTTTTGTGTTTTATGTAGAGACAAGGTCTCACTGAGTTGCTTAGCGCCTCACTGTTGGTGAGGCTGGCTTTGAACTCGCGATTCTCCTGTCTCAGCCTCCCTAAGTGCTGGGATTACAGGCATGCGCCACCGCTCTCAGCTGCTGTGCTTTTTTTTTTTTTAAGCAATATAAATATAAATGCTGTCTTCTAAAACTTAGATAGTAGGGTTTCAGGTTTTGTTTATTTGGGCTTTTTTGTTTTTTGTCTTTTGTTTTTGATACCAGAGATTGAACCCAGGGGCATTTAACCACTGAGCCACATCCTCAGCTCTTTTTATTTTTTATTTTGAGATAGAGTCTCACCAAGTTTGCTTAGGGCCTTGCTAAGTTGCTGAGGCTGGCTTTAGACTTGCAATGCTCCTGCCTCAGTCTCCTGATCTGCTGAGATTACAGGAGTGACCCATTATGCCTGGCTCAGTTTTCTGAATGTAAGTTATTTTCTTAGATTATGAAAACTATACACTTACATAGGCTACTTGAGTCTGAGTAATTCAATAGTAATTTGCCATATGCAAAAAAGCATTTTCACTAGTCTGTACTTACAGCTTTCTAATTTTGTTTTATCAAAAAAAGAGAGAGAACTATAGGGAAAACATTTGAAAGATTGGTTAATACTTAAGGAATAGTTTTAGTGTTCCTTTTTTACAAATTTGTATTTGTTCTTTCTGGAAATACATGATCGTAGAGTCTATTTTGACATATTTATGGAGTATATCTTACTCTAATTAGGATCCCAGTCTTGTGGATGTACACTCATTTTAGTATTTAGAATAGTTTTATAGAAAATAAATGAATTTTGAAGGAGATGAAATTTTAAACTTTGTTATAACACTTTAACTTGCCTTCTAATGTGATAAATCTGATGGCTGAAAGACTGGCTGTAACATATTAGGAATATATGCTAAAATTGTTGACTTTGATTTTTTTTTTCCTGTACTGTTAATTTCCAGCCCCACCCTACTTTTCTTAAATTTCAGATACGATCTCACTGAGTAGCCAGGCTAACTCCGAACTCATGATCCTTCTGCCTCAAACTCCCAAATAGCCAGAATTACAGATGTGAGCCACTGTACCAGCTACCTTTGCTTTTTTTTTAAGTTACTGTTTCATTTTATGTTTGCTTAAAATTGATTTGCCCTCGTCTTGTCCTATCATGGGACCCAGATAAAAGTTAATTTACAATTGTGATTGATCCAAAATATCATTATATAGTTTTGTCTTCTAAATTTATTAATGAAAATTATGATGAATAAGACATTAAATATATGAATAGTAATAAAATAAATCTCCATATCTGAATATATTTGTGTCATAGCTGATTCTTTATGAAAAGCAGCCCTGGCTTACCAGAAAATTCACATTTTAGAAGTCTTATCAAAGGGCTGAGGGTGTAGCTCAGTAGTAGAACACTTGACTAGCATGTGCAAAGTCCTAGGTTCAATCCCAGCACCGCAGAGCGTGTCTGTCATTTTAATGTGAGGCTTACTGAAAGTATGAAAGTTCGATAAAAGTGACATTGAACAAGTGAGATACCACTGAAGAGTCAAAGATATCTGACACACACTGATTAATTAAATGGGAGATAGGAACATATTTTATCTCACGATTCAGCTCACTAAACTGTGAAATATGTAAATTTAGGGATTTTTAGGTGAAACTACAGCAAAATAAAATAAATATGAACTCCCACAGAATAGTCATGAAATATCCCCCTTTTCCCATACACCCAAAAAGCTCGTTTGGCTAATATTGATTCTTAACATATATTTTATAATATTTCCTTGGCCTGGGCCTGCAGATTAAATGCAAGCATTTCTCAATTGGTCATCTTCAAGTCTGTCGGTTGAGATGTTAATTGAAATTCTAGGCAGGGAAAAATACATCACTGGCCTTTGTGTATTTATGAAAGGCCTTCTCATTGGGCCGTGCTCAGTATAAAGGCTTCTCTTCTCCTCTGCATGCTGACAGGGATCTGTGTGTGAAGTGTGTTCTATGGGATCTTTAGGCAACAACAGAGAGAGCAGTCGCTCACCAGCCGGAAGCCACTGGGCACTCCACTCCACAGTGCAGCTCCAAGGGCCTGTCTCAGCCCTGGCAATTAGGCAGCCCAAGAAGGGGCCTGCACTTTGCTAAGTTCTTTCCCAGGGCTGGGGGAAGGGAACCAACCCCTAAGCTCCAGTGTGGAGCTCTAAGTCTCCATAGAGGTAAAACATGTTCTCATCCTCCAAACACTATTTTCTCCTGAATTCACGTCCTTTCTTTAAGCCAAATAAGACATTGCTGAGAGCTTGTGGCCATGGATCTTTATTTTCTGTTTCCATAGGGCTTCCAATTTGGAGGTTTCCAAATAAGGAATTTACCTCTTTGATATGCAGAGAACCCTTCATTTTCTTTTCTTTTTTAAAAAAATGTATTTATTTTAATTAGGTATACATGATAGCAGAATGCATTTTGATTTACTGTACACAAATGGAGCACAACTTTTCATTTCTCTGGTTGTACACAATATAGAGTCACACCATATGTACAGTCATACGTGTACCTAGGGCATTGATGTCCATCTCATTCCACCATCTTTCCTGCTCCCATGTTCCCTCCCCTGAGAACCCTTCATTTTCTCCTTCTATATTTTATTCTATTTCTGTTCCATCTGATTTTCTTTGACTTTCTGCCTGAAGCCAGGAGACAAGTCAAGGTGTCTTAATGAAGCTCAAACTTAGGTTTCTGGAGTCCCTGGATCAAAACCTAGGTCTATCATTTCTTAACTCTGTTACTCATTTAGAAATCTCAGTCTCCTTAATGTCTCTGGGATTAGGATTAGGACCTCAGTTTACTCATCATTTCAGTAAAATATATACGGCAAGTTATTTTTTATTACTTATACTTAATTACCAAATATTAATACTTCATATTAGTTATGTATGTTTGAGTGATGATGTTCTCTTACATTTTTACACTGAGAAAGTTCTTTCCTACATCTGAATGATATGTATATGGTGAAAACACTTTTATTAAAACATTAAAATACTAAGGTTATCCACTTCAGTGGCATTGTAATTGATTGAAAAGTGCATTTTGAGTAATTATAAATAAGTAATTACAATAAAGCAGTTATTTTAGTATAACAGAGAAAAAACACCAGATCTGGAATCTATTTCTTTTTACCTGCCAAGAAGGAATAGCATTGAATGCATATTTATATATACATACATATATATTTTAAATATAAATTGAATTTCTATAAAGAGTAGTGTTTGGATGTTGCTTTCTTGTATCTTACCCATATTACTTTATTGGAGAAGTCTATCTGCAAAGATAATTTATGGAAAAATTTGTATTCCAAATGTTTTTTACTATAAGTGTGTGAAGAAAATGCCTAAGAATATCTTCTTAGGAAGGCAGCATTTTTGAGATGCAGTTCATATCCTTTGACACCACAGTTTTACTTTAGGGCTGACGTAACTAATCTGCCTTCTGGGAATTGCAGCTCAGTGAAAGAGGCTGTGCCTTCTTCTCTTTTGTGTAGCATCTTCTTGGATGGTTGCTGGAATTCATAATTATTGCACGCTGTTATTGTAGCTTCAGTTTCTGTTGTTTGCTTTTACGGAAGTTGCAATAATTACACAGGGTCAGATCACTGAAAGGACTCACAAGATTCCAAAGGACGTACTTGTGGAAGGATTTGATAAATTAAAGGATGTGGTTCAGCAGGAGAGAGCAAGCACAGGCAGGCGCTGAGAAGGCTGGGCTGTCTGGGCTCATTGCCAGGACCCTTCCTCAGTCTCAGAGAACGTGCTTTGTGTCCGCTTTGAACCACCAAGGTAGAAGTGTGATACTTGTTTCCAGGGAAGCCAAAGCACAAGTGTACAGAAAAGCCTTTTATGCCCTGCTGCTCACACAGCTCAAAGAGGACAATTAAACCAGGCACCAAGCAATCTATAAATTCTATAGACAATGTAGACAAACTAGTAGAGGGTACTTCAGAGGAGCTTCAGACTTTAAATAACACCTATAAATCACTAGCTAGTTTATTTCATCCTTATCCTGACCGAGGGTCAGCCCTGACTTCTACAGCTACACTGTGGTGCATTAACTCCATCTGTCCACAGTAGTCCATACTTTTTGATAACGTAGTTTCCTTCCCATCCAGACCTTATAACTTTTAAATTTTGCAATCTAGGCTTCCTCTTATATCCCAAGCTAAGTCAGACCAACCAGGTACCCTGCGAAAACTTCAGAGACTATCTGGATCAGAATGACTGGTCGGTCACCACTGCACATATACTTAGAATAAACAAAAATAGAGCCATTATGGTATATTGAGTTCCATAGAGACAGCGCTGGGACAAGGTGAGAGCTGTACAGGCACTGGGCGACTGCGCCTTGCTGAGGAAAAACAACCTGAGCAAAGGAGATCCTAAGAAGCCGAGAGGCAAAATGTCATCCTGTTTTAGTAAGCTTCTTGGGGTTTCTAAGACGTGCTCAGAGAAGTGGAAGACAGTACAAATGAGAAGAGCAAATCTGAAGACATGGCAAAGGCAGACAAGTCCCATTGTGGAAAAGAAACGAAACCCTATTTCCCTTCTAAATGGGAAATCAGGTTCAGGGATTCCAGTGCACCCAAAGGGCCTCTGTCGGCCTTCTTCTTATTTGGTTTTGAATAGCACCCCTCAGATCAAAGGAGAACATCTAACCTGTCCATTGGTGACACTGCAGTGCAACTGGGAGAGATGTGGGATAACACTGCTGCAGATGACAAGCAGCCAAGGAAAAGAAGGAAAAACACAGAAAGGATGTTGCTGTCTACTGAGCTAAAGGGAAGCCTGATGCAGCCAACAGGGGAGTGGTCAAGGCTGAAAAAAGCAGGGAAAAGAAGGAAGATGAGGGAGACGAGGAGGAGGAGAAGTTGGTTCTAGTGCAGCTTTTCTTCTTGTCTATAAAGCATTTAACCCCCTATATACAACTGACTTCTTTTAAAGAAAAAAATTGAAATGTAAGGCTGTGTAAGTTTTATTTTTAAGCTACAGAGTATCTTTTTTTGTGTAGTTAACATACTACCAAATATGTCTTTAGATAGCCCTGACCGGGTGGTATTTTCAGTGGCCACCAACCTTGCCTGTGAGTTTAGCTTGGGAGTTGTAATTTAAGTTGGCATGAAAATTTAAAGCAGGTTTTTGTTGGTGCACAGCACACATTAGTTATCTATACAGACATTAGATTTTTCATTTCCATTGTCTCTGATATAGTTTATATGAAATAATTGTTCTATTAACTGAATAGCACTCTCCAATCACAAAAATGTTTCAGTTTTGTTTATATTCTGAATGCTTCTAAGTAAACACAATTTTTTATTTTTTATTAAAAAAGAATAAAAATAACTTTAAGTCTCTTAAGTGGTTAACTTTTATCTTTCAAAGCAACTTACAAGTTATGTCAATATCCCCCTTTCAGCGGGATGCGGTGGCGCACACCTGTAATCCCAGCACTTTGGGAGGCTGAGACAGGAGGATCGTGAGTTCAAGGCCAGCCTCAGCAACAGCGAGGTGCTAAGCAACTCAGTGAGAGCCTGTCTCTAAATAAAACACAAAATAGGGCTAGGGATGTGGCTCAGTGGTAGAGTGCCCCTGAGTTCAATCCCCAGCACCAAAAAAGAGAAAAGATTACAGTATTTTACGTCTGCAGAAGTTCATTCCAAAACAAACCAAGTATACTCAGGTGACAATACCCAGGTCACAAAGTCACATTTTTAGTAATAAAAAATAACTTTCAGTCCATTGAGTGAACTTTAAATGACCCTACTACCTTATGAAACATAATATCTCAATTACTGGATTTACTGTGTGCTGGATAAATGCCAGCACCCTGCAGTAACTTTGCTGATATAGTTTAAAATATATTTTGCACTGCAGCAAAGCTACCTATAGACTTTGAAAGACAAGTATTTTATCAGCATTAACTAAATTGTTACTTGCATTCTCAACCCACCACATGTTATATGACTATATTTATATGAAATGTCTAAAATAGACAAATTCATAGAGACACTGTGGAGAAGGGACAGTAGTGATAGCTAAAGGTATGGAGTTTATTTTTGAGGTGATAAAAATGTCCTAAAATTGATTGTGGTAAAGGTCATAACTATGTAACAATATTACAAATTATTTAATTGTGGGCTGGGATTGTAGCTCAGTGGTAGAGCGTTTGCCTCCCATGCGTGAGGCAAACATACAAAGCAATAAAATAAAGACATTGTGTCCATCTACAACTAAAAAAAATATTTAAAAGAAAGAAACTGAACTTTTAAAAAAATTATTTAATTGTATAATTTACATGAGTAAATGTAGAGATGTGAATTATATCTCAAAAGGTTGATACCAAGAAAAAGATCCTACACAAAAAGCTTTCCAGTAATATGCAAGCTCTGTCCTACTAAGATGCAATTTAAATGTTTATTGATCTGTTTTACTGTTGAAAATAATATGTGTTCTTTTAATGTCCTTTTACACAAAGAAAAATCTATAAAGCAGCATATAAGACGAAGACCCGTCCTATAATATTTATTTTGCACCATTTATTTCAATTGTTTAAAAGGACAGCTGTTGTGTTTCTGCCAAGATCTTGCTTATGATAAGTATTTAAAATGAGGCACTGAAGCGTGAACTGCTTGTGAGATGAGATGGTCCTTCGTGTCTAATGGAGGCAGTGATTCCACAGGGAGAAGACTGTACTGCTTCAAATCTAGCATCAGATGGTTAACCCTTGCCTTCATGGTACCACTTTCTTTAAAGCAAGATTTGCACGAACCGTCAAGTGACAATGAAGAACAAAGCAATTTTGCAGGGGAGAGGAGGAAAAGTTTCTGCTGACATAGAACAGATGATTGGAACAACATACATTTTTTTATAATTTTACATGTGTAGTAGAAGTCTTGCAAGAAAATGAAGATTCCCCCCCAAAAGTAACCAGAACAGAAAATGTATACATAATAAAATGTGTACATAATAAAATTTAATAAATCTGTGATGAAATGACAAGACCATGGCATTTGGGCCAGGACCAGTAAGTTGTGGGAAAAACTAGTAGAAAATAATCATATTAGTTAAGTTTGTTCGTACAGATCTATTTTAGCATTGATTCGAGTCCGATGATAAGGGTGTATTTCTCTTCCTGGTTGCAGGAGAGCACTTTTCTCTGGGAAATTCAATAGCTGGTTTTTAGTTAGAAAAGGGGAGGGCAGAGAGCCCTTCCAGCATTTACTATTTCTCCAATGCCTTTGGTTCAAAATAATCAATATCCTAAAGCAGCATATTCTTGGGTGATTGTCCTGAACTGCTTCACTTGTTTGTTTAATCATTGCTAATCAGGACCTGGTCATCTTTCTCACCCTTTTTTTTACATCTGAATAGTTCTCTGCTTTTAATTTTATGCTAATACTTAAATTGAATTGTCCATTTAGCTGTCTGCAATTACAAGAGTCTTGAGGTGGGTTAACTGTGTTCTACCCTAACCTACTATACAAATACTATCCTTTTATACTATCTCAGAACATTTTTTGATGATCTTATCTATGAATTGTTTAAAATGATCCTTGAAAGGGGCAAAGGTCTTGTGGTCAAATAAATTTAGATGCAGTGCATACCATCTTTCTCTTACAAAGTCTGAATGCTCAATATGCACTAGCATATTAAAGGGGCTGAGAAGTTCAGAAGCCAAAAAAAAAAAAAAAAATGCATAACTTCATTTAACCTAATGTTCCCCAAACTCGTGAGTGACTCCTAGTGACCCACATAGAACTGTAGAACATACATTCATGACTGCCCTTAAGTCTTAATTCTTACCTCCTTTATTATTCTTTCCAAATCTCTTGATATTTCTTTTTTCTTGCTTAACATGGGAGGGAAGAAGGGACCAACTGTAGAAAGAGAGAGAAGCAGAAAACTTGCTATACTTAAACCTACAGTGTGACCATTAGACAGTATGTAAGGCCCATTTGTGACAGATTCAGGACTTTTTTGCTTTCTTAAATCAATCTCATATACTAGGCAGAGTTCTAATCTGCGTGTTAACACTCTGAAGGAATTTCCGCTACAGTAAAAAGAAACAGACATGGATAAGTAAGCAACTGACAAGGTTAGTGAGCATTAGAGTCAGTATTTGAACCCAGGGAAGTCTGGTTCAGAGTCTGGGCTTGTAACCACTACACTGCACTGCCCTTTCATGAATTAGAGCTGAAACCAGTCAGCCCCAGTTTTCTTTAGTTCTGTTCAGCTATGGGCATACATGGGGAACACAGAGTGAGGTTCATTAGAGACAAAGGGAAGGGTGGAGCGGGAGGCACAAGGAAATTAAGTGTGTTTGCAAGTGAGTAAGAGTGAGAGGACAGTGGGATGAGCTGGCTGTGGAGAGGAGTGAGGAACCATCCTCTCTGTTTGCATTGCACCCTGTGTGGCTGCAAGTTGGAAATCAAAGAGCAGGAATCTTGATGAAGTCCAAGAGGGGTTGGGTGGGGAGAACTGGAGAAGGTCACTTGTGAGAACAGGAGGTGCCCTGATTGGCAATGGTGGGACAAATGGTATGGGAATGAATGGTTGGCATAAAGGGAAAACAGACCACCTGAGGTGAGGAGGTCGAGGAACTGAGAGATCAGGGCTTGCCCCAGGCATCTGTCGCCCAGTGCTCAAATCCTTCTTCTTTCCTTGCAAAAGAGAAAGTCGGAGCCTTGTGCTTCTAGAACCCACAAGTAGAGTGTGTGCTTGTCTTCAGGTGCAGAGCAGGAGCAGTGCAGGCAACGATGTGGGTGGGCTCACTTGCGTCAGTGGGCAGCCGCTTGCCTTCCCTGCCAACCCTCCACCCCTCAAACTTGCTTTAACTCCTAAAGGTCAGGCCTTCTTGGTTCCAGGGTGGTAAACTCCCATGGGATCCTGGAAGGGTAAGGAGAACTATTGTTCACCTCTCTCTCCAATAAGAGAAGGGTTAATGTTTGCCCAAATGAAGGAAAATCAGTGTTATGGTCTAGGACTGGCAGAAAGCCTGTTCCATACACCCTCTCCAGCTTTTCCCCTCCCCAGCTTCTCCACTTGGACCAGAGCAGCTCTCCTCCTTTACTCTTCTCATGGGTCTAGGAATTTCTGGTACGACAATCCAAATAAATACTACGTATGATAATTTACAGGATGTATCATTCACGGTCACATTAACTCTATTATAAAATTTTCTTTTTTTCCCCTAAAATGCTGTTAGATACTTGTTATAATTTGTATCAGTAATGTCCCCCAATGCCCATGTGTTGAAGGCTTGGTCCCTAATGCAGCAGTGTTAAGAGGTGGGACTCCTGGAAGTCTTTGGATCATGAAGCTCTGACCTCATGATTGCATTAATCCATTAATGGACTAATTATGTGATGGTATCATTGGAAGGTGGTGAAAACTGCAGGAGATGAGGCCCAATGGAGGAAGTAGGTCACAGGGGGCGTGCCCTGGAAGAGTATATCTTGCCCCCAGACTCTTCCTCTCTCTCTGCTTCCTGGCACCCATGAAGGGATTAGCTTTCCTCTGCCCTGCCCTCCTGCTGTGATGTTTCTGCCCTGGAGCCAGCCAACCTTGAACTAAAACCTCTGAAACCCTGAGCCAAAATCAGTCTTTCCTCCTAAGTTGTTTTTCTCAGGCATTTTGTCCCAGCAACAAAAAATTGCTTAGCAGTCCTTTATTCTTATTAGGTCATCGTCCTTTACTATCTCATCAATGACAGAGTCCCATTAATTCTAAGACGTTTCTTTATCTGTCCCCTCCTCACAGTTCCTAGTCTCTTCTATCACTTGAGGCTATTGGAGCAGTTGCTTATTTGTTGTCTTTGATTCTTTTTCTTTTAGTCTCTACACTCAGCAGTCACTTGTCAAAACAGATCTGATCATGTGGCTGCTTTGCCTGTAAGACTTCAGTGTTTCCCCACATTCCTTTGTTTAACAAAGAATTTTCTATAGAATCTGTCTCAAGTTACTTTGCTCCAACCGCACCAAACTGCATTATTTCCCAAGCCACAGCCTTGTTAAGAACTTTAAAGATTCTAAGGACTGAAAATATTTTTGGTTCTTCCACTCTCCCAAAGGCTAACAACACTAGACTGTAATTTAACATTGTATTTTATGAGATAGCAGCAAACTTTAAGCATATGCTGAAAATGTATAACAGTTTTCTAGATTTTTCCTACTTTCTCTCTTTTCTCTGACTTTCAATGTCAGTGCTGTAGCTTTAAGGAAAAGCTCAGTCTGATGATTGAGCTTTTAGTATTGGTATTTTAACATTGCCATCAACACAGATATGAGGCTTTTGTTCAAAGGCTTCTCTCTGGTTGGAATATCTACCTTCCTTGTTCCACTTTACTTTTTCCTCATTTCCTTTTTTTTTTGGTACTGGAGATTGAACATAGGGGCACTCAACCACTGAGCCACATCCCCAGCTCTATTTTTTGTGTTTTATGTAGACATAGGGTCTCACTGAGTTGCTTAGTGCCTTGCCATTGATGAGGCTGGCTTTGAACTTATGATTCTCCTGTCTCAGCCTCCCAAAGTGCTGGGATTACAGGCGTGCACCACTGCGCCCAGCCCTCATGTACTTTTTCATTACTTTTTTTATTTACTCTTTTTTCATTTTCATTAACTGTACTTTTTTTTCATGGTTTCTCTCAAATGTAACTTTCTTTATAAAACTTTCCCAACAAACCCAAGAATAATTAATTGCCCACGCTTTGGGGTATGGTCCTATTTGTGTTATGGTAAATTATCTGTGTATCTGGCATCCCTGCTTATTTCTCCATGTTATATCACTGAATCCTCCTAACAACTATATAATCTTATGAATTTAGATTTCCATTTTATAGCCAAGTAAACTGAAAGTCTCTCCTCCAACTCAACACAAGCTGTCTGTCCTTCAGAGCGAATATGTTGCCAGGTGCAAGGATGTGTACCTGGAGTCACAACTAGTCAGGAAGCTGAGGCAGGAAGATGGCTTGAGCTCAGGAATTCGAGACCAGTCTGGTGACATAATGAGACCCCATCTCAAAAGTAAATAAATAAAGCTTAAAAAAAAAAAAACTATTGCTGGGCACAGTGGTGCATACCTATAATCCCAGCACTTTGGGAGGCTGAGACAGGAGAATCACAAGTTCAAAGCCAGCCTCAGCAATGGCGAGGCGCTAGGCAACTCAGTGAGACCCTGTCTCTACATAAAACACAAAATAGGGCTGGGGATGTGGCTCAGTGGTTGAGTGCCCCTGAGTTCAATCTCCAGTACAAAAAAAAAAAAAAATATATATATATATATATATAGTGTGGCCATGAGTATAATTAACTCATAAAAGACAATGAAAGGCCCAGGGCATAGGTCAGTGGCAGAAAACTTGCCTAGCATGCATGAGGCCCTGGGTGCCATCCTCAGCACTGCAAAAATTAATTAATAAATGAGACACTGAACATTAGGATTGGAAGACATTATTATTTTTACATCCTTTATGTGCCTTTCTCATATATTCTTTGTGTGATAACCAGGATTCATGTTTAATTTTTCTTCTTACCAACAGTAGAAGGAATTTATGATTACTACAAGAAGAAATCTTTTTACTATTGATTAAAATAATGCTCTAGGAATGCAGCCACACAGGATGCAATGCAAACAGAGAGGATGTTCTTTCCATAGTAACCATCTTAGGTTGATCCTGCTCCCTGGAGAAGCTGGGCGGAGGGAAGGCTGGTGCATCCTCTGCTGGGCCACTGTCTCCCCTTTCTCTCCTGCTTTATTTTTCTTGCTCTCACTGGGAGTTTTTAGTAGAGCTCAACACCATCTTATCCTAGGAAGGAAAAAATGCACGAAGTGAACGGTGGTGAGTGGTTCAGCAAAACAGCCACAGTTATTTGATTTATTGTGGCATTAAAAAAAAACCTTCCCTATGGAGTGTGATCTTCGGCAATTCAAAAAGCAAGAATCTTTTAGTGACATAAATAGGGCCCTGTGCCTGTTTTATTGCTAGTGACTCTTGCACATTAACTGGTCTGCTAGCCTCAAGCTCTTCCTTTTCCTTAATTAGCACCGCAAGTTTTCATTAGTTATTTTATGAGTTATTTGTTAGTGATCCTCATTAACTTTGCTGTGGTCTTAAATTTGTCTTGACACTTACTGTTTTACTAAGATTTTATGGTTAATTTCCAGTGTATACAAGCCAGGTTTCTGGCCATTACTTGTTTTGTTGTTGTTGTTATTGTTGTTATTGTTTTGTTGCAGTGTATGTATTCGCATTTACAGAACTCCTTATATTAAGATATTTTCTTTACATTTTTCTTTACAATTTTATATAAGTGACTGGAATGCAATTTATTGGGCTTCCTGATATCTTTATACATACATGTTAAATAAGGAAAAGTAAATAAATGTATATCATTCACCTAAGTAATGATAGATCTTTCAAGAAACAGAAAACAATTAGGATTTCATATTTCTACAAATACAATAATTCAATAAAATATTGTAATTGAACTCATAGCTAAATTAGAAGAACTCTACTGTTTTTTTCTATATTTAATTGAGTATATATGTTGCAAAAGCGTATGTCCAAAGAGCAGTAAATAATATTTCTGCCTCCAAGTAGCTCAACAGTATATTGAGGAAGAATGATAACAAATCTTGCTTGTTATTTCACAGATTTGAGTATATTTTATTTCAAGGTGCATTGTTCCTCCCAAAATAATGTCAGACAAAATCCATCATCTATGCAATAACATATGTTTTAAAATTTGTGTTTTACCCTTCCTTTATCTGTGTTAGTATTCCACAATTGCAAGGAACTAAAATGTGCCAGGTACTAGGGAGATAGCCATGAACAAGATAGAAAAGGTCCATTATATTCAGAAGCAAAGAGAAATGTAATCATCTAATATAAAATGCATAAAAATTAGTAAATAGCTAATTTCAAATAATGATTACTGCTATTCCTTCAACAATTTTTTAAAGTACGTACTCTGTGCTCAATATTGATCCATAGAGTGAGTCATGCAGGGTGATTGGAGTGGGGCTGTCATATTAGCTGTTCAGGGAAGACCTCTCTGAGGAGAGATCGTTTGAACTGAGACCTGAATGACAAGAAACAGAAGTATCTTTTTTTTTTTTTTTTTTTTGGTACTGGGGATTGAACTCAGGGGCACTCGACCACTGAGCCACATCCCCAGCCCTATTTTGTGTTTTTATGTAGAGACAGGGTCTCACTGAGTTGCTTAGCGCCTCGCCGTTGCTGAGGCTGGCTTTGAACTCGCGATTCTCCTGTCTCAGCCTCCCTAAGTGCTGGGATTACAA
>CM053403.1:71015917-71035826 GCA_028644305.1 Xerus rutilus | reverse complement strand
AAGTTTGTGGATAGAGTCTAAAGGCCTTTAAATAAATTTTCTTTATTTTCACTAAATTCAGACTGAAATTTGGCATTTTCTTGCTTTTGACACTAGGCGACAAATTCCAGTAGTATTAGCAGCACCTGGTACTTCGTAATCAATAGAAAGTAAAGTTATTTTCTTAGATTTTGTCAGTAACTTGCAATGTCATTGCTTCAAAATTATGGTATTTATTAGGTCTGCCACAAAATCTGATTATACATTTCATTTATAAAGAAGTTCATGTATCACTGTACCAGTTATGTATTACTGTACAATAAGTGACCCCAAAATTTAGGTTAGGGTTGAAACAATACCCTATGATTCTGTAGTAAGCAGTTTGGAAAGTTCTTACCGACTTGGCTGGGCTCACTGGCGTGCCTACAGTGATCAGGCAGCTCGCTGAGGCCAAGCAGTCCAACATGGCCAACATGGCTACGCTAGCCATGGCTGGGCCCAGTGGCCCCATGTGTTCATCTGGGCTGCTTCTCCTGGCAGCAAAGTTCTAATATGACAAGAGCATGGACTTAAGACACTGGAGGCCTGGACCCAGAAGTCCTATAGCACTTCTCTGTGTTGAGTGGATCAAAGCCAGTCAGAAAGCCTTTTCAGAGTTGCTTTGAAAAGAGACTCCACAGGTTGACTACAGGGAAGTATAACCAGTTGGGCTGTTATTGTACTAATCTACCCAGATACCATATCATAGCTTTTTAAGTTACTGTAAAATTTTTAACATTACGAGTATCTTTGTTACTCTGACTTTCATGACCTTTAAAGTAATATTCCAAGAAGAGGTTCAGAAGGTTCAGAGGTTCTTTTACCATGTTGTCAAAGAGGACATGGCACAAGATGAGCCTGAGAGCCCCTGAAGGCAGCAGCCAAGCTGGCATGTCCAGCGGGGTAGGAACAGAAGGAATGGTCTAGGGCCAGAGCTGAGTGCCAGGGGGCATAGCGGTGGAGGGAGAGGAAAGCCAGGCCGCGTGGGAGATTCTGGACCTTGCAGAAGGGCCTCCTAGAGTATGAAAAGTAGGCCTTGTATGTAAATTGTATTTTATGGTCTTTTGGGGTCATTGCTAACTCTTTTGTATGATCTTGGCTGAGTTAAGAATGTTCTTTTTGCTCTTCTATCCATCTGTTATGGCATCAGAGTTTTGCTTGTATTGGATGCTTGGGCAGTGGTAGCTTTCCAGAGCTGGGAAATACCACATTCTGACAGGATTATATGCCAATACTTACTATTTCATAAACCCAGTCATATGTGCTTGAAATCGTCTCCTGTAGCAAGGTAAAAAGCAGAAGGACATCCTTTAGTTTTTAGAAAATTCATAGAAGCCACTTATAAGGTTCTTTTAAGTTGGCAAACTATCTTTAGAACACTTCTGTGCTGCAGTAACTTGTGGTGACAGTAGGGCAGAATCCCCTTTGGGCGTCATTGACGCAGAGAGTGAAGCTCAAAAGGGACCATTAAGCTGAAGTCAACTAGTGGAGCAGACATAGGTGAATTATGAAGATATCCACGAAGCAACTGTTAGAATTATTACTGATCTCCATTTGATTTTTTCATGAGATCCCTGCCCCACCCACACCTTTCTTTTCCTTTTGCCTTCCTAGCTTCCTTTCTAACTTCCATATATGAGAAAAAAACGTATGACTCTTGGCCTTCTGAGTTTGACTTATTTCACTTAACATGAGGGTTTCTAGTTCCATCCATTTTCCTACAAATGCCATAATTTCATCTTTCTTTGTGACTGAATAAAATCCCACATTTTCTTTATCCATTCCTCCATTGATGGACACCTAAGGTGGTTCCATAGTTTGGCTATTGTGAATTATACAGCTATAAACATGGGTGTGCATGTATCACTGTAGTAAGATGACTTTAATTTTTTAGGATAAATACCAAGCAGTGGTACAGCTAGGTCATATAGTAGTTTCATAACTATTCTTTTAAGGACCCTCCAGACTGATTTCCATAGTGGTTGTACTAATTTACACTCCCACCAACAATGTAAAAATGTTTTTTTCTTCATATCTTCTCTAGCATTTATTGTTTTTCATACTCTTTTTTGTTTGTTTGTTTTGTTTTGTGCCAGGGATTGAACTCAGGGGTACTCGACCACTGAGCCACACTCATCCCTATTTTGTGTTTTATTTAGAGACCGGGTCTCACTGAGTTGCTTAGTGCCTCACTGTTGCTGAGGCTGGCTTTGAACTTGCGATTTTCCTGTCTCAGCCTTCCAAAGTGCTGGGATTACAGGTGTGTGCCACCACCCCGGGCTGTTGTTATTCATATTCTTGATGGCTGCCATTCTGACTGGCATGAGATGAAATCTCAGTGTTGTTTTGATTTGCATTTCCTAATTTCTAATGATGTTGAACATTTTTTCATGTATTTGTTGGCCATTTTTATCTTTTTTAGAGGAGTGTCTGTTTAATTCATTTGCCATTTTATTAGTTGGATTATTTGATTTTTTGGTGTAAAGTTTCTTGAGCTCTTTATATGTTCTAGATATTAACTCTTGTCAGAAGAGTAGGTAGTAAAGATTTTCTCCCATTCTGTAGGTTTTCTGTTCACATTTCTAAGTGTTTCCTTTGTTGTGCAGAAGCTTTTTAATTTGATGCCATTCTGTTTATTAACTCTTGGCATTATTTTCTGAGCTTTAGGAGTCTTATTGAGAAAGTCATAGTCTGTTCCTAACATGTTGGAGTGTTGACCCTACATTTTCTTCGAGACATGCACGGTCTAATTTATGGTCTAATTCCTAGGTGTTTGACCTATTTTAAGTTGCTTTTTGTGCAGAATATGAGATAAGGGTCTAGTTTCATTCTTTTCTATATGGACACCCAGTTTTCCCAGCACTATTGGTTAAAAAGGCTGTCTTTTCTCCAATGTATGTTTTTGGCACCTTTGTTAAGGATCAGATGACTGTAGATGTGTGGTTTTGTCTGTGTGTCTTTTATTTTGTACCTTTGGTCTACATGTCTGTTTTTTATGCCAGAACCATACAGTTTTTGTTATATAGCTCTGTAGTATAATTTGAAGTCAAGTATTGTTATGTCTCCAGCATTGCTTTTTTGGCTTAGAATTATTTTAGCTATTCTGGGTTTTTTTATTCTTTGAAATGAATTGGATAACTGTTTTTTCTACTTCTGTAGAGAATGTCATTGGTTTTTGATGGGGATTGCATTGAATCTATGTATTGCTTTTGGTAGAATGTTAATAATATTAACTCTGCCTATCCATGAACATGGGAGCTCTTTCTAACTTCTGAGATATTATTCAATTTCTTTTTTTGATGTTCTATAGTTTTTATTGTAGAGGTCTTTTACTTCCTTGGTTAGACCTAGTGCTAGGTATTTTATTTATTTATTTATTGAGGCTGTTGTGGATGGAATTGTTTTCCTGATTTCTTTCTCAGCAGATTTATTGTTACTATATAGGAAAGCTATTGATATTTTTAATGTTGATTTTGTGACTTTGCCAAATTTGTTTATTAGCTCTAGCAGTCTTTTGGTAGAGTTCTTTGGAGCTTCTAGGTATAGAATCATATCATGTGCAAATAGTGGTAATTTGACATCTTTCTTTTCTATTTTTATCCTATTTATTTTCTTCTCCTGACTAATTGCTCTGGCTAGAATTTCTAGCACTATCTTAAATAGGATTGGTGAGAGTGGACATCCTTGTCTTGTCTCAGATTTTAAAGGAAATTTTTCAGTTTTTCCCCATTTACTATGAGGTTGGCTTTGGGTTTTTCATATATATAGCCTTTTTGATGTTGAGATAGGTTTCTACTATTCCTAGATTATTTGGTGTTTTTATCATGAATGGGTGCTGAATTTTGTCAAATGCCTTCTCTGCATCTATTGAGTGATTTCGGTCCTTGATTCTGTTTATGTGATGAATTACATTTATTGATTTGCATATATTGAACCATCTTCACACCTCTGGAATTAAAATCAACTTGCTCATGGTGTATAATCTTCTTAATATGTTGTTGAACATGATTTGCTAATATTTTATTAAGTATTTTTGCACCTAAGTTCATCAGGGATGTTGGTCTGTAGTTTCCTTTCTTTGACAAATCCTTATCTGTTTTGGGTATGGATGTGGTAACAGTTTCATAGAATGAATTTGGAAGTGTTCTATCCCTTTGTATTTCATGGACTAATTTGGGAGAATTAGCATTAGTTCTTCTTTAAAGGTTTGGGGCTGGGGTTGCGGCTCATGGGCTGAGGTTGTGGCTCAGTGGTAGAGCACTTGCCTAGCACGTGTGAGGCACTGGTTTCAATCCTCAGCACCACATAAAAATAAATAAATAAAATAAAGTGTCCATCTACAACTAAAAAATATTTTTTTAAAAAAAGGTTTGGTATAATTCAGCTGAGAATCCATCTGGTCCTGGGCTTTTCCTTGTTGGAAGGCCTTTATATATCTCATTACAAGTTATTGTTCTTTTGTAGGTTTTTTATGTTCTTGATTCAGTTTTGGCAGTTCGTATTTGTCTAGAAATGTATCAATTTCTTCTAGGTTTTCAAATTTATTGGAGTATAAATTTTCAAAAATAGTCCCCAATGATCTGCTGGATTTCTGAGATGTTTGTGGCTATTTCTGATTTTTCATCTCTTAATCTTATTAATTTGGTTTTCTCCCTTTTTCTTTTGGTTTGTTTGGCTATGGGCTTATCAATCTTGTTTATCTTTTCAAAGAATCAACTCTTTGTTTGATCGATCCTTTGTATTGTTATTTTTTATTCTCAAGTTCATCGATTTCAGCTCTGATCTTAAGTATTCCTTCCTTCTACTGGTTTTGAACTTGGTTTGCTCTTCTTTTTCAAGGGCCTTGAGATGCATCATTAGGTTGCTTATTTGGGATCTTTCTGAAGGAATGGGTTAAAGATGTCACAAAAAGCGTTCTGAAGTTTAAGGATACATTATTGAGGAACACAATTAGAAAAATTTCCAAGCATGATGGACCAACTAAAAATTTGTTTATTGATTTTGTTGGAGACCTTGCAGCCCAGATCTCTAATGATGAAGAGAAAGTTGGTAATTGAATGGGAACTCTTGCAAATTTCACCATTACAGACTTAGATGGGAATCAGTTCTTAAGCAGTACCAGTTGGTTTCATACCTCAAGGATCTGCAGAAGATAACTTTGTTTTACAAGTGGTTATAATGATTGGAAGAGTCATCTATGGATGACTCTTATGCTGCATTGCTAGCTAAATCTAGGATAATCCCTGCACACATCAAATTTCTAATCGCCCAATATCAAGACAGTGAGTTTGTGTGTCAGATAATCTATATCTTCTACCTGTTGGTTTTCTACCAAGCCATGAGAAACATTATAATCAAGGAGACCCAGGCTTCAGCATATCTCGTAGTCATGATGCATGATAAAAAATGAAATCTGGGCTGGGGTTGTGGCTCAGTGGTAGAGCGCTTGCCTAGCATGTGTGAGGCAATGGGTTTGATTCTCAGCACCACATATAAATAAATGAATAAAATTAAGGTCCATCAACATCTAAAAAATTGTTTTTAAATAATGAAATCTGAGAGGTCTGTACTAATATGCTATATGTTATAGTGGAATATAATGAAGAATAGGCTAAGAAATTTCAGAGTGAGAAGTTTTGCTTGCATAACTCTCAGTGGCTGGAGATAGTGTAAAGCTACCAGATGGACAAGAGTGAGCAGTACTTGTATAGTGATGATTGAATTGAGCACACATCCATGACAGAGGTATTCCTGAAAGACTTAACCTTTTCTGCACTTTGGAGATTTCTTAAAAAACTTGGAATGGAACCACCATTCGATCCAGCTATCCCACTCCTTGGCCTATACCCCAAAGGTTTTTAAAAAGCACATTACAATAAAGCAGTCACCTCAATGTTTATAGCAGCACAATTCACAATTGCAAAACTATGGAAGCAACCCAGATGCCCTTCAATAGATGAATGGATAAAGAAACTGTGGTACATATACACAATGGAATATTATTCAGCAACAAAAGAAAATAAAATTATGGCATTTAAAGGCAAATGGATGGAATTGGAGAACATTATGCTTAGCTAAGTAAGCCAATCCCAAAAAACCAAATGCCGAATGTTCTCTCTGATTAGTGGATGAGGATACATAAGGGGGATGGGAACGGGAAACATAGCAGAAATGCAGGAGCTCTGGATGCTGCAGGGGGGAGGGGGGAGGAAAGAAAGGGAAATGGGTATAGTAATGATGGTTGATTGAGAGGGTCATTACTGCCCCTGGTGCATGTATGAAGACACAAATAATGTGACTCTATCTGATTTGCAACCAGAGAAATGGAAAAACTGAGCTCTGTTTATGTACTATGACTTGAAACGCATTTAAATAAAATAATTAAATTTAAAAAAAAAACAATGCTTTATGGAAAACCAGTATACCATATGCCTGCAGTCTACTTATAGACTCTGTAAAAAAAAAAAAGACAACCTTTTCTGTAGTTCAGATGGATTAATTGCCTCTAAATGAGTAACTATTTCTTCAATGATTATCATCTTCAAAATGGAGATGTAGTTGGGCAGCATTCATTTCCTGGCAGTCTTGAAATGTTATGGTGTGTGTGTGTACACTTTTTTATTTTTTAACACACCTATGATCCTAATATGCACACTAATCTATAACTTGTTATTATATATTATAGTTATATTTCCATTTTTATAAAATAGAGTTCTTCCTCATTCTTTTTTTCTCATTTTTAAAAATAATTTTGCAATGTTTCAATGAATATATAATTTATTTCACTATTCCTCAAAATATCAAAAACTTAAACTATTTCTAATTCTTTGTGTAAGCATACATGAATTTTTCTTTTTGTTAACCTATGAGAATATACTTAAGAATGATTTTTAGATTTTGAATTGCTGCATGATGTATACATGCTTTTAAAGTTTTGACAGACAGACAGGACACAGTGGTGCCTGCCTGTCATCCCAATTACATGGGAGGCTCAGGTGGGGAATTGCTCGAGCCTCGGAGTTTGAAACAGGCTTGGGCAACCCAGCAGGGCTCTGTCTCAAAAAATATATATATATCACTAAATTGCCATTCAGAAAGGCAGTCAGTTGGCCATGGCCTTGGGATATAACTCAGTTCGTAGAGTGCTTGCCTCACATGCACAAGGCCCTGAGTTCGATCCCCGGCACCACAAAAAAAGAGAGAGAGAGAGAAAGGCAATTGGCTAATTTAACCCATGAGGCATATTATTATTATTATTATTATCAGCAGCAGAACTGTTTCTGCACTTTATAAAATCTAGAATAAAGAAGTTTTGTATTGTTTATTCTATTGTTTCAGAACAATGAGATGGTGGAGCTACAGAGAATACGGATGAAGGATGAAATTCGAGAATATAAATTCCGGGAGGCCCGGCTCCTTCAGGACTACACTGAACTAGAAGAAGAGAATATCACTTTGCAGAAACTCGTATCCACGTTAAAGCAGAACCAGGTGAGATTTAAGAAGGTTTCTTTGAGATACACACAGGTGGATCCATAGATTCTGACAACTAGGGTTCCATCACTCTCTTAGGAAGGAGGTTGTCAAATTTTTTTGTAATCCCTTAATCCTTTCTCTGTAATATTTATGCACTGAAATTTCCCAACCTTCCTATTTCAGCTGAAATGCAGAAGAAAAAAAATACACCTATAAATAGTATAATTTACAACAAGGCTTTGTTGGTTGAAGAACAAGAATTTTAGTTCCTACTTTAACTCTGTGTTAATTTTATTTCAGCAGTAAGTTAAGCCCATACAATAAACTAAATCTGATGACTTCTAGTTCAAAGCCTGGGTCTATACGCTTATTTTATTCTACAAGCTTAAGGTCTCCCTACAGTCATTTGTCTCATTCTTTTTGCTTCTTATCTCCCTCTTTTCTTTCCTCCTTCCTCTTCTGCCTTCCTTTTCTTTTTCTTTGTTTCTTTGTTTCTTTGTTTCTTTCTTTTGGTAAATTACTTTCAAATCATAGAAGGAAAGGGATTATGAGTATATACCAGTAGAAATAAAAGCAAAAGAAATCAAGTGACTGGTTTCTTTTTCAGCTGTAACCTGACTCTAAAGGTGTACATTTATATAATTATGTAATTTTTTTGTTTTTCTAATTGTTTTGCATAGTTATTACTAATATTGCATTCTAATCTGTGATATGAGAAAAATCCATTTATGGATCCATTTATGAATACAGCTCTATCAAGTAGTTAAGCAAAGGCAACTTGGATATCCAAATTCTTTTTAAGGAGCTTCCTCAGCCACAACCCTATTTTGGTCTATATGCTATTGTAACCTCTCAGTTCAGGTCACCCAACTATGTGCCTAGCCCTGTGCTAGGCTGGAGAGATACAAGAATCCATAAGGCATGATTCTGGACCTTGGTAAACTTGGAAACCAAGTTAGAGTTAATGAGCTGGGGATTTAGCTCAGTAGTAGATCACTTGCCTAGCTGATGCGAGGCCCTGGGTTTGATTTCTAGCACTGGGGGAAAAAATTTAGAGGAAATAAGAAAAATCCATGGATTGACACAATTAAAATTTGGTTTCCAACCATTGCCACTTCCCCCCATCTTTGGTTTGCTGGGGGAACAAGATGTCTACTGACAAGAACAGATCCAGCCCATCAAAAAGGGTTGTCAGGAAATCCCCATATGTCTTACCTCATTCCTTCCCCTTTGAGCACTGAATACCGTGTGCAGCACAGGCCAACAGATCCCTGTGTCACACAAGAGTAGGGAGCTGAAGCTCCAAACCTCCATTCGTATGTCCCAACCAAAGAAAATTTAAAGTATTTAAAGAAAAGCCATGCAAGAGAATTTTATCTTTTTTTTTTTTTTTTGGATTGAACTCAGGGGCACTTGACCACTGAGCCACATCCCCAGCCCTATTTTGTGTTTTATTTAGAGACAGGGTCTCACTGAGTTGCTTAGCACCTCGCCATTGCTGAGGCTGGCTTTGAACTTGAGATTCTCCTGTCTCAGCCTCCCTAAGTGCTGGGATTACAAGCTTGTGCCACCGCCCCCGGCTGAGAATTTTATTCTTGATGAAAGTAAAGTTAGGCTCAAGCAGAGAGCACACTCAAGAGGGTGGGTCGTCCTTGAGCAGAGACAACAAAGGAAACAGGGCTGTTTCCCAACTCACTACTGTTTTGTTTACCTTGAGAACTGGGCGCACCTTCTGCACTCTTCCGCAATCAGGTGTTGAACTCCTCCTTCGTGTTGGGCAGTGGAGTTTTTGACCCTAATTGGTCCTCTCCATAACTGTCATAGTGGCCATCCTATTCAGGGTGCTTTCATCTACAGGTCAGTCCTGTGTTAATGTGGGTACTGGGGTTGGTGGCCAGTCAACTACCTTAGTGCACCTGCACTGTTAAAGAAATTTCTTTTCTAATATACATTGAGAAATGTATGGCCACAAATCCTAACTTTACAATGTCTCCAATAGACCCTATTAGGAGTTAACCTCATTGATCTTTCTTTCTTGACCTATTTAGCTCCCTTTATTTCCACCGATTTATTCTCAGAGTTTGTGCACCTGTTATTTTTCTGTAAGTTACTCAATGGTTCATTTGCCTTAAAAGTAATTTTAAAGAAGCTGGGTGCACTAGTAGTGCACACCTGTAATTCCAGCAACTCGAGAGGCTGAGGCAGGGGATCACAAGTTCGAGGCCAGCCTTAGCAACTTAGTGAGGCCCTAAGCAACTTAGGTCCTGTCTCAAAATAAGAAATAAAAAGGGCTGGTGATGTTGCTCAGGGTTTAAGCACCCCTGGGTACCAAAAATAAAAAAATAAAAATAAAAAAGTAAAGAAACCCCGTGACCATGCCATGTTATTGGTTTGCATTCCACTGCTCATTATTAACTATACTGCCTAACACACAGGCATCCCAGGTCTTGATTTGGTTGGGGTAAATGAGCTTACAGTAGAAGAATTAATACTTAAAGGAATTTTTAAAAATATGCTTCTCGGCTGGGTATGGTGGTGTACCATAGAAGGTACTTGAGAGGCCGAGGCCAGGAGGATTAAAAGTTGAAGGCCATACTTAGCAACTTAGTGAAACCTGGTCTCAAAATAAAATTTTTAAAAAGGGCTGGGGATACAGCTCAATGGTAGAGCACTTACCTGGCATGTGCAAGACCCTGGGTTCAATCCCCAACACCCTCAAAAAATGCTTCTCAAATACTTCTTAAAAGGAGAAGGATTTGTGTGCATGTGTGTGTGTTTCTTTTTTGTATGGGTGGGTGGAGACTTTGGTGTTCTTCTGTTTATTTTTGGTGTGACTTTGGTTTTTGTCATTGATGAACAATCTACAGGACTTTACTTGAAGTACAAATATTTAAATTGCCCTTCCTTCCTCCCTGTTCTCTGTTCAGGCAGGAACAGGAGCAGACAGCCTCCCCGTGGTCCTGTGTGGCTGACTGATGTACCCCAGGTGTTAATCATACCCAGGATTAGGGGTCCTTGGCAGACTGCCATTGTACCCTGCCTGTGTTCATTAACCTAGAAACTGTTTCTAAAGGAATTCATTTTATCAAGGTGGCAGATCACTGTTTACCATTTACCCAGACCCTTCTACCAGGAATTGAAACATGGAAACTCAGGAGTTTCAAGGAAAAAAAGAGGAAAATGTATACATCTCTTCAATTTTATTTTCTAGATGTCAGATGATAATTTCCCCAGTTAAGTGTTGAATCAATTCAAGATCATTTTCTGTACAACAAGCTGTTTGGGCTTATTTCCTGACACATGGGTATACTGTAGCTCCAAGTCTGTACCAGATAAGGAAATGCTGTGGGTTTTCCCCTACTATTGGCCATTATTTATAGACATTAGCATCATAAATTCTCTGATTAATGAATTGAGCATAGTATTTTGTGTACAAATGCCATAGCTTTTTGTGAAGAGACAACTGGCATTCAATCACAAAATCAGTCTGAAACTTACTTTGTAATGATGCTCCCCACACATTCTGTATCCCCAGTCTGGCTGGATGTTTCTCCAGGCAGGAAAGCTACTCATTGTAAAATGCTTGATTCACAAGGATTTTTCCCTTTTTAAGTTTCATTTTTCTGTAGGCTATTTATTATTTTCTAAATAATATTTAAATAGCATGTCTTCCTCCCTCTCTAAATGTCTATTCACTAAATATTTGTGAAAGAATGAGAAAACTGGTGTTTCTTTCTCGACATACACACTTGAGTTTACAGAAAGAACTAACATTGACGATCATAATTAGCCATATCAATTTTTATTCTTAATCCTAAATACAAAACATGGGAGCATTAAAGAGTTGGCTCTGAAACTTTAACCATATCCCTCTATATGCTGATTTGGTTCTGTATCCAAAATAAAATCAAGTCTGATCTTACAAACACACTTTATACTTTTTAGTTCTTCAAACCGAAGTGTCTGAAAAAAAGTGTAGAAAGAGGCAGTAGCCATAAAAAGCCAATTCAACTGTCAATTCCTCAACAGACCACCATAAAAATCCATAAGTCAAGCAAAGCTGTTTATTAGATATCTTACAATATGAGAACACACCTGGATGGAGCGATAGTAACATTTCAAAGAGAGGTATTTAGGGGAAGTAGAGGGATTTAAGAGGAGTAGTGGCCATAGGTTTTTTTGTTTTGTTTTGTTTTGGTTTGGTTTGGTTTGGTTTTTTGGCACTAGATATTGAATCCAGAGGCGTTTAACCACCCAGCCATATCCCCAGCCCTTTTTATATTTTATTTAGAGACAAAGTCTTGCTGAGTTGCTTAGGGCCTTGCTAAATTTCGGAGGCTGTCTTTGAACCCACAATCCTCCTGCCTCAGCCTCCTGAGCTGCTGGGATTACCAGGCATGCACCACTGCACCTGGCCAGCCATAGGGTTTTAAGAACCTGGACTAGGTGATTTTCAGATGGGTTTTCCTTTTGGAAGCTAGCTGACACAGACAGAGTTTATGGCTGAGCTTTCAGCTGGAAAATGTAGCAAAGAGAGGTTTTCGTACTGCGATGGGATCCAGGGCCTCATGCCAGTGCTTACCACCAAGCATGCACCCAGCCCCTAAAATGAGGGTCTCAAAGTGAGTTTTGTGTTTCAGTTGGGTCTCAGTCTTATCTTCCAGGAGCAAGTAGAAGTAGTGCCCTCTAGCAGCTAAATTTCTTATGTCTGCTCCCAGTATTATTTAACATAGGGGCAAACGATTTTGCCTGATTCCAATATTACTAACATAGAGCAGGACATTGTGTTATTTTCAGTTTTTAGAGGTGTCATGTGACAGGAGGAAAGAAGTAATAAATCCCATGCCCCTTATATCTCATATAATGAACTAAAACACTCAATATTTGTTATCTAAGCATGGAAAAACCCTTGTTAAAATGAACAGTTCAATCATATTTCTGTCATTAAGAACATTTCCTTACAGATGGTGCATGCCTGAAATCCCAGTGATTTGGGAGGCTGAGGCAAGAGGACTACAAGTTCAAGACCAGCCTCAGCAATTTAACGAGGCCCTAAGCAACTTAGTGAGACTCTGTCTCAAAAAAAGAACATTAAAAATTTTTTAAAAGCCATAGGGATGTTGCACCCCTCGGTTTAATTCCTAGTACCCCCCTAAAAAGAACATTTCTTCCAGGGATTTCTATATGAGGTAATAATATCATAAGAGATCTAGGAAATGTATTCAATTCAGTTTTATGTTATTTAACCAGTATTTCAATGGTACCTTTTTATGAGGCCATGTGCTTTCTTTCCCCCATGTACTTTTTTAAAGACAAAAGTTATGGTCACTGTCTCAAAGAGCTTATAGTTCCAGTGGGGAAGGCAACTAATAAACTCTTAGCAATCTATGTAAATGAATATTAAAGCTAAGTGTTAGGTTTGGCCATACAGGGCCAGATTAGGAGCATTAGAAGGCCTAAGCCCTAAAAAGATTATATAGCACCTACCCCTGACCCTCAGGTAGCTAAAAATAAAAAGTTAAACTATGAAGTTGCTGTAAGGAATCTTTAATAAGGTACTGATCTTTCTCATGATAACTATTTTGATGCTATCTTTAAAACAGCAAGGTACACACACATACACACATACACAATGGGGCTGCTGCTGATGCTGGAGATTGAATCCAGGGCCTCACATGTACTAAATTTGTACTCAGACACTGAGTTACCTTCAGCCCCTCAGACACAAAGTTTTAAGTGCCCTCTCATTCTGCTGCTTGGTTCCTCCACTTTGCTGGGGCCCCAGTGCTGTGATGCCTTCTTAAAACAGTGGTGCCAGCAAGAGTGACCAGTTTGCCTCAGTGGGTTAGTAAAGACTTCAGAGTGAGGTCTTAAAGGATGAAGAGGAGTTTTCCAGATGGCAGCCTTTGCCCAGGCAGATCTGAATGAACATAAAAGCCTGCACCACATCTAAGTGAGTGGTATGAGTCAAGTTGTCCAAAAAGCAAGAGATCAGGTCTTACAGGAGATCTAGGACATGAATTGAATACAGAGACAAAATTAAAAAATCAGTAATGCAAACTGAATTCGTGTCTTGAGATCTGGTCCAGGAGTTAGCAAGTTACCTTTTTCTATGAAGATAAACATTTTAGGTGTTGCAGGCCATTCAGTTTCTCATACAACTATCCCCATTCTGGTCTTATAGCATGAAAAGCATCCATACACAATACCTAAGCAAATTATTGTGCCTGTGTTCCAATAAAACTTTATTTACAAAAAGATGGTGGGCTGGAGTTGGTCCATAGACATAGTAATATTTAACAATTATTAAATAGTTAATAATTGGTCTGCACCATCAGTTTAACAAAGATTACAGAATAAAAAGTTTACAATGCAAACTAAATCAATGTCTGCAAATATAAGCTATCTCAACATCTGGAGATAGTTTTAAGAAGGTTGTTTTAAGTAGTAGGTTGGAGGCTAGGGCTGTGGCTCAGAGGTAGAGCGTTTATCTAGCATGTGTGAGGCACTAGGTTCAATCCTTAGCACCACATAAAAATAAATAAATAAAGCTATTGTGTCCATCTACAACTAAAAAAAATCTTTTTTTTTTTGGTACTGGAGATTGAACTCAGGGGCACTCGACCACTGAGCCACATCCCCAGCCCTATTTTGTGTTTTATGTAAAGACAGGTTCTCACTGAGTTGCTTGCACCTCGCTATTGCTGAGGCTGGCTTTGAACTCTCGATTCTCCTGTCTCAGCCTCCCTTAGCACTGGGATTTCAGGCTTGTGTCACTGCGCCTGGCTAAAAAACATTTTTAAAATGAATAAATAAATACTAGATTGGCAAGAGGGTTTCCTGGGTTGTCCAGGGAAAGAAAAGAAGTGAGGAGGAAGACAGCTTAACCGTAACAAAAGCAGGCTGGAAGAAACCATGTCATAAGAATTCCAACTCTGTTGTCCTAAGCAATTTCCAGGCTAGCTTTTCCATAAACATACTGAGAGTAATCCTTGCTTCTCCTCCCATATAGGGTTAAGGCCCTTCTGATTTCCAAGTACCGTTAATCCTAAGGCATTTGCAGAGCAGTAAATCATGTTGAGGGTGGTTTTATGGATTCCTCTCTGTCTAGTTCACCCTCAGTTTCCCTTGTTTCCTTGCTAACAACTGGGATTCCTGTAATCAAGGAATGAGCTTTCTTTCCACTACCAGAGAGAAGGTGAAAAGATGCACTTCCTGGGTTGAAATAACACCTGGATGCAGCACAATTAGTTGGCAAAGCATGTAGTTGGATCCTTTACTTTTGCTGGGCAGAGAAGGCTGAAGAGAGTTCCAGGGCAGGAGCAGCAAACTCACATGATCACAAGGTTTTGTAAATAACATTAGTAACTACAAGGATGTAGAGAAAAGGTAGATATAAAAGGAATAGTCAAGTCACTGCTCACTAGAAATGATGTTTGTCCTTTGGAAACATAGGCCAAATGCTGCCTGAGTTTCTGATTTTTTTTTTTTTTAAAGAGAAACTAGAGATTAAACCAAAAAATAGTTTGTGAAGTCTAATATTTCTAAGAATTAGGTACCAATCCAAAAACTTTGATAACATGCCAGGCACAGTGGCACAAGTCTGTAATCCCAGCACTTAGGGAGGCTGAGACAGGAGAATTGCGAGTTCAAAGCCAGCCTCAGCATCGGCGAGACACTAAGCAACTCAGTGAGACCCTGTCTCTACATAAAACAGAAAATAGGGCTGGGGATGTGGCTTAGTGGTTGAGTGCCCCTGAGTTCAATCTCCAGTACCAAAAAAAACACAAAACTTTGATAACATTTTGCAAACCAAAGTAAGACATGAGACATAAGACATCTACAGGCTAGTTAGTGTATGGGCCACTTTAGTAATTACTGCTCTGAAAGCATTTGAGGTCTGAATGGATGGAAAGGACACTAGAACATGGACCTTCCCATGGTGCCTACTATAGTACTGACTAAACATACAAATACATTAATTTGGGAAAGTGGCTGGTAGCCAAGGACTGTCAAATTATCGGATGCTCTAGGCTAGGTAACAACTCCTTGGAATTTTGAAATTATATTTCAGTGACAGGGGTGTAGCCTAGTGGTAGAGCATTTACCTTGCATGCACACCATTCCTGGGTTCAGTTCCCAGCACCACACACACGCACACACACACACAAGTATATTTTATTTGCATGTCATCATGGCTGTTATATGCTCCTTTATGCATCTTCCTCATCAGGCAATTTATTCTCCCATCAAGTCCCACAATCCTAAGTAATGTAGTTAATATGAAACACAGAAATTTCCATGAGAAGACAGTTACTGGTAGTATGCCATGTATTGATTTGTTACATTTCCTTATATTTATTCAAAGATATATTTAGGGTAGAACAATTTAGCATTTTATAATTATAATTATAAATAATAGACATATGTCTCCCTGATTGAATCTTTTGAGTGATTCTGTCATTGACATATTGAAATTCTAATTACCTTTTTTTCTTTAGAAACATTTTTTATAGGGTGTTTTTACATAATGCATTCCAGGCACCACACAGTGGTAAACACATTCTTTTTATTGAAATAACACTCTCCTTATTCATATATACAAATAACATTCTTAGAAATATCTTTTATTCATGTGCCTTACAGAGTTTATTATATGCTGTATAATGTGGTAAACACATTCTTTAATGAAATACCTCTATACTTATTTGCATATGTATCTAGTATTCCTGGAAACTTCTTTTATACATGTATCTTCAAAGACCATGCCCCACAGTGTTCCACTGACCTTCTGTAACAATGAGTTTTGGTTTTCACTTCTCCCCATGTATTTCCCAGTTTTAACTGGGCACAAGGCTGCCCAGAGTAAAAGCTATATTCTTCACCTCCCTTGCAGCAAAGTGTGTCATATGATCAGCACTGGCCAACAGAATATAAGAAAAAGCAATATGGGAACAATGAGTGTCCAGAAAAGCAGAGGGTGTGCCCCTTACTTACTTCAGCCCACTGCCAGGCACATGATCAAGATGGCAAGCTAGTTTGGCTCATGCACCAAGTAGAAGGCAGGGCAACAAGACAGCAGGAGCCTGGTTCCTGGATAACCTCCTGGAGCAGATTCCCCACTGGTCTTGACTATCTGCTTCCATACTGTTACTTGAGAGAAAGAAGAACTTCCATCTCGACTGAGACAGTCTCATGTTACATCAGCCAAACCTACATCCCCACCAAACTTGTATTCCAACATTTGTAAGATAAATGATTACACCAAGAAGATTACAGGGCACGCCTGTAATCCCAGCACTTAGGGAGGCTGAGACTGGAGAATTGTGAGTTCAAAGCCAGCCTCAGCAACGGTGAGGCACTAAGCAATTCAGTGAAACCCTGTCTCTACATAAACCACAAAATAGAGCTGGGGAGGTGGCTCAGTGGTCAAGTGCCCCTGAGTTCAATCCCAGTACCAAAAAAAAAAAAAATGGTTACACCAAGATTATGTGAGGAGGATAAAAATATATGAAAAGTAGTGGTCTATGATCCCTTTTCAATTCTTAAAATCATTTTTAAAATTTAAGTTCAAACTAATAAATACCAAAAATATAAAGCAAAACAGTTTATAGGAACATCTAATAGTATGATTTCTTTGTTACTATTTCTAGTTCATTTTTTCACTCACGGTTATTCAGCAAATGCTTATTGAAGAGCAGAATTCTGTTTTAAACACTGAAAGAACATTGAAACAGTATGAGGGACATCTCGGGGAATAAAAAGTACTTTCTCCAAGCAGATTTCAAGGTAGTTGTAGAGATAAAATGTTTGTGGAATGGTAGCATGTTACAAGTGCCGTGGAAACGGTCCCAGAGAAGGCACAGCAGCTCAGAAGAAAGACCTCTGTCACCTGTGAGTTTTCATGGTCAAAAGGGCATCTGAGCAGGCTCTTACTTGATTATAATTCAAAAGAATATTATATTGATAACACTGTAGATATGTATTGTTACTGGGTAATTTGTCCCTTTTCTTTCAGATTTTTTTTTTTCTTTTTTTGTACCGGGGATTTAACCCAGGGGCACTTAACCACTGAGCCACATCCCAACCCTTTTTCATATTTTATTTAGAGACAGGGTCTCACTAAGTTGCTTAGGGCCCCACTAAGTTGCCGAGGCTGGCTTTGAACCTGTGATCCTCCTGCCTCAGCCACCGGAGCTGCTGAGATTACAGGCGTGTGCCACAACACCCAGCTACGATTTCCTCTTTTAACTATTGGATCCTATAAAAGAAATCCTAGGACAGTAGACACTTTTTTATCCTGCTAAGAATTAAATTATATATTTATATATTTCCGTTACAAAAATAAATTGGAAAAAGTAACATTGACATCATGCTGTTAGATGCTAATTATATATAATTTTGTATATATGTGTGATTATTACATATATAATTTCTAAGGAAACCATCCTGTGTTACCTTAAGGACATACTGTTGCTTTTTATGATTTGCTTCAGGCTTGGGGCATAGCTTAGTGGTAGAGTGCTTCCCTAATATGGACAAGGCCCAGGACTCAATCCCTAGCATCTGAAAAAATTACATGTATATGATTTATTTTATAGACTAACGTTGTAATTTTTTTACTGATTAGGTCCACTAGAGCGTTTGATGGCAGTTTTGTAAGACCCAAATTTTAGTTTTATGAATCTTCTTTATCCTATCTAATTCAGGTTGAATATGAAGGCTTAAAGCATGAAATTAAGCGATTTGAGGAGGAGACGGTGCTGCTGAACAGCCAGCTGGAAGATGCCATCCGATTGAAAGAGATCGCTGAGCACCAGTTGGAAGAAGCCCTGGAGACGCTAAAGAACGAAAGGGAGCAAAAGAACAACCTACGCAAGGAGCTCTCGCAGTACATCACCCTCAGCGATAACCACATCAGCATCTCAGTAGACGGCCTCAAGTTTGCTGAGGATGGGAGCGAACCGAACAACGACGACAAAATGAATGGGCACATCCACGGGCCGCTGGTGAAACTGAATGGAGACTTCAGGACGCCCACCTTAAGGAAAGGAGAGTCCCTGCACCCTGTCTCTGACTTATTCAGTGAGCTGAACATTTCAGAGATTCAGAAGTTGAAGCAGCAGCTTATGCAGGTAAGAACTTTGCTTAGGGCTCAGAGAATTGTAGACTGCTTTATTGTAGACTGCATGTAGTATGTTGTGGGATTTCTGATTCCTCTGTTTTAGTTCCAGACTGATTTTTTAAATCTTGCTTCTTCAAGTATAAAATTGAAAACACAGTATTTTAGAAACACATGACAGATGGGATGTTGAAAAGAAATCTCTCTATTGTATCATATTAAGAAATGAATTTCTTAATGTGGTACATATACACAACGAAATATTACTCAGCCATAAAGAAGGGTGAAATTATGGTATTTGCCAGTAAATGGATGAAACTAGAGACTATCATGCTAAGTAAATAAACCAATTCCAAAAAACCAGAGGACAAATGTTCTCTCTGATATGTGGATGCTGACTCACAATGGGGACAGGTGGTGAGTGGAGGTTCACTGGATAGGGGGAGTTGGGGGAAGGGAGGGTGAATGGGAATGGGAAAGATAGTAGAATGAATCAAACATAACTTTCCTATGTTCATATATGAATACACAACCAGTGTAACTCCACATCATGTGGAATTCAAATGAATTTCTTTGAGCTACAAAGATCTGAACAAAAACAGATTCTTGATACATTTCTGACTAACAGAATTCAAAAGCTTTATACACAAGTGGAACAGCAGAAAATGCAGTTTTTCCATCACAAGTAACTGTATGTCTAGCTTCCAGATTAATGATTACATTTCCTAGCAGTACTTTAAGCCTTAAAAAACAAGGACTTTCTGTACACAAATTGGCCAGGATACTATATGAGTAAAAACACAGAATAGGTGTAAATCTGAAACCAAAGGATTTTAGATATTCCAACATAATCTAAACCTTAAATTTTTAGCATCTTCAAATCTTATGTATCAAGAAGAATCAGGGCCTTTACCTTGTCTCACTATGATAGAACTTTCTTAGAGTCCTGCCCCTTTGCCATGCCTTAATCCAATGCCATTGGAAATGTCTACAGAACAGTGGTACCGCCATTGCCTGGGGGTTTATTTGAACTACAGATTGCTGGGCCCATAGTGATCTACTGAGCCAGGAATCGGCTTGTTAGGTGGTTACATTTGGGTCTAATCTTCAGTCTCATGCCTCCAAGGTTCTTCATGTATAGCTGATAATTAGAGGCTGTTAAGACTCTCGCAATCACTAATTTTACAGCAAACAGAGCTTCTTATTTTCTTCTTCCAAAGAAATGAAAAATGAAACTAGCAGAAATAAAGACTAGAGAGCTAGTAATTTGTTAATAGGTTTATTTTTAATACT
>CM053403.1:70928788-71015417 GCA_028644305.1 Xerus rutilus | reverse complement strand
CACCACTTTGGGAGGCTGAGACAGGAGAATTGCGATTTCAAAGCCACCCTCAGCAACAGCCCTTAGCAACAATGAGGCGCTAAGCAACTCAGACCCTGTCTCTACATAAAATACAAAATAGGGCTGGGGATATGGCTCAATGGTGAGTACCCCTGAGTTCAATACCCAGTACCAAAAAAAAAAAAGACTGTCTTCCTCATGATCAAGAACCATTTGATGGATAGGAGGAATAAATTCAAGAGATCTACTGAATTTACAATGTAGTGGCTATAGTTAATAACAATGCATTATATTCTTAAAAATTACCAAGAGAGTAGATTTTTGGCAAATGATAAATACGGGAAGTGATGCATATGTTAATTAGCTCAAAATTTAGCCATTTTAAAATGTATCCACATTTCACAATATCTTGTTGTACATGGAAAGTATGTACAATCTTTTATTTATCAATTAAAATTAAATTTTTGTAAAAAAAAGAACCCCTTTAAAAATAGCATACGTAGGCCATACCCTGTTGGCCTTTTCTTATAAGGCTCCATCTATGCACATAAATTATATTTTCTCATTTCTAGGTGTTTACTTAACCTGGTGGTGGGGGTGGGGGATCTGTGCATCTTTTTGCCTTGGATGTTAGGAATGCTGGGTAGTTGCTTTCTCTGAGGCTCCTTCACAAAGGGGAAAGGCAATACATTAGCATAGCACTAGTCCCTACCACGCCTTTGTTAGAATTAGAAAAAAAGCAAACACAAAACCGGGTCTCCTTTAAGAAGTCACACTGCCATCTGCTGGGAAATGTTAATAAGTAAAAAAAAATCTACAGGGACTGAGGTTTAATTATTGCCTCCTCCTAGAATTGCTCTGTGTACATCCTGCACAGTTTACACTTCAAAGCCCTAGTAGTAATGCTGGGCCTCCTTTGTAGAATTGTGAAAAACAAATTGGATGGTAAATATGAAACTGTATAATTCAAAAAACTATAAGTTATTATTTCTGTACTGAGAACTATCATCAGTTTTTGAGGTGCCAAGGTCTCCACTACCATTTTATATAGCTAATACATAAACCATAAAAGTATGGGAAAAGGTAGGTGATGGAAAGCCTTGACTGAAATTAGGGAATGCTTTTCTTCCCACGGCAAATTGGTGTGAATATTGTATTGCTCTGTGTTTTCTAAGATTATGGAATAAATTACAGGAATATTTAAAAATTTGTTTAGTTAATCAAGCTTTCATTTAACACAGAAGTACATGCATGAAAAATACAAGAGGGACAGGGGTGTTGCTCAGTGGTAGAGCACTTGCCTAGCATGTGTATTCAATCCTCAGCACTACAAAAAAACAATAATAATAATACAGTAAGGAAACATGTTTTGTTCATCTAAAAGTCCCTGGAAGCTTGACAATAGGCCTCCATAGTGAACGGCTCAATTAGCACCATCCTTTATTCAATAGGAGAAAATTTGAGGGTATTACTGGATAAATTATTTTGGCTTTTTGCTGCCCTCAGGACCTTGCTATTTCAAACAGATTATAATTGACATTTTCCAGTGACAGTCCAGGACTTTAATTAGTTTTATTAGAATGAAAATAAGTAGATCCTATCTGGAAAAACTAACTAAATTACTTCAGGAGTCCTCTGTGCTTGACTGAAATTTCTACCTTTGATTTAAAAAAAAAAAATGTTTAACTTTACATCCACATGGAGCCTGTGCAAGAAAAAACTTTCAATTTTTAAAAATGAATTGATTTATTTTTTAGTATCGTATTGGATAATTTTACATGTAGTGTGAGAAAATAACAAAGTTTCTATAAAACTGAGTCAAAGCCAGCCTCAGCAATGATGAGGCGCTAAGCAACTCAGTGAGACCCTGTCTCTACATAAAACACAAAATAGGGCTGGCGATGTGGCTCAGTGGTTGAGTACCCCTGAGTTCAATCCCTGGTACCAAAAAAAAAAAAAAATTGCTAAGAGTAGGGGGTTGTTTGTTTTGGTACCAGGGATTGAACCCAGAGATACTTTACCATTGCGCCACATTCCCAACCCTTTTTATTTTTTATTTTGAGACAGTGTCTCACTAAATTGCTTAGAGACTTACTTAGTTGTTAAGGCTGGCTTTGAACTTGGCAATCCTTTTGCCTCAGCTTCCCAAGTCACTGGGATTATAGGCATGTGCCATAGTGCTGGGCTAAAAGTAGACTTTAAATATTTTACTACAAAGAAAGGATAACTATGTGAGATGATTAATATGTAGTCGGATTTAATCATCCTACAATGCATAAATGTATCATAACATCACATTGTCCCCCAAAATATATACAATTCTTATTTTTATTAAATATTTTTTTTAGTTGTAAATGGACACAATATCTTTATTTATTTTTATGTGGTGCTGAGGATCGAACCCAGTGCCTCACACATGCGATGCAAGCGCGCTACCACTAAGCCACAATCCCAGCCCTACAATTCTTATTTTTAATTTTAAAAACAGAATTACATATTGAGATAAAATTCACATATAAGAAAACTCATCCTTTTAAATTGTTAAAAAATGAAATTTATGGAAATTGATAGTTTGAAAAACAGTTTTGATTTCTTTTCCTATAAAATTCCTAATATTGTGATTATCTGTTCTTGGTCTTTCACAAAAACCTTATTGATCCACAATACATGGAAATATGTTTATTTAAAAGGCAAGCAGGGCCAGACGCAATGGCACAAGCCTGTAATCCCAGCACTTTGAGAGGCTGAGACAGGAGAATCGTGAGTTCAAAGCCAGCCTCAGCAACGGTGAGGTGCTAAGCAACTCAATAAGACCTTGTCGCTAAATAAAACACAAAATAGGGCTGGGGATGTGGCTCAGTGGTCAAGTACCCCTGAGTTCAATTCCTGGTACCACAAAAAAAAAAAAAACAAGCAGGTCACAGTGGTGCATGGCAGTAATCCCAACAACTTGGGAGGCTGAGGCAGGAGGATCCAAGTTTGAGGTTACTCTCAGCAACTTAGCAAGGCTTTAAGCAACTTAGCAAGGCCTCAAAATTAAAAATAAATAAAAAACTAGGGAGTTAACTCAATGATAGAGCATTTCCCTGGGGGGGGGGGGCGGTGCTGGATTTGATCCCTAGTACCAAAAATATATAAATAAATAGCAGTGAAATTAAAAATATGTATGGGATGTAACAACAATAATACCTCATATAGATTGTATATTTATACTCAATAGATTACAAATACTACATTTAGATCTTCTGACAAAACATTCAGCCCTACCATGAAAAAATTTCAAAAATCCCAGTTCCAGATAGAAGATGAAGATGATAGGAAAAAAATAAGGTGACTCTTTTAGTGATAGATTATAATTAACTCAGCAAATCTCTCTTGTATGAGTTCTTCGCAAATGGAGATTAAGCTAATGACACATAAAACGTATAGTCATTTTAAAGCTTTTCAGCATTTTACATTTATTAATTCTCAGCACAATGAATCTTAAATAGTTTAAGTGCCTGCTCTTTGAAATTCAAATACATTAAGGTACTACAATCCTTAGTAACTGAAGGAGAATATAATGCTGGAGTTTTATAAAAATTATCTGTAATAATTCAGTAATTGCGTTTTATTCAGATCAGTCTTAATTGTCTAGAGGAAAGGAGTGGAATATATGCGTGTGTGTGTGTGTGTGTGTGTAAATATAGATATATAGATATGAAATACATATATGTAGTGTGTATATATATATATGCATGTGTGTGTGTAAAATTTGAGTACCACTGTTCAGTTGTGTGTGTGTGTGTGTATCACTCCCTATTCAATATATACATACACATATGTATACACATACATATAAAATGTATACCACAGCAGGTGTAGTGGTACACACCAATAATCCCAGCTACTTAGGAGACTGAGGCTGAAGGATCACAAGTTTGCTGCCAACCTGGGCAACTTAGCAAGACCCTGTCTCAAAATAAAATACAAAATAAGGGCTCAGGGTGTGCTTAGCATGCAAGACCCTGTGGGTAGGTTCAATCCCATTATAGCACTAAAAAAAAAAATGGCTGTCACTCCTATTCAGTTGATTTCATCAGAAAGACATTGGGTGTGGAAAGCAATACTGTATGTGAAACATACTCACATGAAACTCTGTTCTGTGATGTTTTCTGGAGGTGCTATCATGAAGAGAATTGTAGACTTATCCTTTTAGACTTAAAACATATTTATGTTAAGTATGAACTGGTAGAGCATGGCTTGAAAAACATTTCAAACCCATTACCTCATAACACTTTAGTCTCAAAAAAGTTTGAGGCACATTCAGTACATTTTGTTTTGATCAATTTTTATTTTATCGAAAGGTTTTTTTCTATTGAGGACTCTTTGGAAACGGTTTTATCTATAATCATGTACACTACTCAAATATTGTTTAGACTTTTCCAAGGAAATTCACTTGGTTTTCAATGGAAAAAGAACAAAACCCTCCTGAAATCCATTTTCACTGGGATTGTACGTAATGCCAATAATAGAATATTCAGGAGATTTTCTATCTCCTTTATGAAAAATTCAAATGGTTTGACTTTTATTGATACCATATTATGAATTATGTACTTTTGGATTGACTTCCCAGAACTGCTGAATAAGAAAACACATTCCAATTTAATTTGAAATAACGGGAACATTGACTGTGCTGCAGTTATTCTAAATATGCACATGCCCCACTGTGAATGGATTAAGTTCCTCCAAGGCACTGCACTGAAGTCACTCGGAGACTTTCTTTTTCATTCCAGGTAGAGCGTGAAAAGGCCATTCTTCTGGCCAATCTCCAGGAGTCACAGACACAGCTGGAACACACCAAGGGGGCGCTGACGGAGCAGCACGAGCGGGTGCACCGGCTCACAGAGCACGTCAATGCCATGAGGGGCTTGCAGAGCAGCAAGGAGCTCAAGGCTGAGCTGGATGGGGAGAAGGGCCGGGACTCAGGGGAGGAGGCCCATGACTATGAGGTAGACATCAATGGCTTAGAGATCCTTGAGTGCAAATACAGAGTAGCAGTAACTGAGGTGATTGACTTGAAAGCAGAAATTAAGGCCTTAAAGGAGAAATATAATAAATCTGTAGAAAACTATACAGAAGAGAAGGCCAAGTATGAGAGTAAGATCCAAATGTATGATGAGCAGGTGACAACCCTTGAGAAGAACACCAAGGAAAGTGGCGAGAAGATGGCCCACATGGAGAAGGAATTGCAGAAGATGACCAGCATAGCTAATGAAAATCACAACACCCTCAATACAGCCCAGGATGAGCTAGTGACGTTTAGTGAGGAGCTAGCTCAGCTTTACCACCATGTGTGTCTGTGTAATAATGAAACTCCCAACAGGGTCATGCTGGACTACTATAGGCAAAGCAGAGTTACCCGCAGTGGCAGCCTGAAAGGGCCTGATGATCCCAGAGGACTTTTGTCTCCACGATTGGCCAGACGGGGTGTGTCATCCCCAGTAGAAACAAGGACCTCATCTGAACCAGTTTCAAAAGAAAACACAGAGGCCAGTAAAGAACCAAGCCCAACTAAGACTCCCACGATCTCTCCTGTTATTACTGCCCCACCATCATCTCCGGTATTGGATACAAGTGATATCCGCAAAGAGCCAATGAATATCTACAACCTTAATGCCATAATCCGGGACCAAATCAAGCATCTGCAGAAAGCAGTGGACCGGTCCTTGCAACTGTCTCGTCAAAGAGCAGCAGCTCGGGAGTTGGCGCCCATGATTGATAAAGACAAGGAAGCCTTAATGGAAGAGATCCTCAAGCTAAAGTCCCTGCTGAGCACCAAACGGGAACAGATTGCTACGCTGAGGGCAGTGTTGAAAGCCAACAAACAGGTAATCTCCTTCTACTGGTGAAAGCATGCTAGTTAAAAGCTTTCTTAACCAATTTATTCCCTAATTTTGTTGAGTTTCCAGGACAATCAAGATAAGGATTCAGGCCAGGCTCAGTGGCGAACGCCTGTAATCCCAGCACTTTGGGAGGCTGATAACAAGAGAATCGCGAGTTCAAAGCCAGCCTCAGCAACGACGAGGTGCTTAGCAACTCAGTGAGACCCTGTCTCTACATAAAACACAAAATAGGGATGGGGATGTGGCTCAGTGGTCGAGTACCCCTGAGTTCAATATCCAGTACCAGAAAAAAAAAAAAAAGATAAGGATTCAGATTACTGGTCAGTGAAGCAATCAAACAAACTGCATCCTAGGGCCAGTTCAGAATACAGTGTTATTTTAAAGTGAGTGAATGGATGAAATAGAGAGAAGTCATGCCCAGCTAGGTGGAGGAAGAGGTAAGGAAGGTAAAAGCAAGAACAGAGGAGAAGATCCAGCTCCAGATACAGGACAGTAGTCCTGTGAGTGTGGAAGCAAGAGATGGAGAATGGCAGAAGAGGCTGGCATGGCAGCTTAGGACGACCAGGGAGGTATGGCAGGAAAGACACACCGGGCAGGCAGCCAGGTGCTAGAAGAGTCTAGGTGCAGATAGTTTAAAGGAGGTCTGAGAGCCACCAGCCTGACCTCAACTTTAGAGATGGAGGTTCCTTAAGACTCAATCTCTGGGCATGTATACAGCAAGATAGAAAATGGGTGTCTTGTCTTTAATCCTAGCCTTAGAGAAACAAGAGTATTAGATAAATGATTGAGTCATGGACTCAAGGATGGAGAACAAGATAACAGTGGGAAGCCATGTGATAAACACAAAGCCAGGCAGATTTTACCAACAGATGAAATAGTTTGGAGCCCACAATTAGCAAGCAAATGAGACAGAAGGAAATGGCGGTGGCAGCAGGGAAGGTGGGGGGGGAGACACTGGGGATGTAGTTCAGTGGTAGGGTGCTTGCCTACCATGCATGGGGCCCTGGGTTCAATTCCCAGCACTGCAAAAGAAAAAAAAAAATCAAAAGCCAGGCGTAGGGCTGGGGTTGTGGCTCCGTGGCAGAGTGCTTGCCTCGCACGTGTGAGGCACTGGGTTCGATCCTCAGCACCACATAAACATAAATAGACAAAATAAAGATATTGTGTCCATCTATAACTAAAAAATATTAAAAAAAAAAAGCCAGGCACAGTGGCACATGCCTGTAATCCCAGCACTTTGGGAGGCTGAGACAGGAGAATCATGAGTTCAAAGCCAGCCTCAGCACCGGCAAGGCACTAAGCAACTCAGTGAGACCCTGTCTCTACATAAAACACAAAATAGGGCTGGGGATGGGGCTCAGTGGGAGAGTGCCCCTGAGTTCAATTCCTGGTACCAAAAAACCAAAAACAAAATGAAAAAACAAATCAAAAAGCCATGGAGAGAGAGAGAGAGAAGGGAGGGGAATGAGAGTGAACTCTAGCTCCATCAGTGACCACATATCTGGAACTTAGGTTCGGATGGGTACTAATTCATGGATCTAAATCACACTAGACAAGACTTACACAATCTTTACCAAGAGCACAATATCCTGGAGTCATTCTTGGTTGAGTGATTCAGATAACTTCTCTGATGTATTACCTAAAAAGGTTGAATATTAACCAACCTAGAAAACTGGACCAATGACAACGTCAAGAGATTTGACTGAAACAGTAAGGTTGGTTGATTACCCAAGAGAGATTGAATTTGTGAGCCAGCATTCATTGACTATACACATAATTTATGGGAGATAGTCAGTAGGGATGCAAAAATAAATGACTAGTAATCTGGTACAAATTCAACACATGCCTATATCCACAGGTTAGAACACATGGAACACTTTAGATGGTATAAACAGTGCCATAGAAATCAGAGCAGAACAAAGCATGCCTACCTGAACTTTATTTTCACAGTGCTGTGTGGTACCATTTGCATTGCATCAGAGTCACAGCCTGTGTCGGCTCAGTAAATCCAATGAAAACACATTTCTAGCCCATTAAACCCACAGTGGACCTGTTACTGCTATGCTTATGCCCATAAATAGCTTCAAGTATCAGCAGATAACATAATTATATTTAGACATTGTGAAATGTTAATTATTGAGACTAAGGTGAGAATTCTGTGGTTTAGAAGAAAAAGGGAATCATCTTATTTTGAGATAGGCATTGTATATTTTCAATGAAAAATTTTTTTCTTTTGTAGTGCTGGGAATCAAATCCAGGGCCTTGCACATGTTAGCAAGTCCTCTGTCTCCAAGCTACATCCCAGCCCATCTATGAATTGTTTATTATACTATAAGATTTTTTTCAGAGGCACGGTGTCTTCTGATGGAATAATTTGGTTATAAAGCATCATTTATGTACTAGACTATGTTCAATGTGAAGATTCAAATAAGACTAATATATGGTCTCTGCTTGCCAGAAGAGGACTCACAGCCCCCTGGAATGGCAAAATACAAACAGATAATTATAGTTTGATGTTATATGTGCTATAATCCAAGTTATGGGAACATTGCAGAGGAAGCAAACAATGTTTCTTAGAGGAGTTGGAAAGGATTTCACAAAACAATTATTCTTGAGTTTTTTCTTTTGTTCTTCAAGGATAAGAAATTGTTTTCCCAGGGGAAGAGGAAATAATTCCAGACAAACGAACAGTAGGTACAGTGGGACAGGAGGCAAAACAGGATGATGTATTGAGGGAATGTTTGTGATGGTCTCTGTGGATGGGAATAGGTTTTGTTTTGTTTTGTTTTTTACAAAGTTTACTTCAGAGTGTGTGAAGAAAGTGAATGTAGATATCTACAAATCTACTAATGGGTTTTAGGTACTTTAAATTAATTCTGAAAAAGTTTTGCATAGTCTATGGACAAACAAATCTATAAATAAAATAGTCTTTTGGGGCAATTCTCACAAATAATAAGTTCTTACTACTATTTCAGATCCAGCTGTCTGTCATCCCCTTCTTTTTTCCCCTTAGAAACTAATCATGTGACTATATGCTTACAAAGTCCTTACACCTACATTTGCATGACTTAGACTTAATCATCTGTTTTAAATGAATATGTCTCTAAACTTTTTGAAAAAACAGACAATTGCTAGAGATGTAGCTCACTGTTATAATACTTGCCTAGCACATGTGAGTCCTGGGTTTGATCCGTAGTACCGACAGAGAGAGAAAACCTGATATTTTCCCTGAGTCAATGTATTCTGGATAATTTTCTGAATTTATAATATTTCTGAAGATTCCATTGAATATCAGCATTACAGAATATACAGAATTGTTATATGAGTAACTGGTCATTTTAATCTGAATTTAAATTCAGTTAAAACCAATAAGAAACTAATTTGGAATCAAATATTAATGAAAGACCTCATCCTGTTACTGGTTTAATTAAAAGTGAATTCATTCATTTATTTTATAGAAGTTAACACTTTGCATAAGAAAGTTGAGCTGTCCATTTCAAGCCCAGACATATAATGGTAGTCTTCCTGGGAAATCCCATTAGTAATGGGTTTTTCAGTAGTATTGAATATTTTTACACACTCTGAGAAGTTGTAGTTTACAGTCTATAAAAATAGTATGCTTCCAGTTTGACTGTCCTTCCATTTTGACTTCCCAGCACCATGAGCTGTGCATCCAACAGGCAGTCCCTAAATATGCACAGATTTTCTGTACAGGATTCAGTCATTGTGTTTTTTACTTTCTACTGTGCCAAACTAGCTCTTGGTTTGAAACACTACTAATTCTAGAAAGTTCAGATATGCACAATCCCAAATTCAAATATTTTAACTTATTCTACACCTTAGAGTTTCTGCTTTCTTGGAAATTATGAATAATTAAATTTAATTATAATTCATTGGCTCTTTGTTCTTTTCCTTAAACATATAATAACATCGGCTTATAGCTTATCATATAGTCATGTTAGAAATTACAATGGTCTTTTATTCTGTGTTTTAAGCCCACAGGGAACACAGAGGACACAAAAATAATTGATTTCTAATATATTTCAATTGGAAGCTGTGCTTCTTTACCAACTCCTTAATAAAATCCTTCTTGTATAAGCTTTCAGTTTGGCTTCCTCCACGTCTGAAATTCCTGCACTTCAACAATCTACATAAAGTATTTATCAGTCAGTCATTTTGCTCCTGGTACTATCTGGCTCACAATTGGCTTCTAGGGCAATTTAACCACATTATCAATTCATACCAAGTTTTTGGTTTTGTTTTGATTTTTATTGTTATTTTGGTTTATGTGGGGGTTTTGTGTGTTTGGGCAGTACTGGGGACTGAGCCCAGAGTCTTATGTGTGTGAGGCAAACACTCTACCCCTGAGCTCCATCCCCAGCCCTCACAACTCATTTTAACATTAAAGAAAACCTTCCCTATATCCAGTGTATGTACATATGCTTATGTAAAATCTAACCAAGTCAATTTCACTTTCCATTTATGAGAGGAAATAATAGACTCATCATGAAAAAGTGTGTGTGACAGATGTTCCTGATATGAACAGGGTGAGCATTGTGATTTTTCTGCTTCAGACAGCTGAGGTGGCCCTAGCTAATCTGAAGAACAAATATGAGAATGAAAAGGCAATGGTGACAGAAACGATGACAAAACTGAGGAACGAACTGAAGGCTTTGAAAGAAGATGCAGCCACCTTCTCATCCCTGAGAGCAATGTTTGCAACAAGGTAACCGGGTTTCCTTCCTAAAATTGTAGTCCACGGGAGAAAGACAATAGCACTCACAAGTGGGTCTTTTTGCATCTTCAGTGTATTGGATTGTGGACTAGGACAGGAAAGCAGGAACAAAATGAATAAGAGTCCACTCTGACAAATGTAAGGCAAAATCTTATGTGCTCACTTCCAGAGCCCTCTACTGGTCACACTGGATCAAACAGTTCTATTACATAAAAATATTTTTTTCTAGCCACTTGGGAGGCTGAGGCAGGAGGATCTCTTCAGCCCAGGAGCTCAAGACCAATTTGGACAACACAGCAAGATACTGTCTCAAAAATAAACAAAAAGTTAATTAATAAACTTTTTCTAGAGCTTATATGCTTAAAAGAATTAGGTATTAGACAGGGATGAGGAATACTGAGGAAAGAACCCAGGGCCTCACACATGTTAGGCAAGGGCTCTACCACTAAGCTACAGCCCTGTCCCGAATATTTGATTTTTTTAAAGCTTCCCATAAGGGAAAAAATACTCCTTAAAATAGCTAAATATTATCATCACTGAAATATGTTCCTATGACTAAAGTACATAAAGGTTCTTACCAGTACTGTCATAATGAAGATTAATATTCATCAAATCAGCTAATACTTAAACTTTAATACACTGTGAATTAAATTGTACTTATGTTATTTCTAAAATGTAATTGTGTATATCACTGAATTTTTCACATTGCCCAACCAATTATACAAATATTAATTTCTATCCCCCCACCACACCCCAGTTTTATTATGAGGAAATGCTTTTGTCTTTAAATTTGAAGTAATTATTAAGAATATATTGGGGGCTGGGATTGTGGCTTAGTGGTAGAGCGCTTGCTTTGCATGCATGAGGCACTGGGTTCGATCCTTAGCACCACATAAAAATTAATAAAGATATTGTGTCCATCAAAATTTTTTAAAAAAGAATATATTGGGCTGGAAACTCAGAAGGTGAAGGGTTGTATGTTTTCTCTCATATGTGGAAGCTAGAGAGGTAAAAGGAAAAGAAATGTAGATGGGGAATCTCATGAAAACTGAAGGGAGATCAGTTGACTGGAGGAAAGGGACTAGGGGACGGAAAAGGGAAATACTTGGAAGTGATATTGTCCAAATTATATTGTTATATTGTGTGCATATACCAATCTGTAACAAGACCCACCGTTATGTTCAACTATAATGCACCAATTTAAAACAGGTGGGGGAAAAAAAGAATGTATTAGGCTGGGATGTGGCTCTGGGATAGGACACTTGCCTAGCATGCCCAAGGGCCTGGGTTCCATCCCCAGTACTGCCATAATGATGATGATGATTACTATAATGCAATGATTTGAGGGTTTCAAAATCTGGAGATTCACAATATACTATTGAAATACCTTTTTTGTTGTCACAATGCGGTCCCCTCCTCCAACAAAAAAGCACCAACTATATATCCTTTCTGATACAAATTTGGCACAAAATTCACAAAGCATAACTTTGACTTTATTTGTATACTCAGTAAATGATTTACATGTAGTTGATGTAACTTAAAAAAATATCTTGGGCTTTATAGGAGTCCCCAGGATCTGTGCAGCTTTCTTTGTAACTTTGGAAAGAAAAGGCTCAAGGTCATATGTGATTGAATCTCTTGGAAATGACAGAGAGAGGGACCCTGAGGAACCACAGGGGTGGAGAGGCACTGGCTTCTGGGGCTCAGAGCACAGTGGTATTTGGGAAGTTGAAGATGTATACCTCTAGCCACTAGGGGGGGCAGGATAGAGAATGGGAATGGTCCCCTCTCCAATGAAAGAAATCAGGATTATGTTTAGAATCAAGAGAACAAAAATTTCTTCTTTGAGAAAGATATTGAAAATATTTTAAAGGGACATTTGAAGTCTCCATACAGGAGTGAATGGTCTGTCCACAATTAGTTCATTTTCACAGACATTTGTTTTTTCAGCTATAATAACTGCCTAACACTATATGTTTAAAATATCGTTATCTAGTAGTGAGGATTAATCCAGGGTTCTGAAATTCGCTTTGTATTTTACTAAACTCTGATTTTTCTTATGATCTACTTATCCCCACTATACTACTTGACATTCAGAGGTAAAAAGAACGGTACCCCCTAGATTTCAAGTTATTTCACCACAGAGCCTGTTTTCCTCTTCAAAATGCCCTAGGCTTGTGCTAATTTCAAAGTTTGTATAATGCATCTTGGATAACTCCAAGATGGTCATTAACCATCTGCTGGTGCATGCAGAGCAATTGTTATTAATATCTTAATGGGTAAATAAAGCGCAAAATCTCAGAATAGACTTTTTTCCCACACTGCCTCTTCCATACAAATGCACATGGATGGGCTCAAGTTTCCCACTGGGTGGGGAAATAGATCACTGAGCTTACCTTCATGCTTAGGACAAGCATGAAGTTGAAATGAAGATGTTCCTGACAACTGGCTCTACCTCCATCAAACCCTGTGCAAGTTTTCTTTGACAACTCTGTTTCCTCATCTGGTAGAGAAATCATTGAAAATACCATTTTCTAATTCAGTCAGATCAACCATATTGAAAACAGTGTCTGCTACAATCTTTACTAAATTAAAATAAAACCTAAATTAAAACCTATAAATAGAGATAAAGAAGTAGATATTTTCTTCACTAACATTATTGTTTTTTCGGATGCCACAGACATAACCTATAACAAACTTGTCATGTTCCTGCAAAGAAGACAAATGTTATACAGCAGAAAGAGCCATTGTAACACACCTAAGGTACTTGGGACATGTGAGACTATACATTACTACCACAAAGCAGCCCCCAAAAGAACTCTGTCCTTGGGGTTCATGATGCCTATTCAGAGTGCTCCCATATGTACCCCATTGTGTGGGTTATGGAACATGCTTTATTGTTTCCAGTTTTCTGTTACTGTAGGTTATCTCCATTCTGTTGGTAAGAAGACCAATATATTCTGTATATCTAAATTCTAGTCAAATTCATTCCAGTAGTTTTCCCCTTGTCCGTGGGAGATACAGTCCAAGACCCCCAATAGAGGCCTGAAATCACTGATAATACTAAACCCTATGTATAGTGTTTTTTCCTATACTTATTATAAAGTTTAAGTTATAAATTAGGCCCAATGACAATTAACAATAATAAAATAGTACAATTATAACAATATATTATAATAAAAATTATGTGCCATGTTTTTTTCCTGTATATCCATACCTATGCTAATGTTTGTTATAAAATAGGCACAGCAAAAGATTAACAATAACAAACAATATAACAATTATAACAGTATAGTATAATAAAATCTTGAGAGTGAAAAACTCTTGAGCCAGGTGTGGTACTTGCCTGTACTCATAGTAACTCTGGAAGCTGAAGCAAGAGGACCTCAAGTTTGAGGCCAGCCTCAGCAACTTAGTGAGACCCTGTCTCAAAATAAAAAATAAAACAAAAAAGGACTGAGGATGTAGTTTGGTAGTAAAGTGCCCTTGGGTTCAATCTCCAGTACCACAAATAAAAATAATATAAAATAATTTAAAAGATAAAAGAAAAACCTTTGGAGTCAAAACAAATAAAATTTGGGGACCACAGATGATCTCAGGTAACTGAAACTGGGGAATTGAAATTACGGTTAAGGGAGGAATACTATATACTTTTCAACTTGAGTTCCAGTTCAGTTTTCCCAAGATGTCCCCCTCACCACCTTTCTGTTTGGGTTCCAGATGTGATGAATATGTCACACAGTTGGATGAGATGCAGAGACAATTAGCAGCCGCAGAGGACGAGAAGAAGACTCTAAACACTTTGTTACGAATGGCTATCCAGCAAAAACTCGCCCTGACCCAGCGGCTGGAGGACTTAGAGTTTGACCATGAGCAGTCCCGTCGCAGCAAAGGCAAACTTGGAAAGAGCAAGATCGGCAGCCCTAAAGTAAGTGGGGAGGCATCAGTCACCGTGCCCACCATAGACACTTACCTCCTGCATAGTCAGGGCCCACAGACACCCACCATTCGGGTCAGCAGTGGCACTCAGAGGAAAAGGTATGCATGCAGCGATCTTCATAGTATGGTGCAGTGGCCAGATTTTAGTTAACTGCAAAGATTAATGTGCACTTGTTGTGGTGGCTGGAGGAGGGGAAGGAGAAGAAAAAATGGGAGCTGCTATAGATGGGCCTTGCAAATGTTGGTTTTCCCAGATCCAAACCTTGTGATAATTGTGCTACTATATTCCTTTCTGCCCCCATCCCCACAGCTTTGACCATAATATAATTTTGAAAGTGTCTGTTAATATTTTTGCTGCTCTTTGTATGCATCTATGCCTATCCCTTTCTTCCAACTGGAAAATTGGTAAAGGTGGATAATAAGAATGAAGCTGTGTTCTGCTTGGATTATAAGACATTGTACCTCTGGAAGTGGTGCTATTTACCAGCTTCTCTTTAATGGGGCAGGGATATGAATATGTTCTCTTAAGGGAACTTTTGTCCATATGACCAAAACCGATGACTGAAAGGGCATGCCTGTATTTAGGTAAAATGGAATGGAATACATACAGTCCTTTTCTTTAAAAGCAAGATTTTGTGCTCTTTCAGTTGGTATGTGAATATTTCTGAGAAACCACTTGTAAGGTTTTTGGTGGCCTGATTTCATGACTTTTTTCCCCTGAGTCCTGGCTATTGAGTTACTTACCCTGTGTTTTCTGTTAATATAGTAAAACTTTCTATTTTTAGCTTTCGTTTAAGAATCAAATAATACATATATTTTCTATTTGAGGTTCGAGCTGACTAACTGTAATAAATCTCTTTTCCAGTATCCAAACCAGTTTCCAAATAGGGTTGTATCCTGATGTGGAAACTAAAAAAAAAAAAAATTAGCAAAAATCTTGATTTACAAATTAAAACAATTAAATGCCAATATAAATAATGTTGTCACTGGTGAGGCGTTGAAAGGTAATTAAAGTAAAACTTTTTTGTTTCCTATATGTATTTTTCTTGGATCTCCTGCAAGACAATTTTCACCTTCCCTTTGTGATCAGAGCCGTCCCAGGACTTCAGGGGCTTCCTACCTACAGAATTTATTAAGAGTTCCCCCTGATCCCACCTCCACAGAATCATTTCTTCTGAAGGGCCCCCCTTCCATGAGTGAATTCATCCAAGGGCACCGGCTCAGCAAGGAAAAAAGGTTAACCGTGGCTCCACCAGGTAAACATTTTTTCCTTGGGTGCATGTGATGCAAATGTCTAGTTGAGTAGACAACTCTCCCCTTCTTTCCAGCCGCTCACGCGCTCACCCATCCACAGAGTCTAAATCTGAGGACTTTGATTATGTGTGAATTCCCACCATTGAAGTAAAGAGTCCTCTGCACTTAACTTCCTGTTTCCTCCTTGACCACAGCCAGACATTGTTCCTGAGAAGGCTCCAGGGGCTTCCTTCCAGCAGCCAAGGATGGAAAATGAGAGCTGGAAGGAATGGGAGAGGGAAAGGGAAACTAGCAAGCGGTGCATCGCAACGCACGCACCTGAATCCTCTCTGCAGTTTGGTAGCTCGTGGCGATTCCATCTTGGCCAGATTTTGAGTTTGGCTCTTACCACATTGAAAGTAATTTCAGCAGAGAGCCATGTTTATATTATGATTTTTGGACTAACTCCTTTTGTAGTGACTCAGAATGTCTCCTCAGTCATTATACAGAAAATGAAAGTGAACTCCTTGAAGGCTTTGCTCCTGAGGAACATTTAGGTATTCGTGTAAGGTTCTTGTCATTTGTAAGCCCTTAATTTATGCTTACCAATATGCTCACCATTTACTTTAGCATCAGTGTTTTATTTATTTTTTTAATCTTTCCTATGAAAAGGCCTGAATCAAAAGCATGATTTATGGCAAATAAAGAAAATGTGACTTCTGGAAATAAAGATCATCCTTTTGCAAAACCCCTACATGTTAAGTATAAGTTAGAGATGGCAAACAGGAAGCCCATGAAAGAAAATAAGCTCAAGGGCAGCTATTATTTGTCTATCCGGGGAACAAGAAATTAAAACAAATTCAAGTTAGTTGCCAGCAGTTACAAACTCAGGGATTTCATATGAACACCTGCTATTTCTGGCCTCTTTTGAATGATTCTGGATATCTGGCAGCCCTTGGTCTGCATTCATGCATGCCAACAACCTGTTGGAGCTCAGTAGTGGCTGCTGCTGTTAGACAGGACAAGCCTGGCACTTGGTCACATCACTCTCTATTACTGATAACTTAGCCTGCTCTACCTTTTCTGTTACCTTCTGGCCTCTACTGTAACCTTTGAGTTTGCCACCTTTGTGAGAGTTTTGTCTGTCTGTCTGTTTTAATTTATTTCAATTTTACTTCCTACCTAATTTACTTCAATTTTACCTTAATTCCTTTTTGGAAACCTCAGCCTTTGGATCTCTAATGTTTTTCTTATCTGATTCATTTAATCAGCCTACTGATTGGGATTAAAAGATGTGCTATAATGATTTATACCACATATTCTACATTCTAAGAATGTTAAAGAAATGTTGAGGAGATCAGTAATGATAGTGAATTAATAATGGTGTAACAGCCCAGATGCACAGGTACACACACAAAAGTAATCCTTCCACTGGTTACTTCTGCTTTTATAACTCATTTTCTATTTTTTAGACACCTTTGGAAGGTACCTTGAAGTATTCTGTGAACTACCAAAGGGGTAATAGCATGCACCTAACTTGGGTAAAACCCACAAAAGCCTTCTTTTTAGTGTTACAAATGGATTTAGTAGCCCTGTCTACTCGATCTTAGAAAATAAATGGTATGATTAATAAGTAACTCCTGTTGCATTTCACTTTAAAAGGTGGTATAGCAATAAGATTAAAATTAATAAAATTTAACAGTACTGTTTTCATTTTTGTATGACTGCTTGGTTGTTGTGTACATGAATATATATTTTACATCATTATCATTACATTGTGGAAGTCATTAATATCATATAAACATTTCCATGTTGCTACTTACTTGATCATTGTTATTTTTAAGGTTTTTTGTATCTTAAATTTTATTTCAGATGTTGTTATTGTATTAGTCACTCCTTCCCCTCTGGATGTCCCCTGGAACGGTTTTCCATTATATGGTATATTATTGAATGCTGCTGGGAATAGCTTAATGCATTCAATTACTAATATATTCGATTTTTTCTCAAGAGTGAAATCATGGCTTAGAAATTGAACATACTTATGGCTTTTGCTACATTTTGATGTTGTTGTCAAAAGGGTTTATCAGTGTTCAGATTGCCCCACAAGGCATTTTTCTCTTCTGCTAAATCTACTACTTTACACACACTGTAAATATCTTTAGCTCTGAGACTACTTAGCCTATATGAATTAAAGTGCCATTATTTTTCTTAAATTCTTTAGTTTTGAGTAACCAGAAAATATCATTGGTCTTATAAATGGTTATTATATATAAGATTATAACTCAGAATCATCACTACACCAAAAAATCACTTTAATGATAACTTACTAGTAAACTTTATATTTCTAACCATTTATTTGAAGTTAAAATATTAAAAGAGGAGAAGTAAAGCTATTACAGCCTGCAGAATTTTCAATTATATGTCATGGAATCAATTAGATTAATTCCTAACAAAGTATTATCAGATCAACCAACAATCTCGATTAAATCAATTACTATAGAAATTGATTGATCACACCAAAAAAACTATAGCTCCGAAAAATACCTGCATTATTGATAACATATTTTACTTTTCCTAGGCTGAACTACAGTGGGTAAAATATATTGAACATTGTTTAGAATGCTTTTACTATATAAAATGTATTCATTATGCCAAAAAGGGGAAAATATATCATATTTATAACCAGTCTTATGTTCTATGCAAGCAGTATCTTAAAACTATAAGTAATAATAGATTTTGAGATTTTTTATTCATGAGTTTAATATAAATTATGGATTATTCTAAAATTTGCTGGCTGATAACAATTTATATCAACCATTTTTAATGTACAATTTCCTGTTCATTTATCAAAATGTTTTTGTTAAACATTGTTTTCTAAAATACACATTAAATATATATTTTTAGGCAATTTAAATTATTTTAATGAGCAGATATGTCAACATTATTTTCCTATTAAGGATCATTGAAATACTTATATAAATAAGTTAATATATTAGTTTAGTTTGTTTTTTTAAAACATGGAATATAAAATGTTTTTACCCTAAGATGTACTTTTAAATAGATTTCATTTCTATGAGATGACCAACAGAAAATCCTGTCCTCTTGAAAGCACAATTTCTCAATTCTGAAGAATCCACTCTAGGGTAGAACATTGATTTACTATATTAGTTTTTTAATAGTTGATTAGTACATTGTACTAATTGATTTGTTACTTTAATACAACCTTTTGGGGGGAATTTCTGGCTCTTGCCTCTGAATTTGGTTCTGCTGAGTCATTGCCTGAAATTCCAGTTTTCAGCTCATGACTGTTGACTTATTCTTGACAATTGCCTTATCCTGGCACACAAACTCTCGTGTCCTCTTACTCTTCTTAGTTTTTTACAGTCTCAATTACCAGTTCATCTGAGAAGTGCCTTCCAGGATTGATGAACTTGAATCAAAGGGTACCTTGTTGTCATCAAGAAATTTTATAATCAGGGGCTGGGGCTGGAGCTCAGTAGTAGAACACTTGCCTCGCATGCGTGAGGCACTGGGTTTGATCCTCAGTGTCACATAAAAATAAATAAATAAAGATATTGTGTCCATCTACAACCAAAAACATTTAAAAAAAAAAAAAGAAATTTTATAATCAGGCAGCATATTGCATATCTTCATATGCAATGACTATTTTGTAGCCAACATTTTATCTTGATGTTGTAACTGCCTAAGCTCATATAACAACAACAACAACAACATTTAATCAATAATTCAAATCTATCAGAATATGTAAAAGAAATCCATATAATTCACAGGCAAGAGATGCTATTTCTATAGAGTAAAGATGTGATTGCAGCATTTGTACAAGATAAATAAGAAATTTCAAGCTAAAAAAGCACCTTTGACATTTTCTTGAAGTACCATCCTAAATATTTTGCTTCTTACATCATTACTAAACTAGTATAAGAGAACTGCATTGTTTTGAAATCTGAAATTTCTCTACAATGATTTAGATTTTGCTGATTTTAAAAGCAACTCAGAGAAATGTGTTAACTTTAGATTCATAATCGTTTTAGAATGTGTAGTCAAGTAGGGCATGGTGGTGCATACCTATAAACCCAGTGACTTAGGAGGCTGAGGCAAGAGGATGACAAGTTTGAGGCCAGCCTTGGTAACGTAGTGAGACCTTATCTCAAAATTAAAAATTTTTTTCTTTTCTTTCTTTTTTTTGGTCCCAGGGATTGAACTCAGGGAACTTGACCACTGAGCCACATCCCCAGCCCTGTTTTGTGTTTTATGTAGAGACAGGGTCTCACTGAGTTGCTGAGGGCCTCGTTGTTGCCTGAGGCTGGCTTTGAACTCACGATTCTTCTGTATCAGCCTCCCAAAGTGCTGGGATTACAGGCATGCACCACCACGCCCAGCCAAAATCAAAACTTTTAAAAAGGGATGGGAATGCAGTTTGGTGGCAAAGCATTCTTGGGTTCAAACTTAAAAAAGAAAAATACAAATTCCTATAAACATGCTCATAATAAAAATTGCTTTTACATTTCACTACATTCAAACAAGTAAACAGTTTTCTGTTTGTATTGCAAAGCTTGTGTTCTTAAGCTTGACCAAAACCACATTTCGTTCATTAAACCATTTTCTCATTTGCTCATTCATTTGTTCATCAGAATTTAGCGAAACTTATTGAGTACCTATTATGTGTCAGGCACTTTTCTTGGCTCTTGATATACAATGATATTCAAATGAAACACAACCCTGTTCTTCAGGAAACTCAGAGCCTGGTAGGGGATGATGGCAGGCAAATAAGTAATGGAGTTAACAGATGTTCCCGGATTAAATGAAGGAGTTAGAGAGGTTAGGCACAGCCTCCCCGAGAGGCAAATCCTGGGCGTGAATGGTGACTAGACGTTGATAGGCAGAAAGTAGAGGTGCAGGGGTGGGCAATAAGGAGAGCTTTCTAGGAAGGGAAGTCAACTTGTACAAAGGCCATAAGCTTGGGAGGGTGGAATCTAGGTCAAGACTTGGAAATGATGGGACATGAGATGGAAAAGTGGGCAGGGACTGGTAATCAGGTGAGTGCAAGCAGACTGCACATCACTGAGCACACCTAACACTTAAGAATAGGATCAGTCCTTCATATAAAACCATCCTGACAGCAAGGTGAAGAATAGATTAGGGATGGGTAACATCTAAGAAAAAGAAGCAGGTATGGAAACTAATGGAATGTGCAACTGAAGTGGGGTGTTGACCAGAATCAAAACTGAGAGAAACGTTTGCACATGTGTGAAGTTAAAAAATCCAACCTGTGTATGAAATCCAGCATGTCCTGCGTGCACACAGCCTGCTCTTACCACCTTCTTCATCTTCCCCATGTGGAAAGAGCTCAGTGAATGCTATTTGAATTTACTTCCTGAACTAATTGCCTCAGTAGTTTGTTTTTTTATAAATTATATTTTTCTACTGAGGCTTTCCTATTTATGTGTCTTCCAGGTCTTCATTATCAGTATCCTTCCTTTTTCTACAGTATTTAATTCTTGAAATAGTTGGAGTGAAGAGCATCTGCTAAAACCTGTAATCATGTGGGAGTGGGGGCTACCAGGATAGCAAGCACTGTACCACTGAGCCAGAAGGCTGTAATCTTTGAGGCTTGCATTTTCTTTTAACACAACTCCACAGAGTTCTTCCTTGTGGAGGAAGGCTTAGGCATTACCTGATGCTACAGCATATTGTCTTTAGTTTGGGATCTGCTAAAACAAAAGTTAATTCAAAAATATTAATTCAGGCTGGGTGCGGTGGTGCATGCCTGTAATCCCAGCACTTTGGGATGCTGAGACAGGAGAATTGTGAGTTTAAAGCCAGCATCAGGAACGGTGAGGGCGAGGCGCTAAGCAACTTAGTGAGGCGCCAAACAAGTCAGTGAGACTCTGTCTCTAAATAAAACATGAAATAGGGCTGGGGATGTGGCTCAGTGGTTGAGTGCTCCTGAGTTCAATCCCTCCCTGATATATATACATATATAAAATCAGGGATGGAGATATAGCCCAATGGTAAAGCACTTGCCTAGCATCCATGAGAACCTAGCACCACAAAAAATATTTTCTAAATAAGATAATTAATTCAGGAAATTACCAAACACATATTAAAAAATTTATTTTTTTTCTATCTTGCCTTAATGTAGCATGCAATTAGAAACTGGTTCAGATTTCCAAATTTAAGTGAATCATAAATGCTGCAAGAGGTTTTTTCCTTCCTTTAAACCTTGAGAGGTTTAATGATGATTCCTTTTATGGTGAAAATATACAAAACTTTGAATCTCTTCATTTTTTTCAGTATTCAAATGGTCATTTTATTTTTATAGGAAATCTTTTAGAATGATCTTGAATTGGAATATGCATTGTTAAGGATATTATCTGAGTGATGTTCTCATTGTTGGATTTCATTTGTCACTGTTCATGACAGACACCTAATAGAAAATGGAAAAATAAGCCTGTAATCAGTACTTAGGGAGGCTGAGACAGGAGAATTGCGAGTTCAAAGCCAGCCTCAGCAATGGCAAGGTGCTAAGCAACTAAGCAACTTAGTGAGACTCTGTCTCTACATGAAACACAAAATAGGGCTGGGGATGTGGCTCAGTGGTTGAGTACCCCTGAGTTCAATCCCCAATACCGAAAAAAAAAGGAAAAGAAAACAGAAAAATACAGGAATTTATCTAATTTTTCACAACTAGCTCTACATTTGCTTTGTTTAAATAAATACCAAATAGCCTCAAATTTAACACAGTGTTTTTGATTTTGATAACTGGTTTCATAAAAAATATTTTGAACTTTTAAGATTTCTGCTCTCATTTTCTCTTGCAAAGGCTTTAAGCTTTATATATCATATACGGCAGTTTTGCTGTTGTATACCTAAGTGCAAACGTTACAAAGTCTTTCCTGATCTGGTCTCCACTAGGGAGAGCTAGCTCCTGCCCCACTGTGTGCCACTGCAGACAGCACAGAGGTTAGCATCAGATTTCTGGATGAGTCCTAAGCTCCTGTGGACAGGAACCTCTTTGGTCTTTGAATCAGAGGATCTTGCCCCGTACCTGGGCCTTCAGTTTGTTCGATGATTGATCATTGGTATCAGACAATAAACGCTTTATTGTGGTGTGTCTTCCACGTGTGTTGTTCTCTTACTGTATTGGTTGATTGATAGTATATTGTAGACGCAGTTTACTGTAGTTGATGCAGTGAAATCTACCTAACAGTTGTATTTGGAAAATTTCCAAGTGAATTATTCATTTCTCTCCTTATTTAAGCCAGGCAGCAGGTGTGTCATTTTGAGTTGTCTTTATTTAGTTGCTTTAACATATGCACACCTAAAAATCAAGGCAAAGATAAGCGAATATCCACTTTAGATGGTAACATTTGTGAACATGTAGTACAAAGTACTCTAGAAAGGTACATGTAAAGATATATGCTTCCCTTTTTTAAAAGTTTCCCTTATGTTTATTTTATTCCTTTTTTATGTTAGAGTTATTAAGTGTATTTTTCAATAGTTAATTATGTTTCAAAATTCAAAAAGTACAAAAGAGTATGCAAAGTAGACCTGTCACAACTTTTTGCCTGCCCAACCTTTTGTATCCTTGTAGAAATACATTCTGTACATATGCAAGCAAATGTACATACATATATACATATATAAGCACAAGTATGCATTTTATATATGTATTAACAACATTGGCACATCTACCAACGTTATGCATGCTTTTCTTCATCTAATGTATCTTAACTCTTCTTTCATATCAACTCATGTTTTTATTTTCAATCAGAAGAAATTACACAGGGGAAGGAAGATAAGCTTTAATTCTTTAAGATCTTAAAATGAGCCAGGCACTGTGCTGCACACCTGTAATCTCAGCAGTTCTAGAGGCTGTGGCATGAGGATCACAACTTTGAAGACAGTCTGGGCAATTTAGCAAGACCTTGTCTCAAAATAAAAATTAAAGGCTAGGGATGTGGCTCAGTAGTAGAGTGTCCCTGAGTTCAGTCCTCAGCACTACCAAAATAATAAAATAAAACACCTTGAAATGTTTCCATGTGTAGAGTAGGAATATTGTTTGCTGAATGACAAAATGACAGCTATGAGACTGTTTAACCTCCTAGACCAGAATTATCCAAGAGAAATGTAATATAAGCCCCATATGTAATTTTAAATTCTCCAATAGATTAGGAAAGGTAAAAAGAAACAAGTGATCTTAATTTTAATAAGATATTTTATTTTAAATGTATCCATGACATTATCATTTCAACATGAAATTCATAGAAGCAGTTATTAATGAAAATTTTTAATTTTTTCTCAGTCTTTGAAATTCTGTGTGTATCATGAACTTACAAGTGCATCTCAATTTGGATCAGCCATATGAAAAGCACCACATGTGGCTAATGGCTGGTTTATTGGACAGTGCAGTTCTAAACCTTCCCTTACCAACTGTTTTGACCAGATAGATACAACTGCTACACAGAAATCTAAATTTTAATAACTAACATCTGATGTTTAAAATAAGATTTAAGATGGCACATGCCTTTTCTTTTAAACAGAAATAGTGGTTCTGATATTTGCTATTGCAAATTGATTCTGCTTTCTCTCAGATTTATAGCTTTGTTTTAAATAGATATTAAATATTTAATACTAACATTTAATATTAAAATATTAAGTAATATTAAATGTTTACACATCCTTTTTTATACATCTCTTTTATTTGTTTCTAGGTCTCCTTGTTAGTATAATAACTTAATTCCTATTGTTAGGTATGTGCTAATGAAATATATTCCTTAAATATCCTTAAAGCAATAAAATGACTTCAAGTCTTTTTTTTTTTAAATTGCTGTAGTCAAGTTGTGAAAATCCCATATTTCTTATTTTAAGCAGGGAGTGCCTTGTAAGTGTTTAAATTGCATCTTGCCAGTCTTAAGTGGCAGCATTTAATGGTGCTACATATAGATCGAAAATACATCGAACTCTTGCAAGGTGAGTTCCAAATGTTTTCCTTCTTCCCAGAATAAAAGAGAAGAAGATGAAGACAATACTGAGTAAGCTATTTCATGCTACAAATTAGAGCCACTCAACAAATAAGGCAATGATAATGGGACATCTGACAACCACAGTTCTATCAACATTTTATTTGTTTTGTTTTTATTTTTGTTTTTATTACCTCTTCCATCAGGTATTTCTGTCCAGAACTTGGATTTTCTTAAATGATTCCACATTCAAAACCTGAGCATTGTAAGCAAAATAAACTATGATAAAAAGATGGAATCCCATCATTACTGAAGGAATCATATGACAACTCCACAGCAGGAATGTGCATAGATTAGATCATATTTTTCAATCCATGTTGACTACTTGGTATTAGTATGTAGTTTTAAACTTAAAGTTTAAAGCTTAAAATTATATTAAAATTTTATTAAATCCATGAAAATTGAAATTTTCTAATTGAAATCCTTAGGGGGGAAACTATAATATTTTTCTAATATATCCATTAAGTGAAAGAAAATATACTTATCTGATATTTTGAATTGTTATGTATTCAGAGCAAAAGTGATTAGGTTGTCCTTGTGTCCACCCAAGTCTACTAACATGGTGCTGAAGACTGAGGTCTCCAGGCAGCAGCCGTGTCCAGAGAGATAATGAGGAGGAACAGGTGTGCTGAGATGCATGGAAAGCCCAGACATTCCCAACAATAACTGCTGTCCTCTCCTGACCCTGCCCAAATGGCCCTGCTTTCTGGCTTACAGAAAAACGTATCAACAGGGACACTAGAAAGCTCAAAGAGACACTTTCAGAGTTGGTTCCTAGACCATACACCCTGCTGTAGACTCACGTAAGTGACCAGCCTCCAACCAATAATAACAAAGTAAGTCAAATACTGAATTGAACAAGTGTGCATTTTCTCTGTCTCCACCCCAAATCAGAGAACAGCCTTTGTCCCACCGCCTGCAATTAATTACTTACCACACTTAGTTTCTTTGGTGTCCTTTGTGCCAGGGAGTTGAGGACTTCAATGGCCTGCCTTTGTTATTGCCTTTATATCCCAAAGCCCCACGTGCAAAAAAGAGTTCTGATGGGCAGCTGAGATCCCTCCTCCTTGTACCCTATGGGAAACGGGCCATCAGGGTCTTTGTCAGCCTTCTGTGCTGTACCCATACTATTTACTACAACTTGCTGGCACTAGTTTGTTGTATTCTATTCACCCTACATGACACCCTTTATTATAACAAACCTCCTGATTATAAGGCATTACCTCAAACATTATATCTAAACTACATCAGGAAAGAATTATCTGCAAAGAGTCTGAAAAAGAGGGGGAGAGAGGGAAACTCTCAACCAGTACCCCTGGAAGCCCATCTCCTGGTCAACCAGCTGTTTCTCCTGTCCATCCAGCCTCACACATGTAAAGAACAATGAAGCAGTCCTCAGGGGCTCAGACCATCCCTAAGCCTCTCTCATTCTGTGAATTCAATTCCATGATCAGGTCTGGAGCCCCTTACATAAAACTCGTATTTCTAAATAGACACATAAAAATATTAAAAATCTCAGAACTATATAATTTCTAAGGGAATTTTTGCCAAGAAAGAGGAAAATGTCATTTATGTTAGATATAAAACAAACTTTTGACAATTTAAAATGTCTGTGCATTATTGAACTGAAAAGAGTAGTGTTATTGAACTCCCACTGAATTTTTACAATGTGCTGGCACTGTGATTTCCTTCTCAAAACAGATTGGATTCATTTTCTAACAATAGACCTACATTGTTACCCTGATTATTGGGGCCACCAATTTAATTTAGAAATGCTTCTTTGGTGCCCATCAGCAAGGCAGACACTCAAACTCTTCTGAGGCATTTTAAGTAGTTTGGGGTAATAGACCTTTCTATATACTAAACCTGGCTTCAAGGGTATGTCTAAGCTCTGAGCCAGCTGGGCAGGGTCTGAAGGAGCAGTCTAATCTCTGCCTGTGAGCACAGCACAAATGATATGTAGACGTAATGCTCATGGAAGGCCTGAGCTTGTTACTTTCTGTTTTTTGGTTTTAAACGATGTGCTGAAAATATGGTTCCATCTGGGCACAGTAGTGCATACCTGTAATCCCAGCCACTTGGGCAGCTGAGGCAAGAGGATTCCAAGTTCAAAGCCAACCTCAGCTTAGTGAAACTGTCTCAAAATAAATAAGGATGGCTGGGAGATTTTTTTTTTTTTTTAAGTTGTAGATGGACATAATACCTTTATTTTGTGTATTTATTTTTATGTGGTGCTGAGGATTGAACCCAGTGCCCCACACATGCTAGGCAAGTGCTCTACTGCTGAGCCACAGGCTGGGAGATTTAGCTCAGTGGTAGACTGCTTCTCAGTTTAATCCCCAGTATGAAAGAAAAGGAAGGAAGTAAAAGATAATGTAGTTCCACAGCATTTACACCTAGACTCCTCCTCAAAGTGACCACGTAATTAAACTTGGGCAGTTAATCAATCAGAAAAGATTCACAGGGCACTGTGTTCATTAAAAGACATGAAGCATCCCTGCCACTCTCTGGGATTCCTTCAGTACACCTGTAAATCCCTCTTCATGCACCCATCTCTTCAGCTTGTAGGGGTTTCTCGGTCTTTTCCCTAGTGCATCTTCTGCCTGAAAGGTATGAGAAAGAAAAGGAAAAGCACAGCTCTAAGTGGTTGACTTTATTTCTTTTGACCTTTTAAAAAGTGTAAAGTCATAAAGATGCTGTCCAGCCATTAAATCATTGTCCACTGTCAGCCAAAAATAAAATCGTGAGTATACTATAAATATCACAAATTTAAAGCTTTTGGGAAATGTACATGTAAAAGCCTTGTTTGTCTTGGCTTTAGTCATTCCTGGGCCCTAGGGATTTTTTTTAAATTCTTTTTTAGCATTTAATTTATTTCACTTCAAGTGTGTCCCACCCAAGGTCTTCTGAGAGATTGCTTCTAGAGCTGGCCTCTCATATAATTGTATTGGTCAATTAAAGGTCTCAGGAGATGGACTAGATGTGATGGTTACTCTTAAAAGAAACTTCTATAATTTCAAAAATGTGTAGGTAAAATTTACATAAGAATGTATACATCTATTTTGCCCAATAATGACCTAAAACAGGACTGTCATTTTAACTAATTTTTGGTGGATATAAAAAAACAACAACAAAAAACTTTTAAAAAATTTTTAGTTGGAGGGGATACATTTTCCTCATACTGAGGACTGTTTTGCTGTTCTGATGCTGATCATCTACCCATTTTTTGCTTTAAAGTAAGCCTTGTCTCCTAATTCTTCATTGCACTGAAGAGTACACTACAAATAGAAAATCAGTCTCTTATCTTTGTGGACCATGAGAACCAAAATCAGAAATTTAGAGTAGATATATTACCATTTGCTTATGGTCAAATGGTACCCAGGTCCTTGGCACAGATATCTCAGTGAATATGCTGCTGGGTTCATCTGAAATCCCTGCTTCTGGCTGTCTAAGCGGTCCTTGCTTCACCTCTGTACATTGGATCCTTTAAAAACCAGTATAGTATTTTACTCTGAGTAGGTATTTATGGGATGAACCATCATTATGTAATGCATTAGAATCAGTTAAACATAAATTTTTTTCTCTTTTTATGCACTACTTGACATCAAAAGCAAAAAGAGGTAAGTTGGTTATAAACATGTAGGTGAACCTAGTTTTCCCTCATAGATTTATTCCTGAATAGCTTTTGTTCAATTCAATTTCTATCCATCAAATACTTTTGCATTAGGAAGCTTGTAATTGTAAATTTTTTTTCTTTGAAAAATGTAAAGCACCTTCTGTAAACTTGGATTAAAAATATCTACTCTTTAAACATATTGCTCTTCCTTTAAGTTGTACTTACGGTTTAATTTATTTATGGGAGCATAGGGCATTTGAAACACTAGTTTCATTTTGGGTTACTGAATTGTTTCCCCACAAAATGTAGATTACATGTGATAAGTATTTCTTTTCCTAAAAGGGGAGGAAAAAAAGTCAAGAAACAACTGATGAAAGTCTATAATTTTCAGATCCATCGATTTACAGAAGAGGATGCCCTGAGCCTCTCAGAACATATTGTAGTGTGATTTTTTTTGCAATGATCTTTTTAAAATGAAGAAAATATTAAATAAGAAAATCAAACACATTTCATTGAGTGGTGTCTCATATATTTTTCTTGTCTGGGGTCTAATTTCACAAGTGATCATTTCAGTGGGTTCTTGGTTGTAGCTTGTTTAACGTACTTCTCTTTTGTGTCTTTGATGATGAATTCATTCTGCCATTTCAGAGGAGAAGCTGGTCTTCATTTGATACATGCTATTATTGACTTTCCAAGAACAGACCACCACACCACCTTGAGTTAACTATGTGCCGGCTGGCATTGCTCTTGAGAAGGTCATTTCCAAACAAAAGGCTGTGTTTTAAAAGCTGTTTAATTGGTGTAAGGAGAGTGTACTTTTCTCTCTTAGTGCCACTGTACTCAGCCCCCCCTCATCCTCCACGTCTCTCCTGCTGTAGGCTGGTGATGACACGTGCTCATGGTTTAACTGTAAGTTGTTCAGAAGACAAAGGTGACTAGACTGCAGGGCATTTTCATATTTCTCTTCTGGAAGATTTGAAATAAAAGTCGATTTTTCTATGAATACTGATTTGTTTTATCAGCTAGTCATGTGATATTCATTAAGACAGGAAATGGAAAAGTTGGGTGAAAGTTTTTGTCTAATCAATAATCAATGCAAAAAATCTAAAAAATGCTCCCTCTCTTCTTAGCAAGTCATGTTCTGATTCTACACCATTGAAGACACTTTTAATGCTTGTCACCAAGGTGTGATAAACTAGATGCAGTTGTCATTAATGGGAGACAGAGCCAGATGCTTTTTAAGATTTGTCACCAGGTCTTATTTTTGCATGATCTATATTTTTCAAAAATTATGTGTTTCAACAATTCTGTCTTTTTGTTCTCTGAAGGTTATTACTGAATAACAATAGTTTCTGCCTATTAAGGTTATAAACATAGAATGGAATTTGCTGTTAAACACTGATGTAAAGAGAAGTCCAAAATGTGTGGTGATATCAATTAGCAGATGACACTCCTGAGAAGTTGGAGATTATGCTGTTGTCTTATCTGTGGGTTCTTTCAGAGAAACTATGTTAACAGGACATGTGACATGTTTGTCAAAAAGGGATGAGATGGCCAACTCTATGTGTTTGATTAAAAAATGTGAAAGGTTGTTCACACCTATCCATTTTTATTAGTACCAATATATCATTAAACTCATCATTAGATATTTTTTAAGATTTCAACTTTTCCTAACTACTATATAAATATCAGTATTTGTGTGTTTCTCATGTTCTTATTTTTCTTTATAACATGTCTATCTCAAGTCTTTCTAATTTTTTCCTAAATTCTCTATATGTCTGTCTTTTCAATTCATGTGCTTGGGAGTCTATATGACTATGTAATGTTCAGGTTGTTACTATAGGGAGAATGTACTTGATGCTTCTTTCCATTAACTTTTCTGTTAATTCATTAACACACTATTAATCATTTTGTAGATTTAGTGAGGAATAATTCAGTATTAATGTTATTTGGCACTTTTTAAATAATGAGTTTACATATTATCTTCAATATTTATGCATCAACATCTTATACTATAATGGCTTCAATTATCAGAACCAAAAAAATGTCATCACTACACTAACTCTAAAAACTTGCTGGCACCATGGCATACCCCTCTGATCCCAGCTATTTGGGAGGCTAGGGCAGAAGGATAGCAAATTCAAGGCCAGCCTGGGCACTTTAGTGACACCCTGTCTCAAAATAAAATAAAAAAGGCTGGGGCTGTAACTTCATGATGATAGAGCACTCCTGACTTCAGTCTCCAGTACAGAAAAAAGGGGAGTGGACCTCTGTCAGACAGTGTTTGAAAGATGTGATAACAGAAAGGTCTAAATTGCAAACTCTCCCTTCAAGTGGATCTATCAAACATTGATAAAGTCCTAACAATGAAACAAATCCAAGGATCCTTTAAGAAATGTGGAATCTGTACATAAGCAGGTATTTTGAGCCACATGGAAATTCGCCAAGCAAACTACAACAGAAAAACAAAGAATTATTACACAGAGTCCTGCCTGTTGCTGGGAGATCAGACATACTTTCAGGAAAACAGTGGTCAAAAGTTGGGCAAGAATTGCTGACGGAGTTAAGATCAGGCGAAGGAGTTTAGAGGAGTAGAAGTTTCCTTCTGGGGTGATCAGGAATAAAGACTGAAACTGGTTGGCTCTGAATAGTCTGAGAGACCAAGAACACTTCAGATGGACATATAATGATAGGAACAAATGGCTATGGAAATAAGTTCATCATATGGCCTGTTTTGGCCTTTCTTGATCTATTGCTGTTAGTAGCTTTGTTTCTTGAAGCCGAAAGTCTCTAGGTTATGATTCCCCTCATTCCCCATCTCTTGTCTCAGCCGTAGACTCTGCATGTTTTCACAAACATCCTCTCCCTAGTCTTCTCGTGAACCCTGCAAGACTGGTGGTATCTCATGTTCTCACTGGTCAAATAAGCGAGGCTTCAAAACTGAGGCTTAAAATGTTTAAGTCACTTTTTTTTTTTAGTTGTTGATGGATCTTTATTTATTTATTTATATGTGGTACTGAGAATCAAACCCAGTGCCTCACGCATGCTAGGCAAGTGCTCTACCACTGAGCTACATCCCCAGCCCCCCAAGTCACTTCTTTAGTGTCATTTAGCTACGACTGGTTGGCAGAGCACTGGTCCAAACTATAGGTGTCTCTGAGGGACTCTAGGTCCCATGCCAAGATGGAGATTTGGGAATACAGAATGAAGACAGACAATAAAGGCCATAAGAAGTTGTTGCAGAAACATCATTGGCAAGTGGAAGGGGGCTGATTGTGGCTAGCCTATTATCCATAACTGTGATCTTTGTGTAAAATCCTCACCTAAGACCTGAGTGTATCTGTAAGATTGTCAGTTGCCAATTTTGGAGAGCACTTTGTGCTATTATACACAAACATTCAGAATTCCTGAGTTTGGGAGACTTGTTTGTAATTACACGGCTTTTCTATGTCCACTTCAATGTATAGTATGTAGAAATTTATATTTTCTACTAATGTAATTACAAATTCTCCAACGTAATTCTCAAGTTTCACATTCTACCATTGGTTTAGTTCCCCCACTACCGCTGATTTGGACATTTTTCTTCTCTCTAACATGCTTTATGCTAAGAAGAAAATCTGATAGAAGAAAATCAAGTGCATATTTTCATTCATAATTTGCACTGCTGGCCTTGTGTTTGTATCATTTTGCTTTGAGTTTTCTTCTGTATATTTCAATCTTGGAGAGCTCAGAGAATAGAAGAATCTGAGGGAACTGTGGCTATTTGTGTTTATTTGTACTGCAGAGCACTCTTGGCAGAGTCAACAGAAGTAATCCCTGTTTCCACTTTGGAGCAAGTACCAAAGGCTGTGTTTCAGTTTGCTCAGGATGCTGTCACAAAATACCACAGATAGAGTGACTTAAACAAATAAATTTATTTTTCACAAATATGCAAGTTTGAAGTCCAAGTTCGAGGTGGCAGCAGGTTTGGTTTCTCCTGAGGCTTCTCTCCTTGTCTTACTGATAGCCACCCTCTTGCTGGAGCCCCATGTGGTCTTCCTCTGTGCATGTGCACCCCTGTGTCTCTGTAATCTCTTCTTTACACAAGGACAGGAGTTGGATTGTATTAGGACAACCTTAATGGTGTCATTTTAACTTAAATCACCCCATTAGTGGCCTCATCTATCTCTTTGAGTTTTTATAAGTACTTTGCATGCAAAGTACTTGGCCTCATGTGTGTTCATATGTATGTGTGTGTATACACATATACATATATACACATTCATGTGCATTTATGTATACACACATATATATATATCACTTTATAGATATTATGTTACCGTTATTTCTCATCCTTCCTTCTTCCTTCTACTGTCCTTCTGCCTGTTCTTCCTTGTTCCATCACTACCCAAAATCCATACTCAGACTTGCAGAAAGAAGATGGATATTCTTTCCCCTCCTATGAGGACATGAAAGAAAATGCCTCTATGCTTTGATCATTAACCATACCATGTTGATCTTAAAAGTCTATAACTCTGTCAATTTCCTATCTAGTGTCTTTCATAATTAAATAATCTTGCTTTTCTACTTACTGTTAATTAGTCACCTGTGAAAGGTCTTTAATGAATATTGGCTCTTTACTCCAAGTATGTAAGATATTTGGTCCAAAGTGGTATCTATTTGAAAATAGCAGTGATGTCATATTCTATGACAGCAATTGTTGAAGGAGATTTAGTCAACTTTTTAAAACAATCTTGAAACGGTATACCAAGTTAATAAAAACGATGACTGAGCATCTCAGCAAGAGGTGTGTATGTGCCCTTTGTACCATGAACTTGCATTTCCCCTACCTGTTTTTGAGAATAAGTATATGAGTTGTCATTTTCAAAACAGAGAAGAGGAATGCACACATCCCTTTCCTTTTCATTTTTCTTATTGAAGGAAAGATATTTAAAAGTCATGGACAGGGCTGGGGATATAGTTCAATTGATAGAGTGCTGCCTTGCGTGCACAGGCCCTGGGTTCAATCCCCAGCACTGCAAGAAAAAAAAAAGTCTCCAAAAGTCATGGACATATGAAAGAGAGAGGAAGAGGTGCCCAGGGAGACCAAGAGTGTGAAAGTAAGAGGATCAATATCTATGTGCATCAGGAGAGAAGATGTGGAAATAGAATTTTATACAGTGGAAAAGTAAAAAGCTTCTCTAAACTGTAGACTAACAAACTTAATCTTAGGCAAATTTCTAGAAATGGATGGGTTTCATATGCTCAGTATGTAATAGGGATTGCTAAATGCCAACAAGAGTCCATCCAGAATGACTTTTGGGGTTTAGGGGTGCAGCTCAGTGGTAGAATGCTTGCCTACCATACACAAGCCCCTGGGTTCAGTCCCCAGCACAGAGGAAAGGAAGGAAGAAAATGATTTCTGCTAGACTACCCTCATCTTCTCATGAAGCCTGGGAAAGTAGAACATAATATATCTGAACCTTGGCAAATAGCCAATTAGGTATTTTTAAATATTCTTGAGACTAATAGAGAAATAAATTCTTGATGGTAACATAATTTTTTGACTCATAACTAGTTGAATGACGAAACAAAGGGTCCAAACTCATGAATATTTATAAAATATTATCTCTATTAGCCAGGCCCTATTATTAGTTGCTAATCTTAAATAAAAAATACGAAAGTCATGATTAGCACATTTTCATATTTGTGAGATAAAAACAAAATGGGAGAGGAAGCAAATGTGCTAGATGACAGGATTGGATTCAAATGGTACTGAGTGGTCGGGCACGGTGGCGCACACCTGTAATCCCAGCACTTTGGGAGACTGAAACAGGAGAATCGCGAGTTCAAAGCCAGCTTCAGCAATAGCGAGGTGCTAAGCAACTCAGTGAGACCCTGTCTCTACATAAAACACAAAATAGGGCTGGGGATGTGGCTCAGTGGTCGAGTGCCCCTGAGTTCAATCCCTGGTACCAAAAAAAAAAAAACAATTAAATGATATTGAGTGGGAAAAGGTGAAACGTATTAGGGAAAAACAAAAAGTTAAAAGTATTACTACACTGAAATTTCACACACTGTATGCATAGGATGGACAAAGCACGACTTGACAGCACCATTGATAAACAAGGCAGTAGCTGTGGAATGTGAATTCCCCAAAAAGCCACACAGGGTTCTGCAGTTTTCATAGAATCCGGCTGACAGATGAGATGGGACTGCCATTCTCTCCACTAGTCATGTCTGCCCACGCATGATTTCCTTTCTAAACACCCCATTTTTAGAAGGATTTGCCCAAACTGGAACATGGTCAGAGAGCGAGGAAAGTTGACATCGTGTCTTATGAGGCAGAACTTGTATGATTTGGTATGAGGGAAATTCAGAGGACACCTAGTTTTTACAGAATGTGAGCAGCATCTGGCAGAGTTTATGGTCCTGGGGGAAGCAGATGTGGAATGGAAGATACCTTACGAAGAGGTAGGGACGCATTAGTTCCAAAGTCAGGAAAACAAGGGGTCAGGGTGAACCATGCTGCGAGAAACTATTTGTTGCAAAGAGCTGCTGCTCCACCTGCCATAGAGCATCTGCGGACCAAGGCGGCCACCCTGTGGCCCCACTACTCATCCTGGTGGGGAATGGTCTCTACAGACAGCTCCACACTGTCCACACCAATGCCCACTGTTGCCCTGTTGGCCAAAGGCAAAATCAAATTTAGTTTTCTTGTCTCCTTCCACATGAGGCTCTTCCTCCCATCCAAATGGCCACTAATAGGCTTTTGGACCTCCTGAGGTACTGACTTTTAGAAAACTGGTTCATTTTCTAAACTGCCCTGGAAAGTCTAAAACTAGTAGAAGCCTAAGAGAAAGCCATGTGGCAAGACTTCTTTTCCTCACATCTTTTCAAAAACTAGGTATCATTCCCATTCCTATGCACTACATCTTGCTCTGTATTTTGGGGTGTTCGATTGCCTGCAAATCAGTTTTTCAGCTGGTAAAGTTCTTATATTTCTTTGATTGCATGATATGATATATTCTGGAGGTAGCTGACAATAATGAGTTGAGAAGCAAGAAGAGTAGTGAATGGAAAATAGTCTGTAGCATTAAAAAAAAGTCTAAATTTGTCATGCGTGTTGGTGCACACATGTAATCCCAGCTACTCTGGAGGCTGAGGCAGAACGATCACAAGTTGGAGGCCAGCCTCAGCAATTTACTGAGACCTTGACTCATAATAAAAAATAAAAAAGGATAGGGATGTAACTCAGTGGTAAAGCACTTCTGGGTTCAATCCCCAGTACCAAAAAAATTAAAATTAAAAAAGTCTAAATTTAAATTCTCATTATGCTATTTCCTGGCTGTGTGACCCCAGACAAATCAGCATGCAGTGGTCAATGATTAATCAGTGGAAGTTTGCAGCCCACCTACCATGATGCCAAGATCTGCACTTGTTTCTAGTGGAAGAGATGAAGAAAATAAAAATGTTAAAGGAAAAAGAAAATAGCTGGGCACAGTGGTACATGCCTGTAATTCCAGCTACTCGGAGCCTGAGGCAGAAAGATCAAAAGTTTGAGGCCAGCCCGGGCCTCAAATAAAGTCTCATAATAAAATAAAAAGGACTAGGGATGTAGCCCAGTGATAAAGTACCCCTGGGTTCAATCTTTAGTACCAATAAATAAATAAGAAAAAAAATGGGCACAAAATACTTGAGATATTAACATGGTCCCTCATAATAGAAAATATTTTCCCTATTATGGGAATAGTGAAAATAAAAACTCCAGATTTTGCAGCTGGACACAGCCTCCCAGCACTTTGAGAGGCTCAGGCTGGAGAATCCTGAGTTCAAAGCCAGCCTCAGCAATGGTGAGGTGCTAAGCGACTCAGTGAGACTGTTTCTCTAAATAAAAACACAAAATAGGGCTGGGGATGTGGCTGAGTGGTCAAGTACCCCTGAGTTCAATTCCCGGTACAAAAAACAAACAAAAAAAACCTCCAGATTTTGCTAAGACTTAAAACAGATGACTAATGTAAAGTTTGTAGGAAAGATTACAACATGCTAATTCAACAAATATTTTCCTCCCTTGTTTTCTTTCTCTCTCCTTTTTCCTGGTCCTTGGGGATGGATCCCAGGGCTTTCCTCAGGCTAAGCATACACTTTATCACTGAGAGACATCTCTTTTCTGCCTTTCCTCCTGCTTGAGTCCTTTGTTTATGAGGAATGTCACATGAGAATACTCTTCCTGTGCTTATCAAGATTCTAGATGCTTTTCCTTTTAACATTCCTTATTCACCCTGCATAATAATTACCCTGGAAGCACAGTCTCTTAAATATACTGTGATACTTCCCAGGTCTCTGAATGACAACTTACAATGTTATCAAATTCAGTTCTGATTCAAGTAAACACTTTTAATTTTATAATGAAATAACTTATTACTATCAGTGGAGACCATAAACAATGTGGAGTTGCTGGGAAGTCTGTTAGGTGTCAGTTCAGATGTCACATCTGCAGGAAGCATTTCCTGACCACTTAGATTTAGTTCAGTTAATGCCAGGCATGGGGGCATGTGCCTATAATCCCAGAGGCTCAGGAGGCTGAGGGATGAGGATCACAAGTTCAAAGCCAGCCTCAGCAACTTAGTGAGATGTAAGCAGCTCAGTGAGACCCTGTCTCTAAATAAAATATAAAGGGGGCTGGGGATGTGGCTCAGTGGTTAAGCATCCCTGGTTCAATCCCTGGTACCAAAAACAAAAACCAGATTTAGTTTAGTTTGTTAAATTAAGTCTAATTTAATTTAGCTGAAGTTAGTCTCTGTAATACCCTACACTATTGCCATCATGGGAGCTACACAGTGATGTGTCCACAGGTTCAGCTCAGCACTTGGATCATATAATCCTACATTCAAAGCCTTTTTCCACCTTTTAGTGGATTTGCCAAGTTGCTTGAGTCCCCCTTTCCTCATCTGCAAATTAGATGAATAAAAGAGGGTTAAAGGAGAATGTGCATATTAAGTGCCTACACAGTGCCTGACACATGGCAAAACCATGAATAAATGTGGGATACTGTTATCATCATCACCATCACCATCACCACCATCCCACTTACTGTATTTGCTCATTGAATCTGTTTGTCTTCCTCCATCAAGCAATAACTGTATCTTCTCTGTTTACCTTTTGTTCCCACTGCCTAACAGTTTCTGACACATAATTGAGTGACTTGACTGTTGAATGGTTGAGACAATCCTGGTGGGCAAACAGCAGTGGCTGCAGGGGGATTGGCAGTGCCTGCTGTGTAAGCCACATCATTGTCATCTTTTATGCCCTCAAAGGCAATGAGATTCAGCCTGGTTCCTTCAAGAGTGAGCCTGCCAAAGGAGGTCTTCCTCAGAGGAGAGAAGGTCATGGGGAGCCCACAGGATCTCAGCTAGAAGGGACTGTCTCCCTCTTCCAGCCTGTGTTAAGACAGAGCTGCAGCTCAGCTGGGCTAGATGTGAGCATAACTGGAGGTCATTAGACCAGGGAAGAGAGATTTAGAAGACCGTTGAGTTGGATCAATGTAAATAATTCTTTAAAATTTTCATCTGTCATCAACTTATCTGTGGAATTCGATTTTTATTTCCTGAGGATAATACTTAGCAAAGTCCTTATAAATAGTAAATGTAAAATAGTAATTAGCCAAAGCTGTTACTTCTAAAGAAGGAAAAATGGTGTTCACTACAAATGTAAAAAGTAACTACCACATATTAAACAGTCCACTATGGGAGAGCATTGTGGTCCTGATCACCTGCCTTCTAAACTTTATCACAAAATATATTTTGAATGAATAACAAATCCATGACTTTATTGGCAAAAAAATATTTCTAATATATGTAAGATATGAAAGATTTAAGAATTTTAATACCTTAATTAATTCTAGTATTGTCATTCAACAGAGGCAGTACTCTACTTTAGAAGAGCTTCATTTCTACCTCCCTCCCAATGTTAAGCAGGGATTCCAGAGTGATTTTCCAAGTGTTCATGTTCATCCATTGCATTTACCCAAATACACCACAGGAGGGCAGCACACACCTGGTTAACTTCAAAAGTACACAGTTTTATCCTCAAAACACAGTAGCTGACTAAACCATTCATGGTGGTGTCATCTCCCAGCACTAGGGAGTCTGAGGCAGGAGAATTGCTTGAGCCCAGGAATTTGAGACTAGCCTAGGCAACCTAGCAAGACACTGTTTCAAAAATATCAAAGCAATCGACCAAAAAAAGTGACTAAATTAGTCTAAGACATGCCTAAATTGCAAGCTAGATAGAAAAGCTATTAGAAAAGACAAAAGGAGCAAGGATTTTTTTAAAAAAATAAAAGGAATGTATTCCTTAAGACTCTGAGTTTCTACAAAAGGGAATTATTGGAGCTAATTAAGGTGAAACATGGATAAACAAAATGAAATAAAAAAGTTTCCCCAAATATGAGAAAATAAATTTGTAATATTTGAAAGGTTTTTACTGACATAATAATCTGAACACCAGCCACTCAACAAAATCAGATTTTCTTGATCATATAATAAGCAATAATTAATACGTTACTCTTGTAACTTGTTACTCCTTGTCTCCGTGGAACAACTTCATACGTTAATACAAGCCACTATTTAATAGGGTCCCTTCAGTAATAATGTTCTCTTAAATGAACTAAAGTCAAGCCTACCTTATTCTGTACTCTATATGGCACAGTTTCAGTGTATTTCCAAAGTCTTATATAAAAGCATCAACAATTTTCATGAATTCGGGTATTCCTTAGCTATGTAGAAAATATATTGGCTTTAGAACAAGTGATACTTAGGTACACATTTTTAAATGTACATGTCATTCATTCAAGGCTGTAAATCCAGAATTTGTGGTAATTTGGCTTAAATGTTATCTACATAAATATAGGGGAAGTGGTTTGCAAAACAAATACATAATTTAATCAGTTATCAAGAGAAAGTGCTTCAAATTTTCAAGAACAATTTTTAAGTCTAACTCCAATTTGCAAAAATATTTTTGCATACACATAATGTATGCATTTCTAACTAGATTCTTGGGTGATTCCAGTACAGACTGATGTTTGATTTTTTTAAAACACCAGGCATATAGTCTTCCTTGAAGCAGATGATTAACATATCTGATTGGCTATAGCATGGACATTCACTGGCTATCTTTTTGTTAACCTAGTGTGAGTTATATTATGTGGCTTCAAACTATAATTCAGGTTAGCTTTCTGTGTAAGTTCAAGTTACTAACAATTTGCTATACAATAAACATTCTAAGATTTCTCCTAACAATTCTCATTTTCAATATATAAAATCAATTTTCAGAAAACTAAAGATGATTCCTTCCTTATCCAATCATCCTTCTATTAATTATGAAAAAGATTGTATTACATGCCTTTCTCAATGTACCTGTAGGATTGACATATGCCCACATGTCATAACAATCTGATCAGTTATCACAATACATTCCATTTTAGAATAGCACATTTGTGTGCTACACAAGTAACCACCATCATGTTCAAATTCAGAACTTGAAGATCTTTTATGAATAGCTCCTTCCTTTTTAGAGGTATCAAAACACCAAATATGGATGGCTACTTGAGTCCTAATGTACTTAAAAAATCTTGCTACTAATTTTATGTCACTAATTTTTTAATATGGTATTTAATTTTAAAAAAAGGTGTGTCTTTTCTATTGGCATTATTCAGGAAAAAACCTGCTTAATCAAGCTGTTTCTGTGTGAATGCACATTCCTCACTAAATCTCAGGCAGCTGCTTTAGTTACTGTTACTAACACCTTGCTCTGTCATCTCTTTGTATACATGTCTAATTTATCAGTTTCTTGTAGATTGTCAGCAGCCTGCTGCCTCCGTACCGCCACAGTGCTCACAACTAGCCGGGAGGCAAGACTGCCCGACTGTCAGGTAAATTCACATGTCCTTTCTCTTCCCACCCAGCTGCATGTCAGATCCATAGACAGCCCCCCCTTCCCAATATCATAACTACCTGTACATAATTATATTTTGCTACACATTGTTTCATATATGGGCTACATAAATACAGTTTGCACACCTGAAGTCCATATGTTCCCAATGAGAACGCAAGGCAGCGTGCATGTATGTCACCAGCCACTAACTGGTAGACTGAAGGCTGCCTTCAGCGTCTGTGCGTGAGTAAATACTTGAATTAGTATTTCAAGTATTTGAATTAGTAGTTTCCATGCTTTCCAAAATATAAAACCTGGAATGGTTAGGATGTTTGCCTCCTCTTTTCTTCTGCTCATCTTTTGTCCTTCAAATGCATTTCGCAGGCAAATCAACAGGAAGAATGTGGAAACTAGATATGAAATATGTCTAATGTCTATTCCAGGACAGCTTTATAAAAAGTGTTTCTATTTTCTTTCTGCTCAGTGCCCTCATCAAAACTGAGTTTAAAAGCCTGAGAAAAACTTTATAGTTGACATTCAAAAAAGGATAGCTGTAGTGATAGGCCCTTTGCGTGAGGTTAACTGAAGAATTTTAAAGGCACATTTGCGCACACCCTGGACACTGATCTGGAGAGTTTGCTGACAGTTCCTATTCCAGATGAAAGCTTTCCAGACCAGTCACGAGTTGACCTCCCCACAGGGCGAACTTGCACACAGTGTCACAATGTCCATCAGGACTTCCTTGTCTCCGTGGAACACTTCATCTCCTGTTACCTGGCCTTGCTGGTGCCAAGCTTTTGTAGTCTGGCTGTGTCTTTGTGGTCTGCTGATTAGTGAATTTTAATGTATCTGTTGCTCTTCTGCCAGGGGAAGGCTTCTTTTGAGCAGAGGCTGGCCCAAACATTTCCATGCGTGTCTGAGCAATAGATATCAGTGGCAGGCTATGTGTGGTCACATGGTAGGGGAGCTGGGCAGCTACAAAGATGGAAACGCAGTAGCAAACAAAGCCCAAGGATGGCATGGGCTCTGAGACCGTTGTGCTGCCAGCTGTATAAGTGGAACTTAGAGTTAGGGAAAGGAGTATTATAAAGGAGTCATCAACCAGGATCTTCCAATAGATGTCTCCTGGTCAGCTATTCCCACTAGTTCAGCAATAGGACTTTTCTTTTCTTTTCTTTTTTAGAAAGGTTCTTTGCTAATATACTAATGCCATTTAATATCATCAGTCAACACTAGAGTAATTTGCATTATGTAAGTATTTGAATGTAAGTATAAATGTTCCAATCCATCTCAGTGGGATTCCCTGGTCCAGCCTCCACCCTTACCCAGGACACGGCTGGACACATGACAGATGTTCAGTAAACACTGATCCTATGAAGAAGTCGATGAGCTCTGCATTCAGGTGGCCTGGATTTAAATCCCCTCTCTAACACTGAATCCTGGAATTTCTTCCAGCACTGAGATTCTGTGTCTTTCTAAAGTGAGGAAGAATAGATATGGGGGAAAGTTAGTGAGACCTGGCCTGTTGTGTCCACTCAATCTTTATTATCAATACTAACTTCGTACCAAACTTGTCCTCAAGAAAAAGATCTGCAGTCCCTTTCATAACCTGTCTAATTTGCTTGGACACAGAGTAGAGAAGCCTATTGTTTTAAATATTTCAATGAGATTAGGGAACAGAAAGGTTGGGAGGAAATATTTTTAATTTTAATTTTATTTCACCTTTATTTTGGAGAACTGGTTTGACTAAATGGTTCTGTCTGTGACCCAGTTCCATTTCTTCTCAGATCACTGAATGTAGGCCATTTGCTACCTCCATAGGGATGATTTTCTTGGGAAAAAGAAGAGAAAATTAATGAATTACAAATGTTTCAGCTTCTGCCCTCATGAATATAGCATGGGCCAGACCGGGCTTCTTCCATTCCTCATCGTGGTTTACACAGAGAAATGATTGAATGTGTGGTGTATGCCTGGAATCTCAGGCACTTGGGAGGCTGAGATAAGAGGATCACAAGTTCCAGGCCAGCCTCAGCCATTTAGCAAGACTGTCCTCAAATAAATAATAAAAAGAGCTAGGGAGCCGGGCACTGTGGCGCAAGCCTGTAATCCCAACACAAAGGGAGGCTGAGACAGGAGAATCGCAAGTTCAAAGCCAGCCTCAGCAACAGCAAGGTGCTAAGCAACTCAGTGAGACCCTGTCTCTACATAAAACACAAAATAGGGCTGGGGATGTGGCTCAGTGGTCTAGTGACCCTGAGTTCAATCTCCAGTACCAAAAAAAAGGGGGGCTAGGGATATAGCTTAGTATCAAAGCCTTAGGTTCAATCCCTGGTACTAGAGCTGGGGGAGAAGGAAGGAAGGAGGGAAAAGGAAAGAAAAAGAGAGAAATGATTAAACACATATGGACTGGAAAAGACTGCCTTCTTTGCAGAGTCGCTGGAATTATGACTGACTCCCTCTCTACCCACACCCACTGCCAAATGGGTAGAAGTTCATGCCTTTACTCCCCTTTCACTCCTTCCTGACAGAAAAGAGAACACATAGCCAACACTAGAATTCATATTGCATTCCAGACTAGGGTTAAGTTCTTCATGTGTATTAATCATTACACCTCACTCATAGAGTAAGCACAATTATTGTACCCATTTTTAAGTGCGGAAATTGAGGTCAGGGTGTGTCAAGTGACTTGTCCAGAATCATGCATCCTAAACACAACTGAGCCCAATGATCCAATGCCCATCCTACTGGCCTCCCTGTAGACACTGCTCTGTAGAGCACAGGACCTCTCCCTCACTTTACTTACAGTGGGAGGAGCAAGAGTATTTAAATTATCCATGTTGACTCTTTTTTCAAGAGGGATATTTGTTTAATGAGAGAATGAGAAAATTTGCTACAAATGTTGAGTAATTTCCAATTAGGTGTTCTCTGTTTCTCATTTTGAGAAAAAAAACTGTGCTTCCCTCAATTTATACACTTATGTGCTTTTTTTCCCCGACAATGCTGGAAATCCAACCCAGGGCCTTGTGCTAGGCAAACACTGTGCTACGCACCCAGCCCCATAATTCACATAAACTTAATTCCACATTTGAAAATGTAGAATTTTTCCATATATCCTTTTTACAAACTGATTCCATTATAGAGCTAAATTATCAAAATGTATATAGGTGGTTTCTTAATATGAAAGGAATACCCAAGGCACTACATCCTTGGATATACTATTTAGATATATAGAGGTGTTTGGTATTCAGACCATCTCTATTTTTTTCAAATAGTTTTTTTCTTGGAAAAAGAAAAAGAAAAAAAGGTTTCTGAAGATAATATCCAACTTTATGATATAGTAATAGTTTCTAAGTTTACTGTTTACAACATGATCTTCAAGATCAGTAGAGGGAAGGGAGCTACAGGTGGGGAGAGGGAAGGGGAAGGAGAGGTACTGGCATCTGAATAAGAACAAGATATATTCCATGCTCTTATAACTATGTGAAATGGATTGTACTGTCATGTATAACTAAAAAGAACCAATAAAAATTTTTAAAAGGAATAATTTCTTGGGCTGGAAACTAACAATATGTTCCTTAAGGCTAGTACATACATAATATGCAGTGTGATTGCATTTCATGCACATTTCTAATAATAATACTATTAAGCTGTCTTAACTCTTGCTTTTTTAAAAATATTTTTTAGATGTTGATGGACCTTCATTTTATTCATTTATATGTAGTGCTGAGAATCGAACACAGTGCCTCACACATGCTAGGCAAGCACTCTACCACTGAGCCACAATCCCAGCCCTTAACTCTTGCTTTATGTAAGAAGTCTGAAATAATGAAAATAATCTTAAGTCATCATGAATGATTTTGTCAGGGTGCAGGGCCAAGTGAACTGTAACCCATACTCAAAGTATTGCCACACACGACAGCCAGCCTTGCAGAAATACTTGCCTTCCTTTATCAAAGAAAGTATTGAATACACAAGGTCTTCAAAAATGCATCCTTCTTGCACAATGTGACTATGCATTGCTTGCTATAAGTTCTGTTGCATAACATACTTAATTCCCTAAAAAGGAAATTAGTTATAACTCATGCAGATTTGTAGATTTACAGAAAGAAAGCATTAGGTCCGTGGGAAAATCTGTCTGATTTAGCAGTAACCTGATGTTTCCCAACCATCTGACTGACCATCTGAGAATGTCAATCTTGCTGTCAATTTTCTTCCTTCCAAAAGATTTTTTTAATTGATAAATAACACCACACACTCTCCTCTTAGTTTTTTTGATGACATGCCAGTTCTCCTGTGTTTACCTACCACACATTTTTTAAATGTGTGGGAAAATAACTTTTACCATTGGTTCTAACCAGTACAGGACATGCATCTCCTTTTAAACTAAATGTATAAGTACAAAGAGCTTGAGAAGTAAAGGTAACTTCAAGCAGACTAGATACTTTGTGTAATTATGACTTTATACTGAAATTTAGGAGATTTATATGAATGATAATTTCAGTACCAAAGTTCAGAATATATTTAATACTAATTTTTAATTATTTCAATGATATTAGCTTTAAAAAGTATTTAAATTAATAAATAATAACAATAATAAATCTGTAATAGTTCTCTCAAACATTTCAGATAGGAGTGAATTGTATGGTACTGAATTTCATAATATATGGGGAAATAATAGTTTTAGAAAAATACCCATCTTAGCTGGGTTTTTATGATGTGTGCCTATAGTCCCAACTACTTGGAATGCTGAGATGGGAGGATTGCTTGAGCTCATGATTACAAGACCAGTCTGGGCAACACAGCAATAACCCTCTCAGAAAACTAAAAGAAAAATCCCCAGGGCTGGAGTTGTAGCTCAGTGGTAGAGCACTTGCCTAGCATGTGTGAGGCACTGGGTTCGATTCTCAGCACCACATATAAATAAATGAATAAAATAAAGGTCCATCAACAACTAAAAATATATTTAAAAAAGAAAAAGAAAAAAGAAAAATCTCCATGGTGTCCTTTCCCCACTGCTAGCTACATTTTAGAAGATCTGAACCCAGCATGGCATGGTGGCACATGCCTGGAATCTCAGCGATTCAGGAGGTTGAGGCAGGAGGATCTTGAGTTCAAAGCCAGCCTCAGCAAAAGCAAGGTACTAAGCAACTCAGAGAGACCTTATCTCTAAATAAAATACAAAATAAGGCTGGGAATGTGGCTCAGTGGTTGAGTACCCTGAGTCAATCCCTAGTGTCCTCCCCCCAAAAAAATGAAAAGTCTCATTCTTCAAGATTACTCAAGACATTGATGAGCCTGAGTTGTTTAAACTGGAAGCTCTCAGAGGTGATGGTTTGTCATTTGGAAGGCTACATCATTTACTTAACAAATGGAAAATGTCATAAAACTCTGCCGTTGTTTTTACACCACTGTGCTAAAGCAGGTAGGGGGAACTCAGAGTGAATTGTCTTACACAGGCAAATTAATTATCCCATTGAATACAAATCCACCAGAGAACTATGGAATCGTCTAAACTCTTAAGGCCTTGGTCAGTCTTTCAGCACCACCCAAACTAGTGGAGAGAGCCAGGCCAGCAACTTGGGAGGCTGAGGCAGGAGGATCACAAAGCTGAGATCAGCCTGGGCAACTTAGTAAGACCCTGTCCCAAATAAATAAATTATAAAAAGGGCCAGGAATGCAGCTTAGTGGTAGAGCACGCCTGGGTTCAATCCCTGTACTGCAAAAACAAACAAATCACTGGAGCAGGCACTTGTAAGAAATGCAGTATCTCAGGTCCTACCCAGATCTACTAAATCAGAATCTACCTTTACCAAGATTGCTGGACATTGAGAATAAATGACTTTGGGGCCAGAGTTCACTTGTAATTTCCCTAACATGTTTTCTTCTTCTTCTTCTTCTTTTTTAATGCTTTGTTTTAAAAGCTACAAGTGTCTTGTCGAGTTTTGGATTTAAACTATTTTTCTGTGCAAAATTTCTGATCGTGTTTTTTAAAATGTATGTGAAAGCGATTGGTCTGACCCTCACCGTTTGCTTTGGCCCCTGGGTGGTGCATTTCATGCTGACGGGCTTGTTTCTTGTTTTCAGTCCTGACGTAGCTCTCCCCGAGGAGCAGCCACATTCCAGTTCGCAGTGCGCCCCTCTCCACTGTCTCTCCAAGCCTCCTTACCCCTAGTCTCCAGCTCCTGTGGATGAACATCTGGGCTGAAGGTTCTGTAGCCACTCGCAGAATACTGCCCAAGCTCCAGCGGGTGTGTTCTTCTTGGTGATCAGCTGTACAATTGGATTAATGTCCACCGTTTGGAAGAGAGAAAATTGAGAAGAATGACAAAAAGCACAGACCTTGATGTGATCAAACGTTTTATGGTTCCTCTGAGTCACTGATAAACTTCTCCAATCAAACAGCTACAGTTCAGTGAAATTTCAAAAATTAAAAAGAAACATGAAATATGTATCTCAGATGGTTGGCTTACCTCGATAGCAAGAGAGAGACCTAAGACGATGTAAAATACATATATTGTAAAATCATCTTTCCTCTGCTCCAAATTCAGCTATAGAAGTTGATTCTGATATTTTCAGTCATTGATATTTATTTTGTACTTTATTTGCTACCTGATTTATGTCTATAAAAATAATTTCCGTAAGAGGTGGATTTAATTCATTTATTTTCAAATAAGCATAATTTGCTCAGTTAAGTATGAGTTTTAATTTAGTTTGAAATCTGGAATTGGCCAGACTGTGGTCGTTTTTCTTGCACAAAATGATAAATGTGGTGCATCAGAATGTTAACAATAACTGTATTTTGCTGCTACACTGGTTATTTATGCACTTATTTTCTAATCAGTAGCTCATTAACTGCTGTGTTTATTTTTTTTAAAAAAAACTAGATTTCTTCACTGGACATTATTAAGTAAATCTAAGAAAGACTAAGTTTTGTTTCATTGACTTATTCAAGTTTTGATGGCATCTTCAATTTTTTAAAATTACCGTTGCATAGATGTACTGGTGCTGCTTCTTTGTACGTGTGTACGTGTGTGATGACGTTCTAGAAGGCTAAACAACCTGAAGGGGAAAAAATGATATGTTCATTTAATGACTCAATTTTTTTTCTTCTAAATTCAGGGTCCTACTATGAGTCTTTCCTGCTAAAAGGTATCAAGAACAAATGAGAAAATATATACATAGATAGATGTAAGGTAGCTTTGGCTAGTTAATTTACCAGAAAGTGTTCAGATTTTGATTAAAATTGTATGTTTTGTTGTTGTTAGGTTTTTTCATAATGAATCTTCCTTGCCAAAAAACAAATAGATAATAAACCTTAGCTCATTGTCTACTTTTGACAAACACTCAGGTGCCTACAATCATTATATTATATTGAGATAAGACATGTTCCTAGTTAATTTACAGATTCTGCTAGGTAACTTTTATGACTTGATTTAAGGCAGTGGATTTTCATAGCAAAATTTATTTTGCACATAATCTGACAAACAAGGAAACAGCTAATTGAGCTGAAAGGTCTAACACTAGGGCTCCTTAACTCTCCAGTGCTGCCCACACAACTGCTCCTAGCCCTGATTCCTTGCCTTTGTCAGGTAGCCTTAACTTATTTACAACCATGAGGGTTTCACCTTTTCATGTAACTTCTCTTCAGAACGGATATGGTCCCACTGTTAACGCGAAGGACGGTTAACAGTGCAGGACACTAGCAGTGGAGGTTTAGGAGCCACTCGGCTTATCGAGTGGAAGTAGGTGGCACATTCCTAGTGAGGTCCATCAAAGGCCCACTGGTCAGTCATAAAGCACATTGCAGGAGCCTCTGTCTGTCATTTGCCTGATAAGTAGTGGTCATTATTACCAAAGCAACCAAGAGGTTTTGTGTTCCTTATGTGAGTGCTATTTTCAACAGTCATTTCTTATGCAACTTTGAGTAAATAGTTGAAATCTTCACCAAAAGAGAGATTCAGGTTCAAGTACAGAAACAAACAAAACAGATCTTCACGAAAGCCCTGGTCACAGTAACCTAACATGCTCGATCCTGCCTGCGTTCCCTTGCTGTTCCTACATGTATCCTTCATTTTGCTGGTGTTGCATCTGTCTGCTACCAGGATTAGTGAGGCAGTGTGGATTTTATCAGAGTTTGATTCAAGAACACTTGCCACGCACACATGCACACCAGCACACACTTTTTCTTCATTTCCTTTTTCGAGCATCATGTGTTTGGACCTGAAAAGTGGCATAGCTGCTAAGTTGACTTTGTGACTGAGGGAAAACCTGCCTTTTTAACAAGTACCTCAGAACGTCTTTCTGATTGCCTGTGGATTTTGTCTGGTGAGATGGGAACTCAGCAGTCCATCTTGCTTCTGTGTAACCACACACTGTCCTGTTCCCAGGGCTGCATTCATTCTTGTTCCCTTATTCTGGATTTAGGTCCCAGGGGAAAGCAAGTTATACACAGAACGTTTATTTCTTCCGATATGAAATTTATCATGAAATCTATTATGAACTAGTTTTATTTCAGTTCTTATCTGAATAGAGTGGAAAATGCTTGTTTTCAAATATTAACTATAAAATACTAATTTTAGTGGAACTTTGTCAAGAAGATTTAGAAACTTGGAAATAAATTGCTCACTTTCAGCACAAAATTAAGTGGTAATCCCTAAGCAGTAAGATAATACCATGTATTTACAATGTGGCATCATTTAATATAGTTTAAATTGAGTCATTTATATTTATTTATAGGCATTTTAAATGAATAAATATGTGTAGTGTTGGTAAGAATTAGTACCTGTCAAGATAACACCAGGAACCAAAAGGAAATTGAAAAAGTGAGGAACTAGTGAAAACCAAAAAGGATGAACCTTATTAATTGAAGACACATTGGGGGAGGAAAACTAAAGTGAAAAAATACACTAGAGATACTGGCTAAGTGTTGCAAACATGGTGAGCAAAGATGAAAGGAATCTAGCAAGAGTGCTTAGAAAAGTAACTAAGTAGAAGTTTTGTTTAGATTTGGTTTTTGGCTTTGTTGAGATGGGGTCTCACTCTGCTGCTCAGCTGGTCTTAAACTCCCGGACTCCAGTGATCCTCCCACCACAGCCTCCTGAGTGCTGCCTCTCTTGGTCCAAGTAGTTTTTTCAAAAAGGAAGCACAATTACAATGCTGAAAAGAATAGTGTTAGTATGCTGAAATGCTTTCTTACTAGGGATTTTTCTTTTCTTTTTTTTTTTTAATATTTTTTTTGGTTGTAGATGGACACAATATCTTTATTTTTTAATTTTTTTATGTGGTGCTATGGATCGAACCCAGTGCCTCACACATGCGAGGAAAGTGCCCTACCACTGAGTCACAATCCCAGCCCTAGGGATTTTTCTTAATTAAAAAATATCAGGGAGACGGGCGCGGTGGTGCAAGCCTATAATCCCAGCACTTAGGGAGGCTGAGACAGGAGAATTTCCAGTTCAAAGCCAGCCTCAGCAACAGCAAGGCGCTAAGCAACTCAGTGAGACCCTGTCTCTACATAAAACACAAAATAGGGCTGGGGATGTGGCTCAGTGGTCAAGTGCCCCTGAGTTCAATCCCTGGTACCAAAAAAATATATATAATATATATATATATCAGGGGCTGGGGTTATGACTCAGTGGTAGAGTGCTTGCCTAGCACGCGTGAGGCACTGGGTTCGATCCTCAGCACCACATAAAAATAAAATAAAGATATTCTGTCCACCTACAACCAAAAAATAAATATTTAAAAAAATTTCAGAACAACAACTTTAAAAAAATATATCAGTAAAATTAAAAGAGCCTTTGGCCTAAGTGCTCAGGGGCATAAAAAATCTTGGATAAATCTGTCCAATCAACTCGCATTTTATTAGATTCCTTTTATGTGTACAGTTCTGGATTCAAAAAAGGAGTTTGGGAAACTTTGCAAAAACAGAAAATTCTTAAACAGTTAAGAAAAAACTTGGATATACTTCATGTAGCTGAAGGAAGAGCATGTACAAGAGTGATCTGCAAGAAAAGAGAATTTTTAGCAAGTGATAGACACCAGCGATAGATATCACTAAGACTAGAATAAGAAAGTCTTCACTGTGAAAGATTTATACTAATTCTAGGAAAGAGGATTTTACAATGGAAAATTCATCACTGAAATTGATAATCATAAAGATTTTTTTGAATTAATATTATTGGTGATATACTGAGTGTTAAGTGGCAAAATATCTTTTTTTTTTTTTTTTTGGTACTGGGGATTGAACTCAGGGGTACTTGACCACTGAGCCACATCCCCAGCCCTATTTTGTGTTTTATGTAGAGACAGGGTCTCAGTTGCTTAGCGCCTCGCCGTTGCTGAGGCTGGCTTTGAACTCGCGATTCTCCTGTCTCAGCCTCCCTAAGTGCTGGGATTACAGGCTTGAGCCACCGCGCCCGGCTGCAAAATATCTTAAAATATCTTACAATAATGTGTTATCTTTGTGGGAGGCTATAATCCTATGATTCTTTTATTTTTTAAAATACATTAAAGTGGGGCTGGGGTAGTGGCTCAGTGGTAGAATGCTTGCCTAGTGTGTGTGAGGCACTGGGTTTGATTCTCAGCACCACATATAAATAAATGGAAAAAATAAAGGTTCATTGACAACTCAAAAAAATATTTAAAAAATATATTAAAGTTTTAGTGAGAGTCATAAAGTATTTTATCCTTTGAAATAGGATAGTAATCTTACTTTCTCCAAGATATTTGGTTTAAAAATTTTTTGTTGGTATTATTTTTCCTCCCAGCTGTATTTCATAATCTTTAAAGTTATCTAGAATGCAGCAGTTTTGCTACAAAAAGTCTTAATTGTCAGAATCTAAAAAACAAATGTCCTCAGGAATACTTTAGAAAGAAAAGGTATGTGATCCCTCAGGGGAGCCAAGTACCTCTTGAATTTTATCTTTACTTAAAAAGATCTTTAAGCTTTAACACTGGCTTTTCACATTCTGTGGAAATACAACAGATAAATTCTGCTGTTTTGTAAAGCCTGAAACAATGGTCCAACAAAATAGCTAAGATGTGGGAATTTCCTGATCTACTGTATTAAATAAAATCCTCTCCAATTCTCAAGTGGAGATTACAAAACAAAAAAATGAAGAAATAAAATATATTTTCTACTGGAATAAGAATGTCACATTTTATTGTCATACTCCAGTCAGCGAAAAGACATAATGTTTCTGAGAAAGACATCAGGAGAAGCCAGTGGATTTTCAGGAAGGAACAGTACTGGTTCAACCCAGGGATGCCACAAATACATTCATATTATACATAGACCTAGTTTTGAAAGCAACTCTTGGGGTAAAGTTCCCATTTTTAAAAGTTCACTCTCTAATTTTTTTTGTTGTTGTTGTTTATAAACCAGAGTGATTTAAAATAATTCTGTATTTAAGATCACAAAAATTTTACAGTAATATGTTTTCAAATGAAAGAAACATAATTTTCCAGAAAGCCGTCAAATTGGAGTCATGATAGATAGCATGATCAATGCTGATACTGACAAATCATTTTTTTACCTTACAATCAATTTGTATGGACATGTGAGAACAAGTTAACTCCTGAGTGACCTTTTCCATCCTCTGTAATAATGCCCTCAGGTGAGCTATGTCTGAAATTAATGTCATCTTTATTTCGATGCCAACTTTACTACCATAGTCCCTGATGTATTGCATTTGTAGCCTGGCTCTGTTAACACCTGAAAGACTTCATCTAGACATCTCTTTCATCCTATTACTCAAAGTATACTTGAAAGAGATATTTAGTGTTAAGATATGTTCCCCAGCTGAGAATATTCTAGAAATGGTATTCTGTTTAAAAAGAAGAGGAGAAGCAATGAACTGCTGATAGTGTAAGGCGAGAGTGCATAGAGGTACACAGTGTAAGATGTTTGCATGAGATAGTTCACACCATGTAAGCCTTCCCATATCCATGATATGAACACTCTAGAAATCTTATTTCTCCTATGATCTCCCCATTAGGAATGTAAAGAGATTGCCACCTGTACCTGGTCTCCTTTCCATATTGAAATGCATGGCTCTACTCTTCAATGTATTTTTATCCTTTTCCCTCTGGAGTTATTTAAATTTTGCCCTATTTAAACTGAAGCCTGGCTAAACTGAGCCAGATTATTTCTGAGATTGGTGTTTAACTGCTGTACAACACTTGTTGAGAATTTATTTTTATTTTAACTTTCTTTCAGAATTCTCTGGTAATCATGACTCTAATCAAAACACTGAGAAGTAAACCTATTTGTTTACTTTTTTGGTGTGAGTGTATGTCTTTCTTTTAAAAAAACTCATTTTAAAACGAAGATCAGAGGGGCTGGGGTAATGGCTCAGCGGTTGAGCGCTTGCCTTGCATACGTGAGGCACTGGGTTCGATCCTCAGCACCACATAAAATAAATAAAGATATTGTGTTCACCTACAACTAAGACAAAATATTTAAAAAAAAAAAAAAACGAAGATCAGAGACCTATAAAGTAAAAGGATATGTCATCACCATGTTGAAAAATCATTATTCAGTGACAATGGAGAAAAAGCGAATGTTGGGTTCATGGATATGGTAGCGTAGCAAGTCAGAGAGGAAATGCATCATTTTAACATTGTCACCACAGAAATTTTAAGCTCAATGGTTTGACTGTTAGAGTCAACAATTCTTTGGAAAACTTTTATGACCTTTTCGTAATCTATTCAACGTTTTTTTATTTGCATGATTGCGCATATACAGTGAACCAAACATGATTCCCACATTGTATTTCTTTCTGGTATTTGCGTTTGCGTCGTGTGGCCACCCCTGATTTGTACACTGTCTCATTATTGTTGTAATGACTCAGCTTTCCTACATTTAATTGCAGTTTATTATTATGCCTTTTACGATTAAATGATGTGAAGTGTTCCACCTAATAACACCATATGGGAACATGACTACATGACTGATCTAAATGACTGATCTAAGGAACTTTGTTAATTATTTTTAAAAATCCAGATTTCAACGGAAACATTCTCAGACACACTCATCTGTTCTAAATTTGAAAAAATCCTTATAAATTTATTATTGCTTGTCCTTTTTATTTTTTTATTGTAGACAATCCTAAGTGAATGTCTCATGGGAGAATCCCCGTACCACGTGCTTGTGTTCGTGTAATTGATCATGCACTCAATGGTTGGGAAAGGCACTCCAGTGCTAAGAAAATAACCAGAAGCCAATATAGCAATTCTTATACCTTGATTTATGTTAATGACTGAATATTGTGTAATGCATAACTTTTTCCAGTAAATAAACTGGTTACCTTTTGTTCATTTCATCAGTGCTATCTTTTTAATCAGCCTAGCATTTTTTTCTATATGTCATTTAAATGATTTATAATTACAAAAAAGTATAGGAATTTCCATATGATCTATATTTTTATTCAAAGAATTCATTTAAACTAAAAACTACATGCTTTAATATTTCTGCATACTCCTGTTAAATGTGTATAACTTTGCCCATACTCTATATATACTATCTCTCAAACTTGTAGTCATTCCTAAAAGGGTATTTTGGCAAGAAGATACACTTAGCTAAATTCAGCTAGAAATGTACTAACATGAAGAATATGCCTGTTCTAAAAAAAAAAAAAAAAAGAGGAAACATTATTTTAATGAAAGAATAATTAAGGCTTTTGTGGGGAGAGGGTTGCTTGTTTATATTTCGGTTTATTTATTTATTTATTTATTTATTTATTTATTTTTTACGGTACTGGAGATTGATCCCAGGGTACGCTACATCCCCAGAGCTTTTTATTTTAATTTATTTTGAGACAGGGTCTTGCTAAGTTGCCCAGGCTGCCTCAGCCTCCCAAGTTGCTGGAATTACAGATGTGCACCACTGCACCCAGCAAAAATGAAGCTTGCATTTTTTATTTTTGGAGATAATTATTTGTTCTCTTCGTACATGAAAGAAAAGCAAAGTCCCAAATTGTTGAGGGAGGTTAATTTACTGGCTCCTCCTTCAAATATGTCTGGTAGTAAATCAGCTGCTTTGATTGGATTGGATTTGGAGGGAGAACCAGACAGAAGATAAATATATGTGAGGTTCTAATGAGCTAAAACCTCTAATACAACTCCTACCACTAATCAAACTCACCCATCACGGGCCACAACAATCCAGGCTAAGGTGAGTTCCCTGCTTACCTGCTTCACAAAAACTATACTAGCAACAACCTATATACCTTCCTAAAACTATAAACCTTCCTTAAAGTTTTTTTATGATTTCTTCCACATTCTTCTAGGTTTGTTATTTCTTTGTTTTTCTTTGTTGAGCTCAGACCTTTAAGTTTATTTGATATTGACTTTCTCTTATACAATAACACCACTTCTGTCACGCTCAAAAAGCTAAAGTGGCTGGGCGTGGTGAGGCACATCTGTGATCCCAGAACTCTAGAGGCTGAGGCAGGAGAATCTCAAGCTCAAAGCCAGCCTCAGCAACTTAGCCAGGCCCTAATCAATTTAGCAAGATCCTGTCTCTACACACACACACACAAAACTAAAACAACCAGGTCTGAGGCTATAGTTCAGTGGAAGAGTGCTTGCCTAGCATGTGTGAGGCACTGGGTTTGATCCTTAGCAGTACATAAAAAAATAAATAAACTAATTAAAAAAAAAACAAGTAGATCAACCTGAGAAGCACCAAGGAAGTTCCTTCTCAGTCTAGATGGGGCAGTATACACCTATAGCCCCAGCTAGTAGGAGGGAGGCTGAGGCAGGAGGCTTGAGCCCAGGAGATCCTAGCGTATCCCAAAAAAGTATAAAAGGAGAAGAAAGGGGAAAGAGGGCAACAAGTCTTATCTTTTACATTTTGCAGACAATTTAGATGGCACTATATTCTGAAGGCAACTTGGAGGGTTTCTACATTTCCACTATGTTTAAGAAAGTGTCCAGAATTGATGAGAACTTTCAGAAGAGATTTTCTTGATTTTTGGTCGTACACATATTTACTGGTAGGAACTTGATAAATTTGAATTAGAGTAGCAAGTACCTAAAAAGTGGGTTTGTTGGCTCCTTAGCATCTAACTTTGCTCATAAGACATTTGGAACTGTGTTTTTAGAATCCAATGTCACCTGTTGTAATTTCAGCAAGCTATAAGTACCAACTGATTAGGGGAAATGGTGAGCAGTTATGAGAAGAACTTCAGCATACTAAACTCACAACATAATTGTCAAGGAAGATAAATCTTGCCAGGAAAAATATTAGCAGTGTTCAAAGTAAACATAATGGGTAATATAATTCAAATGTAGAAAGCAACATAAAAATAATCATAACTATAATGACATTGTAGTAGTAAAGAAATATTATAGTAAGAATACCTAATTTTCTTTATTATCTATGTCAGGGGATAAGAAAAGTAATAATTCAGTAAGTTAACTTCCGTTACTACTAAAATCAGATGAGAAAAACTAAATATTCAGTTATATATCTGTTTCACATCCCACAACAGGACTGTGAACATAATTTGTGAGACCCCGTTCAAAATGAAAATGTGAGACTCCTTGTTCAAAATGATTAAGAATTTCAAGACAGTGAAAATAGAGCATTAAGCCAAGCATAAGTTTCCCCCCTTTCTTTTTAATCTTCCCCAGTATTGGGGTTTGAACCCAGGGATGCTCTACCGCTGAGTTACATCCCTGGCCCTATTTTGTATTTTATTTAGAGACAGGTCTCACTGAGTTGCTTAGTGCCTCACCATTGCTGAGGCTGGCTTTGAACTCTCAATCCTCCTGCCTCAGCCTCCTGAGTTGCTGGGATTACAGGTTTGCACTACTCTGCCTGGCTAAAGGAGTTTAAAATTGAAAATTTCAGTACTCCTATCTTCCATGTAGCCATAATATTTCAACTCAAAATTTCTAAACTCTGACTCATGTACCACCTTGTGCTAAGATTATAAAACCCTTTAAATCTTCAAAATAGCAGCAGTAGACATTTTAATTAGTGTATATTAATATAAAGCTAATTTAGGAAACCTACTGATATCTTCATAATTTGACTTCCTTTGAAGTTGTAAGTTAATAATGTCAGTCAAATGTCACAGGAAGAGTGGCCTCATTTAAAGAAGCACACATTTTCAAAGGAAGTAAATACTTATTTACTTCATTGAAATCTACTGACTTTAAACCTATAAGCTCTCATATATAGTAAACTACTTGATGATTAAGAAAGGAAGAAAATAAAAAATACATGTTAATTTTTCTTGTTTTTATATAGAAATGGTTATCTATAAAAGAGTAAAAGATAGAATAAAGGAGACAAGAGGGAAGCCAGACTCTGCAGTAGGTGACCTTTTCATGTTGTTTTGCTATTTCAACCATGCAAATATTCAAAAATGAAAAAAACATAAAGAAAATATGGGCTCTCAAAAATTTCACAATGAAGCTGGGGGGGCCGGTGAGGGAGAATAAAAGCACAGATTCTAGAGAAATATTTGTCTCAAAGCAAGCTATGTTAACAGAAGTACTTTTAAAAACATGAAGTTTTTTTTTTTTTTTTTTTGTTCAAATTCTAGCCTGGTACTGCACTTAATAGCTCTGTGACTTTGGAAAAGGGACTTAACTTTGCCAAGCCTCAATTGCCTCAGTTTTTGTTTTTGTTTTTGTTTTGTTTTTGTTGTTGTTGTTGTTGTACCAGAAATTGAACTCAGGGGCACTCAACCACTGAACCACATCCCCAGCCCTATTTTGTGTTTTATTTAGGGACAGGGTCTCACTGAGTTGCTTAGTGACTCGCCGTTGCTGAGGCTGGCTTTGAACTCACGATTCTCCTGTCTCAGCCTCCCAAACTTCTGGGATTACAGGCGTGCGCCACCATGCCTGGCTCTAATATTTTTAATAACACACTGTCTAGGGCTGGGATTGTAGCTCAGTGGTAGAGCACTTACCTCGTATGCATGAGGCATTGGGTTCAATCCTCAGCACCACATAAAAATAAATAAATAAAATAAAGATATCGTGTCCATCTACAGTAAAAACATAATAATAACACACTGTCTAGACTGTTGGAGTCCTACACACTGACACAGATTAATTTAGCAAATATTTTTTGAGAACTTATTTTTTTTGAGTCAGATATCGTTCTAAGATCAAGATATATCAGTTCAGACCTTTTTGAAGTTTGTATCATATATCTAACATAGATGGGGAGACAAAAAACCTTGTAGATATAAGAAGTATGTAAATTCAAAGTATGTTAAGACAGTGAATTTGTATGGAAAAAGAAAAAAGTAGAAATAGGGAAAAATGTCAGATTGGACTGGGGAGAAAGAGAAACATAATTTTAAGTGGGGTGATCAAGTTGGGCCTCATTAAAAAGATGAAATAAGAAAATTATTCTTTTCACATAATGGTATCAGTTTTTAAAAATATATTAAATTACAGGGGCTGGAGGTGTGGCTCAATGGTAGAGCACTTGCCTAGCATGTGTGAGGCACTGGGTTCGATCCTCAGCACCACATCTAAATAAATAAATAAAATAAAGGTCCACCGACAACTAAAAAATATGTATATTTTTGAAAATATGTTAAATTATATATTCAACTTTTTCAAAAATTTTAGAAGTTATTGTCTATCTAAAAATATAATCAACATTAAGCAATAACTTTTTTTTGTATGGGGGATTGAACCCAGAGGGATTCAACCACTGAGCCACATCCACTTTTTTATATTTTATTTAGAGACAGTCTCACTAAGTTGCTTAGGGCTTCACTAAATTACTGAGGCTGGCTTTGAACTCATGATCCTCCTGCCTCAGCCTCTGTATCTGCTGGGATTACAGGCATGCACCACCACACCCGACAGAACGTTTTCAAATTTAGTCTTTTAAAGTAGCCTAATAATTTGGAATAACCATTATAAAACATGCCTATAATTTATTTCACAAAAATCTTGTATTGAAATTTCAATAATTTTCTTATAAAGAGATACTATGCCCCTTGGAGCTTTAGGACTTTTACATTTAGGCTTTCTCTGTAAAAATTTGTGTTAAGTATTTTCATTCAACAGGGTTATTGATAACTATTAATTCTAATGTCTTTATAATTAACTCTATTAATACCTTTAGTTTTTGTTTTTTCCCCATTACTAGGGATTAAACCCAGGGGCTTTCAACCACTGAGTCAAATTCCCCAGCCCTTTCTTGTATTTTATTTAGAGACAGAATCTGGCCGAGTTGCTTAGGGACCCACTAAGTTGGTGAGGCTGGCTTTGAACTCGTGATCGTCCTGCCTCAGCCTCCCAAACTGTTGGGATTACAGGCATTTGCCATCACGCCGACCCTATTAATACTCTTTAATAACCCATAATATTGTTTTTCAATATGTACAAGCTATTCTTTCTTCTAGATAATTCTCTCCCCTTGAATAACCCTTTCATTTAGATTTTCTATAAAATTAAAGATATCTTTTGAAATATTTTTGGAAGAAAGCTATTATCACATTGCTGAACTTTGCATTTGCTTCCTGTCAAGTGTTAACCTTTTTTCTTAGATTTATGCAGATTCAAACTTCAAGCTTGGCTATTTCAGGATAATTAACAGCAATTAGAATATATTTAAAAGTCACCCTTTGCAGCCGGCGCAGTGGCGCAAGCCTATAATCCCAGCACTTAGGGAGGCTGAGACAGGAGAATCTGAGTTCAAAGCCAGCCTCAGCAACAGTGAGGTGCTAAGCAACCCAGCGAGGGCTGGGGATGTGGCTCAGTGGTCCAGTGCCCCTGAGTTTAATCTCCAGTACCAAAATAAATAAATAAATAAATAAATAAAATAAAAGTCACCCTTTGCTTCATTCACATCAATTGTTCTAATTCTGGGTTATTTATTTTTATTAGAAAATAAAGATCATGTTACTAAATATACTTAAATAATGCAGAAAAAGTCTTATCACATTACATGCCTAGATAAGCACTATACATAATAAGTATCAAAGATGAAAATAAAATCCAAATGATGATGTTATTAATATTATTAATTATTTTCTGTGAAGAGATTTTTTTTTAAAAAAATATTCAGCAGGTACAAAAATAAAGTTGAGCCAGGCACAGTGGTGCACACTTTAATTCCAGAGGCTAGGGAGACTGAGGCAGGAGAATCGCAAGTTCAAAGCCAAACTCAGCAAAAGCAAGGCACTAAGCAATTCAGTGAGACTCTGTCTCTAAATAAAATACAAAATAGGACTGGGGATGTGGCTCAGTGGTTGAGTGCCCCTGAGTTCAATCCCCAATACAACAAACAAACAAACAAACAAATTAATAATAAAGCTGAGTTGAATTAAGATATAATTATGATAATGTGCTTTTATCTATGCATACCAAACCAGTAAAAGGCTGCCTTTTCCAAATGTGCTTTATCTGGAAAATGAGTATTGTTTGCCTTATACGATGGCAGCCTACCATTGTCTGTAATATCAATTGATTGTAATATCATATGTAATGACTAGCAGAAAAAATTTTCTGAGATACTCCTCAGAAACATTTTTGTTGGATGTTGAGTATTCTGAAGTCCACCCATATTATGCACATCCCCATGTAGTTAGTTAGCTTGCTTATGTAGTGCTGGGGAATCAAACCCAGGGCTTAGCCAGGCATGGTGGCACACGCCTGTAATCCCAGGGGGCTCTGGAGTCTTAGCAACTCAGTGAGACCCTGTCTCTAAATAAAATACAAAATAGGGCTGGGGATGTGACTCAGTGGTTGAGTGCCCATGAGTTCAATCTCTGGTACCAAAACCCAAAGCAAACAAACAAACAAAACCCAGGGCCTCACTCACACTAGGGAAGCCTTCTACTACTTAAACTATACCCCCAGCGCCTGGTTTCTATATTTCTTTTTTTTTTTTTTTGGTACCAGGTATTAAACCCAAGGTGCTAAATCATTGAGCCATATTCCTAGCCCTTTTTTATATTTTATTTAGAGACAAGGTCTCATTGAATTGCTTATGGCCTCACTAAGTTGCCAGGGCTAACTTTGAATGATCCCCCTGCCTCAGCCTCCTGAGCAGCTAGGATTGCAGGCATGCACCACAGCACACAGCAGCTGGTTTCTAATTTTCTAAAAAGATGTATACCTTACATTTAAAGCATGTTTTCTTATTCTGTGTACTTCATTACTACTAAGAAAGTGAGTCCAGATCAGAGCAATGGAATAACTTTATATTTCTTGTATTATTGAAAACTGAATGAGTTATAATGAGTTCAAAGTATAGGTATCAGTTCTTCTCTTGTGTTCTCTCAATATTGTTGCACATGATCAAACTGGAGTTTTCTCTTACAAGCAATCTCATTACTACTACTTTTATGGAAGTCTGTAGGTGACCATTTATTTACCATATCCCATATGCACCAATAGAATAGAATAGAATCCTGGAAATTCCTTTATGATCAAACAGTTGAGCAAACTTGTACCAACTACCAAACATGAAAAATTGAAATATACTGAATTAGCTGCATTCTCCTAGCATGCCTCTAGGGGCTGGGGTTGTGGCTCAGTGTTATAGAATGCTTGCTTAGCCTGTATGAGGCACTGAGTTCAATTCTTGGCACCGCATATAAATAAATGAATAAAATAAAGGTCCATCAACATCTAAAAAAAATTTTTTTTAAAAAAAACTGATGCTTCTAAACAGTTGCATCATTTAGGAAATGCAAATTCAATGTAACATAGTTAAAATATGTTCCAGGCTACATTGATAAAGTTTGAAAAGAGATCCAGAGAGCCTATGGCTGTGCCTATTTTCAGATGGAAAAACTGTGCTTAAGGTATTGAACAAATTATTCAAGTACTGATCGTGTTCTTAAATATCCTCTAAATAGGCAAAGACATGGGGTGCTAATTGGCTGGCTAAGTGACAATCACGCCAGCAAGGCTGCGGAGGCAGTGTCAGTTTATTAAATTGAGGAGTCTATTAACAGCTGAACCCTGCTAAGTACACTTGTCCCTGGCAGAGCTTCTCTCTTGGGCAGGGGTGACACCTGCTCAGTTCAGGATAAAAACATTAATTTCCACTTTGAGAGGCTGAGACAGGAGAATCGTGAGTTCAAAGCCAGCCTAAGCAAAGGCAAGGCGCTAAGCAACTCAGTGAGACCCTGTCTCTACATAAAACACAATATAGGACTGGGGATGTGGCTCAGTGGTCGAGTGCCCCTGGGTCCAATCCCTGGTATCAAACAAACAAAAAACAAAAACAAAAAACTACAACAACAAAAAACATTAATTTCACCTGTAATAAATCAGATTATTTTCCTACAAATTGATCACAGACAAGGGTCTGTCAACCCTCTTCCTTTATTTATTTGTCAAATATTTATCTTTTCCTAGTAATAGCCAGGCGCAGTGGCGCACACCTGTAATCCCTGCACTTTGGGAGGCTAAGACAGGAGAATTGCGAGTTCAAAGCCAGCCTCAGCAATGGCAAGGTGCTAAGCAACTCAGTGAGACCCTGTCTCTACATAGAACACAAAATAGGTCTGGGGATGTGGCTCAGTGGTCAGCCTGAGTTCAATCCCCAGTACCAGAAAAAAAAATTTCTCTTTTCCTAGTAATAAAAGAGATGTGCATTTATTGCAGCAAATTTGAAAAATATGGAGTAGAATGAAGATAACACAATGCACCCACAATTTTTATCTCTTGACAAAATTGTTGCTAGCACTTTGATGCCTATGAATCATACTGAATATATAATTTTGAATCATCCATTTTTTCTTTAAATATACTGTAGTGAATCTACTAGGTTAGTTGAAGTTTTCAACTACATTATTCATAAGGCTGATATAATATTTTATAGGATAGGTAAATTATACTTCTTTCAAAAAGAAAATACTCAAAAAAAGGAAAGAAAATATTCTTCTAGTATTAGATATTTAAATTGTTTCCAGATTTTTATTATGATAAGAAATGAGCACGCTTGTAATCCCAGCACTTTGGGATTACAAGTGAGACAGGAGAATCCTGAGTTCAAAGCCAGCCTCAGCAACAGGTGCACAGCAACTCAGTGAGACCTTGTCTCTAAATAAAACGCAAAATAGGGCTGGGGATGTGGCTCAGAGGCCAAGTTCTCCTGAGTTCAATCCTCAGTACCAAAAAAAAAAAAAAAAAAATGAGACCTCCCCAGCATGGTGATGCACACCTGTAATCCTAGCTACAAGGGAGGCTAAAGCAGGAAGATCACAAGTTCAAGGCCAGTATGGGAAACTTAGTAAGAACTTGTCTCAAAAAAAGAAAATTAGAATGGCTAGGAATGTAGTACAACTGGATTCAATCCCCAATACCCCCCCTCCCAAAGAAAGAAAGAAAGAAAAAAAGAAAGAAAGAAAGAAAGAAAGAAAGAAAAAGGACATGACTTAATCTTTATATAGGGCCTAGAAGTGTAGCTCAGTGGTAGAATGCTTGCCTAATACATATGAGACCCTGGGTTCAATCCCTGGGACTGCAAAAAATAAAAATAAGATTTTAGATTTTTAGGCAAAGATTTTCACCTGAATGCTTAGTCTCTGATTTCTATTCCTAGTACAAAAAAAAAAAATTGTCACCTGAATTTCTATTAGGTGAATTATTACTCAAAGAATAATTGCTGCTAATATTCATGAATATTTTTTCCTTTTAGCCTCTTTTGTCCAATAAATTTTATTGAATAATTTAACTATAAAGAAGCTACTGTACAAGATCCAACAGAGAATATAAATATGAATTGGACAGATGGGGCCATAAAGGAACTTACAATCTAGAAAGGAAAATCAGACAAAGGTATATATACCTATAATATACAGTAAAAGAGGATATATTTCATGAACACAGTTTTTTATTTGTTTTTTGGTATTGGGAATTGAACCCATGGGGCTTAACCACTGAGCCACATCCCCAGCTCTTTTTTAAATATTTGATTTAGAGACAGTCTCACGGAGTTGCTTAGGGCCTTGATAAGTTGCTGAGGCTGGATTTGAACTCACCATCCTCCTGCCTCAGCTTCCCAAGCTGCTGGGTCCTGAATGCAGTTTTTGATTAGCACTTTGGAGATCCAAAAATTAGGAAACTGTTTTCTTGTGACAAATTGAATGTTATTAGCGTGAAAATGTTTATATGCTACTTTTAAAACATTTTTAATTGCCACTGTTCTCATTAAAATGTGTATCAGATGTCTATTTATATCTACTTTGAAAAAACAATTCTACTGGAGGTGCTGCATTTACATCACTGGCTTTGGATTTATGTTGCCTCTTTCACAGAAAATTTCGTGGTATGATGAATATGGTTTTTTTGAATTCTAATTATGCAGAGCTATGTGGGCTACTACAAATGCCTATTAGGTGTGTAAGCCTTGTAATGAAGCAATGGTGTCACTGGAGAAGGATGTAAATTCACAAGTACGGATAGACACTAGTTAACTTCCTGTTGACATTATTACGGTATGTACAAACATAGCAGAACTTGAATTATAGTTTTTGAAAATGACTTACTTCATTTTCAAAACCAAATGAGGCTTTTAACATTTTCTTTTCTTTGTTTTTAAAGTCTTTTAGATGTTGATGGACCTTTATTTTATTCATTTATTTATATGTGGTGCTGAGAATCAAACCCAGTGCCTCACACATGCTAGGCAAGCGCTCTACCACTGAGCCACAACCTCAGCCCTTGAAAGTTTCCTTTTTGTATTAAGATTCAGGTCAGCATAATTTCCCTATAAAGGACCAGATAGTAAATATTTTCAGATTTGCTTGTCATCTGGTCTTTGTCATAGCTACTCAACTCTGTTGCTATAGCAGCCATAAACTGGATGAGTACAATAAAATTTTGTTTACAGACACGAGTTTGTATTTTACATAATTTTATGTTTTATAAAATATGCTTCTGACTTTCTTTCAGGACCTAGGGTATAGCTTAGTGATAGAGAATAGGCTTAGTTTGCATACATGAGGCTCTGGGTTCAATACCCAACATCAAAAAGAAAAAATATATATTTTTAAAATTTATTATTTAAAAAAGTAAAAACCATTTTTAGTTTGTAAGTTCTACAAAATTAACAGATGGTGGGCTGGAGTTGCCCTAGAGATCGTAATGTGAACTGCTATCTAATTCATCTCATTAAAAAGCAAGAAGGAAGCCGGGCACAGTGGCGCAAGCCTGTAATCCCAGCACTTAGGGAGGCTGAGACAGGAAAATTGCAAGTTCAAAGCCAGCCTCAGCAAGGGCGAGGGGCTAAGCAACTCAGTGAGACCCTGTCTCTACATAAAACACAAAATAGGGCTGGGGATGTGGCTCAGTGGTTGAGTGCCCAAGTTCAATCTCCAGTATCAAAAAAAAAAAAAAGCAAGAAGGATGGCGCTGGGGATATAGCTCAATTGGTAGAGTGCTTATTTTGTAAGCTCAAGGTCCTGGGTTCAATCCCCAGCACCACCACCAAAAAAAAAAAAAAAACCCACAAAAAACAAGAAAGAACATGTACACATGCTAAAAGAAATCTTACTAAGCAGTAATAAGACATTAAATACAAGGCTTTGCAATTTCACAATTTCAAGTCCTTTTCTTAAAATTTGAATGAACTGATTTTTAATAGGATAACCACTGTTCCACTCTGCCATCTTCAGAGTCTCCCCCTGGTCACAAGTTGTCTACAGTAGCTCAGGACTTACATCCACATCCCTTACAAACAAACAAAATACCCACACAAAACAAAACAAACATGTCAAAGATATTTTATAGTACCAAGAGTCACTGAAGAATCATGAAAACATTTTGTCATGGTTTCCAGTCCTGATCCTCCTTAGTGCCCCTTCCAATTGATGGTATCTTAGAGCTAATGGAATAGAGTGTAGCTTGAGAATTCAGAGAATCAAAAAGTGCAGCCCCTGAATGAACAAACTTACCTTTATGTTCTGGACCTGTTCACTTCACAGATTATTTTTTTTTCTTTAGCACAGAAATAGTCCACTGAAAGAAAGCGTGTGTTGGTGGTGGTCTTAGTAAATCAATACATACTGCTAGTTAAATAATCAGAATACTCAAAAACATGTGGAAATCTTTAATATTCAGTGACTTAGCTTTGTGTTTCATGGTCAAGAAAGAAGGGAATGGGAATATAGAATTGCATTCCGTTACTCTATGCTCTAATTATCCTGACAACTTGGCATGGGTGTGATAGTTCAGCAGTGTTTATACATGAGATGTTTAATAAAATGGACTATCATAACATTACTACAATAAAAAATATGATGTAAGTAGCAGAAAGATGCGTAAGATCTAGTCTACAAAGGTAAAAGAAAGTTTCCTAAAATTCTCTATTAATGCGTAATCTAAGTAAATTTCCCCAACATTTCATTCATTCACTTATTCATGGAGGTATAAATCCTCTGAGATGAAACTATCCAGGATTGGGACTTGAGTGTAGCTCAGTGATAAAGTGCTTGTCTAGCATGCACAAGGCCCTGTGCAAAAAAGAAAAGAAAAATAACAACAAACAACAACAACAACAAAAAACCAAAACAGGATTGAGCACTATTTTTTGGTATAATTCCCTTAAAAATAAGGGATGTGGACATCTAATATGATCGTTAAAATACAAACTTGTCATCACTTCTTGCTTAAAACTCTTAAAAATTATTCCCTTGCTTCCATGACCTCTCCAGTCCTTAATGATCTAACCCTAATTTCTCTCCAGCTTCATTTCTCTTTTTCTATCTGCTTGTGTTCCTTTCACTAGGGTGACTCTGCATCCCCTTCCCCAGTGATCAGGCCAACTCCTCATCCTTTGGGTCTCCTTTAATTTTAACTTCCTCTAGGTATGGTCTAATGATAGACCAAGTTCAGGTTGGGTACCCCTCTCCTAATCTCATGAACTCTAAGTACCATGATGCCAGGGACTGCACATTTTACAAAGCAGTGCTTCCATTCCAGTTTCCAAACGAATTCTAAACGATATCAACTGATTATTTCCTTTTTAGGAATTTAAGTACAGGGCCAAACTTGTACCAGGACAGTTTCAGTGGCACCTCAAATTTGTATAAAACTTTCTAAGAGGTGTGTGTATGTGTGTGTGCGTGTGTGTGTATTTGAATATATACATAGAAATAGAATTAACATGTTAGAAATTATTTAATCATATATAAAGTATATACTATACACACACATAAAGTTTTATTGAAATCTTAATTTGTACTAACTCAAAGTATCATACTGTTAGCGAGGCATGGAGGCAAATACCTGAATCTCAGCTATTTAGCAGGCTGAGGAAGAAGGATCCCAAGTTCAAGGCCAACCTGGACTAAAAAGAACCTATCTCAAAATAAAAGGGGCTGGGAGTATAGCTCAATGGTAGAGGACTGCTGGGTTCAATCCCTAGTACTACACACACACACACACACACACACACACACACACAAATTATACTGTTTACTAAGTTCTGTTATATAATTGTATCATCTTCAATTAGGTCCTTATGAAATTATCTTCTGTATGTCAACCCCCTAATGTTACTACATAAAGTCAGCATGACTCACCCTTTATTGACCTTTATTACTTTAATGACATTTATATAAACTTCTACCTAGTGACAGCATCAAAGTTAATAACTAATAAGTTTATAACTCATTTTACTGAGGAAATAACATAATTTATCATCCAAGTGACAAAAGTTTTATCATTTTTTTTTGTGATGTTCAGAATGGAATCCAGGGCCTTATGTATATTAGGTAAGTGATCTTCTACTGAGCTATACTCCCAGCCCTGAAGTAAGATTAAAATAAGAGCAAATCTGCTGCAAAAGTTTGATTTTTCTTAAACTTTGTGAGTGATGCTCTATCAGTAATTCATAATTTTTCTCTTGAAATGTTTAAATGCAGTCTCCTTGTTTGCCCAAGATACAGAGTTTGGTCAGCATTCAGCGTTGTCCCAGAAACATGGAGTATAAGTACTCCTCTGTGGTACTCATCACTGTATTCTGGGGCCCAATACATTTCTTGTTCAATATGTTGTTGATGAATTAATGACAAACTTCCTATTAGCTGTATTAACAAATAAAATATTAATACTATATGTCCAAGCTGATATTCAATATTTTGGCACAATAGATAACACTGCATTTAAATAGAAAGAGAAACAATGATTAGGTGTAACAGTGATAAAAGGACAATAACTCCCAAGGGAGCAAAAAGTTCCTTTTAACAAAATCCAAAATAGATACATTAAAAAATTAGGGGAATAAGGGCTGGGGACATAGGTCCATGGTAGAGTGCTTGCTTAGCATGTAGGAGTCCCTGGGTTCAATCTCTAGCACCATACAGAACAAGAGAGGAGTAGTTCTTTCTTTTAAAGGTATGTTTGTATGTTTTCTGAGTAGCAACCCGGCAGACGAAGAGAGCTCAATTGTATTCCACAAAGATTTCTTGAGGAGTGTTGGGATTTGGGCTACATTTCAGGGAGCTGGTTGAAGGACCATGCCACATGGGGTAGGCCTCCAAGATGGAGGTGTTGGCTGGGGAACTCTGCTTGATCTGGGGATCTTCCCCTTCTATCCCTGTGGTTTGGAAACATGGCCTCCTGGTTATTAGAAACAGTAATGAATGATTTATTTATTTATTAGTTTTAGAAACTGGTTCGACGGACTCCAGCCATTGGGCTCAAGCAAACCTCCTGCCTCAACCTCCCCAGTAGCTGGCACTACAGGCTCGTGCCACTGTGCCCGTTAAAAATTCATTTTCTTTAGTTTGTTTATAGTTTGTGTTTATGTGTGTGTGTGTGTGTGTGTGTGTGTGTGTATGAATGACTTGACAATTTTTTTTTATGACTTGACAATTTTGAAAGGATTCTAAAGTGCATTCTTAATGAAGTCCTGAAAGTAGTCATGATGACAAGGGTCTACTTTTCTGGAAATCTGTGGATTGTTAGTTCCACCTCTTACTTTCTTCGTTCTCTGGCCCGCTGCGCCTGGCAGATTGTGATGCAGACACTCAGGGATTCTAGGTCCTTGATGCTCCATGACCCACTGTAGGCTCCACACTTTGGTTTCCTTGTCTGAAATACTCAAAATGAGTATCAAGCCCTTGTAAAACGTCTTGTGACCCTCAGAGTGGGTTTGTGAGAATGGCAGGCACCTTGAACAGAGTGCAAGAGTAGCTGGACTTATATTCTTGCCAATCCAGTGCGTTGTCCACAGGTGAGCGCGCCCGACCTTCCCGCAGGCCAAGTGTGCGGCAGCAGGTGTGCGCCGGCGCGGCTCCCGGGGGCCAATAGTGGAGTCTGCGGCGGGGCGGGGCGGCCACAGCCAGCCGGCTCTTGGGCCGCGCCCTGGGCGCTGCGCTCAGCACAGTGCGTCCTTGGCTGCTTCCCCGGCCAGAGGAGGCGGCCGCGGCGGCGCAAACAGGCTGGACTCCCCGCCTCCGGGAGAGTCTCCCTGAGGGCCTGCGGGCGATTGGCTCCGGAGAGGAGGGGGTGGAGGCAGCCTTGGCCGGGCCGCTGCGGTAGCAGCATCAGGTGAGCGCGAGAGCCGCAGAGACACAGGCGTTGGGGCTGCCGCAGAAGCAGTCGGAGCCAAACTCCTCGCGAGGCCCGGAACGTCCTGAGAAGAAACCATAAGGAACTTGCTAGGCAGATCCCTCTGGAACCTCTCCGAACCTGGGCATGCAGGCGACGCCTCCTGGGGTCCGATCGTCGGCGAGGAGCCGGCAGAGTGGGCACTTGAGGCTGGAAGAGTGCAGGAGAGAGGGCGGAGCCGCCAGCGAGCCCCGCACCATGAGCGTAGACAGCAGCTACAACTTCAGGCGGGTGGCTATCCGAAGAAAGTCCAACTTCTCCTACTTGCCCCCCGGGACACCCCGGCCCTGGAGTAGGCCTCCGTCGCACTTGGGACCGGCTGAGATGGGCATCTTCAGGCGCCACGCATCCGCAGACGCCACAGGTAAGCACCTGTGCGTCGAGGGAAGGGTTGGAAGGGCGCGCGGTTTTAAGTGAGGGGTTGCGTCTAGTGCCCTGCAGGTGTGCTCCTTCCTCCAGCTGCAAAAGGAACCCTCTAGGACTAGACCGCTGCTCTCCGCCACACACCCCTTTACTTATTTTGTCCCTTCCCCCAAAAGCCCTTGGGCAGAAATCCATCTAGCTCTGAGCTTGCTCTGTAGGTCACCTCTCAGAGAATTCCGGAAGTAAAGGTATAACTCTTTTAAAACAAAGTTTTGTTAGGTATCAGCAAATCCTGTTTTCTAACTCATGAAGTTTATAAATTTAATCTTATTCGCTAATTTCCTGCCCTTGGCAGACCTACTACAGTCAATGCGGAGGCTGCTGCCTATCCTGGTCCAGCAGCCTCGCTGTTGGGCGTGACCCGGACTGGCTATCCTTGGTGCCCTGGTTTCCCTTTTCAAAGGACACTGGTCTTCCACTCTGAGGGGAAAGCGGCAAGCCTGTTATTAAGGAAACATACCTAATACCAGGAAACTGAATTTTGCTGTTTTCATGTTGATAAATTCAGGGTTCAGCAATGAAGCATTTTGATTTTGAAATTCTTATCAAATGTCAATATAGGAAGAAATTCTTAGGATGATCTATTCATGTCCACATCACCTCTCTTTTGTAAATGCGTTCAATTCTCCCCAGGGAAGCTTGAAATTAGAACACATTAGGGATTCCCTCACCCCTATTTGCAAAACTTTTAAAATTTCCTATTACCAGTTTATGTGATAACCAGAGAAATCTGGTATGTAGACCAGCTTGTGAGACAAAACCCTTATTCAACCAGCAGCAATACAAATAATTTACTTTCACACATTTTCTGATGATAAAGTAAAGCTACTTTGGTGATTTGAATATGATTACATGTTGGAGATTTAAAATGTTCCCTTTTAGTTCTTGTCTTGAAGTTGTGGTCGGTATACAGCAGAAAAAGATGATGAGTGATGAATTCAAAATGTATAAAACCACATTAGGTAAGAACAGAGATGGTGATGTGAAAAAAATATATAAACAAGTAACCGAATTACAATGATTTCAGTCTCAATTTAGTTACTGCAAAAATAGGAAACTGGTGAGGTAAGTTCTGAAATCTTTTCCAGTTTCAAGTGTGATTCATTCTAAAAAATGAATGGAAGAGTGTTTTGTTCCTTATTAAGTGAAAATGCTTTGCTTTTCAAAGGTACTTATTTATTATTTTTCAAGTTATTTAATCCACACAATTTGTTAATCAGCTCTTTTCAATTTGGGGATATAGGTTCCCAGGTCTTAGCATTTTACTAAGACTACCTGACTTAATTTCAAACTGAAGAGGCAAACAAAATAAAAAATGTCATGTTATAACTAAGGGTGAATGGAGTTGTTGCAGTCTTCACAACATTCTTTAGGCAGCTGTACTTATAAAAGAAAGATTCCTTTTTTATTTTCTATTTATTTATACAGTGTTGGGGAATGAACCTAAGGGCCTCCTGAATGCTAGGCAAATGCTCTACCACTCAGTCACATCCTCCCACCACCAGCGATTTTATTTATTTTTGATTCAAAGGGAATCTGAATACTTTCTAAAGAGAGAACCTTGCCATAACCTTTCTAGATTTGTTACATTGTCTCAATATTGTTCACTCCCTGAAAGTCAAATCTTGCTATTATTTTCAGTCTTGAGAAATAATAATTGTATCTTAATAAGTACAACTGTTTCTCTTCCCACAATATAATTTGTAGCATCTGTAAAAGGATATAATATCTATCTATCTATCTATCTATCTATCTATCTATCTATCTATCTATCTATCTATCTATGTGGTGCTGAGGATTGAACCCAGGGCCTCACACATATAGGCAAGCCCTCCACCACTGAGCCACAACCACAGACCGGGATATAGTATCTTAAACCACTAGATAACCACACCCTGTGCAATTTGGGGAGGCTAAAAACATTTCAGAAAGTGCTTCCTTCTTTAAATCCAGTCCGCTTCCCTATTAAATCTCATTGAACCATTTGTCATTGCATAAGCACATTCCCCATCAAAAAATAAATCATATTTAAATTCCTGAGAAATGTCAGGTCACTCTATAGCACCCAGAAAAATATTTATATATGAAAAATAGAATTTAGGTACTGTAGAATGAACATTACTCAATTGAAATGTTACTTTCCCTCTAAAACAAGGAACAACAACTGAGAGGTCAAGAACTTGGCAGAGAATTTAGTTCAACAGTGCTATATTCTCTGGTTATGAAACCCACTATTTTTAGAGTTCTCTGGTGTTTGGCCAAAAATAATGAAAATAAAGTCTACCAACATTATCCTTTGTATATACTTGAAATTGAAGCTCCTCATCTGAGTGAAGCAAAGAGGTGACACAAGCTTTGGGTCATGTAGCACTCAAATTCTAGTCCCTTTTCCATCACTTGCTGGGAATTAAACCAAATCTGTCAATTTCTGTGTTTCTTCACCTAGACAATGGAGGGAACAGTACTCTTTTATGATATGACAGGAGATTGAGAATAATCTCAATAGGTAGATATCTGGCACAAAATAAGCACACTAGATAATGTCATAAAAAGGAGCCATTTATTCATCTCTGTGTTGCTAAAAGTCTGGCACTGGGACTAATACGTAGGAGGCATTCTGTGATACTTGTTGAATTAATGCTGTCCTATTGTTACCATGCAGGGTTTGAAGAGATTCCTCCAAGGGGGCAGTGGGACTTCAACATATCTGGAGCAGGTTGGGCGGGTTCTTTTTTTTTTTTTTAATAAATATTTTTTTTAGTTGTTGTTGGATATTTATTTTATTCATTTATTATTTATATGTGGTGCTGAGGATCGAACCCAGTCCCTCACGCATGCTAGGCAAGCACCAAGCACGCTACCACTGAGCCACAACCCCAGCCCATGGGCGGGTTCTTGACCTTACACTGCTGAGAAGAATTTCAGGACACATGAAAAGCAAGGCAAAGGCAAAGATTTACTAAAGGACCGCAAAGGAAGGATACACACCCCCAAAGGCAGGGCGCAGACACTCCTCTCAGAGAAGTAAAGCACCCAGTGTAGGGAAGAAACGTACATGTCCCCAGCAAGCTTTTGTGAAAAAAATCAAACCTCATATCAATCATTTGATATTTGGGGCTTAGAACGTTTCTTCTTGGGTAAGCAGCTAGTTATAAATCAGTGTGGGAACATTGTGTATGTCTTTGTGAATCTAGTGACATTAAAATTGATTGTTTTTGTTCCAGTTGATCTGGAACTATCCAGGACTGTTTTAATGTATTAACCAGGCATTTCCCTAATTTCAAGGCATACATTGGAGATTTTATTCATCTTACTAAATAGACAAGCATGGCTAGTCAAGCTCATAGATCTGGGTCTTCATCTAGTAAGGATTTCTTTGTCCCTGAGAGACCACCTATCTTACTATGACATTCATAATAGTTACTATTTGTTGAATGTATTTTCTATATTGAGAACTGTGGGGCTGGGATTGTGGCTCAGTGGTAGAGCACTTGCCTCGCATGTGTGAGGCACTGGGTTCGGTCCTCAGCACCACATATAAATAAATGAATGAATAAAGGTCCATCAACAACTAAAAAAATTAAAAAAAAAAAAAGGACTGTGTAGTACACACAAATATACACATATATAGATTTTGCAATCCTGGTATGTAGTAATGTACCTACTTTATAACTACTTTAGTATACCTACTTTTTTTTTTAATATTTTTTAGTTGTAGGTGGACACAATATCTTTATTGATTTATTTATTTTTATATGGTGCTGAGGATCGAACCCAGGGCCTCACGCATGCGAGGCAAGTGCTCTACCACTGAGCCACAATCCCAGCCCCTTAGTATACCTACTTTATAATTGAATTGAGGCACAGAAAGTTACTAACTTGGAATTATTAACTGGTAATTGGTTTGCCAGTATTCACACCTGTGTGTCTGGCATCCCAGGCTGCTCTTCCCATGCATTGCCTAGAGCAGCTTCCTTGGAAAATGAGGGGTCTTCATTGGTCCTGAGCAAGTGGTAAGAAGTGCTTTGAGAGTAAAGAAGGTCCTGGACTCCAGTGGTTGTTAGGCTTGGAAGGGGAAGGTTGTGATTATGGTAGCCCCATAAATTAAAGTTTAAAGAGTCAGAAGTCTTTTGGCTACCGTCTCTCAAAATTGTCTTTTTCATTGTGAAAATTCATACATTCGAAAAATACAAAAGATGGGATTTAAAATTATTAAATATGTGAATATAAATCGATGGGTGATTTTAGTCCATTTATAATGATGGTATACTTGGATTTATTTCTATCTTATTTTGTGCTTTCTTTGGTCTAGCTTTTTCTAGGCCTTCTTTTTCTTCTCCATAGTTGAATATTAAAGCCCTTGGGGGTTAAAGAGAGTCTTGTCTATTTGATGTTGCTTCTGCTGACTCTGATGCAAGGCTGCTTATTTCTTTCATTACTCCTTAATTTTATGGGAACATTTTCTGTAAGAAAACATTTACTTGTTCCTGCTTAGTCCAGGACTGTTTTAATGTATTAACCAGGCATTTCCCTAATTTCAAGGTAGTATAAATTTCAACTTAGGTTTGCTCCGGGGAAATTGTTGCTTTCATTATTTTTCTGCCTAGGCTTAGTATAGGTCTATAAATTTTCTCATCAGTTTGCTTTGGTGGAAGGCAGATTTTCCCCAGGCCACCCTTTTATGGGAAGAAGAGCTTCCTTCACCTGCAAGGCCTTTAGTGTCCTGGACTTAGGGTTCCTGAAAATGACATTACTCCCTGGGAAGCATGGTTTTGAGTTACAGATTTACGTTTATAGTTCTTTTCTTGTCCTTGGCAATTTCTTATTTTCTTATGAGCTCTGTAATATTTAAAATTCATTTTAAACTGTATCTGTTATAATTCACTCAGCATCAGAGTGTTTTGTGATGAGGGAATTTGCATGTTATGGACTTTGCAGGTTTCTATGCAAGTACAGTTCCTTTTCTAGTTCTTTTTTTTGGCGGGAGGGGAGTGTGGAGGTGGGGTGGAGGGGCGATACCAGAGATTGAACTCAGGGGTACTCAACCACTGAGCCACATCCCCAGTCCTATTTTGTGTTTTATTTAGAGACAGGGTCTCACTGAGTTGCTTAGCACCTTGCTTTTGCTGAGGCTGGCTTTGAACTGCGATGCTCCTGCCTCACCCCCACCCCAGCTGCTGGAATTGCAGGCGTGCACCACCCTCCCCAGCTCCTTTTCTAGTTCTCAACATGGCTAGAATACTCAATTTTCAAAATATATTCCAATGTCCTGAGCACTTTTAGAGGACTAATTTCACCACTGTTGGAGGAAGAGGGTTGGAGATTTTTGGGTAAGAGCAATAAGAATAAGTACTGTTGGGCTGCAGTTATGGCACAGTGGTAGACCACTTGCATAGCACGCATGAGGCATGGGTTCAATCCCCAGCACCACATAAAAAAAAAAGGCTAAATAAAATAAAGGCACACGCCATCTACAACTAAAAATATTAAAAAAAAAAAAAAAAAGGAATAAGTGCTGTTTATTGAATTCTGGGTCTGAACCAGGACTTTGTGTGTGCTACCTCCAGTTCTTATTAGGATAGCCATGCAGCATAGGTGGCATTATTACCATTTTATTAAAGAAGAAATAAAAATTTTTTCAGAAGTCTTAATTTGATGCCTTACAGCTAGTAAGTTTCAGAAGCAGGATCCGAATTCATCTCTGGCTTCAGTGCCTGTTTGTAACACCAGTTTCTCAGTTTTCCCAGGGCTTCAAATGGCCAAGCCAGAAGAAAGCACTAACAATTGGTGATGTTTTCATATATGTTAGGGCTAATATTTGTAACATTAAGAGGTGTGCATTTTTAAAATGAACCTATCTTGAATATTGTTGGAATAGCTACAAAACAGTGTTCTACACAAGCAGTTTACCTAAAGATTTATAATGAAATGTTGATGTACATCTTTTACTTTCTCTCTAACAGACTTCTTTTACTCCCTTCCTCCCCCAGGAGTTTTTCCTAGACTTAAACCTTGATATTCTCCTGAGCTTCTGCCCAGCGACTTTGTTCCTCAGGCTCTTCTACAGGCTTCCTTCCCACCTGCCATCGATCTCCTTATCCCCTCAGGGTGTTCGCCTCATTCTTGCTTTTTTTTCTTTAGTGTGGTCTTTGTTGCCAACATTGGGTGAGCTACTGGAAAGTCAGCAGTGAATTCCCAAGCACCATCCAGTAGCTTGTTTTCAACTCTAACTTATTCTTAATTTCTGTGACATTTGCACCTTTTTAAATCCCTTTTCTTAGTCTTGATGACCCCAGAGTGCTTGATTTTCCTAATATGCTGGTTCTTCAAGTTTCTTTCCACCAGTTCTTAATTTTCTCTTTTCTGCCCTCCCCCGCCCCATTCCGCTCTCCCTCCTTTTCCCGTGCATCATCCCCCCATTTACCTCTTCCTTTATTTCCTTCCTTCCCTGGTCCTTGGTGGTCTCTTCAACCCTCCCATAATTATTTACCTTACCAATATCTGCTTTGCATTTTCAAGGGTCTGCTTAAGGAATGTAAATTTCCCTAGGGCACCAATGACAACTTCTTTTATTGCTTCAATTAAGTCCTTCCTACCGATTTCACCAACCTTGTTGTTGTTGGTTTCAATTTTGGTTTTAAATTTGCTGGAATCTGTTATCTACTTGCCACCCCATCAGCCACTAGTTCTTATCAGTATTTCTGTAATTTTACCATGTCAGATTTTGCCTTATTTCTGGCCCACATCTCTCAACCCTAGTGTTGTTATCCTGCATTGCTTTTCTTAAATCTGAATATAGATCATAACCTTCCCATGGTCAAAAAATGTTTTGTGGCTCCCCAGATGCCCCTTATTGATGTCTGTAATGGGATGTTTATATCCGAAAATGATCACTTACACGTTTGCTGGTTAAACCTTCACTAAGGGTAACTGCTTGATATGGAGATGCCCTTTTAAAGTTTAGACAAATATTTAATCTTTTTAAGACTATTAAAACTAGACTAGTCATGCATTGATTGATTACACTTTAGGAGTGGTGTGTATGTGTTTTCATGAATAAATTTGGTATCATTTTGTGGAGCATTGTCTTGAATTAGTCATTATGAGTTTACAGTTGACTGTGTTCTGTGGGTCACTTTGTATTATTGCCTTACTTATGCAGGAATCAAGTGAAAACCCAGGTGCTGTGTACCTGCATATCCATTCTCTGGAATTAAACTGTCAACTTGAGCAAGTGTGATGTCTGCAGACAATAGGAAGCTGCCCTTGGTCTGGAACTGCAGTGAGCTGCTGTGCAGCTGCTGCAGACAAATGTCTAGACTACTCTGCAAGGCTGGGGCTCTTGACATGATTTTGTGTTTGGCTGTAGGTTAATAAGAGTTTTAAAGTGTTAACCACTTTACAATAAGTTTATTTGTATTTTAAAAATGTGTGCTTAGAAGGTGAAAAGTCGGCCAATAGAAGAACCACATAAATTATAAGATAGCTTAACAGAATACTCAAGAGGTCATTGCTTATAATTTCACTTGCAAAGCAGGGCGATATATAGAAAGTTACCAACTTATAGCCAAATTTAATTTAAATTGATTATGAAAAACTCTAAAGAAAAATAAAAGTTTTGGACTAAATGATCTTTGTTTCTTCTGCAGAAAGTTGATTAACATCTACTTTTTCCTGAAACATGCTGTGTTAATGCTCATTGATGACTTACCAATATAGTAAATAGCACTGGGAATCCAGAGGAGGAGGAGAGGAATGCCTATACCTTGAGTAATTTCTACCCTAGAAGGAGCAACATAATAAAATACTAATGTTGTGTGTAAGAGAAATAGCTGGTGGCTATAGTTCCAAGGAAGGCATACTTTGTACTATGCTACAACCTACCTTGAGGAAGAATGAACCTCTGACTTGAGCCTTCAAGGTCAAGGTCATCCATGAGCCTGAGTCTGCTGGCTTATGCATCCTGCTGACACAATCTGGAAATCTATACCAGGTTGGAAAAATTCTATTTACCTCCAAGTTCATTTTAGAGCTCTGATCCCATTAATTCCATCAGCATCTCTTTGTTCTTTTTAAAGCCCTGTATCCTTCATTACAAAATTTGCCTTCTGTGATGTTTTTTCCTGATCCCATTAAGCTAGAAATCCTTCATTACTTCAACAAATATTTGAACATCTACTATAGACCAGCATTGTGATAGCCTAGAAGTTAAGGAGAGGGAAATACACTAGTAGCTTAAAGTGTGGTGCTGGGCTTAGATTGCTTGAATCTAATCCTTCTCTGTTGCTCATTAGTTCCATGATTTGGAAAGCTCTTTTTGACTCAGTTTATCATCTACGAAATGGAGATGTTAATATTATGTTGCAGAGTTGTTAGGAGTCCTTTTTTGGGGGGGAGAGGTACTGGGGATTGAATTCAGGGGCATTCAACCACTGAGCCATATCCCCAGCTCTATTTTTGTATTTTATTTAGAGACAGGGTCTCACTGAGTTGCTTAGCACATTGCCATTGCTGAGGCTGGCTTTGAACTCTGCGATCCTCCTGTCTCAGCCTTCCTACCCACTGGGATTTCAGGCCATTGTCCCCTGCAGGAGTCATGTTTTTAAAGGGCTTGAAAATGTTCAAATGATAACTATTTTTCGGTATTGTTGTTAGGAATAACATAAGCACTGCCCTCATGGTCTGGGTTCCTTGTGGCATTTTTTTGTGTCTATTTAATGTTTGTCTCTTGATTGTGATTGGTTGTTTGCAAGCTACCTGGAACCTATTGTGCAAGTTTCTGCCCAGATGCAAGCTCTTTCCAGGCAGATGTTTTTCCTGCTCTTCTTCCCCTTATGGTTTAGCCAAACTGTCTTTTGCTGCTGATTTCTTTCAATTTTTCCTTCTATACTGTCTTGAGCCCAAGTTTTACATCAAGAAACTCCCTAAAACTTGAATTTCAACACAGACCCACCTCTAATCTCTGTTCCCAAACACCAATTCCCTAGTGACTCACATCTTCCCTGTTTGTATATCTTATCTCCAGGTCAGGAACTGAGTTCAGCCCTTTCCTAGCTTTCCTTGACTTTTCTCTTCCTGATCTTCTCCTCATCCTTTCTGATGCTGTGCGAGGTCTTGGCCTCAGGAGCATAATGAGGAATGTAGGGCCTGGTGTCTCCTGCACTGAAAGACTACAAAATGCTAATGCGCTGGTGTGTTGTCAGGAGTTTTAGTGTCATTAATCTTACAGTTTTAGTTCTCATTTCCCATTCTTTCTGTTCTGTCTTCTTTCCTTTCATATCCTTTTTCTTTGTTCTGTGCTCCTTGTTTTGTTTTTTGTTTTTAATTATTAGAACTTGGCTTTCGAGATCAGGACTCCTCCAAGTATTGCTTCTGCTTGTTGACTGGCCAGTTGCATACATTTCTAACTGGCTTGCTTAAACAAGCAGACAGTGATAGGATCAGAAGCTGATTTTAGTTCACAGTTCTTTATTTTGATCTTTGGTGCATTTTTGTTTTTAATTTTAATCATAATTCTTTAGATATAATGTTACAATGTCACATTGCTATCATGCAACCTTTAATAAATTCCTATCTTACATTTGTTAATATGCACTAATTTTCTTTTTTAAATTTGTTCTAATTAGTTATACATGACAGCAGAATGCATTTTGACATGTTGTACACAAATGGAGCACAACTTCTCATTCCTCTGGCTGTACATGGTGCAGAGTCACACCAGTCATGCAATCATACATTTGTATAGGGTAATGTTAGCTCATATCTATCTGATACTTGAAATATCACTATATTATTATTTTTTCTTTCTTTTCTTTTCTTTTTTGGTACCAGAGATTGAACTCAGGAGTATTTGACCACTGAGCCACATCCCTAGCCCTATTTTGTGTTTTATGTAGAGACGGTCTCACTGAGTTGCTTAGTGCCTTGCTGTTGCTGAGGCTGGCTTTGAACTTGCGATTCTCCTGTCTCAGCCTCCCTAAGTGCTGGGATTACAGGTGTGACCACCATACTCGGCTCACTGTATTATTTTCTAACTTTTAATGTATGTTAGTTCAAATCTAAATTTTTTTTCACATTTTAAGATTCTGAAATTGGGATACTTCTTGAAATTGATGGTATTTTTAAAGTCATGTGGTATTAAAATGTAGATTGACCCAAATTTTAAAATAAACTTGTATAATATTTACTGCATCTAAAAAATACAGATTATTCAATGTGGTCCCAGATTATATAATGCAGAAACTGGCTAACAATTCTCCTACCCCTTTCCTTTAAATACAAAACATACTGTGTGTGAATATTGTTTCCATATCTCTTGCTACTTCTATAGCCTTCTTAATTATAATCTTAACAGTCATAATAATAGCAGTTATCACTTGCTGAGCACTTTAAGGCAGAAGCATTGAGTGCTTTACCTGTATAAACTTGCTTATTACCACAAGTACGAACTATTATCCCCACTAAACAGAAAAGGAACTAGAAGTCCAGACACTTGAAATAATTTGTCCAAGTTCACATGGCTAGCCATGGGGGAGTCAAGATTTAAATCCATACTTTTAACTCCTGTACTTTTCTTTTTTTTGGAGAGGGTACTGGGAATTGAATCCAGGGATACTTAACAACTGAACCATATCCCCAGCCCTTTTGATTTTTTATTTTGAGGCAGGGTCTCACTAAGTTGCTTAGGACATTACTGAGTTGCTGAGGCTGACCTTGATCTTGCAATCCTCCTGCTTCAGCCTCCCCAGTCACTGGGATTACAGGCATGTGCAACTGTGTCTGGCTGTCCCTGTACTTTTCTATTTTCCATTAAAAAGTACATAGCCGGGCATGGTGGCGCACGCCTGTAATCCCAGTGGCTAGGGAGGGTGAGGCAGGAGGATTGCAAGTTCAAAGCCAACCTCAGCAACAGCAAGGCACTAAGCAACTTGGTGAGACCCTGTCTCTAAATAAAATACAAAATAGGGCTGGGGATGTGGCTCAGTGGTCGAGTGCCCCTGAGTTCAATCCCTGGTACCAAATTTTAAAAAAGCATATACATGTACAATATATGTGTGTATTTGTATATATGTATAATATATGTATACATAATGTATAATATGTATATAAAAAGTGTTTATATATAACTTTTTGTGTTTTGTAGTGCTGAGAATCAAACCAAGGCCTCATTCATATAGACAAGTACTCTGCCACTGAACTATAACCCCAGCCTTTCCATAAATTTCTTATTGCCAGTTTCTCTGAATATAAGGATGCTGATTGTTGATCTTTAGTAATAAAAAAAGAAAGACAATTTTCCCCCAGATATTGTTTAGTTCATTCAAGTCTATAAACAACTCTTTGATCAGCTGCATCTAATGAGGCAAAACAAGACATTTTCAAGGACAAATAGAAACATATTCTTGAAAAAGCGTCTGCAGATGGCAGTAAGAAGTATCTTCTTCATTTTTGCTGTGCCTCGAAACTTTTGGGAATACTCACCTAACTGCTCAAGCACTCCACTGCTTTCTAGGGACTTGTCTGACTAAATTATATCATGAACAGGGGATAGTAACCTACTGAATTTTTTGAAGTATGCAAATAGCATTTATTTTTAAGAAATTTTAGATGTTCTGTAAAAACAGGTAAAACTGCATTCTTCTCTTTATCACATTAAAAATTAATTATTATAAATGGAGATGTAATTGTGTATCCAAAAGGAATGTATCAATGTCCTTCTGCTATCTGTTGTTAAATTAATTTTCCTAAAAGAATTTTGCACAACCTCCACCTCCTTTAACATCTTAGTGTAATAAAAAATTGAGTGAGAGTATTCACACCCGAGATGCTGTCCAAAGTGGAAGAACTGGTTGCAGGACTGGGAACTGACCGGGGTGTTAATTAAAGCCCCTCTGTAGTTCTTTTGTGGAATGTGGTAAACCCAGGCCACTGCCTCTGAAAACAGTGAAAAGAAGGGAAGAGAAGTGTTCTGTAAGAAGTAAGGAGGAAACTGCCAATGATGGCGGTCATTGTTCTGAAGTCAGTGTGGTGCCCAGCATAAGCTCATTTTCACTGAGAGCTAATGCCCATTTCCAAGTTTGGAACGGAGGTACCAACTTGTATGCTTTTGTTAACCTGGGAGAGATTTGCTTCAGCTACCGAGTGGGCATTGAGGAGGCAGAAAAAAGAAGTAGAAAATTGAGATAGTCACTTAACCCCTACCTTCAGTGGAAGTAGAAAATTGAGATAGTCACTTAACCCCTACCTTCAGTGGCAGCTGTCATCACATAATGTCATGAAAGCTCTGATGAGCTGGCACAGTGAGCATGGTGGGTTTCTCTGCCTCATGGTCTTCGCCCCTCTCCCATCCGCCACAGTGCTAGGAATTGAACCCAGGGTGCTTTACTACTGAGCCGCATCCCCAGCCCTTTTTAATTTTTACTTTAAGATAGGGTCTCTGTGTTGCCCATAGAGTATTCACACTCAAATGCTATACAAAGTGAAAGAACTAGTAACAGGACTGGAAACTGACTTAGGGGGGCTTTGAACTTGGGATCCTCCTCCCTCAGTCTCTAGAGTAGCTGGGATTACAGGTATGTACTACTGTGCAGTATGGTATTATTGATGGGGGTTGTTTCTATAAACTTAAGGAAAATTATACTGGCAATTGCATGTGTCACTACTGTATTTTTTTTAATTTTAAAATTTTTGCTTAGTTGTAGATGAACACAATACTTTTATTTTATTTATTTATTTATCTCTCTCTCTCTCTCTCTCTATTTATTTATTTATTATGTGGTGCTGAGGATCGAACCCAGTACCTCACATGCTAGGCAATCACACTATCACTGAGCTACAACCCCAGTCAATCACTGGTGTATTAAAAGCACTGATTTTGTTTTTTTTTTTTTTTTTGGGTACTGGGGATTGAACTCAGGGGTACTCGACCACTGAGCCACATCCCCAGCCCTATTTTGTGTTTTATGTAGAGACAGGGTCTCACTGAGTTGCTTAGCCCCTCGCCCTTGCTGAGGCTGGCTTTGAACTTGCGATTCTCCTGTCTCAGCCTCCCTAAGTGCTGGGATTACAGGCTTGAGCCACCGCGCCCGGCTAAAAGCACTGATTTTGGAGTATTCATTCCTTCAGTTCTTTTGTCAGTTGTCCATTTTTGGCATAAATCCTGAGTCTCACTGCAGTTTATACTTTTTCATCTGCAAAAGGACTTTATTTTGCTTGTTTTGAGTCTCAAAGTCAGTTTCTCACAGTCATTTCCTGTGCTATAGTGGCTCATTCAGAAAATAGACTTGCATGGACTTTTAGTAAAGTTTAATAGTTTATGTTTTCCTTTATCCAAAAGTACTCCCTCCAAAAATATAATAATAATTTTCCTTTTTTTTTCTTACAATATTTTCTCTTTGCTCATGTGATAATTGGCAAAAAAAAAAAAACAAAAAAAAAACTTCCCCCTGTAGTACTGGGGATTGAACTGAGGGGCACCACTGAGCTACCGCCCCAGCCCTTTTTGTATTTTGAGACAGAGTCTTGCTGTTTATGAGGCTGGCCTCAAACCTTTGATCCTACTGCCTCAGCCTCCCATGTTGCTACAATTACAGGTCTGCGCCACTACACCCAGAAATGGCACAACCTTTTATTATAGACCACAAACACTGTCTAATTTGAAATTGCAGGTACTTGGAAAACTTTTGATTTTAAAAGTATTTGTTGAGTTTCTTTCCTTTGAGCTTGTACTTACAATGAACTTTCTTACCTTCTCAGCCACCTTATTTGAAATTGGACACCCTGCTTCTACATCATTTCCTTGCTGTATTTTTCACTGCAACATTCACCACTAACTTTGTACTTTATTTATGTTGTGTCTTTCCTGTTCTCTTTCCCTTCCCTGCTGTAATACACAACACTCAATTGCATGGGAGCAGGAGTTTTTGTCGTTGAATTCTTTTCCAAAGAGAGAACAGCCAGGATTCCCAGTGTGGAGATTGCTTAGCTTCTGAGAGACAGTGAAGGTGGCAGGTTGTGTGTTTGGGTGAATGGTGAAGGTGAGCATTAGAAGTTATAGGTAGGGTGGTGGGCTTAGACCTTTGCACAAGAGTGTCAAGCAGCTACAGCAGTTGAGTCACTGTGGGCTGCTATTTTGACAGGAGCCAGGTAGAGGGAGAGCAAGGAATCAAGGTAACTTAAGAATAAAGTGGTGGGCTGAGTATAACGGTGCATGCCTGTGATCTCAGAGGCTCAGGAGTAAGGCAGGAGGATTGCAAATTCAAAGCCAGCCTCAGCAACTTAGTGAAACCTTGTCTCAAAATAAAATATAAAAAGGGTCGGGGATAGCCGGGCCCAGTGGTGCAAGCATGTAAACTTAGGGAGGCTGAGACAGGAGAATCGCAAGTTCAAAGCCAGCCTCAGCAATGGCGAGGCACTAAGCAACTCAGTGAGACCCTGTCTCTACGTAAAACACAAAATAGGGCTGGGGATGTCGCTCGGTGGTCGAGTGCCCCCGAGTTCAGTCTTCAGTACCAAAAAAAAAGGGCTGGGGATGTGGCTCAATGGTGGAGTGCCCTGGGTTTGATCCCTTGTACCAAACAAAACAACAAAACAAACAAAAGAATAAGGCGGTGATAGGGCTACGGCTGTAGTTCATAGGTCAGTGGTAGAGTGCTTGCCTCAACTTGTCAAGCATGTGTGAGGCCCTAGGTTTGATCCTCAGCACCAAAAATTAAAAAAAAAAAAAAAAAAGCATTAACTCCAACTTTCAAAGGTATCTGTCTTACATAACAAAATATGTTCTAATTGTAGCTATTGAAGTTAGTTGCATCACTGTTAAGTGATTCTTTAAGACAAAGTTACATTTTTGAAATTTTCTATTATGGCTGGGTGTGAGCTGCAAAGGATTTTGTACTGGGGATTGAACTCAGGGAGGGGCTTGCACATTTTAGGCAAGTACTCTACCACTGGGCTACACCCCCAGCCTTTTCTGTTTTAGTTTGAGACAGGGTTTCACTAACTTGCCCAGGGGCCTTAAAACTTCTCATCCTTCTGTCTTCAGCCTCCTTAGTAACTGATAATATATTTAAACCAGGTTACACAACAAGGAGACCCTTTCCCTCGATTTTCAAAGTTCCTCACACATGCCATCCCTTCACAACAATTTTAATTAAAATGACATCCTAAAACTTTGTTTACACTTAGAAAATGGAGGAGAATTTTAATGGTAATTTGTTCTATCTTAGGTTGTGTTATATGCTTCTAATCCATGGAGAGTTGGTTGTCCTGTAGCTCAGACAAGAAGGCTTGGATGAACAGTAATGGTTTAAATACGAACAGCTTTTGCAAAAGCAGTGGGTTTGCAATCCCAGCTACCTGGAGAGGCTGAGGCAAGAAGTTCACAATCCAGCTGGGGCCACATATTGAGGGGTCTTTCAACCCCTGCCATTTCAAAATCTAAACAATAAGTACCAATATCTTTTATACAGAAGGAATATTTAAAATAGTTTCTTCCCCTCTTCCAAATGGGTAAATTACATGCACATGAAAATAATTTTAAATGTGTAGGCTAAATTCATTTCTTAGCTCCTTAGAAACAGCCTGGCCTTTTCAAACAAGAAAGCTTTAATTACACTGTCTTCTTCAGGAAGGTCATTTGCTTCATGTAAGTAGGATTTTTGTGATCTGGGCCCACTCCAGTTTCTTTATGGGTATAATTAACTTAATTGCTTTCTCAGTGCTTCATGCTAGGAAAATGGGAATGTACTTCAAATTTTTGTGGATATTGACATTTAGAACACGATTAACTTGTAAGCTAGGTTCAAATTCATTCAAGTGCAAAAATCTACAGTGTGATGAGGCACCATATGGTGTTTTGACTAAATTTTGTTAGTGTACAGTATATGAATCAGAGTAGTGAGCAAAATAAAAGAAAATCAATGGCAAATGGTAGAAATTTCTGTTCAGAGAGAGTAACTTCAAGGGAAAGTGGGATAAAATTGGTTGAGAGGCTTGGCTTCAGTAATTAGAAAGGTCTGGGTTCAGATCTTGCCTCTTCCCCCTCAGAGATTTGGGGGAGTTGGTTAATTACCTGAAGTTATTTATTTATAAAGTCCAAGTAATTTATTTCATAAGGCAATGAAGGTTTAAATAGAGTAATGCATACAAACTTGGTATATTTTCATATTCAGTACTTAGTAAATGCTAGCTACAATTTTTTTAAAGAAGTGTATGGAATATGTATATATGTGTGTACATACACATATATAGTCCACCTTCTGTATTTCAGGTTTTGCATCTTCAGATCCTACGAATTGCTGATTGAAAATATTTTTAAAATCCAATAAAAATAATGATGCAACAATATAAAATACAAATAAAAGACTAATACAGTGTAGCAAGTATTTATATAACATTTATATTAGGTATAAGTAATCTAGAGATGACTTAAAGTATGTATGAGTATTGCATAGGTTATAGGCAAATGCTGTGCTTTTTTTTTTTTTTCCTTTGGTACTGGAGATTGAACTTAGGGGCACTCGACCACTGAGCCACATCCCCAGCCCTATTTTGTGTTTTATGTAGAGACAGGGTCTCACTGAGTTGCTTAGCGCCTCGCCGTTGCTGAGGCTGGCTTTGAACTCGTGATTCTCCTGTCTCAGCCTCCCTAAGTGCTAGGATTACAGGCTTGTGCCACCGCGCCCGGCAAATGCTGTGCTTTTATAGAAGGTACTTGAGCATTGTGGGAGACCTGGAACCAGATCCCCAGCAGATACTGAGGAACTGCACCAAAAAATATTTCTATGTCTCACTCAGGGAAGTATACATCATTATTTTAGCTTCACATTACTGAAAATTCTAGACTTTTTGGTGGGCCATATATATTAACAAAGTATCAAGTACTGGTAGAAGAGAAGGAATTGCCTCATTTGACCTGGTGCCCCCAAATAGCTGGTGCTCTTGAAACCAGTCTCTGTGGCTCTACCATACTCTTGATCTGTGGGCAGAGTGCCAGAGAACCTTCCTGGGATGTGAGGTTTCTAGCCTTTCCTCCTGGCCAGAGAAGGTGCTGCTGGTCTTGATTCTCATTAGTTCCTCTTCCTGTACACTCCATTGAGAGTTCTGTCTGCATTTCCACCTTTTTGCAAAGTATGAACTGGAACTTAGGATGGTCAGGAGAAGTAGAGGGGTCAGGGCTGTTAGGAATGCTTTGACTGAGAGTATTAAAGAGGCCAAGGAACAAATGCAAAGTGTAATGAAAAGTCTGTGAGAGGTGGAGAGGGAACTGTAGATGCTGTGGAGT
>CM053403.1:70890155-70928288 GCA_028644305.1 Xerus rutilus | reverse complement strand
GGGGTGCTCTACTACCGAGCTATATCCCCAGTCCTTAGTATTTTTTATTTTGGTAAAGGGCCTCACTAAATTTCCCAGACTGGCCTCAAACTTGCCATTCCCCTGCCTTACCCTCGAGAGTAGCTGGGATTACGGGCATATGTCACCAGGCCTGGCCCAAATTCAGTTTTTTGTTCTTAATACTGATGACAGTTTTGAAGAAGCAAACTAAAGTAGTAATTTGTATTTTTTATTAAGTTAAAGGGCCTTTTTAAAAAATAACTGTATTGAGCTATAGTTCACATACCATATAATTTACCCATGTAAAATGGACAGGCTGACTTTTAACAGAAAACTTTGGCTTGCTTTGATATAATTCCCTGAAACTGTGAACTAAGCAGTGATTTTTGACAAGAATTGTTTTCCCTCCAAAAGTGCTTATTTGTGGCAGTCTAAGAAGTGAGGTGAAGGGCTAGGGTTGTGGCTCAGTGGCAGAGCGCCTGCCTGGCACATAAAAATGCGAGGCACTGCGTTCGATCCTTGGCACCACATAAAAATAAATAAACAAAATAAAGATAATGAGTCCATCTATAACTAAAAAATATTTTTAAAAAAGAAAAAGGAAAGTGAAGTGAAGCGCAAACAAATTGAGGATGGCATTTCTTTAGAATGCAGCAGAAAGTTTTGCCAGCCTTTAAACAGATTGTGGACTGGGCCCAGCATGGTCGGCATGCCTGTAATCCCAGTGTCTCAGGAGGCTGAGGCAGGAAGATTCCAGGTTTGAGGCTTGCCTTAGTGATTAAGCAAGACCCTGTCTCCAAATGAAAAAAATAAAAAGTGCTGGGGTATAGTTTAGTGGTAAGGTACTCTGAGTTCAATCCCCAGTACTACAAAAAATAATTAAATAAATATGAATAAGTAAATAAAAAATTTAAAAAAGGACAGGAGATGTGGCTCAGTGGTAGAGAGTTCCTGAGTTCAATCCGAGTTACCAAAAAACTAACGAAAAACTACTCTGTTGCAACTTTGTTTGTAATAATTTAAATGTACTCTATTAAGTTGTATAACAAATATATTTGAAATGATGATTGGCGCTGTAAATATATTTGGCTGAGTTACTGGAATATGGTTCAGAGAATCTTAGCAATTGAAACAGGAGCAAGGAATTGATGAATAAGTTCCCATGCAAATATGACCTTCCTCTTAACATTCGCCACCGGAAGACTGGGTGTGTTCCTGAATTAGCCTTGAAAGAATGTGGGACCAGTGAAGTGTGAAGACAGGCCAGAGGTCCTTAAAGACATAGGACAACCTGCACTTGCCAGTACAAGATTTGTTAGAAAATCAAGAGGTGTCTAATAATGTATTTAGTGAAGTCTCAGTCTGTCCAATCCTTACAAGGAAAAAACTCTTCTCAGAAGAATATAGTATTTATAATATGGCTCTTTGAAAATAAGCTGTTTCATATTTGTAAACGCCTGTATTGAGATTTTCTTCTTTTATTTTGCTATTTCTGTGATATAAAGTATGTTTTGAGGAAATTTGATTTTGACTTGTATAAATTTTACCCTTTGACCATTGCTTAGGAATGATTAGATTGCAAATGGGAGATTGTTTTCTAGAACAATGGCTTTTTATTTGGGTAAGGACTCAGATTATTGAATAAAATCTCTTGTTTCTCTGAGTACTGAAAATGGCAGTTGGAAACTTATTTATTGCAGTTCATCACTAGGTCTCTGTTTTAGCTTGTTTTCTATTGGTAGGACAAAACACCAGATGCTGGATAATGTATAAAGAAAAGAGGTTTATTTAGTTCATAGTTTGGGAGATCCAAGACATAGCACTGGCATCCACTTCTGGTAAGAACCTCACAATAGGAGTCCCTAGAGGGAGAGAGGGAAGGAGATGAAGTGTCACATGGCAAGAAAATGGGTGGTAGGGCCAGGTTTGTTCTTTTCATTGCAGACTGCTCCCTGTAGAGAATTAATCAATCTTGAGGGTGGAGCTTTCATGAAGTAATTGCCTTCTGCTAGACTCCACCTTTTAAAGTTCCCGGCACCTCCCCACTGGGGTCAAGCTTCCAACATGTGAACCTCTCAGGGATAAAACACATCCAAGCCATGGCAGCCTCTGTGCGTTGGCTACTTTTGAACTTGGAGCATCTCATATGGTCATGTAGACAGTCGTTTTGGAAATGTAGCATAACCTGGGACTGGGATTGCGCTATACTGTGAGTTGTAAATAACATGCATACTGTTCCCCAGGGTCCAAAATTTCTCTGTTAAACACAGATTTAAGTAGCTTCTGTAAGAGCCTCTCCTGCCTGTGGAACTTGTGATTTTTCAAGGCTGGAGTTTTATGTTGATTTTTCAAGAGAAGCCTCAAGCCTGGAGTTTTATGTATTTCTCAGTGTTTGAAGCTAATTTAAAAATGTTGCTTTGAAAAAAAAATATTATGTTGTTTTATGGGGGCTGGCCACATCCAGCCCTCCTTGACCCTGGACAGTGTCTGGGAGCAAAAAAAAATGTTTCCATTATCATTGCAGGATTCATGGGTGAGGCACAGCTATGGTATGCAAGTTGGTGTCCCAGACCCCCAAATTCTTATGTTGAAACCAAGTCCCCAGTTTAGTAGTAGTATCAAAGGGAGGAGCCTCAAAGACATGATTGGGGTTGTTATAAAAGAACCCGGGGGTGGGCAGTGTAGCTCAGTGGTAGAACATGTGCTTAGCATGCTAGAGGCCCTGAGTTCAAATGCCAGCACAAAAAAAAAAAAGACTCTTGGGAACTTGTTTGCCCTTCCACTCTGTGGCTCCACTACAAGGCGACATTCAAAAAAAGCAGACTCTCAACAGACAGCAAATCTGCTGGTGCCTTGATCTTGGACTTCTAGTCTCCAAAACTGTATAGTAAATTTCTGTTGTTAATAGATTATTCAGTCCTAAGTGTTTTGTTTTAGCAGCTTGAATGGACAAAGGCTTTTTATTTTAAAAATAAAATCTATTATTATAGAGATCTAGAATAAAAGAGATTAGCAACAGAAAGACATATGAATTTATTTAATATAAGTTTTACATGACATAGGAGCTGTTAGAAATGAAGGCCCCCCGCAAAATGGGAAAATATGTGTACTTTTATGCTTAGGCTTAACGGAGAGTGAACAGTCATGCAGAAGAGAAATTGAAAAAAAAGGCAGTATGATCTATTAACACACTGGGGGAAGTTAGCAAGCCCTGTGTGTTCAATTTTTTTCTGTGTCCTGGTGTTTCCAAAAATCCTGACATCCCTTTTCCCTGGTGTAGGTTAAAAGAGAATAGGGAAATTTGAAACTATGAAAAAGTAGTTTTAAAACAAGTCCCTCAGTCCAACTAGACCATTGACCTTTAAGAACTTTCTACATAGTGTCGCTGCCACTGCTCTGTAGACATTCATCATTTCATCAGTGAGATCACTGGGCTGAAGCGGAAACCTCATACATCTTACTTTAAACTAAGGAGGATATTGGTCCAGGCCGAAATAATTGTTTAATTCTTTGGTCCCTTAAATTTCCTCTTTGTTTTTCACTAGACTTTTCCTGCTTTACAATCACTTTTATATTTCGTACTGAGTGGTTTCCTGGGTGTGGTTGGATGACTCAAATAGAGGCTGTTAAAGTTATTCTTTTACTTGCCCAGAATTCAAATTTGTTGTTCTTCCCTTTGAACATTTGATTTATGACTTAAGATGACACCATGATATTTACACATGTTGTGTTAAATGAGACTGTCCACCTGAAATACGGGAGATAGTTTGACACACCTAAGAATTAAGCTTATAACTACGAGGAAGACTTAGTATTCTTGTCCTGGATCATCCATTAACTTACTCAGTGACAGAACAAATCACTTACCTCGAATGACTCACCTTTTCACCTGTTAAGTAGAGAATATAATTTCCTTAAATACTTGATAGGGCAAGGATTGGTATGCACAACCAAAACTGCTGCCCTTCCCTGGGACACTGAGTCTGATTAATGCACCTTGGGGTCCTCGGCCCCAAGTACATTGCCTCAGAAGTAATAGGCAGTCAAATGTTTGTCAGTTGAAATCAATGCAGAAGAGAAACCTGTTTTTTCTGTGGTGGTATTAAAGACAGAAGGCATATATTTCCATGGTTTGCTTTTGTGTTTGTGTTTGGGGGGATTCCCAGACTTTTACTCATTATAGAGGAAAAGATCATTGCTACAAGGCAAAGAAGTGTTGAGCAAACATTAGATGAGAATCCCTGATTTGTCCCAGATCTTCAGATGCTGCAGACTGTGATCTTGGCCCCTCTGGTGCCCTCACCTGCTCATTCATTTACTTTGGTGGATCCATTCCCTCAGAACTCAGCTCCCTGGTCTGAGCATGGTGGTGTCTAGGATAAATTTCAGTCCATATCATCAAGGTGGCCCTCATCTTAAGAGGGAAATGAATAGGTGAGGTCACGGTGCTGTGTGATGTTAGCGGTATGAAGACAGAAAACGTAGCTCCAAGCAGTTGGAGCAGAGTCACATGGGCTCAGAGAAAAAGCGGTGCTGGAGCTTGGTCTTAGAATACAACTGTTGCATGAGCAAGGGGAAGGGAAGGGAAGGTAGAGGAAGGGAAGAGCCTGGCCACAGGAGCAGCTGGTCACTATAAGCCGAACTGTGGTAGAGGAAAGATGGGAGATGTGCTGGAAAAAGGTGAAATCATAAGACACAATGGAATATTTCTGAAGCATGGTTATCAATGAATATACTTATTCTAAATAAAATTTTGTAATATTTTCGGAGGGTTATATGTAGTCAGAGAAGCTGAGGTAGAGAAACTGAAGTCAAGTAATTTGCTTAGGGTAGTTGCACCAGGTGTGGTCTTAGTATTGATTTTTTAAATTGTAAAAACCATCTCAAATATACAGAAAATTTCCAGATATAGTACATAGAACTTTCTTCTTGGTTATTTAATAGTAAGTTGCTGATCTGAAGCCCTGGCATCTCTGAATAGTTAGTGCCTTCTTTTTTTTTTTTTTAGTTGTTGATGGATCTTTATTTTATTCATTTATTGTTTGTATGTGGTGCTGAGGATCAACCCCAGTGCTTCACGCATGCTAGGCAAGCGCTCTACCACTGAGCTCCAGCTCCAGCCCCAGTGCCTTCTTTTTTTATGCAAACAAGTTTGTTCACTGACATAGCCATAATGACAGCTGTGAAAATCAGCCATCAAAATCAGAAAGTCACATTGATCCATTATTACCATTGGATTCTGAGGCCCCATTTAACTTTTTCAATTTGCTCCCTTATGTTCTTTGTGGCAAAAGAATTTAGTTCCAAATTGACCATTGCTTTTATTTGTTCTATTTAAGTTCCGACAGTCTGGGACAGATCCTTAGTCTTTTCATGACTTTCATGACCCTGGTGTTCTGAAAAGTCCCGCTATTTTGTAGAATGTCCTTCACCTTGAGTTTATCTTAGGTTTCCTGTGATTAGATACATTCAGGTTTGGCATCTGTGGGGAATATTGAACTGAGGCTCTGTTCATTTAATTGCATCTTCCCCAGCAGCTCATGATTTCTATTTGTTACATTATTGATGCTGTTGGAGGGTGGAGTCTATCTGACTTACCCACTGTAAAATTTCTTTATTTTAATTAAAAAGCATTTTGCAGAGAGTACTTTGAAACTGTAAACATCTTGTTTCTCATGACACTTGAAGTCTATTCATTTATATCACGTGTACTCATAATTTCCTAACGAGTTCTGACCTGTTACTCCCTGTTGAGGCTGCCTTTTCTAGTCTCTTGACAAATTCCCAGAATTCTGTGAGCACTTCAGGCTGACACAAGCTATTCAGGTGTGTCTCATTCTTTCCACCCCACTACTAACATCAGCCAATTCTCCAGGGATCCCTGGTTCTTTTTTGTGGAGATGGTGTGTGGCAGCTAAGTAAGATAAAGGCTATTGGGGTGTTACTGCTTCCAGTTCTTCCCCCTGGACAGAGCTGGAATGTAGTGCCTGTACCTACATGCACACATACACATTTACATGCTGTCTATCTAAAAATCACAAGCTGTTCAGATGGATGCATCAGATTCTAAGCTGACTCTCTGGGATTCGTTCCAGTTTTCTCTTTTGTCATATTCATAACTTCCTTTCCTTAAAATGAAAAGCCTGGTTCCCATTACTTTCTTTCTTTCTTTTTGGTATCAAGGATTGAACTCAGGGGTACTTGACCACTGAGCCCTGTTTTGTGTTTTATGTAGAGACAGGGTCTCGCTGAGTTGCTTAGCACCTCGCCGATGCTGAGGCTGGCTTTGAACTCGTGATTCTCCTGTCTCAGCCTCCCAAAGTGCTGGTATTACAGGCGTGCACCACCGCACCCAGCTTGTCTTTAATATATTTACTTATTTCATCAACCCTACCGTCGGTAACCAGTCTCCCATTGTACCCACCTCCCTCTTTTGTGTAGATGTCCTATATTACTTGGGCCCTAGCTCCTTGTGCCACCTTGACCTCTGCATGTGGACACCTCATCTGGCTTGTGCTTGGTTCTCTTGTGTTTTTGTTTGGTACTGGGGATTCAGTACAGAGGTCCTTTACCACTGAGATTCAGCCTGTCCTCTTTTTTTTTTAATACTTTTAAAATTTGTTCTAATTAGTTATACCTGACAGTAGGATGCATTTTGACACATCATACATAAACGGAGCATAACTTCTCATTCTTCTGGTTGTACATGATGTAGAGTTACACAGATCCTGTAATCATATATGCACGTAGGGTAATAATGTCTGATTCATTCTACTATCATTTCTACCCCCATGCCCCCTCCCCTCCCTTCACTCCACTCTGTCTAATCCAAAATACCTCTATTCTCCACATCCTACCAACTCCCTTATTGTGAATTAGCATCTGCATATCAGAGAAAACATTTGGCCTTTGGTTCTTTGGGATTGTCAGCCTGTCCTTTTTATGTTTTCTTTTAAGACAGAGTGTCAGTAAGTTGCTAAGGCTGGCCTCGAACTTGGATCCTCCTGCTTCAGCCTCCTGCATAGCTGAGATCTTAGGTGTGTACCACAATGCCCAGCCTGGTTCTGTTTTTAAGTGTGGCAAGTCCAAAAGGACTAGATTTACTTCTGGTACTTTGGGTAAGCTTTGTGAAGAGGTAACTATAATCTTGCCTACATTTCTTTAATCTTTAGTTGCATGTCTTTTTGTCTGTTTTTTTTTTCTTTTTTTCATTTAATTAGGCCTTTGGAAGGGGGAGTCTGTTTTGTCCTTATCTACTGAAGTGGTAGATATTTTATCTGCACATGTGATGATTCTCATATCAATGCTTATGCACACAATTCTTGGACAGCTTATGACATGATACTTAAATGTTATATATGGAGTCTGGGGTTGTAGCTCAGTGGTAGAGTGCTTGCCTGGTATATGTAAGGCACTGGGTTCAATCCTCAGCACCACATAAAAATAAATAAAAGTAAAACAAAGGTATTGTGTACATCTACAACTAAAAAATTTTTAAAAAAATGTTATATATGAAGATATATTTTTAGATATAATAAAGGCATATGTTTATATATCAACATAAAATACAAAAATTTTAGCACTGGCTTAAAAATCCCATGTCTACCTGTAATCCTCATTTTCATGGATTGCATTCCACCTGTGTAATCATACCAGAATCCCCTGTATAAAGTAAAATATTGTATAAATTTATGATATTCTGATATTTTTTTATGAGAGGGTACTGGGGATTGAACTCAGGGGCACTTGACCACTGAGCCACATGCCCAGCCCTATTTTGTATTTTATTTAGAGACAGGGTCTCACTGAGTTGCTTAGCACCTTGCTTTTGCTGAGGCTGGCTTTGAACTTGTGATCCTCCTGCCTTAGCCTCCCAAGCTACTTGGATTACAGGCATGCGCCACTGTGCCTTCCTCGATTCTCTAATTTTAAGATTATATTCTGATTCTAAAGGTGTCACCACTGGGGTATTAGTTACTATTGTGTTTGTGTGATTCCTTAGAAAGGTATCTTTTTCTCCCCCCCAAAAAATGCACAGGGAGGAAGGAAATTACTGCAGAAGATCAGGCTGGTAACATTGGGTTTCTTACCTTGCTGAACTATGTCCTGATTCACAAACAAGCAAATTTGTTGGGAAATAGAACTTCCTGAACGTTCTTTTCATGTGTGTACCTGATGTACTTTATAGGAAGCTCTGTAAATGTGGAGACTCTGTGAACAATTACTGGCTTATCTCCAAGGTTCTGACTGATTAGAAAGCAGGCTGACTTTAAAACTCTTTTTCTTCTTTACATTTTCTATTGTTAAGTCTCTCCCACTGAAATAACCCTTCTGGGAAGCCATCTTATTTCGTTATTATTTTCCAGTTATTTGTGGAGCAGTTTTATAGGAAAGGCTTTATATCTCTGCATGAGGTATGGAAGGAATAACTCTTGTGGAATTCTCTGTTCTAGGATGCACCAGACATGATTCAGATATCATTCCTTCTGCACAGTGAATCTAGAGATCACCATTGAAGGCAGCAGTGGGCAGATAACTGTTCATCTAAAAGCACACTAACCCATTCACTTGTCTAAGAATAAAATGTTGGTGAGACAAATAGGAAGCTAATGAAGAAATTATCAGTACAAGTGAAAGTGTCGGCATGTCAGTTTGTGAAGGGCAGTCAAACTATAAGTAATGCAACTGGCTGTTGGTTAGGTTGGGATCCTGAAGCAAAAAATGGAGCTTTAGTGAACACTTGGTGGATGAATAATTGATTGGACCTTCTCCTTGCTTTGAATTCTAGACTGCTATTGCTTCTTAAGCCATATCACCCAATAGCCAAAATTCATAATTTTTTTAACTTAAAAGTTAAAAGAAAATTATTTTGTGGTGCTAGGGATTGAACCCAGTACCTCTTACATGCCAGGCAAGCATTGTGCCACTGACCATTTCCAGCCCTGTTTAACTTCTTATTATGGAACATTTCAAACTTAGGCCAAGTGGAGGGGACGGTGGCTCCATTGCTCATCCTCCAGCTTTGATCGTTGTCCTCACATAGCCCATAATTTTGAGTTATGAAGCTTAAAACAAAAGAATAATGAAATGGGACTTAAAATTTTCAGCCTGCAATATACTTCTAGAACTAAGATAACATCTTTAAAGCAACCGTGTACTTTATAGGAAGTTCTGTGTGTGCACACTGCATCTGTGTGTAATTTTATGGCAAATGAGGAATTTCCCTTGGAGTCCCTTTCATCTTTGCTTTAGAAACTGTTTATTCTCTTTCCCCCTTTGTTTTGTGAAATTATTGCGATTCTTCTCTGGAAATAACTTGCTTTTAAGCCTAATTGATGGTAAGTAAAACAAAGGGCCTTTTGCACTGGCGATTGGTAATCTGTGAATGAGTTAAAGGAGTTCATGGAGGTCTTCTGCAGAAGATTCCTTCACCTCTTGTTTTGAGATTTTCCCCAGCAAGTCCTTGTGAGTTCAGCACAGGAACTCTTTGGTGAGCACCACCTCTTCCTACCAGAGTGAACACAGATGAAATACTCATTTTTACGAGGTCTGCTTTTAAATTTGCTTCTCTTCCTCCTAATTTGATCAGCTCATTCTGGAGTCTGATCTTTTAAATCAGATTACTATTTTGCTAAGTTGCCGTTAGCTTTGAATAGTCACAGATTTCATGAGATGAATAACTCACAATGATATATATGATTAATTTTGAGCAATGTTTAGAATTTAGATTGGGGAAGGTGGGATAGGAGTTGGGAAGGATCTATTCCAGTTCTCTGTTAAATGTATAATTATATCCAACATAATAAAAATTGAAGTCTTATGTGACAAGTTTTCCATTGGGTCCTTGAAGAATGTTGTTTACAATTCAACAGTAACCTTCCAGGGTAGGTATTACTGTCCCCATTTCCTATATAATACTAGTCTTTCTGGGACCTTTTTGGTTTTTGTCCTAGCATCTCTTCTTGTTTAGCATTGGATAAGTGTCCCAGTTTGGCTAATACATTGTATGCTTGCCCTACAGAGAAACAAATGATGCTCAGATAGATTAATCTACTTGTTTGGAAAGAGGCATATTTGAGCTCAATTTTTCAAATTATAACCATATCTTTCAAGAACTGTATTTTCCACAGTATTATCACACTTCATTTTTTAGATATTTGTCTTTTTGCTTGCTTACCATCTACCTCATTCTCTAGACTATAAGATCCAGGAGAGCAGGCTCACCTCTTATATTTATTACCACACATCCAGTATTTGCCAGACAACTGATACATAATGTCCCATAAGCATTTATATATATATATATATATATATATATATATATGTATTTGTCAATGGACCTTTATTTCATTTATTTATTTATATGTGGTGCTGAGAATCAAACCCAGTGCCTCACACATGTGAGGCAAGCACTCTACCACTGAGCCACAACCCCAGCCCAAGCATTTTTGAATGAATGAATCAAAAGCATCTTTATAGTAGTAGTTGTATTTACATTTTTAAAATATTTTAGGTGACATTAATTTCTTTCTTTCCCATTAAGAACAGTTCCTAATTTTTCTTTATAAATATTGTGGCCTCCTATGGAGACCATGTAACTTTTTTCTTTTTTTGGTTCCTGGGATTGAACTCAGATGCACTAAACCACTGAGCCACATCCCCAGCCCTTTTTATATTTTATTCAGAGATGGGGTCTCACAGAGTTGCTTAGGGCCTTGCCTAGTGGCTGACGCTGGCTTTGAACCTGAAATCCAATTGCCTCAGCCTCATGAGCCTCTTGGATTACATGTGTATGTTACTGGGCCTGGCCCATGTAGACTTTTGTGCATATTTAGCTGTTAGTAAAAAAAAGAAAAACACTAAAGGTACAATGTGAAATGATTATGAAATTATTTATTTTCTAATCTGTTGTCCAGTTAATTAAATGCTTAGTTGCACTGAGGAGAAATAAAAGGGCATATGTGGGGCTAGTGCTGTGGCTCAGTGGCAGAGTGCTTGCTTAACATGTGAGACACTGAATTTGATCCTCAGCACTGCATTAAATAAATAAATAAATAAATATTGTGTTCATCTACAGCTAAAAAGTTTTTTAAGAAAGTCTAGTTTTAAAAAAAGAAAAGGGACCGGGCACGGTGGTGCAAGCCTGTAATCCCAGCACTTAGGGAGGCTGAGACAGGAGGATCGCGAGTTCAAAGCCAGCCTCAGCAATGGCGAGGAGCTAAGCAACTCAGTGAGACCCTGTCTCTACATAAAACACAAAATAGGGCTGGGGATGTGGCTCACTGGTCGAGTGCCCCTGAATTCAATCTCTAGTACCAAAAAAGAAAAAAGAAAAGGGCACATTGATAACTAGGTTTTTTTTCCTTCTAATATGATTTATACCATGAATGAATAATCTAGGAGTTACTTTAGGGTGTGAGCATTTGTACCCCATGCAAGTGTTTTGGCAGTTTTTATTGTCTTCAATAAAGCATTAGCCTCACATATGTAAAACTTCAGTTGCTACCAGGCTTGCTTGCCTGTAATCCCACTGATCCCAGCAACTCAGGAGGATGAGGCAGGAGGATAGCAGGTTCAAAGCTAGCCTCAGCAATTTAGCAAGGCCCTAAGCAACTCAGGGAGACGCTGTCTCTAATAAAGAAAGAAAAGGGCAGAGGGAGCTGAGGTTGTAGCTCAGTAGTTAGGCACCCTTGGTTTAATCCCAGGTACTAAAACAACAACAAAGAAATTAAAAAAAAAAAAAAAACAACCAAAGCAGCCTTTCTTGCTTCCTTGTCTTGTGGATGCTGGCTCTTCAGATCCTTTTCCTATTGTAGAAGGGTTCAGAGCAAATTTTTGTTATTGGCTAAAAAACATTTTTTTTAAAAGTGGTTTTAGTTCCACAGGCACCTAGGATTACTATGGGTCACAAATATCTTAATTTGGAAGTTTATCATTAAATGTAACCCAGTGCATCACATATAACATGGAATCAGCATGGTCCTTAGGGTTTTCCTAGTTAGATTTTTGAATTAAATTACCAAGAAATTTAAGTCAATTATTTCATAATAAAAAACATGTTTTGAGCCGGGCGTGGTGGCTCACGCTTGTAATCCCAGCACTTAGGGAGGCTGAGACAGGAGAATTGAGAGTTCAAAGCCAGCCTCCGCAATGGCGAGGTGCTAAGCAACTCAGTGAGACCCTGTCTCTACATAAAACTTAAAAAAATAGGGCTGAGGATGTGGCTCAGTGGTTGAACGCCCCTGAGTTCAATACCTGGTACCAAAAAAAAAAAAAAAAAAAACATGTTTTGAGCTTAAGACATAGAAACAGAGGATCTTTATTATTTTGTTGAAGTGAAGATGTCTGAGCAATGACATTGTATATTTCCCAAAATATTGGAAAATTGCCAAAATGACTATACCAATCTTAATATAATGTGCAAATAGGAAAAGTGGAGCAAACTCTAAGAAGAAGCTAAGATGTGAAAATTTCCACTCAAAAGAATCTTTCTGGTGACAGTAGTAAGTCATAAAATCAAAACATTACAAAATTCCAGATTTCGTTCATATTTCCCCTCACTTTTTTTTGTACCAGCAATTTAACACAATGGTGCTTTACTACTGAGCCACATCGCCAGCCCCAACCCTTTTTTCTTAGTATTTTCCAGGTTAAGAGGACAGGTGGTAACCTAAGATACTGGCATTGAAAATTGATAAGTCCTAATAAGAAAATGAGAGAAGGAGAGAAGCTAGACATGTAGAGAATAGTATCCTTTCTTTAGTAAGCATGTAGAATTAATTTATAATTAAGTTCTTGGGCTGAATTTTGCCTTTACCCCTCTTGCTTAAAAAAAGAGATATATTAAGCAAATCAGTCATTTAAAGCTTTGTTGAACATTGTAACCTATTTAAATGTGAAAGGGGGGAAAACGTCAGATACTTAAAAATAGCAATGTGAAAAATTATGTCCATTGAAAATTCTTCTATTGGTTTAGTAAATGGTACAGTGAAGCATTTATTGGTCATGCCAGTGAAGTTTAAATTAAGAAGAGGATGTTTATAAATCCAGGCTTTGAATTTTTTACTGTGTCTGAACAAGATTTCTTCCCTAGCTCTTTTTCAACTGACCCTACATTTGTGATTTCTTTCTTTGGTTCCTAAAGTTTCATTCATTTCAAGACCCTGAAATATGTAGTCATCTTTCACTCCTCCATCCCTTATCACTTTTCTCCTATTGTCTGTTTTTCTCACTTGTACATTGAGGGTGTGGACATACTAAACACCCAATAAATATGCTTCATTAAGTCAGTATATATCAAGTATGACCAGTATGATCTAATAAATTCCATATGCTCTTGAATATTTATTATAGAAGCCACATGTTAGGGCTGGGGATGTAGCTCCATGGTAGAGTGCTTGCCAAGCATGGGCAAGACCCTGGGTTCCATCCCAGTACTGCAAGAAAAAGAATCCACATTAGACACTTTTTGGGGTAGCTGCCAGTCAGTCAGACAATCTCTTAATTCCTCATTCTTTTCCTCTCCTTCCAAAAGAATGGGCTTGAACTTCTGCCTGAATTTATCTTCCCATATGAAACCAAAAGCAGTAACAACAAAAGACCAGATTAAATACAGGGCATAAGGTAACAAAGAACAGTGGTTCTGGGAAATAGTATGGAGACTTGGGCCTGTGCAAATAAAGGAGATAAGTCCCAAGGCCTCTCTAGCTGACTACGCAGGAGTGCTCCCAGGACACAGCTCAGAGAGGGCGATCCTAGGGGAAACCGTGTACTCAGAGTTGAGAATTCTGGAGACCATGGTGACTAGAGTTTGCAGAACAGAATTATCAAAGAAGAGAGCTGTAAAAAGAGAGATCCCCAAAGATCTGAAGGAGGATCCTCCATTCCTTCTTCTTTCCCTCTCTTTCCAAGTGGAAGTAATAATCATGTGCCTTTGTGGAAGCTCCCCAAGACTGGGGATAAAGTACTCAGTGTAGATAGGAGAAACAATGCCCACTGCTCACAGGGAATTCAGTACTTGTTCTCAGCCATGGAATGTTGGGTAGAAGACTCAGGATGATTTTGCCTGCATCCTGGGGAGTAATAAATCTTTTTTTTTTTTTAAATATTTTTTAGTTGTAGATGGATGCAATATCTTTATTTTATTTATTTATTTTTATGTGGTGCTGAGGATCGAACTCAGTGACTCACACATGCGAGGCAAACGCTCTACCACTGAGCTACAGCCCCAGCCCCGGGAGTAATAAATCTTACTGATTAATGCTGTGGACCTGCCTAACAAATCATAAAAGCAAGACCTGAAAGGCACAAACTGTTTCCAAGTAACTTCTAACTGTAACCCAGAGCAAAACTCAGGAATATTCATAGGAATACAAAAAAATATCCAACAAAGTAAAATTTAAAAATCTTAGCATCCAAAGATTACTAGGCATGCAAAAAAACAGGGAGCACAACCCATACTAAAGACAGTAATCACTTGAGACTATCCAAGGACTGATACAGATATTAGAATGACTGAAAAGGACATTAAAACAGGTTAATTAGGGGCTGAGGTGGTGGCTCAGTGGTAGAGCACTTGCCTAGCATGTGCGAGGCACTGGGTTCGAACCTTAGCACCACATAACGATGAAACAAATAAAGGCATGCTGTTCATCTACAACTATAAAAAAAAAAAAAAAATAAAACAGGTTAATTGTATTCCATCTGCTTAAAAAATTAATAAAGCTAACTTTAGCAAACTTCAGGCAGGTCAATCAGAATCTTGGATTACCAGTCATATTAATTTATAACGTTGGGGCCTACCTGTGGCAGGCCATGGGGACTAAATCAGCAGAGAATCAGAATAGCCCTGAAATGAGACAGAGGTAAGAAATAGACATGTCTTTGGTTTCTGGTAGTCTTCTGGTTTCTAGTTCTAGTCCTTCCTGAGACTAAGTTCGGCTCCACATTTGGATTTTATAAGGAACCATTCTATTTTTATAATAAATTCACCTCTTGAAGCCAGGCATGGTGGCATATGCCTATAATCCCAGCAGCTTGGGAGGCTGAGGCCAGAGGATCGTGAGTTCAAAGCTAAACTCAGCAAAAGCAAGGTGGTAAGCAACTCAATGAGACCTTGTCTCTAAATAAAATACAAAATAGGGCTGAGGATGTAGCCCAGTGGTCAAGTGTCCCTGGGTTCAATCCCCAGTAACCCCCCTCCAAAAAAATTCACCTTTCAAAACTCACCCCTTTTTGAGCTTTTTTTAAAAAAAATTTTTATATTTTTTAAATGCTTTTTAAAAAATATTAAATTTTAAATGCTTTTTTTAAAAAATGCTAAATGCTAAATGCTTTTTTTAAAAAAATATTTTTTAAAAAATATGCTAAATGCTTTTTTAAAAAAAATATTTTTCAGAAGTTTATGGACCTTGATTTTATTCACTTATTTATATGCAGTGCTGAGAATCAAACCCAGTGCCTCTCACATGCTAGGCAAGTGCTCCACCACTGAGCTACAACCCCAGCCTCTAAGTGCTCTTGGGTACTTGTAACCAAAAGAAAAAATTTAAAATGGGGCAAATCAGTTCTAAATTTTCTTTATTGCCTGTTGTGTTAGTTAGCTTTCTGTTATTGTAACAAAATACCTGAGATGATCAACTTAAAAAAAAAAGGAATGTTTTATTTTGGCTTATGGTTTCAGAGGTTTCAATTCCTGTTTGCTGGGCCCCATTGCCTTGGCGTACAGTGAGGTAGCACATCACAGTGAAGCAAGGTTTTCACCTCATGCTGGCTGGTGGCTGGGAAGCAAAGAGAGAAAGAGGGGGACCCAGCATTCCAGTATCCCTTTGAGAGGCACACCCTCATATGACCTGAAGATTTCCAACTAGGCTCACATCTTAAAAGTTCCACTACCTCCCAATAGCACCATGGGCTGAGGAGTAAGCTTTTAAAACATAGGCCTTTGAGAGACACTTACCAAACCATAGCATTTATTTTAGTAAATAATCATGCTAGCTGTCATATCTAAGAACAGAGAAAACAGCCAGGTGCCGTGGTGCACTCCTGTAATCCCAGCAACTTGGGAGGTAGAGGCAGGAGGAAGTTTAAGGCCAGCAATTTAGCAAGACTCTGTCTCAAAATAATAAAAGGCTGGGGAAGTAGCTCAGTGGTAAAGCACCTACCAGGTTCCATCTCCGGTATCAAAAAAAGAAAGAACAATCAATAAAGTAAGTTCCTTCTGAACATCTACAGTGCTTGGGCAGGGAGAAATTGTTGAAGAACAAGGAAAACAGTGACAAGTGCCTCTCGGTGTTGGTTTTGAGTCCAGTGGGGTTTGTATATGTGCTATTTGCTTTTCAGCATTCTCCACAAGGTGCCCTCTTTCAATTGTTGAAGTACTGTACTTTCAATGTGATAGATCCCAGCCTCTGATTCCTTTATAGCAAATGATTGGTTTAAACAAGTTAAATTATTAATTAATTAAATAATTAATTAATTAATTTACAGTACTGGGGATTGAACCTCAGGATGCTTTACCACTGTGCAACATCTCCAACCTTTTTTATTTTTATTTTGAGACAAGGTCTTACTAGACTGCCCAGGCTGGCCTCAAACTTGTGACTCTCCTGCCTCAACCTCTCAGACTGCTGAGATTGCAGGTCTGTGCCATTGTGCCCATCTTAAACAAGTTTTGATTCTTATTTTTCTATGTCTCTAATCTAGTAGTTTTGTTTTCCTTGTTAAAAATTTATTCAACAGGATCATACAGCATGATTTTTTGCTAATGCATATCTTAAATTCTCTGAACTGTAATTTAGAATTTCAGAAAAATCTTTGAGTATCGAACCCAAACTCTGGAGCATGCTAAGCACGGACTCTACCACTGAGCTATATCCCCAGCCCCGGAAATTCTCTTTGAAATAATTGTTCTTTTTATCCTCAATGCTCTTGTTCCTGACAAAGTATCTTGTGATTCTATTTCTTCCTTTCTGGGTGAAGTGACAGAGTTCTAAAGTCTTTTTTGAAGGTTCTGGCGATCTAAATACTGATTGGAGAGCTTTGACCTACTTAGAATGGGTCTTTGTGTGAGGGAGCATGTTTATCCCCAAGGTGACTCTGCTGCAGAATTGCCCCGTGTGAATGCGTGAATGCGTTAAAACTCAGCCACTTGCTGGATCTTTTATTACACAAACACAGGGAAGCAGCAGGCCGCCAGAAAGAAGTGAAGAAGATCGCATTGTATTTGACTTCCTTGAATTAACAAGTTTTATTCATCTCAAAAGTTTTCTACAGATTCTTCAGCAACAAGTGGACTGCATGTGTGCTCTTACTCAATACTGAGGAGTGTTGTTTTTGTTTTGTTAAATAGGTTTGTTAAATAGGTCATTCTACTCACACATGGTTTTCTTTGTATTTAATGCTTACTTAGGCATATGGCTCTAACATGAAGTATAGCAATAGAATCCTTTTAGATATTTGAAGATAAATTACCGTCATAGTTACAGTAAAGCTTAAAGTGTATATTTTGAAATGTTTTTACCTAATGTTCCATTTTCGTGACTGGCAACAGCATATCTATCAGAATATCTAGACCATTTGTTCCATCTATTCGGGGGTGGATGGAACATCTGCAGACATTTTTCCTAACCATTTTTAGTGATGCTGAGTATAAAGCCAGATGACCAAAAGGAGGCGAATTAAAACCTCTGGGCAAGGCTTTATTGGAAATACATGCTCTCGGGCTGAACTCTCCCGTCCATCAGAGTGTGTACGGGAGAATCACGTGCAAGCCTCATGGCACAGAAAATTTAAAGGGTCCCACCCAGAAAAGGAAGACTTAAGGCAGGAAGGGAAGGCCCTGAGGTAGGAAGAGGAGGTGATCTAGAGTCCAGTGTCCTCTGAGATTGGTCAGGGGATTCTGCTAAGGTCAGAGTCCTTCCAGGATGAGTCAGAAAGCATGGCAGTGCCCATACTGGATGTTCCATGTTCCTCTGCGCATGCGGCCCACGGCGGCCATGTTTGTGCAGTCTGCATTTGCCTCACTAACCTAACACTGAGTATTAATATTTAAAAAAAATTTTTTTTAGTTGTAGATGGACAAAATATCTTTCTTTCTCTCTCCTTCCTTCTTTCTTTCTTTCTTTCTTTCTTTCTTTCTTTCTTTCTTTCTTTCTTTCTTTCTTTCTCTCTTTCTCTTTCTTTCTTTCTCTCTCTCTTTCTTTCTTTCTCTCTTTCTCTCTCTTTCTCTTTCCTTCTTTCTTTCTTTCTTTCTTTCTTTCTTTCTTTCTTTCTTTCTTTCTTTCTTTCTTTCTTTCTTTCTTTTCTTTTCTTTTCTTTTCTTTCTTTCTATGTGGTGCTGAGGATCAAACCCAGTGCCTCACACATGTGAGGCAAATGCTCTACCACTGAGCTATAGCCCCAGCCCTGAGTATTAATATTTTAATGTAAGTAGGTATTTTAGTGATTCTTTTTTTGATGGTACTGGGGATTGAACCGAGGGGGCATTCTATTACTGAGCTATATCCTCAGTCTTTTTTATTTTATATATTGAAACAAGGTCACACTACATTGTCTGGGCTGTCTTGAACTTGTGATCCTCTTGCCTCAGCCTCCAGAGTTCCTGGGAGTTGTGGGCCACCATACCCAGCTAGTATTTTAGTATCTTAATGTATGTATTATAGATATTTTTTCCTTAGTACTGGGGATCAAACCAAGGGCCTCATTCTGCTAGATAATGCTGTATCACAGAGCTATATTCCTAGACCTGTTTTTCAGTATTTTAATGTAGTTGATATCTCCATAGAAATAAGTCAGTTAAAATAATAAAATAAAGCTGGGCGCAGTGGTGCATGCCTGTAATCCCAGTCCTTAGGGAGGCTGAGACAGGAGAATCACAAGTTCAAAGCCAGCTTCAGCAAAGGTGAGGTGCTAAGCAACTCTGTGAGACCTTGTCTCTATATAAAATACAAAATAGGGTTGGGGTTGTGGCTCAGTGGTCATGTACCCTTGAGTTCAATCCTTGGTACCAAAAACAAACAAACAACCCCCCCCAAACCCTACAAAACAATAATAATAAAATAAGCTGGCCTTGGTGCCGTATTTCTGTAATCTCAACTACTTAAGAGATTGAAGCAAGAGGATTGCAAGTTTGAAGCCAGCGTGAGTGATTTAAAATGAAAGTTCTCTCAAAATGAAAATAAAAAGGCCTGGGGTATAGCTCAGTGATAGAGCACCTGTCATGAGTGAGCCATGCCATTAACGTAGACCAAACACATTGTGTCTTTCCACAGTGTGAGAATTCATTGAATAACAATAAAGTCACAGATCATGCCATTTTCAGTGGTTAAAATCCACCAGATACTGTGGGTCACCTAATTAAGTCACAAGCTGGAGAATCATAGGCTCTTTTATTCCAGTCTTAACTACTAATACCTATAACACTGAAGCCACACATCATGCTTTACACAATTATGTATTTATAGGAAAGGCTAAGAAAAGTGACCACAGGGTCTCAGGAGGCTGAAGTGAGTGCAAAGGCAGAGAGCAGATACAGATAGGACTGCAGGGAGTCGCTGTAGATGGTCAACGAGATTACCAAGAACTTTTTCTGGGAGCAGAGGAACAGAACTTATTCTAGGCCAGAATCTGGAAGGATGGTGGTTTCAGAGTGTCAGCTTGGAGTGGACTGTGCATGATTGTCACAGGCAGGAGAAACTACTGTGCTGAATCCCGGAGATTCAGAGGTTCATTGTCGCAGTGATAATTTTCCTGGGCAAGGCTTGTGATGAGTGAGCAGGTGATGGGGTCAGTGTGCTGCTGTGACTGGTCCTGGGGTGCTTCTCCTTTTGTGGGTCTCAGGCAAGGGGTTTGCTTCATTTAGTTGTCTGGTGTGTTAGGAGAAGCTAATGGACCTGGGTTTCCTGATATGGTTGGGGTGTCCACATGTCCTGGTACTCCTGATTTAATTTGGAAAATTGGCACCTATATGTTTTTTTAGCTTTTTTTTTTTTAATAAATCAATTTGTGCCTAATGGTTGTGCCAGGCAGGTGGGAGTTGTTTACTTGTATAACCAAAATGTAGAGTCATTCTACCTTGGGGTTGGGCACAGCCTGAAAACTGCTGTTTTATGTGTCATGGAGTAACTCAGAGCAGGGCCCAGACTGATCTCCACAGAGCCCCTGGGTTCAGTCCCCTATACCAAAAAAATAGAAAAAAAATAATTGTAGCATGTTCTCTGTGGTCATTATCAAGACTTGAATTTGAAGATATGTGGTATTTGTTAAAATCAGACTTTTTGTGAACATTGAGGTGTTCTTATGTACCTTTAGCCTCTAGGAGGCAGCAAAGTCTAGTGTAAAATCTGTAGATTCTAAAGAAGGAAACTTAATTCTTTGTCATTTTAAGAACTTTTCATATGAAAATATTTGTCCACTGAGTCTAACTCTGGGGATGGATAAAATAACTGCTGATAGTCACAAAGTCCTTGAGAAGGATATTTTGTGATTTGTGTTACTCTCTTTGTGAGTACTTAAAAAGGAAAAGGATTTAGTATTGTGATTACTCTGGCAGTTGCCTGACAATAGGAAAGCAAAGGAGTTAATCTCCGTGAATGGGTGTTTTTCCAGTTTGCAGACCCCTTTTTCATTGGACCATCTCAGCTCTTGTGTAAATGCTCAACAAGCATTACCAAATCCTGTCATTTATAATTTGGAGCTTTCTATTTTGACTCACGTTTTTGCTAAAATACTGTTAGGTGTTAATAATCTGAATAAAATTTTAGCAAGTAAAAGAAATCTTAGCAAATATAACAGCTCACCTGCAGCTATCATTAAAAGCTATCTAAATTGGTTGAAATTCAGGAGATGTTAATTATTTTCATTGTAATTGTAATCTTGTCCTATGTAATCAGAAATGTACCCATGTGAATATTGCTGTAATGAAGATGCTAGTCATGGGTCCCAGGCTGGCAAAACTCATCCACCTGTATAAGAAATAGACAAATGATAGAAAAAGGAAAAATGAACTTCATGCAGTTTGATCAAATTGGGGAGCCTCAGTTAGATTGCTTCTCCACAGGTCCCACAAAAGCAGTTAAAATTTACAGAAACAAATGTCAGGTAATACACATATGTAGTTAGGCTGTGTCAATCAGAAAACATGTCAGTTTTAATTGCCTTGGCATCTGTCAGGCCCCTGGGGACCTTTTAGCCTCTGCTTTCTGTATGAGGAAATACAGGATGCAGAAAAACAAGTTTTCAGGAAGAGTCCCTTAATTTCAGAGGGAGTCTGTTTTATAAAGAGACCACAGGTGGACAGCTGTCGTTTTGGTTTATCTATTTTCCTTCCTTCTTCCTGTTTTCATGATGCTGAATGACTGCTACTTAGTGACTTGCATTGGAGTATTATAGTAAAAGGACATTGGCCCTTGGTTTTCCAGGAACTGGCAGTTTTAGAAAAATTTTTTTTCTGCTCAATTCTCAAAAGTAAATTCAGAAGTCAAAGGAACTGGTGGGAGAATGCTTTTTATAATCTTTGTAATGATGTTCAAATTGCTGTTGTCGTTAATTTAATTTTGATCCGTTTCAAACACTACTTCACAAAGTTTAGATCATGTCCTGACAACTTTGAATGTTCTCAGTCTAGAAAAAAACGATCAAAGTGATTAAGTGCTATACTGAAAAGCTAATGAACATTCAGAAAACTCAGATTTGCTATGTATTCTGAAGAAGTCAGCAGATCTTTTCCCACAAAGGGTGTAGTCCTTTAAAATGGAAGTCTATGTGAAGAAATAATCCGCATTTTCTTGTTGGAATGGTCTGACGAGACTTCCGTCACCTCTTTTGTATTTGAGACACAAAGGTCTCCAGTCAGCTAATGAGTTGGACTTTTTTTGCCTTTTTTTTTTTTTTTTTATAAATGCGTATTTGAATGTGCATTGTTTCTGCATTGACAGGGTGATATTTGGGACAAAACACAAATGGGACAACATGAACTGGTATAACTGATTCTCAGCTATGTGATGAGCAGGAATGAATTGAATGAAGGAATTAAATTATTTGGAAACCTTTAAATTTTAAAAATAAAAGTAAGTCTTCTCTTCTCTGCTTTCCATGTATTTCTACATTATTATTAAAAAGCTAATTAAAGGAGGCTGGGTGTGGAGCACATGCCTATAATTCCAGTGACTGGTGAGGCTGAGGATCACAAGTTTGAGGCCAGCCTCAGCAACTTAGCAAGGCCCTAAACAACTTAGCAAGACCCTGTCTCAAAATAAAAAATAAAAAGGGTTGGGGATGTGGCTCGGTGGTTAAGCACTTCTGGATTCAATTCCCTGTACTCTTTCCTCAAAAAAAAAAAACAACGTTATTTCAAGGAAATATATGCTTTCTGCTAAAGATAAATGATAACATTTATCTTTTGTTTTTTTTTTCTTTTGTTTGTTGTACTGGAGACTGAACCCAGGATCTCATGCAGGGTAGGCAAGCTCTTTACCACTGCGCTACATCCCCAGCCCTTTTTAGTTATTTATTAAGATAGGGTCTTGCTAAACTGCTCAGGGTGGCCAGGAACCTGTGATCCTCCTGCCTCAGTCTCCTGAGTAGCAGGGATTACAGGCATGTACCACTGCACCTGGCACAAAACAAAACAAAACAACCCCCCCCCCAAAAAAAAACTATAGTTCTAATTATTCTATTTTGATATTGTTATAGTGTGGTTATTTTTGTTTTGTTTTAAACTAGAAATCAGTTGCATGGAAATCATTGTGGGACATATATTTTAGCCAAAGTATGCCTAGTCTTATTTTGTCTATCTATATCAGGATTGATACACATGAAATAATAGTGCCTAGTTCTGTTTTGATCCCCATCCCCCCACTGGGACTTGAACCCAGGTGCATTCTACCACTGAGCTACATCCCCATCCCTTTCTTTTGAGGCAGGGTCTTGCTAAGTTGCTGAATCTGGTCTTAAACTTGCAATCTCCCTCCTGAGTCACTGTAATTGTAGGTGTAATTGTAGGCAGCACCATCCTGGGTTTGTATGATCCTCTTTAAGGTGGGGAACTGTGGTAACTAGAGCATTTTTCTTACTGCTTACGATTATCCTCGTTTTGGAGATAGTCTGTCCAATGTGTGCCACAAATATTTCTCATAAGCACACCATAGTGTTTGTAGAGTGTAGGGGAAATTTTTAATATCTAAACACTAGGGTCTTCTGCAAGAAAAGACAATCTGTGCTTGGTTTGTTGATGTCATGAAGAATAATATGTTGTTACAGTATTTGGTGAACTTCAGAACATCTTCAGTGGACCTAACACATATTTGTGTTTTGTAGGTGTATGTTTACTGTGTGAGTATGTATGGATCTGTTTACTAGACTCTTTATTAAAATGGTCAGCATGTTAGGCACTATTAAAACTATTATTGTTAATTATGCCCAGAACATCATGTGACATATACACATAGAATGTAAATTGCAGGAGAAACCAGACACGGCATTATAGGGCTGAAAGGAACTTTGGAGACTGTGTAGTGTCTTGGTCTTCCAGCTCTGCTCCCAGGAGCTGGATGAGAAGTTCTGCTACTCAAATTAAATAATGGTAATTAGCAATGAAATAATAAGTTTGTTTTTCTTTCTGTCCATTGTATAGTGACTAGAACTTCCTCATTTCAAATTTTTAAATTCAATTTTTTAAGAAAACTTTCATCACCACTTCCTAACTTACATGGGAGTATTGAGTTCAAGGTGAAATAACAGGTACAAGTGAATATAAATTAACAGGGAAAACAAATAGTTGTGTGTGTGTGTGTGTGTATGTGTGTCCCCTTACGTGCTGTGACTGTGATCTTTAAAAAAGTTATATATATATAAAAGTTATATAAAAACCATATATATAAAATGTTACATAAAAACCTCATATATATATATATATATATGGTTGTATTTTCTGCTTATAAGATTTCCCTGTGAGCTAGGCGTGGTGGTACATGCCTATAATCATAGCATTTTGGGAGGCTGAGACAGGAGAATCACCCATTCAAAGCCGAATCACCCGTTCAAAGCCAGTCTCGGCAACGGTGAGGCACTAAGCAATGCAGTGAGACCCTGTCTCTACATAAAACACAAAATAGGGCTGAGGATGTGGCTCAGTGGTCGAGTACCCCTGAGTTCAATCTCCAGGACCAAAAAAAAAAAATTTCCCTGTGTGTGAAAGGACTAAACTTAGTAGATTGATATGTTTCTCACAAGAACATGCTCTTCAAAGAGCATTGTGATTTTTTAAGTGCTCTATCACCCAAGCAGTTATTGGAACTAATGATTTAGTCTACTATTCTCACTTACCAATGAGGCCCAGAGTGATTCAATGACTTTTTTAAGGTTGCCTGACAAATAATGATAGGGTCAGGGCAGTATTATATGGCTTTTAACTTTACTTTCATTGTTCTAGATTTAACAGTAATACTTAATACTTCACAGATACAACTGTATTTGGAGAGAGCTTTTTTGTTTGTTTTTGGTACTGGGAATTGAACCCAGGGGCAATGAACCACCAAGCCACATCCCTAGCCCTTTTAAAAATTTTTTATTTTGAGACAGAGTCTCACTAAGTTGTTTAGGGCCTAGCTAAATTGCTAAGGCTGGCTTTGAACTTGCAATCCTCCTGGCTCAGACACCTGAGCTGCTGGGGTTACAAGTGTGCACCACTGCGCCAGCAAGAGAGGGCATCTTTGAGCCAGGCGTGGTGGCACGTGCCTGTAATCCCAGCATTTAGGGAGGCTGAGACAGGAGAATTGTGAGTTCAAAGCCAGCCTCAGCAATGGTGAAGTGCTAAGCAACTCAGTTAGACTCTGTCTCTACATAAAACACAAAATAGGGCTGGGGATGTGGCTCAGTGGTCGATTGCCCCTGAGTTCAATCCCCGGTGCCAAAAAAAAAAGAGAGGGCATTTTTGTTTGGGAAGTGCTCTTCCATTGTGTTAGCTTTCCATCACTGTGACAAAATACTTGAGATAATCAGCTTATAAGGGGGAAAGGTTTATTTTGGCTCACAATTTTGGGGTTTCAGTCCATAGTTGTTTGGCTCCATTGTTCTGAGACCTCCACTGTTTTGAGGTTAGAACATCATGGCAGGAAGTTTGTAGTAAAGCTACTTACCTCATGGCAGCCAGGAAACAAAGAGAGGAAGAGGACAGTGTCTCAGTAGCCCCTTCAGGGGCATGCCTGCAGTGATCTAACTTCCTTCCACTAGGTGAGCCTCCTGAAGTTTCCACCACCTCCCAACACCACCACAGGCTGGCAGCCAAGTGTACAACACACAAGACTTTGGAAGGACACCTAGATCCACACTGTAGCGTCCATTGTTCAGCAATATAGTCCTCATTTTTACAGATGAGGAAACAGTTCATGGAGTTTAAGTCATCTGCCTCAAGTTTCTCTAGTTGTAACTTTCTCTAGTAGCCAGGTCTTGTAGTGGAATTGTTAATTCTTCACGTTATTGGCTCTGAGTAGGAGGGAAATTGTGAACAGAGTATAGTGATTGATCTTCACAGATCTCTTGAGTTGTGAGAGATGTAATCTCACGAGACATACAATTTATTGAGGATTTGGAAAGCGGGAGGAATTGGACCAGCAGATGCTTATTTGGAAAAGAATATTGATTTGTTGGTGAATTGTGGTTTTGGGGGAATATTTGAATACAGCTGTTTATAGGTTAATGAAACATAAAGTTAAGCCATTTAACATGCTTCTGTATCTGGATTTATCTCCTTCAAAAATAAAGATTTAAAAGGAAAAGTAAATATATTTTTCTTTTTTATTTAGAGACAGGGCCTTGCTAAGTTGCTTTGGGCCTCACTAAGTTGATGAGACTGGCTTTGAACTCACAGTCTTCCTGCCTCAGCCTCCTGAGCTTCTGCATTGTGAAATCTAAGTGTTTTGGGGGTGGGGGTATGGCTCAGTGGCAGAAGTTGTATGTCTCTTGCACAAGACCTGTGTTCAATTGCCAGCACCTCTCAAGAAGTCTCAAAGTGTTTCAAAATAGGTATTTATTTTGAAATAAATCAGACTAGCTTAGATCATTATGAGGAAAACATTGATTATATAGCTAACAAAATATTCACAAACTGTTTTCCTTCTATGACTTTTCTGTTCTTTGCATTCTTATTTTGGTATTATTTAAAAGAGAGAGTTCTCATTTTCTAAACACATGCTCATGATTATCACCCCCATAGTGTCTGGCTGCTGGTGTCCAGGTAGTTTCTGAGACTTAGAGATTCAAGGTGGATATCATCACAGTAGTGTGTTGTGTGTGTACTTTTCGTTATCTATATTCTACTTACACTAAAAGTTGGAAAAATAAACACCCAAGGAGCAACTGTCTCTTTAGTGATTAAAACTTGTATTAGCCGGGCACGGTGGTGCAAGCCTATAATCCCAGCACTTAGGGAGGCTGAGACAGGAGCATCGCGAGTTCAAAGCTACCCTCAGCAATGGCGAGGCGCTAAGCAACTCAGTGAGGCCCTGTCTCTACGTAAAACACAAAATAGGGCTGAGGATGTGGCTCAGTGGTCGAGTGCCCCTGAGTTCAATCTCCATTACCAAAAAAAAAAAAAACAAAAACCTTGTATTGAAAATGTCATTATGACAAATCTGCAAATGCTATCAGGATATAGATGAAGTGATCTAGACGCCCTGGAGAAAAGCAGCTTGAGTCTTTTCAGGACAGTTTGCAGAGTGGAAATGGTGACGTTTGGACTGGGTTCCTGATGGACTAGTAAGAGGGCGTCCACTCTGGAATACAGGGGGGTGAACATATTGTGGGAAGGGAGTGGCACTCCCATCCACAAAGAGCTGAGAAACTTTCCTGGACCTCCGGTTTTACAGTCCTTTGTGTAAATCTTCATTACAGTACTTTCTACATTATGCTGGGATTTTATTTACTCAGTGATAATTGTGAAGACTTGGGAGCCCAAGCCTTTGAGAGCCAGGGCCAGGACTTGTTTCTTTTCCCCAAGGTTTTGTCTGTTATAAGAGCCATTAAATGCTTGCTGAATGAATGAAGTTGTGAAAGACCATGTTCAGGAAGCATCTAGCAATTTGATGAGGCTCTGGAATAAGGCACCAAGTAGGCATTTGAGCTGGGAGCATGTGAGTTTGGAGCGAGACTTTGCCTATATCATAGGCCTTTTATAGTCACTTGACAGATAATGGTAGAGTCAGGTTGGGTGATGTGGCTACTAACTTTACTTCCATTGGTTTTTATGCCATGCTAATGAGTTTGTGTTTACCCTGTTCAGAGAGTAGTGCCCTTGAGGATTTGGGAAGGGAGAATAGGTTAAAATGATCAGATTTATAATTCAGAAAGGTAACAATTGTAAGCAGTACGGAAGATAGACTGTAGAGGGAAAGAGGCTGACGTTAGCTAGGAAGCTGTTCCAAGTTTAAGGGCATGTACGGTGTAGCGTATGTACATGCTAGGGGATACGCAAGACAACCCAGACGTTGGGAGGAAAATGTTAGAACTTAAAAATGCAACAAGCTATAATAACATATATGTTGAGAAATTGCCTTTTTGACACAAGTACACCGATGGTGACTTCCTGGTCTGAATGTCATATTGTCACATCCAGGAGGTAGGTAGGATTTCCTGAAAGAGTAAGAATCCCATAATTCAGGGGTGGGATTGCTTCTTGCTGCTTTGCTTTTAGCATTTTGCTAAACACTGCAGTTCAGATGTGCTTTGTTTAGTGGATTTATGAAACAACTTGTCTAGCTTTAAACTCAAAATGCTATGTGAGTGTAAAAGTGTTCTCTGAAATCAGTTTTGAAGATAAGGCTAACAATACAAGTAAAGAACAAGTAAACAGTAGGGCTTCTACTCCGAACTTTGAGTCATATGATGATGCAAAAGCAGCGACTGACCAGACAGGACAATGAAGTGACCTAAATCAAATCACATCAGAGTTATCACAAAGATCCTTTGAAGTCTGAATTCACGTCCACCATTGTTAAGTATGAACTTCAACTCTAGTTTCATAATGCCTGTGATGTTAGCTAATATTATGAACTCAGTATTTAAAACTGCTCTCCATTTTATCTTCTTTAATCTTATTTAGTCCTATTCTTGTGTGTCAAAATGTTAGTAGACTAGTACATGTATAGAATTAATAAATGGAGAGAATGCAGAGAAAAAAGTGTCAGTGGGTTGCATGATGAAAAATTTAATTTGAGATGACTGATCTAGACAAAGATGCTAATAAAGCAAAGAGGGGATGGTCAATTGAGGATCTATTCAAATACTTAGTAAAAAGTGACTGTGTAGCTGCGCGTGGTGATGAATGCTTACAATCCCACCAACTCAGGAGTCTGAAACAGGAGGTTCACAAGTTCCAGGCCAGCCTTGGCAACTTAGCCAGATCCTGTCTCAAAATAAAAAATAAAATGAGATGGATGTAGCTTAGTGGTAAAGCAGCCCTGGGTTTAATCCCCAGTACTGGGGAGGGAAAAAAAAAGGGCCTCTGTGGTTTCCTTTGCATATGTTATGTGATATATTTACACTAATTTTATAAATTAAAAATGTCGTTTTATAATCAGCAAAACTGAGACTTGAGAAAGTGCAATAACCTGCCCAAGATCCCAGTTATTCAGTGTTTCAGCCTAGGGAGTACTAAGCTTTTTCTACATAATGTTTCTATTGAACTAACCAGGCATTTGAAAATGCCATTAGCTAAGATAAAGAACACAAGAAACTGATTTTCTCCAGTAGATTACTGGTTACATTTTTTATAAGATTATATTAAGCCTACCAAGACCTCTGATAGATGCATTGATTTGTGTTATTTTTTCTGTGTCTGGGCTCCATATCTTATTCTTCATGTTCACAGTTAGTATTGAGTCTTCTAAATTTGTGTTTGATAATAGAATATTCAGTTAGGAGAAGAATATTTTTTCTTTTTGGAAAGTATCATATTTTGAATCAGGGCATATGGAGAGAGCCATAACTAATCAAGCAATTAAACTGGCATAGTTACAAACTTTTCTGATCCCCCCCGCCCCCCGCAGTTTTGGACAAAGGTTTTTGTGGTCCTTCATGATTCTTGGTATCTCCAGGCTAGTAACAAAAGTTTTCAAATGATTTCTTCAGTCTTTAGAAGCTCACAAGCTGAAGAAAATGCCACAATTTAGTAGTAACATTTCCATTTATTTGTCTGTTTCTCTACTTCTTTTGACATCTTTTTGCCAGGTAATTTATTTTTATCTTCTGTGAAATTTAGCAGGAATTCGAGTCCACATATTTTCAGAGTGCTGAGAAATGCCATAAAGCAACAGAAACCTTCCTGGGAGGATTTCAAGAATGTCGTGCATTTTTAAAAATGGGAGTCTGAGCTGGGCCTCTGTATTGCACAGTTTATGTCTTATGAATATTCTTTTTTTTCATCTTTGTAAAGATTTAAACTGTGACTTTTTTATTTATGGATTTAGTTTGGTTTCTGCCTATTAGGTGGTTTATAGCAAGGAAGCACAGCCCTTATGTAACAGTCAAGTTGGGAGAGAGAATTTCCATTCTGGTGTGGCAACCTCACATGCCCTCTCAGCTTATCTCAATTTTTGCCTTTTCTGGTGGGTGTCAAATACAGTGGTGTATGCAAAACTTCTATCCCAATGTCCAGTGCACAGGTAAAGTCTCAGTAACTAATTACTATAATTCCATTATCTTCTATCCCTGACTTTTTTTTTTTGGTTCTATGCAATTAACTTTCATTATCATTCTCTCCAGGGTTTTCTGACCTTTTACATCTGTGCACTGACTTTTTGCCTTCTCTTATTCCTGAGGAACTTACTACGATCTGTTTTTTTTTAGAACTAAACTTGATTTTTGTTTAAGTACATTTGCAACTATTTCTAAAAACAGAAGAGGAAGAAGACGACGAGGATGACTCGAAGACTAGAGGTAGTTTATGAGACCCCGCTTAGCTTCTCCCCTCTCCTCATCAATTGTTGGGAGAAAGTAGGAGGAGGATGGTTGGAAGGGAAAGAGGGAAGGAATGTCACTAACACTTGCCAGGCACAGTTTTTGGCTGTTTAGTAAACATTATGGGATATTTTATCCTCAGTTCACATTGAAGGAAATAGGGCCTCAGAGAATTTAAGTAATAGGCTTTTCAGAGTTATACCCCTAATAACTGATGGAGTAGGAGTTCCATACCATGATCACTATGGAATTCCCACTTTGTCATTATGTACTATTGATTGAATTTTATCATTATTATTTTTTAAATAGTAAGCATTTCTGGTGCTTAGTTTTACATAAGGGCAGGAGTCTCTGTTGTAAAGAAAACAGGAAGGAAAAAGCTCTGACCAGGTTGGGACAGAAAACTGAAGAGTTACATGAAGTAGTGATGAGTATCCTCAGGGCCCCTGAGCATGTCTAGGTTCCAGGTTTTATATATTGTATTGTATGTTAGATTATGAATGCCCTTTATTTTGTTCCAGAGTTGTGCAGCACAGTGGCCTTGAATCTAACACCTGGATAAAGTCAAAGATGAAAACATTTTTTACTTGCATGGGTCTTTAAGACTATTTAAAGGTGGGTGCAGTGGCACATGCCTGTAATCCCAGCTACTTGGGAGGTTGAGGCAAGAGGATTGCAAGTTCAAGGCCAGTCTCAGCAATTTAGTGAGACCCTATCTTAAAAGTAAAAATTAAAAACAGCTTGGGCCATAAAATACTGACCTTTTAAAAACAACCAAACAAAAAAACCCAACCAACCAAACAAAAAAAACCCCAAAACAAAAAAACAATTGGGGGGCTGGGATTGTAGCTCAGTGATAGAGCGCTTGCCTCATATGCGTAAGGCACTGGGTTCGATTCTCAGCACCACATAAAAATGAATGAAGATATTTAAAAAAAACAGCTTGGAGTGTAGCTGAGTGGTAGAGTACTTGCCTAACATGTGCAAGGCCCTGCATTCAACCTCCAGCACCACAAAAATAAATAAATAGATAGATAGATAGATAGATAGATAGATTTTACCATTTTAAAAAATATTATTCAATGTAGGGGCTTCTGCTGTGCTGGCTTCTCTGGAAATGAGGTTTCTTGTCATGAAGACAAGTTTTGAGAGGAAGAATGAAAACCAAGCAGTGGGTCCCTATCTCTTGGCTCCTTCCTGTCTGGTACCTGAGGAAAGCACTTAGTTGGCTCAGGGAATGAAAGGCAGTCTCTTGAATGCTAGGAGGCAATATTTGATCTGTAGTCTTGTGAATCCTGCTGCCACTAGGTGGCAACAGAGAGGCAAGAAATCTAGGCAGACTGTGAGATTAGAGAGCCTGGTCAGCCAAACCTTCAGAGGTGGAAGATAGAGTAGCTAGTCAGGGTGCCCCAGGAAAAGAATGTATGCCCTAGACTTTATTTCTGCGCCACTTAGTTTTGTTCTACGTCTGGTGAAAGAATTATTTTCTAGGATTTTTTTTTTGGGGGGGAGGGTACTGGGGATTGAATCAAAGGGAGGCTTTACTACTTAGCTGTATCTGTAGCTTCTCTCTTTTTTTTTTTCTTTTGAGACTGGGTCTCACTGAGTTGCTGAGGATTTCACTGAGTAGCTGAGGCTGGCCTCAAACTTGGCGATTTTGCCTCAGCCACCCAGGTTGCTGGTATTACAGGTGTGCCCCACCAAACCCAGCAAGGATATATCATCTTAAAGGCATGAATCTTACAACTCTAGGTGTTGGAAAATTTGCAAATCTAAAGGTGGTAAGGCATTGTTATTCTTATTTTGTAGATGCACAAATGGGGGTGGGGCATAGAACTTGTCTTTCCCAGGATCTGACAACTAATTACTGGTCAGTCTTGTTTCTTGAGTTACATACAGTTCTGTGGCAACTGAGATATTGCTTCAGGTGTAATCTGTTTATGGAAAAAGTTAGAAACTGGAAGATGTTCTGGATTTTATCTCCTGGTTACCTGTAATTCTAAATGTAGACCCTTATAAAGCTCAAACCAGATACTGCTGGTCGATAGGTGTTAGTGACCATACCAGTATCTGGTTTGTGTTCATAAGAAAACAACCTTCATCACTCAAAATGCAGAACTATAAAGTCATAGCATTTATCACATTGGGTTGTGTAGAGTAATGAGCAAAACCTTAGCTAGCGCCATATCTGGAATTCACAGATATTTTTTCCCTCTGCACCCGCTCTCTCCCTAATGATTGTTTTCTTATTTGTCTCTTGTCTTGAAAACATATTAGCAATCTGGGTTTATTAGTAATCAGTTGTAACCAATGTACTGAAGTGGGAAGAAAAACTTTCCATTCCATAGTCCAGCCTTTTAAACTGTCTTCTTTTCTTTGTCATGGTGATGAACTTTTGCAAAGAAGTGTTACTGGGGAAACTGAATGTTAAGGTTTGCCACTTGGTTCCAGGAGGGCAGTCAGTGACTGTGCTTTAGAACCGTGGCTTTCCAACTTTACACACAGCCTTGCCCAAGGCTGTGCGCGTGCATGTGAGTACATATGTGTCTGAAACACAACTTACCCTTTCTGGGTGCATATACACTCTCGTGTTTCATTATCAGATCCACTAATGAAATGAAACCACAATATGAAACACTTCTTGCCTTAGAGAAAAAGAAAAGAAGACATTCTTTCTTTTTAGTTTTTTGTCTTAACCAAAGATCTTCCAGGTTGGCAACATCTAAGGGCCAAATTCAATTTGAGAAGTTTATGCCTCTTGAAATATGTCTGGTTGGCGCTTCAGATAATGCTCTAAGGGCACTGTAATTTCCATCTCCTCACTCCTTGTTTACTTGGGCCACAGCTATGATACAAGGCAGTGAGAACAGAAGAAAATGCAGCACAAGTACTGTGAATCACAGCTGATGTGTTTTGCTGAGTCTCTTACTCACCCTGTATTGCCTTTGTGGGGAGATTTTAACCTAATTCTTGCAATTCCTGGATCAGTGGGCTTGTGTTAACTCACATCACTTAGAGAATATACTTGAGACAACTTTAGAAATTCAAGTGTGAACTCTTGAATAAAAATGCTGCTGCTTTCTCAGATGCCACCTGAATAGGGTCGTCAATGTGCTACCTTCTCGGTCATAGCTTGGTATGTTTGATCTCATTTGCTCTTTAGAGACAAGCCTGGAAGAGAAAGAATAGAATTGTCTTCTTCCATCAGAACAGTGACTACGAATAAGCAAATGAAACCCAAAAGTTCAGATGGCTGATTCTAAGTCACATAGCTCAAAAGAAAGAGCAAAGCTTTCACTCAGGTCTGCCTTTTTCTAAAATGTTGAAACAAAATGTCCTTCCCTATGTAATTAAAATGCCAATGTTGTTGTGGATTAAAACACTCTTTGGGCAACAAGTTAGTTTAAATAGTATGTAGCCTAGGAATGTATCATTCAAGTATCATCATTTAAACATCAGTAATCCATTCTGTTTGACTTTGCATGGCAGTTACCTCAGGCATGCGCTGAGGAGGAGCATTGGTACAGTATTTCTCTTCTCGGTGCAGCAAATCTGGAAGCATCTCAGTCTTACCATCTGTCTTACTGTTTTTGTTCTGAAAACTTGTGAAGTAGGTGGGGCAGGTGGTGTCATTGGTAGCACTGAAGTTTGAAAGGGTTGTGTGAGAATGGGAACAGGAACTCAGGCTTATCACCACCCGCCCACTTCCCCACAGAGCAGTGGCGCCCTGGCAGAGTAATAGAATGTGGGCAATAAAGACCTGAGGTCAAAAATGGCAAAGAGACCACACAGTGTCTTTGCTACTCAGGTTTACCATGTAGCCACGTGAAGACCATTTTGTTAGTGTTCTATAAAATGATCCCAGAAGGAATTTGTCCTTTCAAGATACTTCATTCACATAGCCATTATGGAAGCATTTCAACAAGTGGAAATATTCTTTGAGCTTTGATTTCCTTTTGCTTCCAAGTTTCTTTTAGTTTTAGCTAAGCACTTATTTGCATATGACCCAATGGTACATGCTATGTATTTGAACACTGGATTAGGCATCTTTTTTGTTGTTGTTGTTTTTAAAGTGTGTTTGGCCTCATCTAGCTGAAATTCATGATCCTACAAGAGATTAAGAAAACAAACACAATGCAAGTAGCGTGTTTAGTCTTGATCATCGAAAGGCTGCTTAAACAATAATGAAAGCATAAGAATGGATAAAGTTTATTGAGAACTTCCTATATGTCAGATAGTGTTCAAAGTGTTTTTCCCATTTTGTCACATAAAGCATGGTCAAACCCCAGTGAAAGTAGATACTGTTATTATTCCAAGTTTTATATGTGAGGAAACCAAGGCACAGAGTTTAACTTAATATTAAGGGTCATGTTTTCCTAAGTGGTAGAATAAATTCAATGTGACTTGACATCCTGGGCTTTTAATAACTATCTACTGCCTCTCTATGCAAAAGAAATAGGTCTTAATTATAGTCGTATCACTAATTTACAGTCTGAGTTAGTACAAGTCACTTCATCTCTTTTTGGCTGTTTCCTCTTCTCTAAGTAGAATAATTATCTAGGTTCTGCCTACAACTCCAATTTGAGATAAGGATTAAAGCCAGAGAAGAGTAGTGGTGATGGAGTGGGGAAATATTGTGGAAATGAGAGGAAAGTGAGAGATGATAAAAACAAGAGGAAGTGGATTTTTAAATGTGCATGGGCAAGGGATTCTTCTGAAGGTTGGTGAGAGAGATGTCATTGGTTCCAGGGACCCATGGGAAGGTGAGTGGGAGGGACCCAAACGTCTGCTTAGCCAGGCTTAGCCAGGCTTAGCCAGGCAGAGCTTTGGTGAGGGGATGGTAATTGGATAGAGAAGCTTCACGACTGTTTGGGTTGGTCACTGGTAATATGGAGGCATTTTGGACAAGTGCAAAGGACTCATCATTCACAGTGGAAAATGATCACATCACACACTGAATCAGAGGTCACTGTACTCTCCACCACTGCCTGGTGTCCTCCCCTCCCCTCTTTCCTCTCCAGTGACCTCAGCAGGTCATTGCTGAGGTCTAATTGCATGTTTTTGAGTTTCAAGAGGAGAGAATGAATTGCCTCCAAAACTCATTCCTCTTAGAATCTCATAGGTAAGGGATATTAAGAGGTCCCTAGCTGTGGCCATTCTAGGGGTAGTCCTGCAAACCATGCTGCTTGAGAGCACCTTGACCGGAAGAAAGGTTAGTCTGGAGAGGCCATTTGTTCCTTATTGAGTAACTCCTCCTGTGTAGAAGTTAAACTGCCTGGTAGCCAGGTTATGACCTTCCAAGGGAGACCCACTGTATTAGTCAGAATTCTCCATAGAAATAGAACTGACAGGGTGGTGTGGTGTGTGTGTGTGTTTATTATAAGGAATCAGCTCATAGGATTATGGAAGCTGGCAAGTCTGCCGTGTGGGCTAGTGGACTCAAGACCCAGGAGACCCAGTGGTATGAACTGAGGCCAGAGGGGTCTGCTGGATAATTCCTTCCTCTTCTGGAGGTTGGTCTTTCTGTTTTGTTCAGGCCTTCAGCTGATGTTCATTCATCCAAGCACTGTCCAAGTTGACACATGAAATTAACCATCAGCCCTCCCTACAAGACGTGCTGCAGGCAAGGCCTCTATAGAGGATATCACCCAAACCCAGAACTTCTCTCAGAGCCCAGCATCTCAACTAAATATACTTTATTAAATAGAAATCTTAAAACCTACTTGACTCACTAAACTAATAGATAAGAAAGCACTTGAAGCCAGGTGCAGTGGCACACACTTGTAATCTCAGCACTTTGGGAGGCTGAGACAGGAGAGTCATGAGTTCAAAGCCAGCCTCAGCAACGACGAGGCGCTAAACAACTCAGTGAGACCCTAACACAAAATAGGGCTGGGGATGTGGCTCAGTGGTCGAGTGCCCCTGAGTTCAATCCCTGGTATTAACAACAACAACAACAAAAAGACAGCACTTGAGGTGTTCCAAAGCAGACACGAATGCAAGCAATTGAGGGGAATATTGAGTCAAGAGGGTGTGGGTGGAGTTCAGTGTAACTGTGACTGTCACCTGTCATGAGGATTATGGTTTGGCAAGAGAACAATAACCCTTTCTTCTTTTTTGTGCCTGGAATGTACTTACTAAACACAGTGCAGTGGGACCTTCCTAGAGCCTTCTCTTAGATCTTCAGGGAAACCCCACCTGCATTCTGGTGGAGAAGGGCATGGAGCACCTGGGGAACCTCCTCATCCTTGGAGAATTCCTACCTCCTTCCCCAGCTGCTGGCTCTTCAGAGTTGAAGAACTGGAAAGATAAAATACATAATTGAAGTTTCCATAGCAACTATCATTTGGACCATATTATCTCATATAAACCTGGTAGAATCTAATGAATCTGAGGGGTGCTTATGTTGCTACTCATGCTTTGATAGAGCAACCACCATTTTAAGTCTTTAAGTGTAGGACTTAGTGTAGTGCTTTGCGCATAGTTGCTTATTAAATATGTGATTGAAAGGAAATTTTATGGGACTGGGGCTTAGCTCAATGATAGAGTGTTTGCCTAGCAGGGGGGAGGCTCTGGGTTTAATCTCTAGTACCACCCAAAACAAAACATAAACATATGTTTATGATGATGTTATAAAGTCATTCTTTATAACTTAGATTTTTACTTTATTTTAGAGAGCAAGTCTTCAACTTGCCAAAGAGGTGGTGTGTTTCTTCCTCTGTGATCTCATAGAGCAGAATGTTCATTAATTAAAATAGATGCCCTTTTCTAGGAAACAGCTCATGTAGCAAGCAGCCTCTGACCCTGTTCTAAAAACAGACCTGAGCTGCTTGATGCTGAGAGAACAGTGAACATTGAAGCTGTGTGAGAAGCACAGGTAAAAACATCCTGTATTTTAGGAGGATCTGTGTGCCTTTCCATGAATGTTTCCCTGGTTATAAAAGTCATATGTGCTTCATATATGTTATGTAGAAAATGAAATTCTCACCCACACTGTGGTGTCTATTTAGCCTGATGGTTTCTATCAGATCTTTTTGTTTTTGCAGTACTGGGGATCAAATGCAAGGACCTGCTTATGCTAGGCAAGTGCTATACCCCTGAGCCATATCCTCAGCCCTGCCAGGGTTTTTTCTATGTGTGTATATACAGCATATACTTATTTTAAAAATAGAATTGTCTATTTTTTCAACTTAGTTGTTCACTTATTTATATATTTTAGGAAATTTCCACATGAATCTTGCAAAATTCCCTTTATTTACTGTGTTTTTAAAGATATTTTAATAATATTTTACTCTATTGCTATACTGTGGTTTGTTTAAACCAGTTCCTTAGTAGATGCACGAGTTGGTAGCCTTTTATTTAAAAACTGTTTTTTCCTTGAAAAATCATTGTTTATAGAGCAGATATACTTCTTATTGAACAGAGTTACCATATATAATGTTAACAGTGTAGTATTGAGAATTTACTGTGTGTCTGGTACTTTTCCAAGAACTAGCCTGTGAAAATTATAAGCATAGATCACAGTCATATGAGGGAGTTGCTGTAATCATTTCTGTTCTAGGAATACAAAAGCCTCTGAGCTCTCTTATGCTGTTTAGGCCATCATAGGAGGTCCCAAAAGACAGGGGTGAATAGCTCAGACATGTGAGGACCCCTAAATCCAAAGAAGCACACAGGACAGTGGCTCCCTCTGTACAAGAGAAAGAAGGGTTTACAAGTTCTTATTGGAGTTAGGCTTGTTAAGAATCCTTGCTGGTTGCCATAGTAACAGGTGAAGACCTTCCTTCTGATGACCTTGAGGATTCCTGTCCTGCTTGGTTGTTCTCACATGTCATTTGGCATCTGTGTGTCCCTTGCTGACTTCTTAATTCTGTTATAAGTTTACCTGATACACAGGTCCTTTCCTCAGAATTGTCTGTAGCCCTAGAGTGACTTACCAGGCACTGAGGGATGTCAGCTAATGCTGAGATTGGTCATCCTTGGTCTGATCTCCCTGATGGCCCTGTGTAAGTTAGCTGCTGCTCATTGTTTTCTGCTAAACATGGAAAGTCTTAATTTTTTTTTTTTTTTAAAGAGACAAGATCTCACTATTTGCCCAGCTGGCCCTGAGCTCTTGGGCTCAAATGATCCTCTTGCCTCAGCCTGCCAAGTATTTAGGACTACAGGTATGAACCTTTTGCA
>CM053403.1:70854193-70889655 GCA_028644305.1 Xerus rutilus | reverse complement strand
ATGTGCAACTGTGTCTAGATTTGTAGGGGAGGACAAAACAGATGGCCACAGAAGTTGCTTCTGCTTTCACTCATTAACTGGAACCATGTATTGGGTTTGCTCATACAGGACAGTAAATGGCTTCCTGAATTTTCTAAGCACTTAGGTTTAAGTAAATTTCTCTCTATTTAATTTGGAGTTCTATTTTTAAAAAAATCAAATTACTTGTCTTCTGCAGGAGTGATTCAACAGGGCTTATACCTATCCTGTAGCTTTAAAATTCATGGAATTTGGTATTATATCTTTGGCCATTTATTTTCTATTTTTAGCTTTTTTTTTTTCTTTAGTACTGGGTATTGAACTCAAGGGTGCTCTACCACCAACCCTACTTTCAGCTCCCCTCTTTTTTTCTTTCATTTTGGGACAGTCTCACTAAGTTGCTGAGGCTAGCCTCAATCTTGTGATCCTCCTGCTTCAGCCTCCAAAGTAGCTGGGATTACAGGTATATGCCCCCTGCTCGGCTGTTGTACTTTTGATATAATGCTTTTGGTTTTGGTTATACATTTACTTGAGAGCACCAATAAGTTGTTGTTAAGTGTGGAAATTACTTGAATATTTTTCTTCACTTTTATTATTTGTAAAAATGTTTGGGGCAATACTAGTTTCCTTTACTTTCAAATATAACTAATAAAGTGTTTCTTATTTTTCTCTCCTTGCCCCTCCCCCACACCCCTTGAGCTGAGGATTGAACACAGGGCCTCACATATGCCAGGCAAGCTCTCGACCACTGAGCTGCATCCCTAGCCCTTGGTTCTTCTCTTTGTGTTTTTCATATCTGCCTTCCTCTTACCCTGCCAATTCTGGTGAAGTATTTAGGAATAAGACTGTGGGTGGTGTGGAGAAGGCATGTTGACTATGATACTATACGCAGTGTGGTATGAGGAGTCTTTCTAGAAGCTTTGATACTCCATTTCTTTGTCAAGTTCTCTAGCATGAAATCACTACCCACAATTTCAAAAATGATTTCCACACTCTCATTTTCAGACATTATCTCCTTTTGCATCACCAGAAATTGTAATTCCATTTTCTTTGGGAGGGGCTAGGCACTTGCTAATCCATTGAGAGACTGCTGAGCATGGACTAGTAAAGCATTCTGGGAGAGACAGTGTGGACAGGGAATAGCCACTCTCCTTTGCTCCTTCTCTAGTTTTCATATTCTTTCACAGCCAGACTTGAAAGTTGGAAGTAGTCATCTAAAGCCCTGGATTACAGGTTTACACATTGTTTAGCTCCTCTGAACGATTGTTGTGATTTGGGCAGCCTCTTGCCTTCGCAACTCTACTTCAGTCTTCCTCAATATAAAGACCTTATTTCGCCTTATTTCACGGTGGCACATGCCTGTAATCCCAGCACTTTGGGAGGCTGAGACAGGAGAATCACAAGTTCAAAACCAGCCTCAGCAACAGCAAGGCACTAAGCAACTCAATGAGACCCTGTCTCTACATAAAACACAAAATAGGGCCGGGGACGTGGCTCAGTGGTTGAATGCCCTTGAATTCAATCCCCAGTACCAAAAAAAAGACCTTATGTCAGGGTTTGTAAAACCCACTGCATTCTATTTTATCCTCCTACTGGTGAGAATGTATTCTTGTATAAAATGCAAAAATTATTCTTTATTTCCATTAGGTAGATACATAACTTTTTGATCACTTTCCAGGTATTTTTTGCTGAATTCGCATTTCTGGGCTAAATAATCTCAATAGTCTAAAATTTTTCTTATATGTCCTACTTTCGCCCATAGCTCTAATAAATGGTCCACATAGTTACATACATTTACTGTTTAGCAGGATTACTAAATTTCTGCTTGACCTTCTCTCTCTTGATATCTAAGCAGCAAAATTCATAAAGCATTATTTTCTTCCCCTAGCTCTTCTGATATATAATTCATGAAATAATGGCAGAGTTGGAAGGGGTCCTTGAAATTATGGAATTTAGAGTCCTCTTGCAGATATTGCATGTAGTAATGATGTTCAGGCTTGATGCACATAATAGACAACATAACCCAGAAAAAGAGGAAATGCTACAGGTAAATGGAAGACTCTGGCTTTCTTCATGGTTCGTCTACCCTGTAGGCTTTTTTAAGAGCAATTTCTTGTCATGTCCTATTCATTTCTTCATAAATTGTGTAAAGCTTATCTTTTGCTTATTTGCTCCAAGTGGAGATATTTGTATTTTTCTTGATTCTTAAATTTATGTTAACCAAAATCATTTTGACTTTCAAAATTGGTTTATATTACCTTTTTTTTTTTTTGGTAGTATCTACAAACCATTTCTAGTTTATTCACATTTTTAAAAATGATATAACCATAAACACTACAAGGTGTTGATGAAAGAAATCAAAGAGTTAATAAATGGAAAAACATGTTGTATTAATCAGTTGGAAGACTTAACACTTCTCTCAAATTGATATATTGATTTAACCCAATTCCTATAAAAATTCTAGGAAGATTTTTGAGATATAGAAAAAAGATTATTCAAAAGTTTGCTTGGAAAGATAAAGTAACTAAAATAGGTAAACAAGTTTGAAAAAGAATAATGTGAGAGGAATCAATCTATCCAATAGTAAGATTTATCATATAGTTATCAAGACTGTGGTGTTGGAAAAGGAATAGACAAACATAGGAAATATAGAACCCAGAAATAGCCACATGCTACTATGGCCAATCGATCTTTCAAAAGGTGCAAAAGTGGGCCAGGGTTGTGGCTCAATGGTAGAGAGCTTGCCTAGCACACGTGAGGCACTGGGTTTGATCCTCAGCACCAAGTAAAAATAAACAAAATAAAGGTATTGTGTCCATCTACAACTAAAAAATGTAGTTAAAAAGTGCAAAAGTATTATAGTTAAGGAACGATGGTCTTTTCAGTAAATGGTTGTCCATTGGATCTGACAAAAAAAAAAAAGAAAGAAAAAGAAAAAGAAAAAACAATAAAACTTCATCTAAACCTCAGAGATTTTACAAAAATTAGCTCAAGTAGATCACTGATTTGACTTAAATATAAAACTATGAACTTTTAAAAGAAGAAATGGGAAAAAAATCTTCAGTATCAGAAGCTTGGCAAAAAATTCTTAAGCCATAGCACCAAAAGCATAATACATAAAAGAAAAAAAACTGATTAATTGATTAATTTCATCAAAATAAAAAGTCTTATTCTGCATTAGACTGTCAATAGAGTTAGGGCTGGGAGTGTGGCTCAGTCTTAGAATGTGTGGTTTTCTTGTGTGAGGCTCGGGGTTTAATCGCCAGCACCACTCCCAACCCTAGGGAAAAAGGCAAGATATAAATTGGTTTAGGAGGGGATCATTTGGCATAGAATTCTACCTAGAATACATACTAAAATCTCAAAACTCAATGGGGAAAAAAACCCCATGTCTAAATGATTAATTAGAAAACAGGCAAACTATATAACACACATTTATCCAAAAAGAAAATGCAGATGGCAGATGAAAACATGCACATATGGACATTTGCCATTGAATCTAGTATTTGTACTTCTGGGCATTTATCGCAGAGAAATGAAAAGTTAGGTCTGTATAAAAACCTGTACATGAATGGTCAGACCAGTTTTGTTTGCAATGGCCAAAGACTGTAAACAAGCAAATGTTCTTTAAAATAATGATGACTTACCAACTATGGTACATCTACACAATGGAATCTATGCAGGAGAATAAAAGAAACATGCTATTGGTATTTGCAAGACCCTGAATGAGTATCAAGTATGTTAGGCTAAGTTTTTTTTTAAAAAAAGACAATTTCAAAAAGAAACTACTGCATGATTACTCTTGTATAATGTTCTATAAATAATAAAATGATAGTGATGGAGAATGCATTCATGATTGCCAGGGGTTAGGGATGACAGAGAAAGAGTGTTGGGTTGACTAAAGGAGTAGCACAAGGGAGCTCTTTGGGAATGGAATAGTTCTGCATGTTGATTACAGTGGTGGTTGGTTACACGGGTCCGTACAAGTGATAGAATGGTATAGAACTAAACGCCTTGTGCCAATGTCAATGGCCTGGTTTTGATATTATTCTGTAATATGTAGTCATCAAAGGAAACTGGGCAAAGAGTATACTGAACCTCTCTCTACTATTTTCACAACTTCCTTTGAGTCTGTAATTATTGCAAAGTAAAAAGTTAAAAAAAAAAGGGGGGGTGGGGAAATATACTCAGATTAGACTGTGCTGTTCACTATTCAAAGGTTCCTTTTAAAATTAAAATTAAACAAACTCAGCCGGACGCAGTGGCACAAGCCTGTAATCCCAGCACTTAGGGAGGCTGAGACAGGAGAATCGTGAGTTCAAAGCCGGCCTCAGCAAGGGTGAGGCACTTAAGCAACTCAATGAGACCCTGTCTCTACATAAAACACAAAATAGGGCTGGGGATGTGGCTCAGTGGTCGAGTGCCCCTGAGTTCAATCCCCAGTACCAAAAAAAAAAAAAAAAAAAAATTAAACGAACTCAAAGCTGAGCACGGTAGTACATGCCTGTAATCCCAGCATTTTGGGAGGCTGAGACAGGAGAATCGCGAGTTCAAAGCTGGCCTCAGCAATGGTGAGGCACTAAGCAACTAAGTGACACCTTGTCTCTAAATAAAACACAAAATAAGGCTGGGGATGTGTCTCAATCCCTGGTACCAAAAAAAAAAAAAAGAATTAAATGAACTCAAATAAAATTGATTTAACTTCCTTGGACGCATGAGCCATGTTTCAAGTGTTCATGTGGCTGCCTTGTTTTTTACTCTACGTTTTTAAATTGATGTATTATAGTTATACATAATGGTGAGATTTTTGTTACATTTTAGTACATGCACATAATATACTAATACAATTAGGCCAATATCCTTTCCTTGGTCCCTTTTCTCTATTCTACTCATCTCTCTTTGCTTTTCATGCAATCACCCCCCAACCCTGCCCCTCACCTTTCTTTTCTTTTTTCCTCTCTAGCTTCCACATATGAGAAAACAAGCATATGCCCCTTGGCCTTATTTTACTTAACATGATGGTTTCAAGTTTCATCCATTTTCCTGCAAATGACATGATTTCATTTCTTACGGTTGAATAGAACTCCATTGTGTATATATACCACGTTTGCTTTATCTAGTCGTCTGTTGATGGCCACCTATACTGGTTCCATAGTTTGGCTATTATCAATTGTGCTGCTATAAAATGGGTATGCACGTATAGCTATGGTATGATGATTTTAATTCTTTAGGATAAACACCGAGGAGTGGTATAGCTGTATCATAGGGTGATTCCATGCCTAGCCTTTTTGAGGAACCACCATATTGATTTCTATAATGGTTGCATGAATTTCCAATCCCACCAATTGTGTAAAAGTATTCCTTTCTCTCTACATCCTTTCCAGCATTTATGACTACCTTATTATGTGTCAAAGATGTAGAACGTTTTTGTTACCACCAGCAGTGCTGCTGCGCAGTGTACATTAGCAAACCCTTCTGCAGTACCAGGTGTCACATGCATTGGCATCTACACATTTCTTAGTGAACTGTTTTGAATTTATAAATCAAAAAAAATTATAAATCAAAAAGCAGTGGTCTGCACTAGTAAAATTAAAGAGAAGAAATGCATTTAACACATGTTTTTTAAACTATTGTAATTTTCTTTCTTCATTTTGTGCGGTACTGGGGAATGAACCCAGGGCCTTATCCATGCTAGGCAAGCGCTGTACCTACCACTGAGCTACATCCCTATTCTTTTTTATTTTTTGAGACAGGGTCTCAGTAAGTTGCCCAGGCTGACCTCAAACTTATGATCCTCCCTGTCTGTCTCAGTCACTCAAGTAGCTACAGTTGTATCCTATATTTTAATAAGGAAGTGAAACATTTGTTTCATGTTTGAAATAGGAATAAGGTGTTTTTCCCCTCTATCTGCCAAAGCAGTTGTTTCTCCCCTGCCCTCCCCACATCACAATAAAATACATATAGGAGGAGATAGGTGGAGGGAGAAAGACAAATCAACCGGAAAAGACTTGAAATGTATTTTTAATATCCTGTAGTTCTTGTTTTCTTCTGTTTCTTGGTGACCAACTTACCACTGGTAGCTTACCACTGTGGAGGAAGTACAAGCCGACCTTAAATCAGAAAGCTATTTCTAGTTCAAAGTGACCTTAAGGAAGTGACAAACTTACTTTTCTTGTTCTTTCTCATAGCCAGTCAGCATATTAAGATAAAAGTGACTATTGCTGGGTGAACTCTAGGGCTGTAAGATATGTTATTCTAAAATGATCCCATATTCTGCGTTATGTGTAAAAGTATTTGCCTACAAATAGATGAAATACAAAGTTTTGAGGAATTTAGCTATGAAAATGACCACATGAGTCAGAGAAAGTTTGCCAGGCATGGAAAGTTTTAGGTGCTTTTAAGAAGGAAAACACAAGGAAACAATGACATAGGGCAGAAGTTTTTAATTTAGATGATCTTTAGATGCTCTCAGTTTCACCATCTATAAAATGGGCCCCGTCGTACCTTTTTGTTATGATTGCTACTGAGGCAGTCACATAGTAAGTCAGTATACAGTGACAATTACTGATGATAATGTTGATTTTATAAATACATGGAATATAATGATATTGGTGTTAGGAGCAGATAAGTAGCTTTGTTAATTTTCCTTTTATGAAGCTTTATATTTAGCCATGTAATAATTTAGGAGGGCTTTGTACATTTAGCTTTATAAGAAATTGTGTTTCCTAAAACCATTCTGAAATTTAAATGTGTGTATGATTAAATTGGTCAAAATCACTTGACACAAAGTCAAGAGAGATAAATCTGTTTCTATAAAGTCTAGCCAACCAAGATATAAGCAGTGAACTCAGAAAAGTAGCACACATTTATGAGAGATTTTATTTCAGTGCATTCCCTGCAACATTTTTCTACAGCTGTATCCACATAATATCTGAAGAGTGAAAAGGTCTAGTCAATTGTAAAGATATATAAAAATTTACGAGGTGCAATCAAATTCAATCTTCAGGAGACATTCCACATAAATTTTCTTTTCTTTTGCTGCCCAAACTGCTAAAACATTGAAAAAGAGGTCAAGAACAAGGGCCAAAATACACATTAGGATCCTTCCCTCCATGGTACAGAGTAGCAAAGCAGGGAAGCTCCATTTTTTGCCCACAGCTCCCTGGCATGTATGGTTAGGTTGAAGTTTCCCTCCATACTTCTCTGACTAAAGACAGGGAACCAAAAATGCTAACATCCTCATTTGTGTGTGTCACTCATGCCTGAGCATAACACTAGCACTTCCTGTATAAAGCTTACCCTAAGTCTGCAGAGGTCACCTCCAACCCTCAGCCAACCTGGGTGAAGATGGTGGGTTGACTTGCTGAGGTTTGGAAAGCATTAGGCATCGGTCAGACACTGCTACTCTATGTGAACCTGGCACGTCTCACTATTACACCTTTTACTTTACAGAAATCGGCTCTTAAAACTTACAGTAGTGACAGTGTAATTACAATAAGTGATGGTTGCAGGTGGGGTTACTACCTCTCCAAATCCCCACTCATGGAGGGATTATACTGGATAACGGGGTATTTAAGAAGAGCTAGTCAGTTAGATGTACATTGCCTTGTATATAACTTGTCTCCTTAGTGTCAGTATAGCAATATGGAGCCCGCCTTAACACTTTTTTTGGGGGGGGGGGAGTACCAGGAATTAAACTTAGAGGCACGCAACCACATCCCCAGCCCTATTTTGTATTTTATTTAGAGACAGGGTCTCACTGAATTGCTTAGGGCCTCACCGTTGCTGAGGCTGGCTTTGAACTCATGATCCTCCTGCCTCAGCCTCCCAAGCCGTTGAGATTACAGGTGTGAGCCATGGCACTTGGCCTGCCATAACATTCTTGACCTCATTTTTCTTGTCTACACAGTGGAAGGATTTCGAAATTTTTAAGACTGTCATTTTTCGCGTTTACTTCTCCTAGCGTTTTCTTCCGCGCTTCTTCTTGTTGGTTTGTAAGTCTATGAAATGATTTTTGCTGTGTGCATCAACATTTCCTCAAGTATTCTCAGAGCACTGTAAGGTAGTAGTACATTGCTTTCAGTTGATATTTAAAGAAGTGGTGTTATAAAGTGGAACTGAATTTAGGTATTTTAGTTTGATTCCAACTATAACATCTAACTATAGAATGGAAAGAGAAATTAGAATTCGAATTTTTATGTAAATGTTGAGTCTACATGGTGATCAACCATTAAGTGTTTTGAGATGTCTATCATATGAGATATATTAATTAAAATATTTCTCTTAATAGTAATTTATATATACAAGGATGAGAAATTTGCTTATTGGTGCCTTTACTACATTAAAATCCTGATTTTTTAAAAACATCGTTTTTTAGTTGTAGATGAGCACAATGCCTTTATTTTATTTATTTATTTTTATGTGGTACTGAGGATTGAACCTGGTGCCTCAAATGCCCTAGACAAGCGCTCTACCACTGAGGCATAACCCCAGTCCCAATCCTGATGTTTTCATGAAGAAGTTAGTTGGGATTGCTGTGTGACCTGCATACCTTTCCATGGCTTTTTTGAGATGCGGAGAGTTTATATACAATTTTGCTATTCAAATTTTCTAATGGCCATGAAAAAATTCTAAGGATCCTTCAAGGCCTACCTCATGTGTATTTGTGTGTGTGTGTGTGTGTGTGTGTGTGCATGTGTGTGTGTTATTGGGGATTGAGCCCAAGGGTGCTGTACCATTGAGCTATGCTCTCAGTCCTTTTTAAAATTTTTTTTGAGACAGGGTCTTACCAAGTTGCCCAGGCTGCCCAGGCTGGCCTCAAACTTACAATCTTCCTGCCACAGCTTCATGAGTAGCTGGTATTACAGGCAAGTTTGGTGCCTGGCTAAACGCTATTTTTAAAACATAGTTTAGTTATAAAACAGAAGACTGTAACTACAGTTAAATCACATGTAGTTGGCCCCATCCTTCCCATTCCACCCACAGTATTCTCGAGCCCTTTGAGTACATTTTGAAATACCCTCATGGAATGTCGAAATGTATTACGGGCGTAGTTCTTTGAGGCTGCATCACAACTAGCAGTTAAGAAACATAACTCTGCACTTCCCGTTATTTAATTCTTTACCATGTTGAACACAAGATGCATACATTTCGGCTGTCTAAATACAGAATGTCTGTAGATTTTACCAACATACCACCAATTCAAGTCCTTCTTCCAGAAGCAGGAAATAAATTGATCAGAAAAGTGAAAGGTGCTGCTGGACATTATTTGAAAAGAATCCTTTATGGGGTGCTGTGAGTACTGCTGTTTTGTGATTGCCTTTTCTGAACTCAGGGAAAAAGCATTTGGATTTTCTGAGTATACCCAGTATATGAGTAGATGAAATTGCTGATATTTGTCTTTATTTATTTACTATTAAATGATAGTCATTTGTGCCATTATTGAAAAATTATTGTGAATCTTGCTTAGAAAAGTTTCATGCTGTGGTTTTCATAAAGATGTGCTATTTGTTGTTTTTAGGGTCCAGGAGCAGTTACTTGAGGGAATGGCGTTTCTCTTTATGGGTTCACAGCACAGCCTTTTTCTGAGTAACAGTGAGCTGTGCTCAAATGCAATCAGTGTGGCCCCTTCTCCCCTGAGCCTTTTGTATCATACTCTGTTCCTTTAAGGATTTCTTGAAATCAGTACACATGATTTATTAGAATCTGAAGTCTAGTTGACTTTTAACACTGTGGCTTTACTGGTCACATAGTATTTTATATTTAACCCAAAACAACTTTAGATGGATGACTGTTCAGAAACCCATTTTTAAACATATTTTTGGTGCATAAGAAAGGGAAAAAATGAAAACATCCAGGTATAACCTATGATGCCACATTGAGGCATTTTCTCTGTTCGTTTCTATTGTCTTGCAAAACTGAGGTCGTAGTGTGTGTGGGTTTTATAATATCCTTTACCTGCCACTTTATTTCAGGTTACTAAAAGTTCTCAAGAATTATCTTTCAGTAGCTGTATGATACTCTTACATGATAGTACCTTACTTTAGTTAACTTGCCCACTATTGTTAGATACTTAAAGATTTTTAAGATTTTGGTTCGTGAATAACTGTAAAAACATCAATTTTTAAGACTCTTGCAGGGAGAGACTCTGTTGGTGCTGGGGCTGGGTTCTGGTGTGCTTATGTTCTTAACCCATTCTGTCTCATCATCTTATGTAGAATTGAAAACTTGGAACTTAATATTTTAAGATATTAATAATAGCCTGACCTTAGATTTTTTAAGGACAAATATTAATTATGCACATGTTTGTTTAAAGTTAGGGATCTTACTTTTTTAAAAACTTCTTTGTGACATTGAACCTATGCTTTGTTTATAGAGACAAAGTAGAATGGAATCTATAGAACTTTTGCAAATAGCTGGACCAGAAGGGAAACTGGAAAGAGGGATGTAACTAAGGCAGGTTCTTTTATGTGCCAAGACTTGTGTGAATGAAAAACAGACCTTTGCACACAATATGAGTCAAGAATGAGTTGTGAAAATACTGGTGCCTGGAAAGATACAAACTTACAAGACTTTGGTCACTATTTTTTTTTTTAATGTGATTAGCAAGGGCCTGAGCTTCTGCCTGTAATTCAGCCACAGAAGACAGAAGCTTTCCTCCTGTATTCTCATTGTGAAGAGCTCTGTGTCACAGACTTGCACCAAGATGCTGTACTGACCTTTCTTGTGGAATGAATGGAACGAAGTTTAGAGCACTCAGTTACTCATAAATTTTTAAGTGCTTCTTCTATTTACAAATTCAAGGCACAAAGATAAATTTTGATAGCGCAAAAATAGCTAAGGTAATATGATTATAGAATCAAAATGTGGAAGTTTGGAGTCTTTGTGTAATTTTGGATCAGAAAATTTGAGTGTTTTTTTAATTTGACTTAAAGATGAAAGAGGATTTATGCTAGTTTAGATGGTAACATAAAAGGAGAAGCTGACTTTTCTATACAAATGAGTAAAATTGTATTGACTATAGAAATATTATCCATAGAAATATTTTCATTTTATTTTAGTTTAAAATATTTTTACCACTAAATTTCAGATTTTATATATATAGGTATCATAAGCATTTAAATGTTTTTTATATATATAATTTTAAAAAGTCAAAGTAGGATTTATTATAGGATCTATATTTTACTCCCTGACAGATAATAAACACTGATCTGTAAGACTTAAAGTAGACTCATTGAGTCTGACTACCACACTAGGTTCCCCACTTTGATTTGTCCCCATGTTCTTTCTTTTGTGTTTCTATGCATCTCAACCTGTCATATGCCTCTCTTCACAGAGAGTACCCTCTGCACATAGTTTTCTAAGATTCAGCTTTTAACTGAACCAGCTGGACTCCTGTCCAGCAGCTTATACAGTCTTGGCATTTCTCCTGCCCATTTGTTTAATCTTTCCCACTCACTTGATCCTCTGGCATTAGAGTTAACAGCTGCAAATGCATATGGAGTTCTTAAAGTAACTGAATAATAAAATGTCATGACCTGGTTCTTATATAGTTTCACTGATCACTAAGTTGGCAACTCTCTTAATATTGGAGTGGGAACAATCAATCCATGTGATATTTTTTTTTTCTCAGAAGTCCACATAGTAGAATCAGTAGAATATCCATACATCCTTTATTTTTCTACAGTGGAAATGCTACAGATTTATTTTGTAGATCAGGCTGAATATTATTTTACTAGAAGCAATTAATATACAAAAATGAATTTATATATATATATGATTGATAATTGCTACTATTTATTAAGTCCTATTAGTGCTTTGTGTTATACATACAATCTTTCTGTCCTTAGAATAATCTTATAAGATAGGTGATGTGACCCTATTTTTCAGATGGAGAAAGCAGGCTCAATGAGGTTATACCCATACCTACATAGTTAGTATTGCATGGTAAGTACCAGAATTGGCATTCAAGCTCAAGATCATCTATTTTCAAAGTTTGTGGCCTCTTCATTGCATACCATTGCACTAATTTGTCCTTTTTCATTGTAAATAGTATTTTATTTCCATTCTGCTGATGGTGATGAAAGGTGCTATTGTTGTATACATGTCTTTTGGTGGAATTATTGGGTCACGGCACATGCATTTGTTCCGCTTTTAGCAATATTGTCTAAAAGTCCATAGTGTTTCCAGTGTATGAAATTCTGTTTCACATACTTGTCAATACTGTATCTTGGTTTTTAAACATTTAGCCATTTGATAGGTATCTAAATCAAAATGATAAAAATGATCAAAATGATTAAGTGGTATCATTTTGATTTTATTTTGCTTATTCCTGATAATTAATTTTTCTTTTTTTGGTACTGGAGATTGAACTCAGGGGTACTCAACCACTGAGCCATATCCCCGGCCCTATTTTGTGTTTATTTAGAGACAGGGTCTCACTGAGTTGCTTAGTGCCTTGCCATTGCTGAGGCTGGCTTTGAACTCATGATTCTCCTGTCTCAGCCTCCCAAAGTGCTGGGATTACAGGTGTGCACCACCGTGCCCGGCTAATTAATGTTTTTTATATGTTTGTTGGAGATTCTCTTTTGTGAAGGATCCATTCACAACTTTGGCCTGTAAAAAATTTTTGATTATCATCTTGATTTTTTTTCCCTGAGTTTTTGGGTCTATACTTGTAGCAGTCCATTGTTAGAATCATGAATTCCACATTTTTTCCCCTCTAAGGCTTTCTTTTTTCCATTCTGTGTTTTTCTTTTTTGTTTTCTTTTTTGCTCTTTGTGGTGTCATTTGAGCACTAATGTCCAATATTAGTCTTTTCCTTACAAGTTAAGAGTTTTGTCCTGTTTAAGTCTTTGCCTACCTGGAGGTCATAAAGATGTTTTCCCTGTAGCACTTCTAGAAGCTTTTCACGTTTAGTCTGTGATCCACCTGGAATTGATTTGCATGAATGATGTGAGATGGGTCGAGATTCGTTTTACTGTGTGACACGAATACCCAGTAGATTGAGCACCATATTTTGAAAACATTGACCTTTGTTCGGGAGATTTCAGTGGTAACTTTGTGACTTACGCTGTTCTGAGAATTCTAACATTTGACATTTCCAGAATCTAAATTAGCCCAAATGCTTCTTGTAGTTTTATTAAATTATCTTCAGCACAGACCATGTTTTCTATTTCCTACCATCTCACCTAAGAGAATGCTGTGAATACATTGCAGGAATGAGAGAATTTGTCATGAAAAGGTTGTCATTCATTGGATGATATAGAGTTGGATTACACATTTTCTGCATGAGAAGGAAGAGGAAATAACTGTGTTGCCAGTTTGAGTGTACTTTCCAGGCAAAGTCTTCCCAGATGCACTTTTCCTGTAAATGTCTTTTCACTGAAGGTTAGGGAAGTTTGAATTAGCCCTCTCACTGAATTGAAAGTATTAGGAATCATGCATTCAAAATAGTCCTTTGCCGTACTATTTGATTTATTCTGTAAGTGCTCTAGGCTGTCTGGCCAGTACACCTACATGTAGTTCACATGGTGGGGACCTTCCTCCCTCCTTTGTTAAGTTTCATTAGTTTTCCTCAGTAACCCAATTTGAATCCCCCACCCGCCGCCATGCTGGGGATTGAACCCAGGGCCTTGTGCATGCTAAGCAAGCACTCTACCACTGAGCCACAAACCCAGCCCCCAGTTTGAGTTTTAAGTAAACACTAAAACAATTGCATGGAAGACTTGGTTCTGACCATGATGGGGTAATTGGAGGCTGGAAAGCCACCTTGCCATAAAAACTGTTAACTGGCATGTACTGTGGTTGATTGCAAACATGTAAACTTATATACATGTAGTATAAAGAAGTTCTAACATTATTGGTCTAAGTGTCCACCTTGTGAGTTTAGAGAAAGAGCAAATTAAACTCAAAGTAAGTGGAGAGAAAGTAACAATGATCATAAAAGTAAAAAACAAAACAAAACAAAATAAAAACAATGGAGAAAAGAAATAAAAAGTATTTTTTTTAAAGTTTAATAAAATTGATAAATCCTGGTGGAGACTGACCAGAAATGAGAAAACACAATCCCAGTGTCAGGATTCAGCATACAGGATCATTAGCAATTGTTATGAATGATTTTACGCCAACATATTCTGCAACTTATATGAAATAGGCAAGTTATTTTGAAAGACACACTTAGCAAAACTGTACAAAAGAAAAGGTAAAATAATTCAAATAGCCCCATGTCTACTAAACAAATGGAATTTGCAGCCTAAAATCTTCCAGCAAATAGTGCCATGCTGCTGCTGCTGCTGCCAGAAACCACATTTTCAGAATTACCATCTTAGGCTGTAAGGTCCATGAGAACAAAGAATAATTTCCAAGACTCTTTTGATTATCTACAAGTGGCATAACATTCTAGGTAAATGTTTGTCAAATAAAACTGATTGAAGGACATCGTACCAAGTAGAGAAGTTTCTTTCCCTTGGAAAACCTAACAATTTTTAACCTTTCTGTGGTTAGGAACGTTTGCTCTTCTCTCTAGCTCACGGCAAATGTGTGCCTCTACTGGTAAGAAAGCTCCAGTCTCCTATGTCACAAACCTCTATATGAATAGGAATGCCTCAGGGTCTCCTTGGTGACCATATCAATCATGTTGAGTGTGAGTGTAGGCCATATTATCTCAGACACAGTACTTCAACCCAAAATCATAAATCCTTTAGTCTTTTAAAATTAAACCAAAAGTAACATTGATTCTCTTTCTAGCAATGGCATATGTGTGTGTGTGTGTGTGTGTGTGTGTGTGTGTGTGTGCATTGCATGTGTTAGTACATGAGTGAGCACTTTTCCCCTGGCATTACTGGGGAATTGTGTTGTCCGTTTTTAAAGAACTAAATTATAACATCCAATTGCTTGTTAAAATTCATAAGCTTCATCTGGCAACAATCACTATTCAGCTGATGGTTAGAAATCCTCTAAAATGAACAACACTTAAGAGATTATTAGAAACCTTTTTAGAAAGTCAGGTAGTGACTCTGAATAATGAATTAGCTTAACCTGCAGGAGAAAATTGTTATTAGCTGAGAAGAAAGAGGTTCCCTTTGAGTCACGTGGTAAGTCTTCTCTGGCAGAGAGTTTGTTTATTTAAAAAAACCTTACTGACACTTATTGGACTGTTTTAGAGAAATTATGTTCCTGAGCATGCCACTTCCTATAAAATAAAAATTAGTTAAGCAGCTTAATTATACATCAAAGTTTCCTTTTCAACTTACTACTTGACATGATTGAGAAAAAAATGAAGAACTACTCTGTCAAAATGATTTCATAAATTTCTTACTGAGCATGATGTTCAGAAAAATCCCAATTATATGTACTGTATAGTAGCATATGTAATATGCTATTCTTGTAAAAAAAATTGTGATCTGTGCATGTGTCTAGATATATATATATATACAAGAGTCTAGAATTAGTACTCCAAGATATTAAGAGGGGTTATTTCTAGGTAAGGGGAAGAAGCTACGTTACTTATATTTGTTATTTATCTTTTTTTGTTTTTGTGTTGCAATAAGTACGAATTCCTATGCATAAAGTTATTTATTTATTTAAGAAGTGCTGGGGATCGAGCCCCTGTGCATGCTGAGCAAGCACTTTACTACTGAGCTATTTACCCTCAGCCCCTTAAAATTCTTTTAGAAAGCAATTACAGCTGGTAAGAGAGCCAGCATTTCTTCTAGCTTTAGCAAAGGTGACAAGCTGGTGCTGCCCCAAGCACAGGCAGCTCTGCCATTCAGGACAGACACACAGAGGATGAAGCTGGATGCTTAACTGGCCAGGTATTATGGGCACCCAGGTCTCTGACTATTTCAGTTTTCAAAAGATGAGAACTCCATGGCCTGAGCTTATTGAAATAGCTGATTGCCAGGGTTAGGGCTTGAGATATAGTATGATTCATAGCCAGGAAAAATGGAAATGTGTTGGCAAAGTCACTTGATAGTTACTGTCCTGCCACCTGGCATTCAGAGAGATTTCATCTGTATGATCTCATAGATCTTACAAGATGGATTATGTTATACCTGGTTCTTAGATGAAGGCCTCGAATGTCAGAGGTTGTAGTTGGGAAGTCACCCAGCAAATAAGTTGTGCAGCAAGAATTGATACCACCACACCCTGTCTAGCCAAGGGCGTGACTCCATCTGCAGCACTAGCTAACCAGGATTTGCCTCTTGTGTACCCAGCACCTCCTGCACACACTCATCTCGTCCACCTTTGCACACCGCTGCTGCACATCTCTGTGCACACCCCACACCCCTCTGCAGCACGCACGACCTCAAACTCTTATATCTTCAAATGTTCACAGACCCAGCTTAGTCCTAGTCTCAAGGGACCCTTGCTGACATAGCTTGGCTTCTCTTTCTTTTTAATACTTTCCTCCTTTTGAGGTTTAGACTTTATAAGATCAGATGAGAGGCCATAAATAAATCCCTTTGTATCAACAGTAGGGGTTTGGTTGATCATTAAATTTTTGCTGAATTTGCCTTTTCTCCTTACAAATGAAACTCTCTAGAACTTAAGAGAAATAGTTTTTGTGTAAATTTGATCAAAAGCTCACATGTATTTGTCCCATAGTTTGTTTTTGGTTTTGTTTTCCCCCAGAGTCAGGTTCTCACAGTGTTGCCCAGGCTGGCTCACAACTCCTGGGCTCAAGGGAGGCTTCTGCTACAGCGAGTAGCCGAGACTACAAGCATGTTCCAAAGCACCCAACTCTATGGAGAATATTTTTTGAGCTGCAGGGATTAGCTGTTCAGTATTGGATTTTATTAGGATAAAATCTGACTTGTCATAATTTTCATTCTGGCTTGACTTCAGCCTTAAAATATGAGAGAGAAGGCTCACAGGTTGATACTGTGGTGGTTTTTGTCTGTGTGGTTTATCTTCGCTGCTCACCTAGTACAGTTCTTCTCTTGCTATCTTATTATTATTATTATTATTTTTGGTACTAGAGATTGGTACTCAGGGACACTCGACCACTAAGCCACATCCCCAGCCCTATTTTGTGTTTTATGTAGAGACAGGGTCTCACTGAGTTGCTTAACACCTTGCCGTTGCTGAGGCTGGCTTTGAACTCATGAGTCTCCTGTCTCGGCCTCCCAAATGGCTGGGATTACAGGCTTGCGCCACCGCGCCCGGCTCTTGCTATCTTACGTTGTTGGCTCTATCTGCCCCCTAAACAAAAAGTAAAACTCTGTCTCAAAGGTATTAAGAGAGGGGCCAGTTGCTCCTCTGGTCTATGGAGTTTAGAATGGAACTTTGCATATTTACCACTCAACAGATCTTATTTATAGAACATTCTTGTTTTTTTTATTATTTTGGTGGTGCTGAGGATTGAACCCAGGGCCTGTGCATGTAAGGCGAGCACTTTACCATCTGAGCTATATCTCCAGTCCAAACATTCTTTATTCTTAGCTCTTTTCTATTTATTACATCTTACAAACATTTTAGATATTTGTTAATTTAGTACATTAACATAAATGTATTGTTATATATGCATACTTTCTATAGACATGTATTTCAGAAATTTTATTAGAAGAAAAATTTGTTAAGTCACTTGGAAAAGTATGGATAAGAATGAAAAGTATAGAAGGCGAGAGAGTGGGACCCAGATTCTTGATAGTTTCCTCCTACCCCTATGGTGGAACCAGTATTAAGGATTTGGAAGGACAGGGAAGATTAGCTCTTGTGAAGTAACATGATCCGTTGATGTGAGGAATCAAATTCCATTATTCTCCTTTGACTAGACAGATTATCATCCCAATTTTAGTAAAACATACCCCAGGGCAGTGGTGCTGCTGTGGTGGAATCCTGATAGTTGGACTTGAATGGTAAAGGAAGAGTAACACAAGACCTCTGATGGTTACTTATTCTCCCCAAAATGTGTTTTCTTTGCACTGTAGAGGGTAGGCACGTTCTGGAACAACAAATATTTCTTTGAAATGCTAACCACATCAGAGGAAAGATGAGCAATTAAAAAAACGCTTCCATCAAATCAGGCTGGATTCTTCATCTTATCCTCTTCCAAACTGGGCAGAAACGTTTAATTTATTTCAGTGTACTGAAATATAAATATAAGGTATTCCAGTATAAGGTACTCCATAACCCACAAATCTAATTTTGTTCTAAGTCACTTTTACAAAACTGATTATAAAAGAAAAATAGTCAAACTGCTTCCCCACTTTTCTTCTTCTTCTTTTTTTTTTTTTTCCTGTACCGAGGCTTAAACCCTAGGGGCAGTTAACCACTGAGCCACATCCCCAGCCCTTTTTATTTTTTGAGACAGAGTCTTGCTATGTTGCTGAGGCTGGCCTCAAATTTGCAATCCTCCTGTCTCAGCCTCCTGAGTAGATGGGATTATAGATGTAAGCCACCACACCCAGCCATCAAATAAACTTTCATAGATTATTAACCAAAACCACAGAATTCTTGGAAGCTCACTGAAAAGATCTAAGGAAATGTCTCCTCCTCCTCCTCCTCCTCCTCCTCCCTCTCCCTGCCCACCACCATGATGCTGAGGTTTAACTCAGGGGCTCATGCGCACTAGGCAAGCACTTTACCACTGAGGTACATACCCAGCACTTTTAGTTTATTTTAAGACAGGGTCTTGTTAAGTTGCTGAGTCTTGTCTGGAACTTGTGATTCTCCTGCCTCAGCCTCTTGAGTCTCTGGGATTGCAAATACCTACAGTCACATCCAACATCCACCACATCCCTCAAAATGTCACCTCTTTATAGATGTGTTTTGGTTTCTGAGCTCCTATAGGCAGCTGCTCCAGGTGTGCCCTATGCAAGGCATCTTTTTTGCAGCGGCAGTTGCCTGTCTCTCCTGCTCTAGCCTTTTAGTCAGCTCACACTTGGGGTAGGAAGTACCCAGGTGTATGCTGCTGGATATTTTAATATGCCATTTCCTCCTGAAAAATAGATCTTTCTTCTTGCCTTTGTGACTCCAGCTTCTTTTGCTTCTCTTCCCAACTCAGTAAGAATGAGGACAAACCTTCCTTTCTCTAGCATCCACTCTCTTGTTTTAGAGCTAAAGAAACTGGGATGACCTAATTTTGCTCCCCCCTTTAGCGACTGAAGCGCACAGGGGCCCAAGTGGGGAAGGACTGGTAGGAACGAGAGTCTGAATTTCTGATTTCTAACCAGGGATTCTCTCTGTTGTTGGGCTTTCAAAAATTCAGGGCTTAAAAACATCACTCCCAGCCGGGCGTGGTGGCTCACGCTTGTAATCCCAGCACTTAGGGAGGCTGAGACAGGAGAATCGCGAGTTCAAAGCCAGCCTCAGCAATGGCGAGGCACTAAGCAACTCAGTGAGACCCTGTCTCTACATAAAACACAAAATAGGGCTGGGGATGTGGCTCAGTGGTCAAGTGCCCCTGAGTTCAATCCCCGGTACCAAAAAAAAAAAAACATCACTCCCAAAATATGTGTTAGGTGCTTTGAAGCATCATTGCTGACTCACTGGGGTGCTGCTACCTTCAGGATATCTTTTTTTTTTAAAAATAATATTCACGCCTTTTAAAAAAATTTTTTTTAAGTTGTAGATGGACACAATACCTTTATTTAATTTATTTATTTTTATGTGGTGCTGAGAATCGAACCCAGGGCCTCATACATGCAAGGCGAGCGTCTACCACTGAGCCACAACCCCAGCCCCTGCCTTCAGGATATCTTAAAATTTCAAGGGAATCCCAGCAACATCTATCAAACACTGTACAAACTCCTACCTCCAGGTTGTTGCCAGTTTTAGTTTTAAAATATGCTGTTTCTTTCAATGAAGTCATTGTTTTTGCAAAGCTGGGGGTTTGGTGAATACTGTGATAACAAACTGGTGAAAATCAGTGTGGGGCTGGAAGTGAAGTTGTGATGTCTAATACCATCTGTGGTGGGAGTGGTTGTGCAGGACCCCACAGGCACCCACATTCCATTAGGAAGTAACACTAGTGAAGAAAAATAATGATGTTTCTTGCAGTTATTTTGTATTATGTTTTCAAATGGTGGGTCTCTGGGATTGCAAATATGTGCAGTCACAGGTAGGTCAAAAAGAGTTCAGATCATTTGTCCCTAACTACTTAACAAATAGAGCTCTCAAGAATTTCTCTTGGCTTGGTGTGCCATGAAAAAGTGAAATACTGAGGGTCCTGTGATTTGAAAAAGTTCTGGAACTTCTAACTAATGTCTTCTTGGATAAACCCTCTAACCAAGGAAAAGAAGAAAGAGGTCAGTGAAGTTGGTATCCTCATCATGAAAGGGAGTGAGGGCAACATTCCTGAGATTATTTGATGGCCCGGTGGCTGGCACAGTGGCTGGCACAGCAGATTTTCCAGCCAATGCTGCCGCCGCCCAGTATTTGAAGAAGATAAATTATTAGACTTCTCTGCTGCCAAGGCTGTTTTTTTTTTTTTTTAAAGTCTTGAAACCTTTGTAGTAATTGTTGGTTCTTTGTCATATGCCCTATTACATTTGGTGCCCTATTATTAGATTCTGGGGGTAGTGAGTTTTGAGGCACCATCATGAAGATAATGTCAGGACACCCGGGGTGAACTTGGAGCTGCAGAGGACACACTGCTTCTAACTTGCCATTCTTAGATCTGCCATTCTTTCCCTTTCTGAGTGATTCCTTGTGGAATTAATTTTCTAGAAACTATAAACCAAGTTTGTTTCTTTAAAATTGTCTCACTATATAGTAGATACACCCAAGAACCTTGTGGAGTGAACATCAAAAAAATATGAACAGGAGGAATAAATATTATTTTTAGAAAATTATAATTTGTGACATTTAAATTTTTGGAAAACAGGAAAATATCACTAACATTTCTTTCTTGAGATACCCTTCACATTTTGAAGCCTGGGTAGACATTGGCTTTGTTCCTCAGAATCCTTTCTTTTGTATGTCATTGTAAAGGTGTATATGTTTATAGTCAGTATTCAGTTTTCCCCCACTTCTAGGAGGTGATATAGCACTAACTTAGACTTAAACTTTGGTCTCGGACAAATGAGGTTCTAGTCTCAGTGTGAGAGAGACCCAGGACTAAGAACTTAAATTCTGAGTCTCAGTTTCCATATCTAAAAGATGATGATGATAATATCTTTTCATAGTCCCATTGAGGTTTAAATAAAATACTTGTTAAGTGCTTATTACAGTGCCTAACATACACTAGGAACTCATTAGCTACTATATTGTTATTAATAAGATACCATAAACTTTTCCCTTTTGCCATGTAGTCTTTGTGGCCATATTTTAATAACTGCATGAGAGCCTATCATGTTATGTACATTTTTTTGCATAACTCTTCATCTAATATTGGATTCTTAGGTTACTTGCAGATTTTTCCTATAATGAAAAGTTATATACAGGCTGGGGTTGTGGCTCAGTGGTACAGCGCTTGCCTAGCATGTGTGAGGCACTGGGTTCAATTCTTAGCACCACATATAAATAAATAAAATAAAGATCTATTGACAACTAAAAAAATATTTTAAAAAAGTTATGTAGCACAATCTTTTATTCATCTAGCATATCTATTTAGTGTGCACTAGGTACCTTTGGTGGGCATTGGGAACACAGCATGACATAGCCTCTGGCTCTGCTAAACCATCCCTGTTCAAATATTAAGAAATGCAGAGGAGAGGACAAAATGTCAGACTCTGAGGAGCCCAGAGAAGGCAGGAGAGGGTTGTAGGAGATGAGTGAGTTAATGGAGGCGGGGGGCATGATAATAAGGGCTTTTGAATTCATTGTACCAATTGGGACTTGTATTCTCTGAGCAATGCAAAGGATGGGTGTTTTCTACTTAGGTTTTATGACCTGTAGGGGGCAAGTTGGAAGCAGAGTCCAACTGGGAATTTTTTTTTTAAATTTTTTTTTTTTTTAGTTGTTGATGGATCTTCACTTTTTATTCATTCATATGTGATGCTGAGGATTGAACCCAGTGCCTCACGCATGCTAGGCAAGCGCTCCACCACTGAGCCACCACCCCAGCCCCAACTGGGAATTTTTTAAGGAATCCAGGTGAGAAACTATTTGGGTGTGGTTGAGATGGTACGAAATGGCCAGATTTGGAAAACCAGTCCACCAGGTGAGCAGATGGGTTGGATGTGAGATGTCAAGGAGGAGACAAAGATGGACTCCCAGGGGTTCAGCCTGAGTGGAAAGATGGAGTTGCCATTTCCAAAACCAAGGAATGATGGAAGAGAGAGAACCCAGGCCAGATGTGAGGTGATAATCAGGAGCTGAATTTTGGAATGTTATATTTGAGATACTTATTGAATATGTAGGCAGAGGATGTAGAACAGGTGGAGAGATGCAGAAGCCTGGAATTTATAGAAGAGAGATTTGTCTAGGGATCCTGAGTTTGTGTGGGGTGTGTGTGTGTGTGAGTGTATTTGTGGTATTTATAACATGTTTGAAAAGTTTGGAACAGTTAGTTACTTTACCCATTACTGTTTTTACTCCTATCATATAAAATAGTCTTGGTATTTCTGTCTTTTATTAAAATCCAAATAAACATCACTTTGTTAATTTTTTTCATAAGCCTATTAGAAATTTTACTAGAGGATTATTAGGTAAATTGAGAAGATTTCATATCTTTCTAATGGATCTTTTTATCCTTTTAGTTTTTCTTTATTTCTCCTAATAGGAGTTCATGGTTCTTTCCCAAATGTTTCACATACATTTCTGGATAATATTATTTATAGTGTTCTTCACTTTTAGTTGCCATTGTTAGTACATCCGATCTTAGTATTATGGTGATAACTCTTGGTCTTGTAAAGAAATTATATTGATATATTTGGTTACTTCACTGAATTTCTGGTACTATAAATAACAGACTACTTGATTATGTTTTGGAGGAATTTAATCATATTATGTGCAAGTCATAATTATGTCTTTTTAAGTATTTGTGTCACATTTCTTATTCATGTCAAGAAAAGAGTTCTTAAGTTGAAGACAGAGAATTGTTATGAAGTAAGGAAGCAATTAATACCTAAGAACCTAGTCACAGTTACATTTTTTGTTTTCTTTTTAGGCTGATACTATTTATAAATCTTCCTTGCCCTTTTAAAATTTACCTCTGATGGATGTTCTGAGTGCCTATAGTTTATATTTACCTCTGACAGCTGTTTTTTGTGTGGTGTGTTTCCTTTTCAGCCATTTTGATCTTCCCAGGACTTATTCTCTGATTCCTTAGTGAACTTTAGGTAGTGAGGGAACAACTGTTTTCCTGCTGAATCAACATTTAATCTTCATGGACACAGATACAAATTAAACCCAGTAAATGATATAGAATCGAGATTTCAAGGCTCTAATTGTGTAAGACTCTAGATAAAAATGTAAAATTCTAGCCTTGTTCCTCCCCATTCAATTAAACAGTTAAATAAAAAATGAATTTATACAAGTTTTCTTCAAACAGAATTGATTTTGAAACTGGATTTTATTTCCAAACTTTTTATACATTTATATTTGCTTCAAAATTCTTTTAAAAATGAGTTTTCTGTCTGAGGTGGATTGCAAATCAGAAAATGACTCGCTGATGCAGCTTAGATTTCTAGAATGCTTTATCTTGACTTAGTAAGTTAACTTTCAAGTTTTCTTTTCTGTTTATCAAGTTAAGCGGTGTGACCTTGTTCCCTGAATGAGCTGTGTTCACGATCTGAAACATTAGGACTTTGTACCACCAAGAGTAAATTTGCAGAAAGCTTTTAGTTGGGCTGTATTGCCTTGTTTAAATAGCTCAACACCTGCTAGGCAAGCCCTGCGCATGTGAGTGGCTATGTACGTTCCTTCCTTTAGGATTTGCAGGGCTGGAGCACAAAGACAGCGATTGTTACCCAATAAGCAGTAGTCACACACTTCTACCAATCGCCTTAGGAGGGCTGGTTACCATGGAATCCACCATCTGTTCACTCCCCGCCGCTGGAATGTGATTATCCTTGCTGGGCTGGGAACTGGGGTAAGCAAGGGAGCCTGTGTGGTGGGAGATTATCTGCAATGGACTGGGTTAATGGGAGGCTGGATCTGGCTCACAGGAAGAACAAATGAAGGGAGTCGTACTTCAACCATTCGTGACTTCTAGCCACCAGGAATAAATTCAGCTTTTCTAGGGTAAGTAATCCTGGTACTGTTATCCAGTTTGTACTACATTTGGTGTGGGGCATTATCTCCATGTGGTCCAAGAGAAGGGAGCTCTGAGCTCTTCTGGAAGAAATGTCCAGCTTACATACTTGTCTTGTAGTGATTTTAGGCACTTTAATAGTATGTTGATGTTGGGGAAATGAAAGAATTGTCCTTTAATCTTTAAAAATGATGTCTGCCTGTGAAATTGTTTTATGACCTCTGAAAGTGGCAAAAAGACAGTCATTTGTAATGGTTCCTTAGAATGAATTACACCGGTATTCTTGCTAAAATACGCCCATGGCCACAATGTGTTCAATGTCTGTTCTTATTTGAAAAACATCTGGGGTCAGGGGTGTTTGTAGGGTACGATTTAATTAATGATGATTCTGGCCCACTTGACTGGTTTACTATTACTAGGTCATGTTTTGAAATGTGATGTTCATGCAGCTTTATTTTGCAATGCTTTTTGCACAAGTTTCAAGGGCCTGAGCATGTGGAAACAATGTGACAGTGCTCTACCGGCAGGCGTGCAGGCACAGTGATAAAGGCAGGGGCAAAACTAGGAAGGTCCTTTCTATTTCAAGGGCTTCCTTTGTTTTTTTCTTTCAACAGCCCCTTAAAATGTGTGTTGCATATTGTGAGCAGTAGAAGGAGATTTTGGTGCTAACAAATGGATGACTGACATTTTTCTGTGTGGCTAAAGAGGTTGGTAGCTCAAACAAGGGACTTCTATGTCTTTTGTAAAGCAGCATTGTATATCCCCTTCCCCAAAACTGTGCCCTAAAATATAAAAGTGAAAAACAAAAAGAGTGCTGTGTATACTCTGGAGACTTCCTTTTCATAAGTTTTTTCTGTCATTTAAACCATAGCGCCAGTGCTGTGAGTCTAACTGGGTCTGCCATTTTTATCTGCTATAGGAAGGGTTGCAGGGCGAGGCTTCGCCTGTGCAGTTTTAGTCTTTCTAATTGTGCTGTTTTGCTGTCATCTTGGACATTGATGTCAGTGGGCCAGTGGCTGCCCAGAGACCTAGAAAAGGTCATTGCTAGTAGACCCTACTTGATTTTTAAAAAAATGATAGTATAAACTTAGATAACCTTATATTGGTGAAGGACTCATGTTCTTACTTCAAGAATAGATTTTCAGACCTGATTGTTATTTGTGGATTCTTGGTACAAAGAATTTTAATTCTTAATTATTAGTTTAATTAAGAATTTTAAATTAAATATCTTTTGATCTTTTGCCCTTACTGGTCTATAAACATTAAGGGTTTTTAAAAAATATATAAAATTAGATTAGTTACATTCTAGCTCTAAGAAGCATCTTTTTTTCAATAATAACACATAAAAAATTTCTTCAGCATCATCTGTAAAATTTTTCAAGCAAATCTTATCTTATTGGGATACAATTTTTACCCAGAAAAAACAGTCATTCATAAGCAGTATAAGGGTTGGGAGGAAATGAGCTGATTTAAAAGCACCACATACATTTAGAGTATTCATGCTGCTTTAATGACATGTGTCTTAGAAACCTGAAGCACCCTTGGAGCCAGTGCGTGTGAAGTGTGTGTGGCTTCTGTGTGCCTGGATGTGGTCACTTTAGGCCACTGAGGTAGGCTAGGTAAATCTGTACACTTCTCAAGTTCTTTAGTGTTTGTGAGTATGCTTATTATTCTTACTGTTACTGAGTTAAAAGTTCCAAGGTTGTGGTTTTTAATTGAATGCTTATGCTGGAGCACAATCCCAGCACTTTATGGGTATTTGCAGGTATTTGGTCACTTACTTTTGCTTGAAAGCATATTTGTTAATGTGCTCCTTGTTTAGTTTCCAGAGTAACAAGTAATAAAACCACAAGGTTCTCCAAAATGTGTTTTAAAAGCTTTATTCCTTCAACCTCTGACAAGATACTTGGTGGTTCTTGAGGAGAGCCCTTTACTGAAATTGGTGAAGAGGACTGGACATCAGAGATAGTCCCTGGAGCACTTGCAACCCCAACCAGGGCACCCATGGGACAAGAGTATGCAGTTACATGACCGTCCTTTACTCAAGAGGATGTGGTTTGGGAGCTTGGTGAGAAGTACACTTCCATTCACAGCAGTGTCAGTGGAGCAACCTACCATTATGTGCATGGCGCCTGGTGGGGAAGAATTTAGAACGTACTGAATTCCCAGGTCTGGCCCCGAGCCCTGCTTTCTGATTCTCACTGTCTTCATATGTGGAAGGCAGGCACTAGATTTCAGTGATTTGGGAGGCTTCTTCCAACTTTCCCAACTCTGATAGTTGGAAGTTTTTCAATCCTTCAATACAATTTAAGATTTTACTAAAAGAAGGGATGACTGTGCTTGTAAATAGGCAAACCTAACTTTATTCAGCTATTTCTTGTACAAGTGTCATATAGATCACAAATAGGAACTGAAGTGCTTAGAGTAATTCAGATCTTCAGCAGTCTGTACAGACAGGAAATCGACCCACTCCAACTTCAGCACAGTCTCCTCTTTCTGCTATTTTGTTTGACACATGATGCTGGAAATGCCTGACCTAACTTATATTCAGACAAGGAGACCACAGAGCTAATAAATAATGGCAAATTTCATACATTTTTCTTCCTATGTTTTGTTGACTCATTCTGCCCAACTCCTAAATTGAGTTGGTGTTTTTCTTTACTTTTGAGTACAGGTTTATAATCCATCTTTGGAAGTTAACTATTTGGGGCCACTGCATTCTTGAGTTGTCTGAGATGATGGAATAGTAGGAATTTGAAGTGGAGAATCTGTGAATGCTATTGTTACTAGTGTTGTTATGTCCATAGGTCCTTGGAGCTGAATCTGCTAGCATTTTTCCATAACTTAAAAGTAGATAGACTGAAAAGTGCTGTCTTTGGCCCTCTCCAACAATTCCATTTTGCCATGGCTGCAGAATATGCTTAGAATGAGTTAATTGTGTGCATCAGCAAATTTTGCATAGCTGTGTTAGGTACAGAACTAGAGGATGGGTAGCCTATGGAACATGTGTGTGAACCACGTACACTTGCACAAGAGCCATGGTTCAAAGCTTGTTGCATTTGGTAGGGTTTTCTCACTGTGTGTGGCATAGATTTGCATATTGGCTGCTGTTTCTTCTGAGTTGTCCTCAGCTCTTCTATTTTTATTACTGCTCCTGTGCTTGTCTAACACAAGACGACAAACTTTCCCAAACTTGGCAAGGAGTAGGTCTACGTAGGCTGCAGTGGATCCTTGGAACGGCTGTGGGGATGGATGGCACTTATCCTTTCTCATTCAGTTGCCTTCACGCTAACCCCAGGAATAGCTTGATGGAGTTACACGAGGGTGTCTGGCAGCACCTAATTCTTAGAAAAGTTCTGTATTTTCACAAATAACATCACTCTGTAGGGCTAATTGTTTTTTTTTTTTTGGTAACAAATGTTTTGAATGTTTGACTTCCTTCTGTAAGTAGTTCCTTCCTTCCTCCTCATCTGCCTAAATCCTGTGTTCTTTTTTTATTTATTTTTACCAATTTCCTGGTCCCGCATTCATATTAATGAAATTGAGACACAGTATATTCACATAAGGCAGACAGACTGGATCTATTGCATTCTTTTTGATCGCTAATATGTATCACTAGATGTTTATTTTTACATTTATATAAAGATCCCAATCTGAGCAGAATTGTCTCCCTTTTATCCTCATTTTATTTTATTTTTTGGGGTACTAGGGATTGAACTCAGGGGTACTCGACCACTGAGCCACATCCTCAGCCCTATTTTGTGCTTTGTGTAGAGACAGGGTCTCACCGAGTTGCTTAGCGCCTCACCATTGCTGAGGCTGGCTTTGAACTCACAATTCTCCTGTCTCAGCCTCCCTGAGTGCTGGGATTACAGGCTTGCGCCACCGTGCCTGGCTCCTTTTATCCTCATTTTAGAGAAGAATCTAAGACCCATAAAGATGAAGTAACTTGTCTCAGGTCATCAAACCTGTGAGTTGCAGAAATAGCTAATGTTGGATGCAGCATGTTGAATGCAAAGACATGAGCAAGGTCACGACTTTCTATATCATTGCCCTTATGAGGAGCAGTGCGTGGGGGTGCTGATAGAACTCACAGACGGAACTTTCAGTGTCTCCAGGGAGCACAGGTTGGAAAGATGTTTCCTCAATAATTCAAGTCATAAGAAATGAATTTCTCACAATAAATGCCTAACTTTTAAAAAGCATAACTGGCAAACCAACTAGATATTTGTGTTTCAGTTTGTATGCTGTCTTTCCTAAAGCCATATGTATATGAGACGTGAAATGATGATCAGAATATTGCTTGGCAGTTGTGGAGCCTAGAGCAGGTGGTGGGTGGAGCACCAAGGAAGGACAGCCTGAAGGGCAGATGACTGTAGTCATACTGCTGGGCATACCTGTCACTCAGATCATACATGCTTATTGTGTGTCGGGGCCCCTCTTCTGTGAACATTGCAGATGCATAACCTGTGTTTGCCTAACCAATTTCCTTTTCCTCTGCTCCCCTAACCAACAGCATGCCTCCTGGCCCTGGACCACCTCACTCCCTATTGAGACAGTCCATCAGATGTTACTATTGTCAGTGTTGATCTTTTGTGCATTCATCAAGTACTATTTTTTTGGTACCGGGGATTGAACCCAGGGGCACTTACTTCCTGAGCCACATCCCCAGCTCTTTTTTATTTTTTATTTTGAAACAGTTTTGCTAAGTCGCTTGGGGCCTCACCAAGTTGCTAAGGCTGGCCTCAAACTTGCAATCCTCCTGCTTCAGCCTTCTAGGTTGCTGGGATTACAGGCATGTGCCACATTTCCAGTCCATCATCAAATATGATTAAACAAATATCCTCTGTGCTGTTACTGGCAGGTATGAAGAATTTGATGCTGAGCATAATGGCAAGGACTTTAGTGAAATTTACATAAGGCAAAGGGGGACATAAGGCAAAAGTAAAGAAATAAGTGAACAACATACTTTTAAGTGGTGGCAATTTAGTGAAGACAAATCGTGAAATGAGGGTTTAGGGTAGCAACTTTACACTGGGTAGTCAGGAAATGCTTTTCTAGGGACATCTCGAAAACCTAGACAGAAATCATATGGAGCCAGCTAAGTGTGATCCAGTGTGGTGGGAGGGTTGTCATTCTTACTTTATGGAGGTAGGAATTGAGGAGAGTGAATAATCAGGATCATTCCAAAATCATGTTAAAATATCTGTGAAGCTACACTATACCCCCGTCTCTCCATCCCCAGGACTTAATATGTGCTCTTTTTTCAAAGCCAAAGTTTAACAGACAAGTATGGGAAGGCATTTCAGGACAGTGGTTAAGAGCAGCCTTTTAAAGTCCAGCTGACCTGGGTTTAGGCCCATCTCACATACTGGCTACCTGGTTATCTCTAAGCCAGTTACTTAACTTCCGGAAATCTCAGTTTCCCTGTTATCAGAACTCATGGGGTTATTGTGAGTATGAGGAGAGGTATGTTAAAAAAAATTTCAGTTAGTATTGAAGGTGATGGTGATGATCTGATGTTCTCTAAGGGGCTTGGGTAATAATTCTCTGAATGTTAAGATTTTTGCTATTCTTGGAAGGGAGAGCCAGGAGGACTGTTGGCTCTCACCTTCATTTATTCAGCCAGCCCTATTGGAGTGTCCACTCTGCCTTTCTGGGTGAAGAGCAGGGCTAGGATCTGGCTCACACTGTGCTGCCCTCGGGGTGGTTGGTGACATGGTGGAGAAAGGTAAGGTGCTGGGCAACAGTCTGGGCAGGCAAAGTGGGACTGGGGCTTCTGGTCTGAGGAGGCTGGAGCAGAGCAATGTCCTGACCCAGAAGTGCTGGGAACTGAGAGCAGAATCTGAGATCATGCAGGACAGGATGTGAGAGTGGAGATGTTGCCTTGCTCAAAAGTGTTCACTGGGTCCTGTAAAGAACAAGGGAGCTTTGAATGGCTTGGGGAATAGGTCCTACATAGTCCGAAAAGACAATTGGGAGTTTAACAATGGGAATATGGGAGGGAACACTTTCGGGGCAGCTGGGAATCTTCATCATCATCTTCCTCTTCATCCTCAGCAAAGTTTTTCTTCTATTGTCACCACCACGATGGTTAAGTCACATCTTATTCTTGGTATTTAGATTCTAAAGTCAGCACATAAAGCCAGCACTTAAAGTCAGCACTCCCTCAGTGGGGCACAGCCTGGGCAATCAACTCTCATTGATTCCAATGCAGTGGGTGTGTTTTTTTCCCACAGCTGGGAAGGACTGGAGCTTCTGCAGTTGGGCATGAGATAAAATAACTAATTTGCTCATACTAAGAGGCTATACTATGTATGCAATGTAGACCTAGAATTAGGCCCAGGGTGATGAAGGCTTACATTTGGGAAGTCACAAGTGAACCAAAAAGAATTGGGGCAGCAACTGGTTCATGATTTCTTCCTGACTCTTACCACAGGGCACTCGAACCTCAGGTCAGAGTTAGCTGAGCAACTTAAACTATTGCATCTGTGTTTGCATGTGCACACACTCACACACCACTGTTTTCTTTATCTGCAAAGCATACCTAGTTCAATTTGAGCAGACTTAAATGTACTTGTGATGCAACTAATGTAATTGCAATTGATGCAATAACATGTCAGACACTACAGAGTCTGTTCATCATCCCAGCTAGACTTTTTGAATATAAGGGATTTGTGCTCATTGAACAAATAAAACCTGCTAGGAGATAAATAATAATCCAAGTTTACCAACTGTTAAGTGGTGAACTAGAATCAAAACTGTCATCTGTTTTAGCATCAATCTGTGTTCTTAACTTTTATGCTCTATTTTATTTAGTTATAAATCCTTACATTAACCTAGGTAACGTCATCATCAGAAGAAACTTTTCACATAGATATGAGTTTACAGTTGAAGACAATGATTCACTGTCTTTAGGAAGCCCTTAGGTAGTTAGTAATTGTCAAAGAACGTGTGTGGTGAAAAAAGAAACACGAGTGACTAATATATGGGAAAAAAGTTTTATATAACAAGCTATCAAAGAAATACACAGTAGTCTTATACTGGCAAAAGTTTACTGACTGCTTATATTCTGGATTAGCATCGTGGTATACTTCAGATGAGTGTACAAATAATAGAAATTTTGGGCAAAACAATTTCCTAAATAGTTTTTATTTTAGTGCCTATTGAAAGGAATAGAATTGTACTGTAACTTAAGGGAAAGGAGGAATGCATAGAAACAGTGTAAAGGTATCTCATGGAAACCAGGAGTGGTAAATTCATCCAGGCCTCACAAGAGCCTTGGAACCAAGATAGTTACACTTTGTATCCTGTGGGTGTTTGACTCTCATCCCCACCACCCTGCTGTATGCTTCCTGCTCTTCACACTGGCCTCTTATGGTTGGCAGAAAACGTGGCCACCCCAATCGGATTATAGCACTTCCTAGTTCCAGAACCCAGCAGATACATGTAGTTCTCACTTCTTTTTTTTTTTTTTTTGGTACTGGAAATTGACCTCAGAGGTACTCAACCACTGAGCCACATCCCCAGCCCTATTTTGCGCTTTATGTAGAGACAGGGTCTCACTGAGTTGCTTAGCAAGCCTCACCATTGCTGAGGCTGGCTTTGAACTCACGATTCTCCTGTCTCAGCTTCCCAAAGTGCTGGCATTACAGGCGTGCGCCACTGCGACTGGCTAGTTCTCATTTCTGATACCCTGGAGAGAAAGACTAATGGGCTAGGCTTTGATTAGCTAAGTTCTGTCAGCTGTGGCCGTGAGACACAGGGGTTACTCCATCTGCAGCAACAAGTACAAGCACATACCTGCTACATGATCAATAGCTTGACATTTCTTCTTTACAGTTTTTCTGTAGATTTTAAATGATTGATTAGCAATGGCATTATAGGGATTTTTTGGCAAAAGGAAATTACTATAAGATTAAAAAGGCAAATTAAAACCTGTTTAGGGAAGGGGGCTGGGGTTGTGGCTCAGTGGTAGAGTGCCTGCCTAACATGTGTGAGGCACTGGGTTTGTTCCTCAGTACCACATAAAAATAAAATAAAGGTATTGTGTCCATCTGCAACTAAAAAATTTTTTTTTAAAATATCTGATAGGGAAGATAAACCTGTACCAAGTAATAATAACCAATTTAGGCTAGTATGTATTTGTGTTATAGATTATATAGTGAAAACATATCAATGAGTTTCCTAATAATTGGACTGTTTTGTCTCTGGTAGTAATAAGATAGAACTTAGACAAACACTTCTAAGAGGTGTTATGGAGAAGATCCATCTTATCAGATAGGTATATAAAACAACATGACTTCTAAAGTCCTTCTCAACCCAAATGTTCTGTTAGCAAAACAATTTACTCTGGAAAGGTGGCTTTAAAGATTCTTAATTAAATATTAGAGGAAGATCTTGTAACACAACCTACATACCTTTTGAGAACAAGATGTGAAATTATGCAGGAGTCCTCAGAGTCTGTGGGGTTAAGCAGTAGGCAATGAGTTTGAGTCATACCTTGAAAGCAGAGATTGGTTTATGTGAGGGAGAATCATTTTAAGATCTTGTTAATGATACAGTTAGGATTCAGCCAATTATAGACAAGAGTTTTCTATTACTTTAACAGATACCTAAAATAATTCAATTTATAAAGAGGAAAGGTTTCCTTTGGCTCATGGTTTTAATCCATGGTTGGTTGCTGCTGGTGGTCTTCTTTTGGGCCTGTGGCAGTGAAGCAAGTCATGGTGGGAGAATGAGGGGCAGGAAGCATCTCATCTCATGGCAGCTAGGAAGCAGGGAGAGAGAAAGAGGAGGGTGAGGGTTCTAATATTCTTTGAAGGGCACATCACCATATAACTGGAAGACTTCCAACTAAGCACCACCTCCCAAAAGTGCCACAGGCTGAGAAACAAACCTTTAATACTGGGGGACCTTTCTCCACATCATAGTAGTAGCCATGTTGCTCGCCAGATGGAAGAGGTATTTTTGTGGTTCATTTCTAGTGAAGTGGTTATAAACTTACACTGAGCTCAAGAGCAAAGAAAAGCCAGTCTGGTAACTGTGTGTGTTTGTGGGCTTAACTATATTTTGGAAAGAAAACATCAGGATAATCAGCCATGAATTTTTGTTTGTTTGTTTGTTTTGGTGATTATGTCGAACTATGGCAGCAATACATTAGCAGCTGTACTGTGAAATCAACTACTTGTTTAACTGTCAGGATTAAAATTCCTCTGTGTTATGCAGAAACCGGGGAACTTTATTTAATCTGGGCCCTCGTGCAGTCAATGTTGTTTGCTAAGATGAAGTTTAAGATATATTTCTGTTCATTAGTCCATAAAGAATAAGCTGATCCCAGGATTGAAACCTAGGTTATCATTTTCAATAAAATTAACTTTCCACTTTAAAAAATGAAATAGGCATAAAATCATTACTATAAAAATGGTGAATAGGATATCTCTTTTCCTTGAATTACTTTTCTACTTTTTTTTTGGTACTAGGGATGGAACTCAGCGGTAGTTGACCATCCCCAGCCCTATTTTGTATTTTATTTAGAGACAGGGTCTCATTGAGTTGCCATTGCTTGAGGCTGGCCTTGAACTCGCAATTCTCCTGTCTCAGCCTCCCAAAGTGCTAGGATTACAGGTGTGCGCCACCACGCCCGGCTACTTTTCTACTTTTTAATTATGGTGTGCACTGAGTCTGTTCTGTGATAATTCACAACTTGTAGGCTAATTCTGAAATGTGTGTCCTAGACTCGAAGTTGTGGTTGGTTTAAGTGTTCTAAGGAGTGGAGTGTTCATGACCCTGAGTTCAGTTGGCCTCAGCTTCAGGTATGGGTTGGTACTACAACACCAGAGACTCCTCTTTCCAGATTAGTACCCACCCTCTACTAGAATCTGTCACTGCTGCCTCATCCTATAATATTGTTTGGGTAGGAGTGTCTTTTCTCAGAAGGACCAGGTCTGGACCAGGTAAACCAGCAGCGAACCAATCAGCTTGTCTGCCTTAAATGCAGTTACTCTCAAAAAGGCTGATCCAGGGTCCAGCTCTTCACTTATTTAGGGGCACATCTTTTTTAACATTAGAAAAAATTGAGTTATTTTTTGACTAGATGGATGTGAAAAGGGGACTGGGTGGAAGTCAGATGCGTTGAAACATACACAACAGCCATCTCTTTTTCCTGCATCCTCCACCATCCACACTATCCAGACCTTGTTTCTCTTAATTGCCCAGAGGTACAATACCTTTCCAGAAAGGCTATTCTCTTGTTTGTGAACATTGGCAGAAAAAAGAAGGGCATCACATTTGCATAAAAATTCTATGGGGGAGGGAACAGATCAAATGGAATTGCCTCACACCAAAGTTAGATGGATTTTGTTTTAATTTTCTTGTCCAGGCAACCTGGACATTCATTTAATAAACACTTGAGTGTTTTTTCTATGCCCAGTGCTGTGCTAAAGCACTAAAAATACAGTTTTGCTCTTGGCATCCTCACTTCATTAGTAACAAAGTGTAATGCCAGGTCATATAACCTTACAAGGTGGGTGTGATGTGTTGTGATTACTCAGGGAGAAGGAAGGACTCAAGTCTAGGCCAGAGAACCAGAAAGATATCATCATGGAGATAACTCAGCACTGCTTCTTAAGGATAAGGTGATAGCTGCCAGGTGGTGAACAGTATTTCACATGAAGAGAACAAACTACATCATATAGTTTTATAGTAAAAACTATAAAAGAATAATGCATGTTTGGAGTACAAGAAAGTTGGTGTGAATAGAGTGTTGGGATTGGGTGTAGGAGTAGATTAGTGCAAGCCTTGCCCTGGAGGCAGGATTTACTCCTGCAGGCATGGAAAGAGCTGGTTGAGAGCTATGAACTGACTCTGAAGTTCCAGCTTGGATAGGTGGCTGGATCATTAGCTAGTAGAGGGGCACTGGGAGAGCAGACCACATCCCTTGGTTGACTCAGAAATTGCATTTAATTTCTTGTCACATTTAACTGGTTTAGGTTTATGTTTGAAATTTGTATTTTTTTATGTTTTGAAAACAAATGCCACATTAAGTCCAATACAGTATTCTTAGTATGATAAATTGTGTTTGCGTCCCTTTTGCAAAACAAAAAACAAAGTCAAATGTGACAGTAAAAGATTTAAAGATAAACTCCTGCTTTTTCTTCTTGCATCATACTTTAAATTCTTGTGCTCACTACCATTTAAATGGCTTCCTATCAACAGGTGGCTAAACTCTTACTGTGAAGTGAAAGCAGAAAATAAAACACGGTTTATCAGAATTCACAACTTGGAAAATTCATAACTTGGA
>CM053403.1:70831540-70853693 GCA_028644305.1 Xerus rutilus | reverse complement strand
GATGGTTCTGAACTTGAGATCCTTCTACCTCAGTCCCCCCAGCTGCTGGGATTACAGGCATGCCCCACTATGCCCGGCTGGGAATTGGCTCTTCTTGCCCAGCTCTCCCTAGTTGGTTTGGGTACTGTTGGAGGTCATGTTTGAAATTTCCCCCTTTTTTGATTATCTTTGTGCTCCCAGATGCTTGCATAAAGTCTAGCAACTATAAGTTGTTAGGTAAAACGCCTAATGATGAAGAAATGAGGAAAATGTGTCTTTCCCAGACTTCTTCAAAGTATTTGAGAATCACTAAGAAATTTGGAGGATATCATTGACAGTAGGCCTGGAGCATTAGCAACAAATGATCTTTTTTTTTTTTTTTTTTGGTACCAGGGATTGAACTCAGGGGCACTCGACCACTGAGCCACATCCCCAGCCCTATTTTTTTTTTTTTTTTTAATTTAGAGACAGGGTCCAGGAGTGCACCACTGCACCCAGCCAGCAACAAATGATCTTTTGGAATGAAACCAAGTCTTTTTAAGTACACAGTCATTTGTTTTTTCTACCTGTCCCTACTTTCCTTTGAGACTATGTACTGACATTCAGCATTCCAATGTGGTGCACTTCAGATGACTTCATTTCCTTCTCTCCTGAATTAAGTAATGATTAACTTCTTGCCTCCTTTTAACAGAGGAGTGAAAGAGACACAGGAAGACAGAAAGTGACTTTTAAAGATATATGTGAATACTTGTGTCTTTTAAATATAAAAATGATCAAGATGGCTAAGAACCAAAAATCTCATAGAAGATCAGATGAATTGAAAACTGGTTTTGAATGAAATACTCTTTTTTAAAAAAAATTTTTTTGTAGTTGTAGATGGACAGCATGCCTTTATTTTATTTGTTTGATTTTTATGTGGTGCTAAGGAGCGAACCCAGTGCCTTGCACATGCTAGGCAAGTGCTCTACCACTGAACCACAGCCCCAGCCCAGATGAACTCTTAATATATGAAATAATCATATTGAAGAAATGGCTTAGCCCAGTCTTCAACCAATAACTTGATTTTACATTTTCTTATTTATTTACTTATTTAGTGGTACTGGGGATTGAGCCAATTACCTCGTGCATGATAGGCAAACACTGTACCACTGAACCACATCCTAGTAACTTGATTTTAGCAAATAACTGTTCATCCAAAATTAGTGCATGAGGTAATAACTAAAATTACCAAAAGCAGAACTTAAAGGATTCTCAGAAACTAGTAGAAAAATAACAGTAGCACATAGTAAAAAATTTAAAACCCCTTGAGAATTTATAGGGTAGAATTATACAGCAAAGGAACTAATTTTCCACTTTCAAGCTTGTGATTTATATGATTAGAATTTCCTCTTTGCAGTGAGTGCAGTGATCCTTTAAACACTATTTTGGTTAATAGAAATAATGATGAAATGGACACAGGTTATCAATTCTGAAAATAGATGCTTACATTGATGCATATGATGAACTGTGAAGTGTGCAAATTATAAAGGGGTCTTTTAGCGCTAGCTTTTACAATTAAAGCAGAAAGGTTTGCTAGAATAAAAGCTTTATTTCAAACCCCACAGTGCCTATTAAGGTGGTTTATATGTAAATGATAAGAGCAAAAATTGTTTTCTAGTAAAATGCTTCTGACCCATGAAAGTGCCAAAAGTATAATTCATTACTCAAATGAGGAAAGGAGTAGGAAACTCAGTGCTTTGATTTAAGATGCTAATTTTGTCTAATGCTTACATATCTGTGACATAATACTGGAAATATTATTGCATAATACTGTAGTAGATTTGGAAATGATAGTTATTTGAGTTGAGCAAATTCATGTCTCATTATGTTTTTAGTGAGTACTCAAAAAGTTCATAGATGCTTAGTAAAGTTTACTTGATGTTTTGCCCAGAGTTAAAAACAAAACCAAACTCAGAATACCTTAGCATTCCTAATATTTATGGGCTTATTTTGCATCTGCATTCTGTTCACTTGTCAAATGCATCCCAAATGCATCCAGTGTATCTGGTACTTATGAAGACTTCTGTTTTTGTGTGGGCAGTGCAGTCTCTCGTGTGATCTGTCTGTGGCATTTTAGGCAAGGCTGGTTAATTGGACTGAGATTACATTACCTTGGACAGTGGGATTTTGGCAGATCTTGGTAACAGGTGACCATAAACATCATAGGTTCTATGATGGCATGGTATTTAAACGAGTGTCAGACTAAAGGTACTGCATCTTTTTCTTTTATAGAAAGACAAATGTTCTTCATTTGCTAACCTCTTATGTGAAGACAAATATGTATCCATAGCTATTTAGTAGGTTCTTACCTACCAGATACATTTAAAAAGATAACACAGTCTGTCCCTTTGTGGTAAAAGTGAAATTTAAATGAGAAAGTACCTGCAATCTGGAGCAGTGGAAAAGTGCACCATAGAAAAGGCATTTTTTTAAAAAATATTTTTTTAGTCGTTGATGGACCTTTATTTTATTCATTTATTTATATGTGGTGCTGAGAATCGAACCCAGGGCCTCACACATGCAAGGCAAGTGCTCTGCCACTGAGCCACAACCCCAGCCCGAGAAAAGGCATTTTTTTTTTTTAAAGGACCAGCTGACTCTCCAATCTCCCATGTCCAGGTGTATTATCTTCAAAGCCCTGAAGACTGGTCCACTTTTTTTTTTTTTTTTAATATTTTTTTAGTTATTGATGAATCTTTATTTTATTCATTTATTATTTATATGTGGTGCTGAGGATCAAACCCAGTGCCTCATGCATGGTAGGCAAGTGCTCTACCACTGAGCTACAGCCCTAGCCCCGAGAAAAGGCATTTTTAAAATGATTGTTTGGAAATATTTCCATTATTGTGTCATCACTAACAGTGAGGTAAGCCTATCTTTTTTTGTTGTTGTTAATTTCTACCACATACACTCAAGAAGTTTTTAAACCTTGTTTAAAAATCTTTGAAATTGTTTTAGCAGGTTTTTAGACCAAGCTTGAAAAAACAAAAACAAAAACAAAAGCCACTTTCCAAGATATCAGGGCAGATAGAAATTTGTTAGAAGAATTTCAATGAAACCCTTTGTATAATTGGCAGATGGGCTATTAAAATGTTGTTGTGATTTACTTAGCACAGCCAATGATTTACTTCTTCCCTTAGAGCAATTAATTCTTCTCAATTAGGGGCTCATTGATGTCAACTATGGAAGTAAACTGATTAGACCCAACCTTTCAGACGGCTATACTGTGAAATATTTAAAAATTTTAAAAAGAAGGAGATTCAGTCATCTCAAAAAGTTATATTTTGCCTTTACACCATCAAATTTTAGGTTTTATGTATTTTGTTTTATACTGTGCATCTTAGTACAATAATACTTGTATTTAACTCATGCATACACTCACATATGGAACACAATTGCTAGGAGTGCTCTCTCAGATTTTATATTTAAAAGTATGTGCCTTCAAAAAGTTTGGTACACTCGTACATGGCTGGTAGGACTGCAAACTGGTGCAACCATTATGTAAAGCAGTATGGAGATTCCTCAGGAAACCTGGAATGGAGCCACCATTTGACCCAGTCATGCCATTCCTAGGTTTATACCCAAGTGACTTAAAATCAGCATATGACAGTGATGCAGCCACATCAGTATTTATATCAGCTTAATTTACAATAGCTAAACTATGGGACCAACCTAGGTGCCCTTCAATAGATGAATGGATAAAGAAACTGTGGTTTATATACACAATGGAATATGACTCAGCCATAAAGAAGAATGAAATTATGGCATTTGCTTGGTAAATGGATGGAGCTGGAGAATATCATGCTAAGTGAAATAAGCCAGTCCCAAAGAACCAAAGGCCACATATTTTCTCTGATATCCAAATGCTCATTCAAAATATGGAGGAGGGAAAATAGAGGTATTTTGGACTATACAGAGGGGAGTAAAGGGAGCGGAGGGGGTATGGGCATGGGAATGATAGAATGAATCGGGCATTATTACCCTATGTGCATATATGATTACATGATCTGTGTAATTCTATATAATGTACAGCCAGAAGAATGAGAAGTTATACTCCATTTATGTATGATGTGTCAAAATGCATTCTACTGTCATGTATAACTAATTAGAACAAATAAAAAAACTTTACAAAAGTTTGGAGAGCATTGTTCTAGAAATCCTTCCCTGACTTTCTTCTGTGCATCTGTGCATCCATAGCAGTGACTAGGCCCCAGCCAAGCTTGTCAATCACCATTTTACTCACCTGCTCTCCATTTGGCTCCTGGAGAAGGGACCATTGGATGAGATTGTATATAGTGTTTGACACAAGCCCTTGAATGAAAAGGACATACTCCATCCATGGTCTCCAAAAGCTCTTAGTATAGTGGGGAAAACAAATGCTAATAAAGGATATTGTAAGATTATTTAATTACAATTTAAAACAAATGTTCAAAGGAAGTCCACGGGGGTAGTGAGACCTAGTCATACGTAAAGACCTTAAAGCCCTAGGAACTAAAGAGGATAGTGTGGCTGAAGGAAATAGGAATTGAGGAAAATAATGAGCAGAACATTAGGATGAGTTCCCAAGTGCCAAGTGATGTGTCACATATACTATTTTGAGTTCCATGTAGATGAATTAATACAATCATTTTAGAAGGGATTTCAGGGTTTTTTGAGTTTTAGCATTTAAAAAGAATCATTTTCTAGTTTGCCCATACATAAGTAACTCTAATTCCTACTTTTAAACCTGTGTCTCATCTGTTTTTTCACTTGCCTAATTGGTGAAGGCATTTCTTCTTGCTTTCCCATGCAGATGATGAAGATAAGCCACACTCCAGGAGCAATGACTGCTTCCTAATATGAGATTATTTATCTCAGGTTCCACTAGTGATTAATGTGCAAACCTAAGCGTTGTGTCTTAAAGACTATATGAATATTTTTTAATCCTTAGCCTAGTACTGAAAACCTATTTCAGGTTTTAGCATTATTGCTAAAGTTGACAATATGTAGGTTGTTAGTATAATAATTAGAAATTTCAGGAAGGAAATTTATATTTAATATCCATTTATCAGTTAACGCCCAGATGATATAAGTTGGCTTTCCACCCCACCCCCACCAATTGGTTTTTTTTTTTTTAATATTTTGTTTTTAGTTATAGATGAACACAATATCTTTATTTATTTTATGTGGTGCTGAGGATTGAACCCAGTGCCTCACATATGCGAGGCAAGCGCTCAACTGCTGAGCCATAGCCCCAGCCCCCCACCAATTGGTTTTTTGGGGTTTTTTTTCAACCTTGACCTTATTTCCCACCACAAAGATAGTAACTTGGGAGATGTTATTCAAAAGGTTACTGAAATCCGGCTCTACTAATATTTTTTCTTTGGAATTGTTTTCATTACTTAATGGACTTCTGAGACTGCATCAAAGAAGTTGCACATTTAAAAGTATCATCTGTGAGGGGAAAATAAGAAAATAAAGTGTTGGTTATATTTCAGGTATCATTTTCACATTCTGGTTTTAGCCTTTGAGAATATTGGGGCCAATACAAGAAATCTGAGTAGCTGCTATTACTCCAACAAACTCCATTAATCTCTTGGGAAAAGGGAGACAGTAATTAGAACAAATCAGGATCAGACAGCTGATGAAAAAATAGAGAAATGAAAATTCTCCCTTTTATGTCCCAAGTTAGTAGCAACTGGCTGTACTTAATAACTGGCTGTACTTTAGCCTTTGTCTGACCTGCCAAGGGCAGAGCTTACATTTTATTTTCTTAAAGCCTCAGAGGAGCCTTTTCTGGAGCTGCATGGTTATTTCAAAGTTGGAAAAAATAATAGGTTCCTGTGGAAATTTATGAAAAGAAAACATTTTTCTTGACTTCTTTCTCAAAACCTCAGCTGACTGATAGAGGGAAAATGGCTTGGGAATGTATTTGCAAAGCAAAGTGGCAGAGTGGATAGGTAAGCAAGGGCAGAACCAGCAGCCCTCACATGCAGTTTTGATTTCATTCTAAGCTCAGTAAAGCAGCCACTGAGGCCATCAGTTGGGGACTGATGGACACCTCTGTAAACCACAGTGAAGCTTACAAATCTGCCACAGGTCCCCTCACTACAAAGCCTGAAATAGTATTTCCCTTCATTTATTGCTAAACAAAATTCCACTTATTCTTCAAGATAAACTTCAACACCCCCTTCTTCAGTGGAGGTACTTGTACCTTTAGTGTAAAAAAAAAAATGTACCTTCAGTGGAGCTACTTGTCCAGACATCGGGATTGAGATGAAGCCAGAAAGGGAGGTTGTATTTGGAAATGGACATTCTGGAGTTTTCTGCATAGTGGAGTAGCTACAGCCCCACATGAGCCAGTTGTTCAGGGACAGTGAAGAAAGAATGCAAAGGAATAGCACAGGCCATGGAAGTTCTGTGATCAGGAGTTGACTAAGCACAAACAAGCAAGTTAGGAGAGGCTGGCTAAGATTGGGAAGCATAAATATATGGTGGGAAATGTTCTAGTTACAGTAATTTTTTATTGTGATGAAATACATATAACAAGCCGAGTGCAGTGGCACACACATGTAATCCCAGCACTTTGGGAGGCTGAGACAGGAGAATCGCGAGTTCAAAGCCAGCCTCAGCAATGGCGAGGCACTAAGCAACTGCGTGAGACCCTGTGTCTACATAAAACACAAAATAGGGCTGGGGATGTGGCTCAGTGGTTGAGTACCCCTGAGTTCAATCCCCAGTAACCACCCCCACCATAAAAAGAAATACATATAACATAAAATTTTACTTTTTAACATTTTCAGGTAGAATTCTACAGCATTAAATACATTCATACTGTGGTAAAACCATCACCATCATCTGTCTCCAGAACTTTTTCAGCTTCTCCAACTGAAACTCTATATTCATTAAATAGATGCAGTTTTTGTTGTTGTTTTTTGTTTGTTTGTTGCTAGCAACACACAGCAGCGTTGTGTAGATATGGATGAAAAGATGGAGGTCAAGGACTCTGAGCTGCAGAGTGATGTCTGTGGGCAGATGGGTGAAGCAGGACTAATAGGAAGGGAAGGAGCAGATCAGCAAGTGAATGGGATTCATATGCAGGAACCAGGTGGCTTTTCCAGTTTAAGTGGGATCCAAGGAAGTTTTGTGTAAAAATAATAATGGTCATAATTAAAGAAACACCATTATTTATTAGATAGTTTTGTTTCTGCTCAGAATTAAGATAACATAATTCCCTAGGATTAATATAAAAGCAAAATTTGTTAAGAGGTATGCCAGAGGGGGCTGGGATTATAGCGCAGTGGTAGCGTGCTCACCTAGCACGCATAAGGCACTGGGTTCGATCCTCAGCACCACATAAAAAATAAAAATAAAAAAATAAAGATATTAAAAAAAAAAAAAAAGAAGTATGCCAGACTTGGGAGAAAGTATCTCTGATATAGTAGAAATCCTTCAAAGACTTCTACAACTTAACAAGAAATGAGTGGGAAAAAAAATATGAGCAGAGTTCACAGAAGTTAAAAAAAATTGGTTAATAAACGTTTATAAACATACAAATTTATTGGTTAGGAAAATACAAATTTAAACAATGAGGTACTGTTTTTAAATATAAAATACTAAGGTGTGTGTGTGTGTGTGTGTGTGTGTGTAAACACACAAAGGTTTTAAGAATTGTTTAAAGAACAAGAGTAAAACATCATCGTGCTTGAAGATGTGACCAGCACATTTGAAGCCCCTCTGTGCACCTTTTCTTTTTCTACTCTCCAAGCCTCCCCAGCAGAGATATCTACTGTCCTGAATTTTGTGCTTATTGTACCCTCTCTTGTCCCTTTGATTACATATGGATACATTTTCATAAAAATACATTATTTGGAATGCTTTTAAATTCCATATAACCAGAGTCATACTCTGTTCTATGACTTTTCATTCCACATTGTAAGTTGGCCCCTGTTGAGGTGTAGCTGTACTTGATTTATTTTCACTCACAGTATTATCACACGAGTACGCTATGGATTTATTCATTTTTTTGTTTTCACATATTAAATTGGTAAACATTTTTAAAAATAAATCAATAAATGGTATGGATTCAAACTAAAAGCTTCTTCTCAGCAAAGGGAACAGTAATGTGAAGAGAGAGCCTACAGAATGGGAGAAAATCTTTACCACATGCACCTCAGATAGAGCACTAATCTCCAGGATATATAAAGAACTCAAACTCAACGCCAAAAAACAACCCAATCAATAAATTGGCTAAGGAGCTGAACAGACACTTCTCAGAAGAAGAAATACAATCAGTCAACAAATATATGTAAAAATGTTCATCTCTAGCAATTAGAGAAATGCAAATCAAAACTACTTTAAGATTTAATCTCACCCCAGTCAGAGTGACAATTATCAAGAATACAAGCAACAATAAATGTTGGTGAGGATGTGGGGGGGAAAAGGCACACTTATAGATTGCTGGTGGGACTGCAAACTGGTGCAACCATTATGTAAAGCAGTATGGAGATTCCTCAGGAAACCTGGAATGGAGCCACCATTTGACCCAGTCATGCCACTCCTAGGTATATACCCAAGGGACTTAAAATCAGCACATTCACAATAGCTAAACTATGGAACCAACCTAGGTGCCCTTCAATAGATGAATGGATAAAGAAACTGTGGTATATATACACAATGGAATATGACTCAGCCATAAAGAAGAATGAAATTATGGCATTTGCTGGGATGGAGCTAGAGAATATCATGCTAAGTGAAATAAGCCAATCCCAAAGAACCAAAGGCCAATTTTTTTCTCTGATATGTGAATGTTAATTCACAATAAGGGGGAGGGCTAGGGAAAAATAGTTACTTTGGATTTGGCAGAGGGGAGTGAAGGGAGGGGGAGGGATTATGGGGTAGAAAGAATAGAAGAATGAATTGGACATTATTATGCTATATACCTATATGATTACATGACCAGTGCAATTCTACATCATCTACAATCAGAAGAATAAGAAGTTATAATCCATTTATGTATGATGTATCAAAATGAATTCTATTGTCATGTATAACTAATTACAACAAATTTTTTTTAATTTTTAATTTTTTTGTACTGGGGATTGAACTCAGGGGCACTTGACCACTGAGCCACATCCCCCGCCCTATTTTGTGTTTTATGTAGAGACAGGGTCTCACTGAGTTTCTTAGCACCTCGCCGTTGCTGAGGCTGGCTTTGAACTCGTGATTCTCCTGTCTCAGCCTCCCTCAGTGCTGGGATTACAGGCGTGTGCCACCATGCCTGGCTTAATTACAACAAATTTTAAAATTTTAAAAATAAAATTTAATAAAAGAGAAGAAAAAATTTAGTATTATCCCTGGAACGTAACGTTTTTAGTAAGTTTTCAAAATGTAAAATTTAGGTACCATTGAGCTGTCAAGTCCACTTCGTAATCTTGCCACAGAGATACTTGTACAGATATAGGGAAATATTTACTAGAATGACATCTTTTTAAAAAAATGAAAGAAATTACATTTGCTGTTTACTTAAATGAATTAACGATATAGTCAAACTATGGAGCATTGTGCAGTATTTAGCATCAAACTGAACTATACAGGTGCAGAGAAGTGTTCTTCCATGGAGCTCTGACGAGCAGCAGGGAGCCAGACCTGTGGGCCCCTTTGCCATCCTGCTACCTCTTGGCCAGGGGCAGCACACACATCAGAGGTGGGTAGACCATGATGGGAAAATGCTGAAAAAGAGGAAATGACATCCAACTTAAAGTATGTGATCATAGGAATTGAGTGATGTGGTGCAGGAAATGCTTATAGATAAGATCGGACAGACTATAAATTGGAGTTTGAAGATCAGTTTCCTAATTTAGGCCAGAACACAGTTTTGTTCTCTGAGATTTTACATTTATATAGATCTATTTGAAAATTTGTTCTTTTAATGAGATGCAGCTTTACATTGTTGCCAAGGCTGGCCTCAAGCTCCTAGGCTCAAGTGACCCTTTGCCTTAGCCTCCCAAGTAGTTGGGATTGATGTGCACACCTGGCAGGATCATGTGTTTTTGTTTGTTTGTTTTTGTTTTTTGAGGGTACCAAGGATTGAACCCAGGGCTGTTTAACCACTGAGCCACATCCCCAGCCCTTTTTATTTTTTACTTTGACACAGGATCTTGCTATGTTGCTTAGGCCCTTGCTATCATATATATTTTTTTAATTGGAAGAGAATTATTAAGGTCAGCTGGCATTACAGATAAAAGACTTCTTCTGAGTAGTTTATCTAAAATATGGTCATGCATCACTAATGACAGGGACGCATTCTGAGAGATGCATCATTAGGCAGTTTTATTGTATGAACATCATTGAACATACGCAAACATGGTATAGTTCAACCCCTTGACTGGGCTTCAGGGTACTCACCACTGAGCTACACCCTCAGCTTTCTTTTATTTTGAGACAGGGTCTCGTTAAGTTGCCTAGGCTGGGCTTGAACTTGCAATCCTCCCCTTATGCTCCCATGTAGTTAGGATTATAGGTGTGTGCCACCACATCTGGCTTTCGACAGGGCCTCCCATGCAATGGAGAAAGTGGTAAATGCATGAGGCTACTGCCAGTGTGACATGGTGTAGGCTTTTATAGTAAACTTTTTTAATAAGTGGAAGGAGGAATATACTCTAAAATGATGTAGTATAGAAAATACATAAACCAGTTACATAGTAATGTATTATCAAGTAATATATACTATATGTAATTCTATGTGCTGTAGTTTTTTACAGTTGCAGTACAGGTTTGTTTATACCATATTACCACCAATGGGTGAGTAATGTATTGTGCTGTAGTTTTAGAACAGCTAGTGTCACCAAGTGATAGGAATTTTTCAGCTCCGTTATGATCTTATGAGACTACTGTTGCATGTGTAGATTGTCATCGATCAAAATGTTGTGTTAACTCATGACTGCGTACACTGCACCTCCCTATTCACATGCCATTAGAAAGGTGTGTAGCCTTGTCAGGACTTCCAAAGCGGAAGAGTAATGGAACGAATTTAGAATGGACAACAGTTCAATGTCAGACTGTGGTCTCATCCATCCAGAAACTCTATTTTGTGAGTGGGGATTGGCACTGTTTCCACAGTACTGTGTGATTGCAGTTTTAACTGAACATGTAACTAAAGAGGTACTAGAAAATATTATTACTAGCTGGGCGTGGTGGCGCACGCCTGTAATCCCAGCACTTTGGGAGGCTGAGACAGGAGAATTGCGAGTTCAAAGCCAGCCTCAGCAACGGTGAGGTGCTAAGCAACTCAGTGAGACCCTGTCTCTACATAAAACACAAAATAGGGCTGGGGATGTGGCTCAGTGGTCGAATACCCCTGAGTACAATCCTCAGTATCAGAAAAAAGAAAAAATATTATTACTAGCTTTTTAATGAAAGAAGAGGCTCAAGGATAATAAGTTTGCTTTGAAGATCCATATAAAAAAAGTTCAGTGTAAAAATACTCAAGCAACAGATTTACCTGGCATACATTCAAGAATTTCCAAACCTTGGTTTGTGAAGGCTCAGACGTGCAATATGGAAATTATGCCTCAGTTGGTTATGGTTTTCTTAAAAAATGAGTGAAGTGTATCACTACCAAATTGCTGTTTGATTTTTTTTTTTTTGTACCAGGGATTGAACTCAGGGGCACTCGACCACTGAGCCACATCCCCAGCCCTATTTTGTGTTTTATGTAGAGACAGGGTCTCACTGAGTTGCTTAGCGCCTCGCCGTTGCTGAGGCTGGCTTTGAACTCGCGATTCTCCTGTCTCAGCCTCCCTAAATGCTGGGATTACAAGCGTGAGCCACCGCGCCCGGCATGCTGTTTGATTTTATCAGATTGTTATTAGTATTCTAACAATGCAAAATGGTTAAGATTCAGATTAGATTCATCCTATGAAAATTGGGATTTCCCCCAGTTAAATGACATTGGAGAATCAATCTAAGGATTTTACTTCTTAGTTGATAAGTGAAAATAAGGAATCTTTGATAATCTTTTCCTACCCCCATGTTCTATCTGAACAAAGTTAAATACTAACATCCATGTAGTATAATTTTCCTTTTGTTGCAAAATGTATGTAGTAAATAATTTATTAAAGCTAGGTTTGCTGTTTTAATAGATGGAAGTTTTCAATTATATGACAGATGATGTGCCAGTTAGCTTTAAATAAATATGCTAAGGCAGACAATGTAGTCACTCATCTATTTTTAAAATTGTAGATTTCTTAGCTAGGCATGGGGTGCATGCCTGTACTCCTAGTGACTCAGGAAGCTGAGGCAGGAGGATTACAAGTTCAAGGCCAGCCTTAGTAACTTAGGCTCTACGCAACTTAGTGAGATCCTGTCTCAAAAAAAGCTGGGGAGCTGGGGTTGTGGTTCAGTGGTGGAGTGCTTGCCTGGCATGCGTGAAGCACTGGGTTTGATCCTTAGCACTATATAAAAATAAAAATAAAAGGTATTGTGTCCACCTACAACAAAAAATGCATATATATTAAAAAAAAAGCTGGGGATATTGCTCAGTGGTTATGTGTTCCTGGATTTATTCCATGGTATAAAAAATTGTAGATTTATACGTTTTAGTTCAGAAAATACAGATTGTAGACAAAACTCTTGATTTTTAGAACATTTCCATTATAAACAGTGAATCATGAAAAATAACATAGGCAGTCTTCCCTAAAAAGAAATTTAAGTTCAATGTCATGAAAAAATTATTATGAAATGCCATGTGAATATGTGGCAGAAGTTTGTAAGTTCCTTATTCAGTGGAATTTATCCAGAAAATAAACATCTCTACACTGTGGAAAGATGAAAGGGTAGAGTGAAAGCCTGCTAGGACTTTAGAGCACAGGTATTCTGTGAAGAGCTGCAAGTTGGTTAGCAGGGATTTTAGGTATTTTCCAGGGCTCATAACGTATAACAAATAATGTTAAGGAAATGTCTAAACATCTATTTAGAAGGACCTTTCCAAGGTGCTATTATAAACTTCAACCTTCACAATTGGACTTGATGTGGGGAGCTACTAAATTCACTTTTTTGCACTTGTCAAGTCTTTTTCAGTCACAGAAAACAGACAAAATAATAACGATCATCTCTACTTGTGAGGATGACAAGGGCAATAGATACACTGCACCTCATTTAGCTTTTTTTTTTAGTTGTTGATGGACACAATGTCTTTATTTTATTGCTTTGTATGTGGTGCCGAGGATCGAACCCAGGGCCTCACGCATGCGAGGCAAGCGCTCTACTGCTGAGCTATAATCCCAGCCCCCCTCATTTAGCTTTGAGTTCATACTATGAAAGACAAACCATCTGTTTCCTAATCTCTTGGAATAAATTGCTTGTATTCCTTAGATTTAAAAAAAAAACAACAACTCAGAAACAGTAAAATTACCCTTTTTGTGGTATACTCCTGAGTGTTGACAGATGCGTAGAGTCCCAGCACACCACCACAATGTAGACACAGAACTGTTCTGCTGTCATCCAAAATTTTATCATGTCCTTTAGTGACCACCAGCTTGGGGCCACCATGCATCTATTTTCTTTTCTTTTTTTTGTGTGTGTGGTACTGGGGATTGAACTCAGGGACACTCAACCACTGAGCCACATCCCCAGCCCTATTTTGTGTTTTATGTAGAGACAGGGTCTCACTGAGTTGCTTAGCGTCTTGCCGTTGCAGAGGCTGGCTTTGAACTCGCGATTTCTCCTGTCTTAGCCTCCCAAAGTACTGGGATTACAGGCATGCGCCATCGCGCCCAGCTACCATGCATCTATTTTCTACCCCTGTAAATCTGCCTTTTTCAGAATGTCCCTCAGAATCCTATCTGGGTAGCCTTTTATGTTGGATTCTTTCTAGTGCATGTGCGAGTGTCCTGAGTTCATTGCTTGCTATTGCTGAGTGGTTTGCCATTCATTGTATGGATGCAGTGGTTCACTAGTTGAAGGACAAGTGAGTGTCTCCAGTTTTCGATGACTAAAAATAAAGCCTCTGTAAACATCCATGTGCAAGTTTTTTGTGTGAGGGTATTTGTTTCACCAGGCTAAGTCCCTAGAGTTGGAATTGCTGGTCATGTGATATGAGCAAGTGTGTCCTTTTTTTTTTTTTTTGTACTAGTGATTGAACCAAGGGGCATTTAACCACTGAGCCACATCCCCTGCCCTTTTCATATTTTATTTTGAGGCAGGGTCTTGTTAAATTGCTTAGGGCTAAATTGCTGAGGCTATTGAACTTGCAATCCTCCCACCTCAGCCTCCTAAACCTCTGGGATTATAGGTGTAGGCCACCGTGCCTGGTCAAGTGTGTCTTTTTTTTTGGTACTGGGGATTGAACTCAGGGGCACTCAACCACTGAGACATATCCCCAGCCCTATTTTGTGTTTTATGTAGAGACAGGCTCTCACTGAGTTGCTTAGTGCCTCGCCATTGCTGAGGCTGGCTTTGAACTTGCGATTCTCCTGTCTCAGCCTCCCTAAGTGCTGGGATTACAGGCTTGAGCCACCGCATCCGGCTTCAAGTGTGTCTTAATTGTGTGAGAACTGCCATGGCTACATTGAGTAGCTTAGAATTTACTTCCGTGTTTGGTAGATGCTTCATATAATTGCAGATTATCTACTTGAGGACAATAGGGTATCAATCACAATAGTTACCTTTTAATTATGTTGATGCCAGGGGTTGAGCTGAGGACCTTGGGCGTGCTATACACACATTCTATTGTTAAACTACATGCCTAGTCCTGGATATGTTTTATTTTAATTATCACTTATTATTTGTAAACCAGGTTTTGGTTTTCTGGCTTTCATCTATAAAGAAAAGATGAATACCATTATATCTTAATTTGTTGCACAAAAATGAATATAATTTCCTAGGGGTTGTCATTTTATCAGTGTGAATGGCCAAGGTCTTTAACTTCTTAAACCTGGTTTTCTCTTCTTTAAAATGGTGATAAATTATTACCTTACAGTGAGAATTTAATGAAATGCTGCTTGGAAAGTGCTTAACATGCACCTGGCTCAGAGTAAATGTTAGCTATAAAAAAAGGAATTTGTTTAAAAACCAAACTTGAGACTATAATTTAAACATTACTATCAAGGCTTAGGAAGCAGACATTTGGGGTATTTTTGTGACAGAGAAGCATTCTGGTTTTTACATTACTGAAATGTGCCAAGACTGGAATCAAATCTAAACAGTTTCTCTTCCACAGTGAAATTTAAACACATACTGGTAGAGTTTGTGAAGGAACTAAAAGCTAATTCAGGTTTTTTCTCTTTGAGTTCTTTCCTCTACATTCTAATTCTGTATTCTTTTATTAGATTAGTTGCAAAACTTCCTCATACTTTTTAGGGAGACAATTTTCTTTTGTGTGTGTGTGTGTGTGTATGTGGTTTGTTTTTTTTTTTTTTTTTGCTATACTGGGGATCAAGTTCATACTGAGCTATATCCCCAACCACAGGGATAAAATTTATTAAAAATTATAATTTTTATTAAAAATGATTGGCCCACAGTTTATCATGCACAAGTGCAAGTTACTAAGTCCCATGTAAATGGATACCTGTGTTGAAGGAAGGGAACAGATTCCTGGAACTTGGACTTTAACTGGTCCTGGCAGGTATGCAATTGAGCATGTACTCTCAGTCCTTGGTGAGATGAAGCAATTTGCTCAGTGGTTCTCAAAGTGTGATTCCTGAAGTGTCAGCTCAGGCCAGCATTGTGAGTGTCATCTGGGAGCTGATTAGAATTGCAAATTCTGTGGCCTCACAGCACACCACTTGAATCAGACCTTGGAAATAGGACCCAGCCAGCAATATGTGTAAACAGTCACCCAGGTGTATTTGTATGCATTAGATGGTGGTCTACTACATCTGGACACTTGGAAGAAGGAATTGGAGAGGTTACTTTCTCCTGTGAAGGAGATGGCTATAGCCTGTTACCTCATTGTGATTTTTGTAAATATTAATTCTGGAGTTTCCTAATTCTTCAAGGTCCTGAGAAATCTTTAATGATCAAATTAATTTTGTGAATTATATAAAATTCAGCAATAATATTTTACCAGTTAAATGATGTTCTGAAATAACATAAAACTTGGTTTCCTTAGGACATTGATGCATTTATTCATTCTGTAGTTTATTCACAAAGATCAATGAGCTATAATAAAAGGGAAAGTCATACTTGGCAAAATAGCATTTGACATCATTCAAACTGAAATCCTAATATCTTAAAGCTTATGAATTGTGAATCTGTAACATCTTTGGTCCAGGGCAAGGACCTGGTTAAAAGGGAAACAAACTGTTTTCATGTTTGCTTTTTTAAAGGATTACGAATAGTTCAGACATTAGTCAGTTTATAAACCATCCTATTCCCAAATGTATTTCTAGTGCAATTGAAGTTTCCATGTGCCTCCCTTGTTTATTTTACTGTAATAAATAGAAATCTCTCCATCCTCATGTACTTACTGCATCTCTTGCAAAACACAGCAGCAGCCCATCCTCTGGGGGAGGTGTGGCATATTATGCATGGGCCTGTCCTTGGGCAGTAAGGTCTAAGTCCACAGTGCACTGGCCAAAGCTCCTGGCTGATCCTGGGTGATCTCGTCACCCTGATGCTGCAAAGTCAGGAGTGAGATTTTATCACATGAACTTTAAGAGAGTGAAGCCAAATGTTTCTTTACTAAGGCAAAGTGAACTAATTATCAGAATATGTGAAGTCATGTCCACTGATCAAGGTAAGTGGTTTCATTTTCTAGGATCTTTCTCATGTTGTTTTCAGAGTGTGGGGGTCACTGTATAATACTGCATGCTGAGGGACATGAAAGTGGCAGAGTTCAGTTTTGTTTTAAAGTTAAGAATAAGCCTCACATTGTTTTTCAGCTACAAGGTTAAAATATGTACTACTGACAGTTTTTGGCTATTCCAGGCGCCTTCCTCTGGGCTAATACAATACAAATTAGTTTGGTAATAACAATGAGCCAGAAACATATAACTAATATTTGTAAAGTTTGAAAATTCAGCCAATGAGGGAAGGAATGCAGAAAAAGAAAGCAAAAGTTCCTTTTTTTCCTGCATTTATGTTGTGAACACAATTAAGACATGTTAACCAGTTACCTTCCTCTGGTGCAGTGATGGAGCGTTGTTCTGTTAAAATAAATATTCCCAGCACCTCAGCCTTGTTTCAGCAAAGAAGTTCCAGGGAGTGAATTTTTCACATTTTTCCATTTATGATAACATTGTCCAGATAGGCATGGGTATGTTTTTAAAAATTCTTAGTAGCGGTATTAATCCACAGTGGTTTCCTTGAGTTTTCAAGAGAGCTAATTAATGAGAATTTGAGTCTTTCATATAGAAATGCCGTTCCACTGTGGTAAAAATATCATGTGACAGGAAGTATTTGCTAAAAATATTTTTAAAAGCTGAAATGGATTCATTTTGTTTAGCTATTTCCCCTTGTTTCTGTATGGATATAGACCTCCCTGAAGAATGTCTACATTCTTTCTTCAGTATGAACTGCAACTTAGAACAGGTAGCCCTAGTAGTTAGCAAGAGTCTCTTACTTGTGGTGTCCCTCCTTCATACCTTTGACTTCAGGGGTGTATGCACCAGTTGTGGAAGCCCTGGGTGGGGTTGGTCATAGTCCTGCAGCAGGAGAGCTGAGCTGAACCCGCTCCTGCAGCTGCATGGCTCTGGCTGGCTGTGTTCCCAGGTTCTAGCAGTTGCTGAAGGTCTGAGTAGCCCATTCCGTGCCTGCCCCTGCTTCTTCCACCACCCAGCCAGAAGCATGAATTCCTTTGCAGGGGTTCACTGTTCTTGTGTGAAGTTCAGGGTTCCTGTAATCTCTCAATGGTTTACCACCATATCTACATGTGAAATTTACAAAAAGGAGAAGCGGCAGCAATGCAGCAAAAGGGAAGTCTTTTCTCTCTCCATCAGTGAAGTTCTCTTTTTCCTGAAATGGCTTCTGTCCTTCTCATTCTATCTTCAGTTAGGGATGATTGGAGAGATTCAGCTCTCAGCTGGAGGGCGGACTGCAGTGAGGCTGGAAGATGGCAAGACTTCAGAGGACAGTGTGGATCCCGGAGGGAAACTCTTGCCTCCTTTCTGCTTGAGGGGCAACACCCGTGGCCACTACAACAATGTGGGCTTTATGAGTTCCTTTTAAAAGGTCTAAACTGAAAAGACAGTAATGTAGCCACTTCCTGCCTGCATTACCGGGTAATTTTATTGCTCTTAAGTTATGCAAGAAAAATTTATGCAAATTTAATATATGTGTTATTTGTACATTTTATCTTTAATGACTGGAAAAAACTTTTCCTTTTTTTAAACTTATGCTTGTAGGCAAACCCTTCTCACATAAAAAATGAAGTAAGATAGAGTATGACGAAAGGCTCAATAGGAAGCACCGTCCAGTTCTTTTGAGGGGTAGTCATTTGGTCTTCGTTTAATATGCATCCAAACCTACATGTGGCTTAAATTGCAATGCAGAACTCAGATTTAAACTTAACTAACTCCTCTTAGATACCAAGTAGATTTCAAGAGGATAGATGGGAAGCTACTAGAATAATATAGGGAAAAGTTGAGTTAATTCATTCCAAAAATAAAAGGTCTTTTCTTAGCTGCTGTGTAGACCTATCCATCCCAGCCTCATTTCTGATTCACATTCTGATAATCATCTTTACTCTGAATGCTCTTTCTTCTTCATACAATGAGGAACTAATTTTTATTGGCTGCAATGTATTTTTAAAGATTTTTGTCCTGGTTTAGATACATTCTCCAACTTACCCCTGCAGTGTCTGACTAGGTCAGGACCTTCTATGTTTAGTCGATTGGTTACATGTTGAACAGGCAGAAGAAAGACACCTTTGAAGAGAAATATAGCCTGTCATGGAAGATGATCATTCTCCGTGGTGGTTTTGGGATTTTTGGTGGTGGTGGTGGTAGTACTAGAGATTGAACCCAAGGCACTCTACCACTGAGTTCCATCCTCAGTCCTTTTTTAAATTTTGATTGCAAGATTGTTGAGGCTGGCCTTGAACTTGTGATCCTCCTGCCTCAGTCTCCCGAGTAACTGGGATTACAGGTGAGTGCCCCCACTCCTAGCTACATGATAGTTTGATAGTTTTTAAAACTTGGCCTGGGGAAAATGAGTCTTTTGCCTTCTCAGAGAATTAATACGGAGAATTTTTTTTTTTAATTCTAAACAAATAAAACCACCATGTGGTCTGGTCTTTGTCATTATATAGCAGCTTTTTTTTTTTTTTAATGCTTAGGCCCAAATCCTTACTTAGCCTCCTTGTGTCCTTTCTCTTTTACACATTAAGCCTGTTAATAAATGCTGCTTCAAATTGACCATGTCCATTGCCTCCTACTACTGCCCCAGTTCAGGTTACACTCAATTTCCCCTGGATGATTCCAGTAACCTCCTTTCTACCCTTGACCTCTGTTCTCTATCCAGTAGCCTGAGTATCCCTTTAAAGATGGAAACCACATCATTATCGTCTTTTCAAGATTCCTTCACTGGATCCTCAGGTCTATCAGAGAAAGAAGCCTCTGCCCTGTCAGTGGTATGCAAGGCCTTTCCTGTTTTAGTCTCAGCCCTGACTCCATTCATACTCTGACCTCAGCAGCAATCTTGTTCCCTGGTCTACCCATGATGTCTGCCTTGTTTCTTGGGAAACACATCAACTATGCAACCACATCCTAACCTTAGGATTTGTGCAATTATAGTTTGCCTAGGATTCTAATCCAAATATTTGTGTGCCTCACTCCTTTTGGTTCTGTTCAGCTCACTTTATCTGTGTGGCCTTCCTTCATTCTGTGTATATATATGTGTATAAATACAATAGCTGCTCCTTACCAAATAGCATTTGTTCCTTTACCCAGATTTACTTTCCCAGCAACACATTTTCCCATTTAGTATGTTACATAATTGCTTTTTATGTTGTTATGTTTACTGCCTTATCTCTAGGGTCTAGAAACAGAACTGATAAATACAGGGTGGTTCATCAGTATTTGTTGAATGAATACATTTCTGATAGTCCTATGCCTTTTTCTGTTAGGAAACTTAAAGCAAAATGAGCAGGAATATAAGACAAGTTAATAATTGATAAGTCTTTGCAGTGTTCTCCATTTCTTTCCCTTGATTGCCTTCTAAGGAGTAAATAGCTTTATTAGCTTCTGATCTCCTTTGTTGAGCAGAATCTGAGTAATGGGCTTCTTCCCACTAAAAGCTTGAGAAGCAGTTGATCTAAAGATCTGTAAAGATAAAGACTGAGACAGAAGGAAGTGGGGGGAGTAGTGAGACTGGAGTCTATAGATAGTTCAGTAAATGGTTTTGGATGATTAATTCATGAGCTGTGTTGGGAGAGAGGCAAGAGATGAGAAACTTCGGGGTGTGAAACTAATAAATTTGAGGAGCATTTGTCAGTATGGAGAAAATTATGACATAATAAAAAGAAATTTTGTGAAATTTTGCCATTTATTAGGAGACCACTTCCTCCTTTTCATTTTTCATGTTTTTTTTTTTTTTAGTTCCTGTTGTTCTGCTGGAGGGAGATAGGCAAAGAAAGAAGACTGAATAAAAAGTATCAATCTAGAAACATTTCTTCGTAATAGTTTCTTTAGAGCTTGATTTGAAGGGGTAGAAAATGAGTGCATGAATTAAAGTGTGAAATTATTTGTGTATTTGTTTCATGAAGTTTCCTTCCAAATTTGGATAATTATAAATTATCCTGCATTAAAAAATCTATAACCAACCATCAAAATCTATGAATGGTTATTTGCTATATGATAATATACTTCTATCTGAATATTGACACATTATTAGACTTCATGACTTCTTAGTAAGATAAAATGTAATTTGGCTATAGTAGAAGAAAATGATTGTTTTTGTGGCATTGTACATGTAAGCCCCCCTAATGATTGTTAGGCTGGTAGAATTACCAGTTTATATAGAATATTATGTTTTTCTCCTCTTATATTGCCCAATAAGTCTTTTTCCTTCACATGGATTTGCTGTGCTGCTCTAACTGACCTCAACTCCTGGGCTTCAGCAATCCTCGTGCCTCAGCCATCTGAGTAGCTGGGACTGCAGGTGCATGCCACTCAGCTAAAGATACTCTCAGTACCTCTTTTTTTGGTACCGGGGATTGAACTCAGGTGTACTCAACCACTGAGCCACATCCCCAGCCCTATTTTGTGTTTTATGTAGAGACAGGGTCTCACTGAGTTGCTTAGCACCTCACTGTTGTTAAGGCTGGCTTTGAACTCACAATTCTCCTGTCTCAGCCTCCCAAAGTGCTGGGATTACAGGCGTGCACCATCGTGCCTGGCTTTTCAGTACCTCTTAAGTTTAAAATTGGTGAATTATTTTAATGCAGAATGGTAACAAGACAGAAAATATAACTGTATTCACTAGACTCAATTCCCAAAATATTTAATACCCCTGTATTCAAGGACATATAAGTCTGCCTTTCCCACAGACATCTAAAACCAGTGACTGTGAGTGACACTTGTCATAGTGGAAGTACAAAGTACATGGTTGGAAAATAGGAAAGAAGGAGCAACCCACTGTTGAATTTATTAAGGGAAATTTCCTCAAGAAAGGTGACATTGGGCTGAGCACAGAGGCCCAAGCCTGTGATCCCAGCGATTCGGGAAGCTGAAGCAAGAGGACCACAAGTTCAAGGTCAGCCTGAGCAACTTATCAATACCCTGTCTTAAAATAAAAAAGCCAGGCATGGTGGCACATGCCTGTAATCCCAGCAGCTCAGGAGGCTGAGGGTAGGAGGATCACAAACTGAAAGCCAGCCTCAGCAAAAGTGAAGCACTAAGCAACTCAGTGAGACCCTGTCTCTAAATAAAATAAAAAATAGGGCTGGAGATGTGGCTCAGTGGTGAGTACCCCTGAGTCCAATCCCCAGTACCCCACCAAAAACAAAAATAAAATAGGAAGGATAGTAGAATGAAAAGACATTATTCCTTATGTACATATATAATTGCATGACCAATGCAATTCTACAACATGTACAATCAGAAAAATGAGAAGTTCTACCCCATTTATGTATGATATATCGAAGTGCATAAATGCACTCTACTATCATGTATAACTAATTAAAACAAATTAAAAATAAAAAGGACTGAGGAGGGGC
>CM053403.1:70815964-70831040 GCA_028644305.1 Xerus rutilus | reverse complement strand
TGGTACTGGGGATTGAACTCAGGGGCACTCGACCACTGAGCCACATCCCCAGCCCTATTTTGTGTTTTTATGTAGAGACAGGGTCTCACTGAGTTGCTTAGTGCCTCGCCATTGCTGAGGCTGGCTTTGAACTCGCGATTCTCCTGTCTCAGCCTCCCTAAGTGCTGGGATTACAAGCGTGAGCCACCGCGCCCGGCTTAACCACTCAGTTTAATTATCTTCATGATGGATATTAAAATGCCTGTCTTACTTGACCTCATAGGATTCCTGAGAGCAGCAAATGAAATAATGCATATAACGTGCTCTGCACAGTGCATGTTTGTCTCAGAATAAACACCCAGTATTGTTAGACACTTGTACCTTTATTACTACTTGCAGTAAGAATATTAGTAGTATTAAAAACAAGTTGGTTGTAGACTTTGTAAGTTTTAAAAGCACTGTGAAACCCCAAGTTATGGTTGTTGATATTTCTGTGACAGGATAAATTTTTTTTGAGTGTATGCTACTGAAGGGCTCTTATCTTGGCATCAGTTATCCCTGTCGAAAGCATTCATATGGATTCCAGAGAACAAATTAGTTGAAAAAGTTTTTTTTTGAAAACTTTTTTTTTTAAACAGGGAACATAACCTATTCCAATACTTTGTTGGTATATGTATGGGCTGTAAGTCCTTAGTAAAAATTCAGCTTATCAGGTGCCTGATCTTGGGGTTTATCCCCAGAGGGAGGAAATAGAGCAAAGGAACAGTTTATCTGTTCACTACTTAGAATTAAAGGTGAGTTGTGTGGTTTAATTTTAGAGGTCTTATGATACTTATGTACATGAAATAAAACTGCATATTACTATCCTCTGTATTGTTATTATAATACTTTATAGCCTGTGCTTAAAGAAACATGCAGATTTGTTTTTGGCTTTTTTTTTGGTAAGTACTTCATTTATTTTTAATTATCCAATAGAATCTATGTATATTGTTTAAGAAAGAATGAATAGAAACAATACAATGGAGATCTGATAAACTAGAAACTATTCAATTTATAAAAATTATGTAAATTATTCTATATAAAGAAATTAAAAACAGTCTAAAGAAGATGTAGGAATAAGATTAAAAACATGAAATAGAATTAATCACATTGGTTTTCTGTATTCACCAAAGCATTTCCCAAATAAAATGGATGATAAAATGGAAAAAAAAAATCAGAGAAGGGAAAAAATATAGAAATGGAAAGAATGAATAAAATTAAACAAGTTTTTAAACATTGTTTTAAAGTTTAGAAGCTGACTTCATGTTTCATCTCTGATATGTTAAGTAATCAAAAGTCATCAATCTTATCCTTTTTTTTTTTTTTTGGCACCGAGGATTGAACTCAGGGGCACTCGACCACTGAGCCACATCCCCAGCCCTATTTTGTGTTTTATGTAGAGACAGGCTCTCACTGAGTTGCTTAGCACCTTGCTGTTGCTGAGGCTGGCTTTGAACTTGCGATTCTCCTGTCTCAGCCTCCCAAAGTGCTGGGATTACAGGCTTGAGCCACCGCGCCCGGCTCAATCTTATCCTTACAGTAACAAAAATGTTTGAAAATCAAATTACATTTCTTGAACCCAACAATGTACTGCTAGAGCTGTCAAAAGCTATATAATCTTGAAGAATGGCTGGAGACAGAATATGGCCTAATTAAGATTAAGGAAACCTTGGCGTCCTGTAGACTTAGGGAAACCCTCACAGTTCCACAATTTTCCTTCCAGATACCCTACCAGTTTCCCACTGAAGATTCCAGAAAGACCTCATATCTCTGATAGGATTAGGTTGTGAATTAAAAACAAAGTCAAATAAGGACAAAGTTTCAAAGAAAAATATTGGGAATATTGAGGTCAGAGACAGGATTAAGGGTGCTAGTGGGGGTGGTACACGTTGATGAAACACTTGTGAAAGTCCTCAGACATAGACCCACTTAAAGATTGGATTAGAAAAAACTCCTTTGTCCCATATCTGACCCATGCAGATTTATTTTATAACCACTTCAAGGAAAGAAAAAATTCCTTTGGAGCTTTCCTGTGATTACTGACTTGCCTGCCTCCCTGTCTGTTAGGTTGTGAAAATTTGCAGGTGAAAAAGAGGAAGGAGGTGTAGAGAACAAAGAGAAAGTGGACCAGCAGATTTACAAAACATGGTTTCATCTGATTTTTTGGGCTGAGGGCTACTCCAGTTTCAGACTCTGGGCACAGAACTTGGATGTTGTGGGTCCTGCCCCTAATGCTGCTTTTATGGTCTGAGCATTGTGGGCTTGTGCAACCTCATAACTGGAGGGTACAGGGTCAGGCCCCAAGAGGCATGAGCAGGTTGGAGTTTCAATTCATGGTTTCAGAGTCAGGGTCATGAGGGCAGCCAAGATGATTACTGGGAAGTCAGGAGCTTGGGCCAGTAATGGAGGTGGGAAAGTGTGGGAAATGGCCAAGCAGTGCCTGCCAGGAATGTGGGGGAGTCCCTAGGGTAGCTTTTCTTAAATGTGTTCCGAGACATGCTAGTGCCATGGATGTTGACTTATGCTATGTTTTGGAAAATTTCCTCAACAAATGCTGGGTTCAGAGTTGACCAGATTTGTCTTCTGTAGACCTTTCCAGAGCCTCTAATATGCCCACTGGCATTACAAATACACAGTATGAAGCTTTAAAATTTGGCCATCTCAATCATTTCACATAGAATTTGGGGACTTGACCAGCAGCCAAGGGATAGGGATATGGGATCTTCTAGTCAGAGCAGAGTTTAACCACACATACCTTCAGAAAAGCCCCAGGGTATGGGGCACATGCTGTGAATATTGCTGGCTTTTTTACTGGGCTCTTTAATGGATTGTTCTTTTTGGTTTTGGTACTAGAGATTGAACTCAGGGGCACTCGACCACTGAGCCACATCCCCAGCCCTATTTTGTGTTTTATTTAGAGACAGAGTCTCACTGAGTTACTTAGTGCCTTGCTTTTGCCAAGGTTGGCTTTGAACTCGCAATCCTCTTGCCTCAGTCTCCAGCAGATTACAGGCACACGCCACCATGCCTGGCAATGGATTGTTCTTTAACATTATGGAGTTCCAAAGAACTCAGCAATATCCAGAAAGTTCTCTAGGCTCTTCTTGGATACATTTTTCCTCCCTCCAGTGTAATCACTTGGCTGATTTTTGTTGCTGCTGTTAACACAATTAAAGAAACCTTCGTTTTAGAGGAAGAACAAATGACTTGACCCATAATTACTGAGACCAAAGGCTAAGGAAAGGGGGGAAGAAAACGAATGGGTCAGAGCCTGAGCGTAGTTGTTGCTTGATCACACAAATAGGCTCCCCAACTTAAAATGCACATGAAGTTTTAAAGAAAGTACCAAAGGGAATGTATCTAAAAACTTTAACAATAAGATTGAAAAATGAGAGCTAATGGAGTGCGCAGGGCTAGCTGAATCTAATGAATTTCAGAGCAGACTGTATTCCAGACCATCTTGTAGGTTCCTGAAATCACATGTCAAACTGCATTCTTCTTGCATTCTTAAATGAAAGACACCATTTCCCTGTCTTGCTAGTGAGGAGCCCAGGTAAGCACCGCCTTCTGCTCCTGTTCCTGCTGTCTTCAGCCAGTCGGTCCTTATTTCTTTTGTAAATTTCACAGTCATCCATTTCTTCTTTATCCTCTGCCATCGTCTTCCTAAGGTTCCTGTCATTCTGTCTGGGCTGGTGCAGTTGCCTCTTAACTGTACAGACTGTTTCTTCCTTAACCATGAATTACTTGAGTAAAGATTATGTCTTATTTGTCTTTTTGTCCTTAGGGATTACCTGAGTACCTGGCACTTTTAATTAGGAAGTTATCACTCAGTGCATTTAACTAGGGAGAAAAAGAATACAATAGAAACTTAACCAGTTTTGTTATTCTTTTTGTAGTTGATCATTATATATCTTTTTTTGTTTGTTTGTTTTGTTTTGTTTTGGTACTAAGGATTGAACTCAGGGGTACTCGACCACTGAGCCACATCCCCAGCCCTGTTTTTGTGCTTTGCTTACAGACACGGTCTCACTGAGTTGCTTAACTCCTCATCTTTGCTGGGGCTGGCTTTGAACTCATGATTATCCTGTCTCAGCCTCCCAAAGTGCTGGGATTACAGGCATGTGCCACCACGCCTGGCTGATCATTGGATATCTTAATACTTATAGAACAATTTGTAATTTGGAGGCATAAAGATGAGACCTATTAAGAATAGAGAGTTCAAAGCCAGCCTCAGCAGCAGTGAGGCTCTAAGCAACTTAGTGAGACATTCTCTAAATAAAACACAAAATAGGGCTGGGGATGTGGCTCAGTGGTCGAGTGCCCCTGAGTTCAATCCCTGGTACCAAAAAAAAAAAGAATAAATGTTGAGTTTTTAAAAAGTAGAAATGTGCATTTAAATATGCTTTTTAGAAAGTAAATCATTAGCAGAAACTAGCAAATGCGATAATAAATGAAGAAATAGAAATGCAAACAGGGAAAATTTTTAGAAGTTTGAATTTAGGGCGAGCATTTATAATAGTGCAATATGGTAAAGATAATAATGCAAATGATGATTTGGGACTCCCGTTTTCTACAATAAATTCGACTTCTTATCAATTGTCAGACATTTTATCATTACTAAACTGTTGTCTTTATCAAATAGGGATTTATGTTTGTACAAGGTCTATCCTCTTGTAAATTGAACTGTAGAGAAAGTAAGTCAATACACAGTTGATTGATGCAATTGATCACTAGTAAATGGTAAAGGCTGGATTTGAACTCAGGAAAATGGTTGTTATACGTCAGGAATTATTAAATTGCTGTAGAAGTACATTGGGTACCTAATACACAATAGTTAGTACAGCTGGCATCCAAACAGCCAAATGCCATGCTTTTGGGAATCAAAGAAAGTTGACTGGGTGTGTGAGTTCATAGCATCTGAGTTGCCTTTTTGATATAGATGATCATATCGGGGGAAATCGGATACCAATTATCAATATCAAGAACCTCTGCACAATAATATGCTTAGAGGTCTTAGAGTTCTGCCTGCCTGCCTGCCTGCCTGCCTGCCTGCCTGCCTTCCTTCCTGCCTTCCTTCCTTCCTTCCTTTTATTTCTTTCTTCTTTCTTGGTGGTGGTACTGGTTATTGAACCCAGGGGTGCTTTTTCATTGAACTATATCCCAGCTTTTTATTTTATTTTTTTATTTTGATAAAAATAGTTAGCTAAATAGCCCAGTGTTGCTGGGATTACAGGTGTGCACCACCATGCCCAGCTTAGAGGTCTTCTTGAGATATTTAGTAGCAAAGCTGTTAAAAACTGTTACGAATTTTAGGCTCTGTCAAAAAGAGTGACTGTTTGAAAAATCACCATTTGTCTGATCATGTGATTGGACAACTTTTTGGGTCTGTTTCTCATTATCAATGCAGTACTATTGCAGGATATTTTGATAAATCTGTGGCCTAGTCACTTTTATATGGTTATGCTTAACAATAAAAGAAGGGACCTGTAACAGGGGTTATGATGAATTGGAAACAATTGTCAGATAGAGAACAGCAGCCTGTGACCCTCCTCCAACTCAACAGTGTCCACTCGAATGGCTCTTTTTAAGAAGACAGAAAAAACATATTATCAATTGTGGTTTCTCTTTACTCCTGCCTTCTGCTGGAGTCATGGCTAGAGATGCAGAGTAACTGGTGTACTTTGTTTTTGTTTTTGTTTTTTTAAATATTTTTTTAGTTATAGATGGACACAATGTCTTTATTTTATTGCTTTGTATGTGGTGCTGAGGATCGAACCCAGGGCCTCATGCATGCGAGGCAAGCGCTCTACCACTGAGCTACAATCCCAGCCCCAACTGGTGTACTTTGAATAGAGGGAGCTCTCCATAATGTTGACCAATATTCTTAGTTGAACATAACCCAAAAGGGGAACTTCCATCAGTGCATGGTTAGGGATGGGAAAGTGGCCTCAAACTCCCTTTCTGGTAGAGGAAGTTCTTTCTCTACCAAGAAAACACGATGCCAAGGTAGGGAAAGATGTACTGAGTCAATCCCAGCCCCAGTGCAGGCATCATCATGGAGAGCACGCTGTCAACACTGCTGTGCAGGCTAACGCGGCATCTAACAACTGGTCACCCAGAAAGTGCTGCAACAGAGACTAGGACTGTGTTTCAGACCACCTAATAGAATTCTAACCTTTAAGGGACCACAAATACTAGTATTCTCTAGAAATCTTATTGTTAACTATTCTTTTCATCTCTTTGGGGCAGCAATTGAAAAAAAATCAGTACATAATTATGGACCATGTTTTGGAGAGAATAAAACAAATATTTCTAATCAGAAAATAATTTTTCTTTTTCTTTTCTTTCTTTCTTTCTTTCTTTTCTTTTCTTTTTTTTTGTGAGACAGGGTCTTGCTTGCTATGTTGCCCAGGCTACTGTCTAACTCTTGGGCTTAAGTGATCCTCTTGTTTCAGTCTCCCAAGTTACTGGGACTATAGGCATGTTCCAGTGTGTCCACTTGATCATAGTTTCTAAAAATTATTGTTTTTAGAGGCTGAACATTGTTTTTTTTAAAAAATTTATTTATTCTAATTAGGTTTACATGACAGCAGGATGCATTTTGGTTCATTGTACACAAATGGAGCACAACTTTTCATTTCTCTGGTTGTACACAATATAGAGTCACACCATATGTGCAGTTATACATGTGCCTAGGGCATTGTTGTCCATCCCATTCCACCATCTTTCTTGCCCCCATGTCCTCTCCCCTCCTTCCCCTTTGACCGAATTTTCTCCATTCTTCCCATGAGAAGAATGCTCCCCCATTATGGATCAGCATTAACTTATCAGAGAGAACTTCGGCCTTTTTTTTTTGGATTGGCTTACTTCACTTAGCATAATGTTCTCCAACTCCATCCATTTACTTACAAATGCCATGATTTTATTGTCTTTTAATGCTGAGTAATATTCCATTGTGTATATATACCAGTTTCTTTATCCATTCATCTATTGAAGGGCATCTAGGTTGGTTCCACAGTTTAGCTGTTGTGAATTGAGCTGCTATAAACATTGAAGTGGCTGCATTACTGTAGTATGCTGTTTTTAAGTTCTTTGGGTATAGATCAAGAAGTGGGATGGCCATACTACCCAAAGTACTATACAGATTCAATGTGATGCCAATTAAAATCCCAATATCATTTTTTATAAAAATATTAAAAGCAATCATGAAATTCATTTGGAAAAATAAGAATAGCAAAGCAATCCTTAGCAAAAAGAGTGAAGCAGGAGGCATCACAATACCAGATGTTAAACTATACTACAAAGCTATAGTAACAAAAATGGCATGGTATTGGCACCAAAATAGACATGTAGACCAATGGTACAGAATTGAAGACACAGAGACAAACCCACATAAATAAAGTTATCTTATATTAGACAAAGGTGCCAAAAACATATGTTGGAGAAAAGATAGCCTCTTCAACAAATGGTGCTGGGAAAACTGGAAATTCATATGCAGCAAAATGAAACTTAACCCTTATCTCTCACCATGCACAAAACTCAACTCAAAGTGGATCAAGGACCTGGGAATCAGACCAGAGACCCCTGCACCTAATAGAGAAAAAAGTAGGCCCAAATCTTCATCATGTCAATTAGGCCCCAACTTCCTTAACAAGACTCCTAAAGCACAAGAAATAAAAGAAAGAATCAATAAATGGGATGGATTCAAACTTTGCTTCTTCTCAGCAAAGGAAACAATCAGGGAGGTGAACAGAGAGCCTACATTCTGGGAACAAATTTTTGCCACATGCACATCAGATAGAGCACTGATCTCCAGGATATATAAAGAACTCAAAAAACTTAACATCAAAAAACAAACAATCCAATCAATAAATGGGCCAAAGAGCCGAACAGACACTTCTCAGAAGATATACAATCGATCAACAAATATATGAAAAAATGTTCAACATCTCTAGCCATTAAAGAAACACAAATCAAAACTATGATTTCATCTCATGCCAGTCAGAATGGCAGTTATCAAAAATACAAACAAGTGTTGGCAAGGATGTGGAGGAAAAGTTACGTTCATACGTTGTTAGTGGGACTGCAAATTGGTGCAACCAATCTGGAAAGCAGTATGGAGATTCCTTAGAAAACTTGGAATGAACATTGTTTTAATTTCAATTGAATGCACACATTATTGTATTTGCTTAAGAAAAAATAGTAAAGATCACCTCTTACATTTATTTTGTGCTATCTACTTTTGGGGCCTTTAAAAATACTGAATATCTGCAGTTACTGGTCTTCAAAGTTTATTTTGAGGTCACATTGCCTTTTTTTTTTGGTAGATGGACATAATACCTTTTATTTTATTTATTCATTTTTATGTTGTGCTGAGGATCAAACCCAGCACCTCACATGTGCTAGGCAGGTACTCTACCACTGAGCTACAACCCCAGCACCTCATATTGCCTTTTAACTCTAAGGATGTCAAGCCATTTGCTTTACCTGACAATATAACATTCTTTAATATCAGGTAGTATTGAGTGATGAGTATGAAATATTGGCATCCCATAGTGCATTTTAGTTAGTGATCTTAATGAACGTAAATAAAATTACAGGTTATAATCTGAAATATTCAGTCAGTTGCTGGGATCCATCCCCCCTTCCCCAGCTGTTTTTACAAGACAAACATCTGAATAGTTTCGCAATTCCAGATGCTTACAAATCTGCTTCTGGGATGTGAAGAAAATTAGTTGGCTATAGCTTTTTTTTTTCTTTCTTTTCTCTTCCAAATACTTAAGACTTGTGTAGAAATAACCTTGAGTGCTTTAGATTTTAGACAAAAATGGAAAGTTCTGAAAATTCACATAGAATGAGCAACTACATATTTCTTTACTATCAGAATTTAGAAAATAGCTCTCATGAAATAGAAACAAAATTGTAGGCAAAGAAAGAAAAACTTACCTAAGGTCTTTGGGGTTTATTAGTTCAATGTATTTATCAGGCATCTACTACAGGACTGGTGGTGTTCTTGGGATATATCAAAAGAGGACTACTCTTTTCCCAGAGCTATGTTCTAACAGACAACATGCAATAAGTAAAATAAATAATGTATTTGTTAGAAGGTGATAAGTGATATGAGAAAAAAAATGAATAGTTCAGCAGCATAGAGTAGAAGTTGCAGTTAGGCTGGTCTATGTTAACAAGATGCAATTTGAAGATTTTCAGATGGTCATTATCTGGGGGAAACACATTTCAGCAGAGAACAAAAAGGCCCTGTGTGCCTGACCTGTATGAGGGCATCAGGGGGCCAGCACGACTTGAGCGGAGTGGACAGCAGCAGTAGTAGGTGATCAAGTATGGTGCTAATGGAACCAAGGCCAGATCTTGTAGTGTCTTTGAAGACTTGACATTTTACTCTGAGTGAAATGTGAAACCATTGGAGAATTTCAAAGACAAGATCTGATTTAGATTTTAAAAGGATCTCTCTTGGCCTTGTTGGACAATACCACCTATAATGGGGGATAAGGGAAAGAGCAGAGAGACTAGGTGGAGGGTCTTGCTATTATCCAGTTAGCGATTATAGTAGATTTGGCCAGAGTGGTAGCAATGGAAGTGGTGATAGATGGACAACATCTGGAAATATCGAAGGTAGAGCCAACGGGATTTTCTGATGGAGAGGATGTACAGAATGAGAGAAGAAAGCAGTTTCAGATGCTTCCAAGGATTTTTTCCTAAGCATAAATGAGTTGCCATTAGGAGAAGCGGAGAAAACTGTAACAGAAGTGGTTTGGGGAGAAGGTCAGAGATACAAGGTTCAGATTTGGGAATATTGATTGTGACAAAGTTCTTAATCATACTACTGAGGATGCAAATAGGCAGTTGAATGAATAACTGTGGAGTTTGGGTGAAAAGTCTGGAGTGAAAGTAAATGTAGCAGTTTCAGCATGTAGAAGGCCTGGGTCTGGCTGAGATGATCAAGGAAGTGTGAATGAGCCCAGGCAGGGAAAGAACCAAACACTGCACTTAGCAGCACTTCAACTTTGAAGAGCTTCTAATATGATTTCTTGCTATATTGGAGATAAGGAAAATTTAGTATTTATTGAGTTTTTCTCCATTAAGCAATAGATATACTTTTAATTTTGAAAAAATACGAAATTTACCATCTTAACCATTTTTTAAAATATATTTTTTAGTTGTAAATGGACACAATACCTTTATTTTATTTATTTGTATGTGGTACTGAAGATCGAACCCAGGGCTTCACATGTGCTAGGCAAACACTCTACCACTGAGCCACAACCCCAGCCCTGTCTTAACCATTTTTAAGCATACAGTACAGTGGCATCAAACTCCATTCACATTGTTATGTTATCATCACCACCATCCATCTACAGAACTCTTCGTCTTGCAAAACGGAAATTCCATGCTCATTAAGCAACAACTCCCCAATGCTCCTTCCTCCCACCTCTTGGCAACACCCATTCTGCTTCTGTTTATATGGATTTTACTATTCTGGGTACTTAATGTAACTGGAATCACACAGTATTTGTCTTTTGAAAACTAGGTTATTTCACTTAGTGTATTGTCCTTCAGAATCATCCATGTAGCAGCATGTTGATGTTTCCTTCCTTTGAATAATATCCGTAGTCTGTACATACCACATTTTATATACTTATTCATGCACTGATGGAGTTGGGTGGCTTCCATCTGTTGGCTATTGTGAATAATATCATGAATATGAATGTATAAATATAGAGGATATGTGTTTTTTAAGTCTTATAATATTTGTACTAGTTCATTTTCATATATTCTCTTTTATATAAGTAATCAATAAACATATTTTTTATAAAAGATTTAAAACTATATAAATAGCAAAACATAACATTTCTTATTCATTATCTCATTTCACCACCATACCTAATTCCCAAAGTTAAGTTTTCCCTATTACCTTCCATTCCTTTTAATTTGTTTATGAGTGAAGCATCCCTAATCTGAAAATCTGAAACTTCTTGGGGTGTTGATAGGATTTTCAAGACTTTTTAAAATAGCTTTTGCTTTATGCAGTTTTGGATGCTGGAGCATTTTGGATTTCAGATTTTTGGATTAGGGATATTCAATTGATAAAGTCTATGCTAATATTCCAAAACCCTGGAAGGATTTTCCAGTCCCAAGCATTTTGGATAAAGCACACTCAACTTACATACATTTTATATAGCTTTTTTAAAAAATGAGATTGTATAGTACATTCTGTCCTATTATAGTTTTATATCTTTTGTCTAATTTTGGCTTGGAGATCTTCCCAATCTGTTGCATATCTTGTATAATATTGAATTGACTATCCATACCTTTTTCCACACAGAACTATTTTTCTGCCCTAGGTAACTGCTTACTTAGAAACACTCCTATTGGTTCTTCTTGATAATGGGGAATCTAAGAGTCCCTATAGGTAATGTAAAATTTCTTGACTGGGTAGACTATCTGGTTACAATTTGGTTTTAATTTCTTGTGTGTAACTGACACCCAAATGAGGACTCTCCCCAAGTATAAGTGAAGTTGATCATAAAGAAGCAAAGTTTTATTTTTTATTGCTTTTATCTAAGATGAAATGATTAATGAAATGATTTTGGTATTAGGGAAACTTTATTTCCCATGATATGTCTGACCTATACCAGTAGTCAGCAACTTTTCCCTTAAATAGTAAATTGGGGGACATAAAGGAGTGTGCTCACAGCCACATACGGTCTCTGTTGTGCATCTGTCACTGCTTTTCTTTGAAATAACCTCTCAAAAACGTGTGTGTTCTCTGCATCCTTCATGTGTTCATGTTTCATGATGCTGGTGGAAGTTTGGAGACTTGTTTTAAACAATAGTGTGAGATGAAGTTTCTGACTGTGGCTTTATTTTCCCTGGCGAAAGATCTGTGATCATGACTTTTTAATGAATTTATGGGGAAATGAATGTGTAGTTTATCTCTTATTGCATGCATTTTGGCACATTCATGAGAGATAGTCTCTATAAATATGACACTTACAAAACCCATCACACCCAGAAAGCTTGCTCTCCAGAAATTACGTGCCTAGTTTTGAATTTCAAATTAATATTTTTGTAAGACATTTTACTTCTAAATAGACAAATTTTCTAACTTGTTTCATATGTTAATATGTAACTGTGGAGATCTTTTTTTTTTTAAGACTTTTTGTTTTGTCATTCAACACATTAACTCCCCATTCAACACATTAATGGTTTTATTGCTGTTTGGTGTTATCACTCCAGGCTTAGGCTACATTCTTGCTTTGACAAGGTCTCCTTTTATGATTATGCTGCAGTTTCTTGTTTCTTGCTCTGGTTTATAGTTGAGCTGTGACTTTTCTCTGATTCTGTCCCTAAGCTATCCTTCACTAGTCCCCAGCAGGTGGCCTTTAAGATACTTGCTTGAATTTGAGATCACTGTGGGAAAATATCCAAATCCCCCTGAAAGGCTAAGTGGCTGCTTGATATATCCCTGCGAATTTTAGGGACATGCTTGGCCTACTTGAGTTTTTCTAGGAAAGGACATAAGCTCATACATTTAAAGATTCGAACTTTTAGTTCTTTCATTTACAAATTTAATAATATTCTGTCAATTGTCCATAGCTCTTGCTTTTGCTGAAAATGATCCTGCTGACAGATTTATCATTTTAGCAGAAGAGTATCTTGTTGAAAGCCCATTTAATTTCTGTTTTAGCACTGCTTCTCTAATAAATTTCTCAGATAATACTTAGAACTGTTAATACTTTCTAAAATCTGTTTTACCAAGATAAATTTTAAGGGGTACACAAAATAAAGCAGTTGTATACTTTTTAATCAATATTATTTAATCATTTGGCTTAAGAAGGGACTTGTTGACTCAGTAGGTAGTTGTTTTTTTAACTTAATTTTTCTTGATTTGAATGATAAAGTTTTAAAAAAAATCTCTTGATACCTGTATTTGAATTCCGCAGAAATGAAACTCTGTTTCTTAACCAAATGCCCTATTTTGATTCAGTTATATTGAATTCCTGGCACAAATTTTATTTTCTCTTAACTAGAGTTCGGCCTATTAATTTTGCCACAATCAACCATGAGAGATGGAAATTTAATGTGTGTGTACAAAGAAGACACTGATGTGGCTTTTTCAAAGGTCTCTGAAATTTAAACTGTAACTTCTTGTATCAGAAACTGAACAGAGGACTGATCTTTTCCTCTTTGTCTATTTCTTATGGAGTATTTCAGTGTTGTTTTAAAGAACATTTTGGGTTTTGAGTTCTAAGTAAACGCAATGGATGTTATCCGTGTAGTCTTGCCTTTCTGTCTTAGGGAAGCCTGGGTCACTCCTCTCTGTTGCCGTGGGTGTTATGTGGAGTCACTGAGTAAGCTAGTGGGTGAGAGGTTGTGTGTATTTGCTTGTTTCTGTCTAAGCCATTCTCCTGGAGTCTTTGGGTCAGCTGTCACATTGGGGCTTTCCTGCTTTGTTCTTTGAGTCGCTTGATGACTGGTGGCTGACTGGACACTGGTAAGAAACGCTTTTAACAGATTAGAGCTGGGCCCCTCCTGTCCTCGCCTCCACCTACACCAGAGCAGCTGCAGTCTAAGCCCTCTCTGTGGCTCTGCAAGGAAGGGAGGTCTGTGTGTAGCCATTTTTCCTGGGCGTGCTGAGAAGGTTTCGAAAGCACATGGAATAAAGTCTTTCCCAGGAAAGTTCTTTGTCAAGGACAGCACTCATGCGAAGAGTACTTCAATACTTAATCTTATGACTGCTTTAGTTTTATGGAGTTAGGAGAAATGTGACTTAGTGGACAGAATTGTACTATGCCTCTGTATTTATCTGTCCTTTCCTTTTGAACTCACAGGCAGCAGTACCTGTCCAAAGGTCACTCTAGTCCCACCTGGTTCAACAAGCAGCACAACCACACTGGTGGATCAGAATGTATCTGAAGAGGCTCAGGGAATAAATGGGAAGACACCAGCGAAACACTCAGCTGCAAGTCCAAAGCCACAAGGTATGCCTGTGGGGGGGTGTGATTGGGGCGGGTGCTTTGTTCACTGAGGAAATCTACTTAGAAGAATGAAGAACACAGAGTGTTTAACTATAAAAAGGGAGGAACTGGGCATATTATTTTTTAGCACCTTTTCAAGCAATGCCAGTATTTGGTCTGCTCCTAAAACAATGTATACATTTCTCTATCATTGTTCTTTGCACGGTGCTAAAATTTCATGTCCTCTTCCTGGGACTGTGATCCGTTCATGCCTGATGCCCAACCTCTAGTGCAGGGCCTAATTTACTCTTTGTATAATAAATGTTTAGAACTACTGTCAGGAAGCATTGGCTTGCTAGATGTCAGAGCATCTGTAAAACAGAGGATCTGTAAAACAGTGCTTAACATACTTACCAAGAATGTGTTTGGATATTATTAAGGAAGGAGGCCTTGAGAGTGCATCTTAGGAACGTCGTACATGGAGTAAAAAGAAAATTCTTCCATTTAGGATTGAATAGCCAACAAAGGGAGTAATAAACTATAAAGCTCTAATGTTGTGTTCAGTGATCTCTTCCTTTACAGAGAAATTTCCAGTGAACTGGGTATTAACTTTGAGAAGCCCCAAAACTATAGTTTTGATGGTAGAGGGCAAAGCCTTTTGAAATGTAGCGCAAAAACTGAGCTTTGCAATGGTTTAATGTATAGTTTCTTCTGGAAGGATTTTTATTCCTAATAAATGCTGAACATTTACCCAAAAAACATTTTCAGAATTACCGTGCTTTGGAGAAATCAATTTCTATTTTGTTTATTTTATGTTTATTTTGGTCTCTTTCCTATTCTTTTTTATTTTTATTTTTTTTTTATTTTTTTATTTTATTTTATTTTTTTTTAGTTGTAGATGGACACAATGTCTTTATTTTATTGCTTTGTATGTGGTGCTAAGGATCGAACCCAGGGCCTCACGCATGACAGGCAAGCGCTCTACCGCTGAGCTACAATCCCAGCCCATCTCTTTCCTATTCTTATAAAGACAAAAGAATACCAGGGAATGCATTATAAAAGAACTGATGTTTTTAAAA
>CM053403.1:70798969-70815464 GCA_028644305.1 Xerus rutilus | reverse complement strand
TATTTGTTGAATCAATGAAAAGGTAAAAATTTTAAAACCCTGTTTATGTCTATAAGAATTCCTATAAAATATTTTGAAAAGGCTGAATTCTTGGTGGTTTTATCAATTTCTATTCTCACCAAAAACATAATGAAAGTTCACATTGCTTTATACCCTCACTGACTCTTGGTATTGTGAGATTTAAAATTTTTGATCAATTTGATGGTAGCAAATTATATGGTGGGTTTAGCCGGGCACAGTGGCTCAAGCCTGTAATCTCAGCACTTAGGGAGGCTGAGACAGGAGAATCACGAGTTCAAAGCCAGCCTCTGCAATGGCAAGGCGCTAAGCAACTCAGTGAGACCCTGTCTCTACATAAAACACAAAATAGGGCTGGGGATGTGCCTCAGTGGTCAAGTGCCCCTGAATTCAATCCCCAGTACCCAAAAAAAAAAAAAAAATTATATGGTGGGTTTAATTTGCATTTCCTTGATTATTAGTGCAGGTAAACACTAATTTTCCTCTTTATATTCTTGGGTTACAGGTTCTTTTAGTTAATAGTCTATTGGAGTTCTTTATTCTGGTTGTTATTCCTTTCTCAGTCATTCATAATACACAAATCTTCTGGGTCAAAAAGCTCCAGGTTCTCACAGAGCATCTTAGAAGCAACAGAGCGTGGAACACTTCATGGGGGCAGGGACAGACTAAGGGAGTTAAAGAGTTTTGAAGCTTTGTATCCTACCACAAAATTCCACGTCGACTTTGGATCTCATATATATTAATCTTTACAGTTACAAAATGCTTTCATAAGTGGGGTAGTTCTAGGTAATGTCCAAAAAATCCTTTTCTAAGTGGTTTATTCCTCAAAGTAGCTATATGTTACTTTTTGAATCTTTGACAAAAGCAATAAGATAAATTGGTTTTGGTATATATTGATTTTCCTTAGGAATTGAATATTAACATATAATCAGATGGGTCAGAAGGCCTAGGCTGATCTCGTTGAGATGTCATCAAGAAACACAAGAAGACAAGAAGACAATGGTGGTTCAAAAATATTACAGAATATTATGACAAACATTAATTGAGAAAGACCAGTAAAGATTTTAGAGGTAGGGTGGGAGGACAAGGGCAATTAGGGGGGAATACTCAGGGTGGGCTTCTCAAAAGGAGTTGATGCCCGAGGTGAGCTTTGTTGAAAGTATGGAAATTTGCCAAGTGGATCAGGAAGATTGCAAGAGACATTCCAGGTGTTGCAACAACCTGAAGGCCTGAGGAAAACATTGCAAGCTTAGGATTCAGTATAAAACTCAGTGGGGCTACTGCCAAAGCTGCATGGGGGGTAGGTTGGGAGAGATCAGGTAGGTAATGAGAAAAAGCCCAGGAAATCTACTTCAAAAGAAAATAACCTGCTGCGACATCTTTATTTACATGTAGACATAACAAAATTCTTGCTAATGAAATTCTGACATTGTTCACATCCTTACTAGGATGTACTCACGTGTTGTTATTCAGTGAAAAGTGTTGTAGTATGCATTCTGGATTCAGAGCATCCTTTACCTGAGAATCTTATTTTTGTACAAAGTTTAACAATGAAGAAGGGAATGATTATAGTTACATACTAAACTACTGTTGATAGAAATGATTTTGCCTGTTTTAGATGCTACATTACTGTCCCATTATCTCTAGAACTAATATAATATCAGAAATTAATTAATTAATTAATTAACAAAATAGTAAGACGAGGATTTGAAACATTAAGCATTTCCATTCTCATCATCTCTAATACCAGTAAGAATTAATAATAAGCTGTAGCCTTAAAGTCTTTCCTACAATTTATGATCTTTTTCCTCTCTTGTACAATTTGGGGGGAGTACTGGGGATTGAACTCAGGGACACTCAACCACTGAGACACATCCCAAGCCCTATTTTGTATTTTATTTATAAGGAGCATGTGCATAGGGTCTCACTGAATTGCTTAGCACCTCACTTTTGCTGAAGTTGGCTTTGAACTCGGGATCTTCCTACCTCAGCCTCCCGAGCCACTGGGATTACAGGTGTGTACCACCGAACCCAGCTAAAATCATTATTTCTTTAGCTCCGGATTTTTGGTTTCTTTTTAATTTTATAATAGATTACTAACAGTCTAGATTTTATTGATATGTAAGAAAGGAAGATTGATTCTTTCTGATTCATGACCTTCTAAGTGTAGGGTAAGAAAAATTTCTCCTCTTTGTCTTTAGGGTCTATGATTAGACCTGAGAATTAAACTGAAACAAGACAGATTAACAAGAGAAAAAGCATTACAACTTTATATATATATGTAATATATATTATATATGTGTGTATACACACATGATGTATATATACATAATGCATATGTATTTTTTATATGTACATGGAATCTTCACAAGAAAAATGGAGGCCTAAAGAAGCTGAATTTGTATATGCTGAATTGGACAAAAAATAATAAATTATAAAAGTAAGGCAAGACAAAGGGACTTTTCCTTAGTTATAGAGGGAACACTAGAAAGTAGGGGTTACTTTAACAAGGTATGTTTGTCCAGTTTTTCTTAGCTTTAACTCCCCATTAGTGGTGATACAAATGTTACTTTCCTTCTGGTGTAGGAAAACAGCTTCTAGAGGGCTTCTGCCACCCCTTCTGGTTTAAGGAAGAAAAAGGGGCAAAGTATCCTTCTTGCACTTGCTGTTTCTCTAAAGTCTTTTGCTCAAAATAATCCTATGCCACAGTAGTATATTCAGGGACATATTTTTTCACACTTCATATACTATCCAGTACTCACAATATCAGATAGTTGCTAATGTATTAATTTTTAAACAATAACAAATATTCGATTTTGCACTCAGGGCAGACATTACTTCTCCTCCTCCTCCTCCTCTTCATCATCATCATCTTTCTAAGCCTGGACTCTCAAATTCTCAAACCAATAGCGATTGATTAGAGTTGTCATCTCTTTATAAAAGTTCATGAGACCCATAATTCAAGTTGCTCATGAAAAATTCACCTTATGGGCACATACTGTGAGCTTGTATGTGTGTGTGTATATGTGTGTGTGTGTGTGTGTGTGTGTGTGTGTGTGTGTGTGTATGAACATGAATTCATGGAAATTGAACCCAAGGGCACTCTATCACTGAGCTGCATCCCCAACACTTTTCATTTTAAGGCAGGGTCTTGCTAAGTTGCCCAGGATGGCCTTGAACTTGCAGTCCTCCTGCTTAGCCTCCTGAATAGCTGGGATTCTTGACTCTTTCATTTTTATTATTTGTTTTGAATTAAATGTGGGTGCTGGGGATATGTGAGAGATAAGAGGGCCTTAGAGCAGTAACTGTGGAAGGAAGAGGAGGAGCCTTGATCAGCTGCTATAGAGATATAATCAGCTGGACTTTATAAATGACTGTATAAAGGGAAGCAATGTTAGAGGGAAGGTGGATTTTCCCCAATGGACCGTATATCTGTGAGAGCAAGGAGCATGTGCACAGTGCCCAGAACACTGTTTAGTCCATGGCTATAATGGTCAATGTGCATTTGATGAATGATTCTGAGATAATGATGTTAAACATTTATAAACATGGAGAATGTAGGTGGAGAAGAAGCTGATTTGTAAGAAGTCATAAATTGAGTTTTAGATACAATGAACTGGATTTACTGATAGAGCACCTAGGAGATGCCCAGAGAGCACTTGGAAATGCTAACCCCACCATGTAAAAGATCAGAAATAGGGAGGTATAAGGGAGACAGAGATTAATTGAGAAGTGGGAGTGTAACTTAGAGGCAGCAGCAGAAAGCATTGATAACAGTGTAAAGTTTACAGGGGGAGGATATTTTAAAATCCCTGGAGAACAGCTAGGCAACAGAAAAGAAAGAAGATGAATCCTTGGAGATAAAGAAAACAACTGTAACTCCTTTGGTTTCCCAGAAGCTGAGAAACGTGAAGAGAAACTTAGTTTCAGTAATTTGAGGCATCAATTTTTTCCTTCCTTGTTCCTGCTATTACTTTCTTTTGATACAAAGTATTAAATTGAAACATAAGTTCTTAGTTTTTAATTTAGAATCAAATTTTTAGCACTAGAAATACATAGCATACAAGATATATTTCCCTTTGAAATCTGTAGTAGATGTTCCTAGATTACTGCTTAACTTTAAGAGTGAGGGAATTATTTGCACAATTTATTGGTTAGGTCTTTTTGAGCAAAGTATGCATCTTATTTTATTATAGACCAGTAATGACAAACAAAAGGACAATTTCTCTGTAAGACAATGTTTCTGATACTTTGGCCATTGTGAACCATTTTGAAATATTTGTCTTATCCACATACTATATGTGTTCCTTTATTTAAAATGTGTATATTAGTGATTTACTGTGCCTTTTGGTTATCTCTCTTACTGAATTAGATTCCTCTTCCTTCCTTCTGAAATGCAGTACACTCAGCACCCACCTTTATGAACATGGTTAAACTGTTTCCCCCACTAGTATATGAATTCCTGGGTGACACATTAATTAGTGCCTATATGTGTGTTCACAGATTTACCAAACACGGTGTGCAGTAAATATAATTGTGATCATGTGTTTGCTTCAGCAGCACAAACACTAAATTTTTTGGTTACTTTATTGTTATTTGTATATATTACTAGTGTATCACTAGTTATCTAATAGTTGCATAAAACTTACAAGCACTTTCAAGAAAAGCTACACAGTGCTATGAAACAGTTTGAGAGATGGGTATAGGGAAGGGGATATCTCAGTAGTAGAATATGTGCTTTGTATGCAGGAGGCCCTGGGTTCCAACCCCAGCATGGGTAGGTGAGATGCATAATTGGTTTGCTAAGGTTAGTGAAGTCATCTCTGATAGCTAAGCCTTTATTTTTCAGTTTTTCAAGTATCTAGCAGTGTCTCACATGTAATAAGAAATGTTCAGTGAATCAACTGTAAATGGATGATTTATTTTTTTTTATTTTTAAATATTTTTTTAGTTGTAGATGGACACAATATCTTCATTCTATTTACTTATTTTAATGTGGTGCTGAGGATCGAACCCAGTGCCTCATGCATGTGAGGCAAGTGCTCTTGCCACTGAGCCACAATCTCAGCCCGGATGATTTATTTTATAATAATTTTAGCACAAAGAATTATGAAGAACATATTCACTTCCTTTCAATATTCTAGTTAGAAATGCTGAAGTTACTCCTAAAGTTAAAAGATGTTTTTGTTTTGGTGTGTGTATGTGTGGGGATGGTGTCCTGCTTTACTGCTTTGTATTTTTTCTGTGTGAGAAGTTTTTTCTCAAAATTAACATGTCACACTTATTACGTAAACCCCTTTCTTCCCAATGGATACTATACTAACCATTTCCCCTGAATGTATCTGAGACAATATCATTTTCATTTAAAAAATAAAAAAAGAAGCATGCTCTTTCATTCAGGGATTTTCTTCTTATGTTGAAAGACAATAAAATGAATTAACTGCTCCACTTGTAGCTCATTGTGCTATATTTTTGCTTCCCTGTAATAAATTGATAACTGGCACAGAAGTGATGAAATCTAGGCCAGTGCGCATCCAGCAACTGTCAGCTAGCTGAGTTCATAAGAGATGAGATAACTGAAAGCCAGGGCAGCCAGCTGGGCAAAGTGGGGCACATAATAGAAGGAGACATGATTTCTCACCCTTGTTCCAGAAGGTAGAATGGTTTAAGAAAGAAAATAGGAGATGATTCTTTTTGATCTGTTAAAATCAATCCTAGAAAAATACACGTTTTAAGCTTTTACCCTCAGTGTTAATCTTAGAGAACAAAGCGGTATTGGTTTTCCATAAGTGAAGGAATTCCTGTACTGATTATATACTTGTGGCATATTAGATCTCCTCATCTACAGTCTGCTAGGGAATGTCTGTAGATTTTAGTATTTCAGGAACTGATCTTTTCCTATTCTGTGAATTGAGTGAAGGAATTACTAGTAAACATGATTTGTGGTATATCGATGCAAGCCAACTATATAACGTAGCAAATAGTAGTAAAAGAACTGTTGTGTTCCTCCACCCCTTTTTGCTGGGTTTATAAGGAAGAGCAGTACTGATGATGGGAATCCTAAAGTCTAGATACCAGTCATCAAATCAGATTAGCCTGGTTACCCCAAGTCAATCACTAAACTTCTTTAAGTGTTCATAAACATGATGGGTGAATGATAGTACCTACCTCTGGCCCTGGTCTATAAGGTGTAAAATTCTATCTAAGCTCAAATGAGGTAAAATGCTTTCATGAAATGGAAAATGCTATATAAATGCAACCTTGTATTGCTGCTATTTGTTGTTCTGTTGGCTTTTGTGTTGTTTAACTTAGTAGCTCTGGATTCTGGTATACCTGTTATCACTCAATTAGAAAATCTGTATTGCAGCAAATAGTTTATCTCTAGGATTTAGTTTCAAATTTAGCATTTTCTTTTCTCTGTTTAAATGAATAACTGCTATATTGTCTCTGATAGAGTTTGGAATGCTGTAGTCCTACATATATTTGTAGATTGTTATCAATGCCATATTTAAGATGAATTAATACTACTTAAATTTGGAAATAGGATTTCCATGGGACATGGAGCAAATGTCCAAGATAAAGGTTCTTTGGTTAAGGTTCAGTTCAAATTGAACAGACTCCTCACAATGGTGTGATAATGCTAAAGATTTTTGTACCCAGGGCACCAGACTCTTTATGGTTAAAGAACAATGTATTCGTGAAATATTGAATTCTGTTCTTTTTCTACAGTGCCTCCAAAGCCATTACATCTGCAGAATTCACCTTCGTCCAATATACACCAAACCCCCAGGCATAAAGCTTTACCTAGTGCAAAACCAAGGATGGAGGAAGTTAAACCTGCCTCTGCTTCTTGTGTCTCAAAAGAAAAACCCAGTAAGGTTTCAGATCTCATCAGTCGCTTTGAAGGAGGCAGGTAAGAGTTAACAATGGAAGAAGGCAGAGGGAAGAAGCCAATTTTTGAAAAGATAATAAAGCCATAGACTTTCTGAATTAAAATAGTATGTAATTCCATTAGCTTTGGTAGGCCTTTAGCACGTGCATTTTTAAAATAACTTAGTTTTGCCCTAGAGTGAATTGTCATTTTTCTATAAATTCCCTACATGCAGCACCCTAGGCCACCAGGGATTTCATGAAATCATTTGCTTTGGATAGATGTGCTCACTCTCATTTCCTCTGTGTCTGTGCATGTCTCTCTCTGTCACTCCTCATTGGCTGTTTTGTTGATTATCAGCTGTCTGGTTTAGAAAGGACAAAAAGTTGTCTCTGCTTCTCACTTTGTGTGTTTGGGAATGTGGGCTTCTCTCATCTGTGGCTGTCTTTTCTTTCTGACCCATTTTATTTAATGTGAGTCTTTTATACTCGTTCAGCCCATTTCCCTGCATCCCATAACCATCTTGTGGTAGATTTTCCAAAGAGATGTTATTCCTTAAAGCAGAATTCATGCTTAATTTTAGTTTTGTTCTTATAGATAGAATTTATATATTTTTTAATGTCCCCAGTGGAAAGCAGGTAAAATACTGCGTATTTCTCACTTAAAGGAAAAAACAAACCCATATAAGTTGATTTTCTACTTAGAAGACCCTCAACATTTTTTAAAGAATCTTTCGCTAGAATTCCCATCACTGACTTAAATAGAATTTTATTTAAAATGTTTATCAGAAGGGTAAAAGAATATATGTGTGTGTGTGTGTGTGTGTGTACACACTTATATACATATCTTTGCTTTTGTCCTAGAAGCTGAATATTTTCATTCATTCCTGTATAATATTTGGGAATGATTTCCCATCATGTGGTCATTTTATTTATGGGATTTCTTGTTATTTATGTAGTGAAATTGGAGGTTGGAATTTTTTGCAGAATATCCTGAAAGTTGTGGCCAAGCACAAAACTGCAACACTGGGACTGTGTTTATCTACACATTGCAGAAAAGAGTAACTTAGAAGCCTGTTTTCATTCCTAATCAAATTGTGGGGATTTTGGTCATAAATCTTTAAACTTCATTTCCCCCTCTAAAGTAGGATTTACAATTCCTTTGCTATCTTAAGTTATAGCAATCTTTACAAGAATTGTTTAATTCCATTAAACTTTTTTTTTTCTGCTTATCAGGGTAAATTGCTTCAATAATAATAGAAAAAGTGACCCCTCTTGTTGGCAGATTTTAGCAGCTATGCCCAGATACTTCCTAATGGAAGGAGAGCTGGAGCCCTGACCTTGTCATTATAGCATGCCAGAGCCTGCATCCCTGGGTTTCAGGGGTGGCTTTATGAAGCCCTGAAGGAGTCAGTATTCCAAAGACTAAGCCTCTCATCCTCACATTTTGGTAACCCACTCCTTGCATTGGTTTTGGATTCTTCTGTACATGAGAAATGTGCAGTTTTTCTGTTTAATATTATCAGTTTTCTTTTACTCTTTCAAGCTGCACAAATTCAAAGTCAATTCTTGATGCAAAGCCCTGAAGGTTTGATCTCAATAAAGAAGTGCTATAATTTTATGACATTTTAAGCAACTGTGTTCTGAGTGCAGATAGGTTGTAACGTGTTTGGGCAAGTCTGGTGAAGGAATAGTATTTGTGGCAGAATCCTGCCAGTGCAAACAGATAATGATATGTTTGCAGGCATATCATAACTGGCTGTTTTACTCTGCTGTGACCAAAAGTCCTAACAAGAACAATATAGAGGAAGAAGAGTTTATTTGGGGCTTATGGTTTTAGAGTTCTCAGTCTATAGATGGCTGACTCTGTTGCTCTGGGCCTGAGATGAAGCAGAACATCATAGCAGATGAGTATAGCAGAGGAAGGCAGCTCAGGACATAGCCACCAGGAAGTAGAGAGAGAGAGAAAAAAAGAGAGTTTTTCTCTTACCAAGTAAAAATATATATCCCAAAAGCACACCCCAATGATCCCACCTCCTCCAGCCATACCCTACCTGCCTTCAGTTACCATCCAGTTAATCCCTATCGGTGGATTAATGCACTAATTGACCCAATCATTTTACCTTTAAACTTTCTTGTATTATCTCATGCATGAGCTTTTGGGAGATCCCTAATATCTAAACCATAACAGTGGCCCTGGGCCTATAGCTTTTCAGTGAGAAATTTGTGCTTGTATTTTGTTAAGTGATGTCCAAATACCTACAGGGTAGTTTTCACTTTTAATCCCAGTCATCACAGCCCAAACTAGCATTTTGTGGGATAAAGGAAGATTACTCAACTGAGTTACCGCAGGAAACTGATTGACACCAAGAACCAGCATGTGCTAGAGTAGATCCTAGTCAGGATGATCTAGAGCACCTTATCATACTGCTGTTAAGATCTCACCTGTCATAGTTTCATTGAATGAGTGATTTGGAACAAGTAGATTTTACTTATTTATTTATTTATTTGTGTGTGTGTGTGTGTGTGTGTGTGTGTGTGTGTGTGTGGTTTCCTTTCCTCCATCTCTTCCTCTATCAGAGTAAGAGAGACTATTCTTTTTAATTTACAAAGACTTTAGGGTTTTGGAATAACATTTTCTGCAGAGGTGAACACTAGTTTTTTCAAGGGTATTTCAAAGTCAGCTGTTTTACTTCATGGCTTGAAATCCATAAAGTAGCAGGAATCTTCTAAGTACTGGCTCAACTACTGATGTTACTAACCCCTGCTACATACCCCCGTATCCCCAGATATACCCTTGATGTCACTTATGGAAAATTTCCAGCTATCATCCAAAGTAGTCCTTCTAAAAAGTCCTGAGCTTCCCTCAGTTTGGTTCAGGGGATCTGTTGATCTATCTACCAGGTTATCAGGTGCCCAAGTGGGCATAAAAAGGAAGACAGTTTGATTCAAATCTCCAAGGAGAAGTTATCTAGGCCAAGGATACACTCTCCTAGAAGGCAAATATTAGTGATGGTGTTTGCCACTTGTATTTGTGTTGGCCACCTACAACTTTGGTATGCATAACATTTTCCACTGTTGAACTTTCCTTCCCTTCCTGTTGTGCTCGTCTTGACCCAGACCTTTTCCCTCCCTTCTCACTTTCTTGCTGTTTGTTGTGTATTCTGTTTCCAATCTCCTGTCCAGAGCAGCTGTGGCTGGAGGTGGTAGAGCAAAGAGAAAAGGCAACTCACATCTTAGCATTGTCCATGGGAATTGCTCTCTGCCTCCTCCTCTTTTTAAAAACTGCAGTGGGGAAGATAACCAGCACTGGACTTTGTTCCCACTTTTTTTGGGAGGGAGGGATTTTTAGACTTTTATTTTAGGTACAAAGAGCAGCATGTTCTCTTTCATGGAGTGGTTGTCTTGGGCAATCCATTCAAGGAAGATCACTTGGTCCAACTTAATGAAGCCTGTATTCTTCACATACTGATGAAAACAACTGCCGGCACATGTTGAGGTCATATTTCTGGATCAGATTGTGCCAGTTTCAGCAGACTTGACAAGAGCGAGAACCCTGGTTAAATTTTCGCAGGTGGCTCCACAGAGCTGTTGGTGGCCCATCTTGCTTTTGAGGGTGCAACGAGGCAAAAGTATTCCAACTTTTTGTCTGCAGCTTATTCACCCACTCTTCATTTCATCCTAAACTCCATTCATCCCCATAACATAAGTGAAGATCATCATGAGATTTAGAGTTGGGCTTCCTGGTTTGAATTCTGGCTTTGCCACTTGTCAGACGTGACATTGGCCACAAGATGCCTTTTTGTGTGTGTGTGGCACTGGGGATTGAATTAGAGGTACTCTACCATGGAGCCTTATTCCCAGTCCTTTTTATTTTTAGACAAGTTCTCACTAAGCTGTTGGCCTTGAGGCTGGCCTCAAACTTGCAATCCTCCTGCCTCAGCCTCTGTAGTAGCTGAGGTTGCAGGCATGCACCACTGGGTCCAGCTGGATGCCATTTTCTAAGCGTAGATTTCTCTTTGGTCCCTGGTTTTGGAGTTTTATGAGGATGAAATGTGATGACCACTGTAAAGGGCTTTGCATAGTTTGTGGGACTTAGTAAACATGTGATGGTCTGTGTTATTGTATTATTGTCACAGTCATCATCATTATTATTCATAGTCTATCAAATATTCATTGAGCACTTCACATGCATCAAGCACTATGCCGAAAGGAAGGAATAAAGCAGAAAACAGGACAGCACCATTCAGCACCTTGCAGAGTTTTAGTCTGTTTTTATTTCTTCTCATTTAGGTCACAGGGATCTGTCAGACTATAACCCAATGTCCCCCTCTACCACCCTGAAATCCTAGGTTAGAATGCCATGCAAGGATTTCCATAGGAACATTGTTTTGTACTGGGAATGAGATTCCATTGTCTTGTTAGAACTATTAGGACTACATATAATGTTAAGTGGCAATAAGGACTTTAAGGAAGAATAAAATATGTAGCTAGTGATGGAGTGTGCTGTTTTAGATGGACCCATCCAGAAAAGCCACTTGAAAGGTGAATCTGAGCAGAAACCTGAATGAAGAAGGGGAAGAAGCCACCTGTGTCCTAGGCAGAGGACAGCAGTTGCAGTGACCCCAAGATATACACATTTGCTTACTGGGGACAGGAAAGAGCAAGGAATAAAGCAAGAGCATGGTCAGGGGAGGATGTGTGAGTTAGGGGGCTGAGGGGTGGAGGGTATAGAGTCTGGAAGGTATTACCAGGATGTCATTTACCCTTAAGTGTGCAAGGAAGCCCTCTGAGTTTGATTTGACTTCCAGAGACTAGATTGAAAGGGACCAAGAATGAAAACAGACCAGCAAGGAGACCAGTTAGAGGGTATTACAGCATGGAAAATTAAATATTTGAGAATGTGTTCTGTTGTGCAAATAAAAATAACTTTCTGGTTTAGCACAAGTTCATAAACTGGGGATTGCTATGCTTATTTTTATTTGTTTAATTTTATTTTATTGGCAGCAGGGATTGAACCCAGGGACGCTCAACCACTGAGCCACATCCCTAACCCTTTTTGTATTTTATTTAGAGACAGGGTCTTACTGAGTTGCTTAGGGCCTTGCTAAGTTGCTGAGGCTGTCTTTGAACTCAAAATCCTCCTGCCTCAGCCTCCTGAGCCTCTGGGATTACAGGTGTGCACCACTGCACCCAGCTCTGCTGTGCTTGTTTTTAAAATTCTAAGGGAAATACAAATCTTGGGAAAAGATGACTTCATTAAATATAAGTAATTCTTACATCTACGTCTTTACTAACTAGTCATTATTAAACAGCTTAAGGAAATGGTCCAGACTCCATAGGTAAACCCAGGTTTATCATCTTTATTTAACTATTTGTTTATATGTGGATAGCATCCCCAGAACCATGTTTCCAAAGCTGTGAGAGAGTGGAGGAAGTCCTTTTTCCACTGGAATTAATTGGTCCCTGTGCTCAGACTTCCATGCCAATGTTTTCACTCTTCCTTTGTATTTTATCTTTTAGTGCATTAGCAAATTATGGTGATTTGAAGAAAGATTCTGCTGCCAACTTAAATGCTCCTCGAACCCCAGGACGGCATGGATTAACACCCACACCTCCACAAAAACTCCTCTCTGAGCACTCACCCCAGAGGCAGGCAAATGGTACCAATCAGACTCAGGGTGAACAGACTTGTGTGGCCAATGGTATAACGGCAGCCCAAAACCAGATGGAATGTGAAGAGGCAAAAGCAGCCACTGGGCGCCCAGCTACTCCTGTTCAAACTGCTGGGCCCTTCCTTGATACACACTTCATGAACGGAGAAAGAGATGAATGTGCTACCGGTTCTGCATCACCCACAAGTGACCATGATGGAGATGTTTCTGACAGTAGCTGCAGGACTCCAAGTATAGGCACGGTACTCCCCCTGAAAGAAGGGAGGGTGGAAGCAGAGGCCAAGGTACAAGAGAGGGAAAATGGAGAAAGCCCCGTGGAACTGGACCAGCTGGACCAGCACCAGGAGATGAAGGTAGAGCTCGAGTCTAGCTCATAAGCAGGGGAAGCACTGCCCACCATACAGCTGTTTAAAAATGATCTCATTGCACCCATGGAATGAGTGAGTCATATCACTCACTCTAGTAGTTAAGGAAGTTTCAAGCTTTGGGTACTAATGGCCATGTCCAAAGGAATGTTTCACCTTTTCATGTAGTTTCTGTTGATCTCTTGATTGTGATTGCAAGGGGCAGAACAGTGTGCCAATTTTGATATAGGAAATTCACAACCATGTTGTCTTCATGTAGGAAGGAAATGTTCTTGGTTCCTCTAGGTGGTGGTGCTGCCTCCCTAATGATTACACGGTAAGCACGAAGAAACTTTATATTCTTCTTTCAAAGTCTCTAATCTGGTAAAAGAAAAATATTAGACATGGAACATGAACTTGCTACTAGCAGATGATGCTTTGAAGGACATTAATATGGAAGTATTAACAAATTACTCAACAGATTATAACTCTTTTAAGTCTCCTCATTTTTAAAGTTTTTTTATTAATACCCAATATAATACTAAATGGCTTGATTTTGTAATTAGGAAGTCATTTAAAGATCATTCCAGTCAAGCAGTTCATTAATAGAAGAAACAGTCCCAGAAAAGTTCAGTGATTTTCCCAAGTTTCACTGCTGTATGTAATTAATAAATGGCCCAGACATTTTGTGCTGTGACTCTCAGGGCAGTGCTGTATCCTTGCTACAACAAATCACAAATCTAAATGGCAAAATGCAGGAAATGTCAATAACTGCCACAGCCACAGGTAGTTTACTAGAGTGGTGAACTGAAAGTTCATGTCCTTCCTGAAGAGGGAAGCAGTTTGATGAACTACCTGCATGGTGTTTGTGTTCCTATACAAATTTCATCCAACACCTGATTTGCTGGTGAAATACATTAATAATTTACCTGTGTTCAGGTAAATTAAAATGTTGAATTTTCTTAATGTTAACCTAATAAATGTCATTAAGTTTCTTCTCTTTTTTGGTACTAAGGATTGAACTCAGGGATACTCGACCACTGAGCCACATCCCCAGCCTTATTTTGTGTTTTATGTAGAGACAGGGTCTCACTGAGTTGCTTAGCGCCTCGCCATTGCTGAGGCTGGCTTTGAACTCACGATTCTCCTGTCTCAGCCTCCCAAAGTGCTGGGATTACAGGCGTGTGCCACCGCACCCGGCTCATTAAGTTTCTTTTACCACAATTAAAAAGAACATCTTTAAAAAAGGACAAAGTTTACTAGTATATCATGGACTAAACAATTAGAACCAGGAAATCTTGGTGTTGCTACTTCTGGCATGTCCACTAACTTGCAGAGATTTTTATATAATTCCAATAAGAAGGTCATTTGAATTGTGTTCTTTATTCATGTCAGTTTAGTTCTTTGGGAATATTAATAAATATGGCTTTTATACATTACTTGGGACTTCTTGGATCACAGGTGCAATATAAGTATCATCCAAAATTTCCCTAGATTAGAAAGCTGGTTTTTTTTTTATATAAAAAGGCTATTTACATCTCTGAAGAGAAGAAAAATTTCACACTGCTTACTCTCTCACTGATGACGCTAAATAACTATGTAGGCAGGCGAGAATAACTATGTAGGGGTGTTGAAAATTGAAAAGTTGGCAGTTATCAGAAAATTTATAAACAGCAAATATAAGACTTAGGAGTTTTTTTTTAATGGTGCTCTGCCTTATTGACATTAACACAGGCAGAAATTCCAAAGGACTCATTCTAAAATATAAGAGTTCAAAGTGATTGTTGGTTGTATTTAGAACTTTAACTCAAATGAAATCAAACTTTTCACTGACCCCCCACCCCCCAAAAAAAAACAATACACAAAGAGCAAATGGCTTATTTCTTCCAGTTAGTGAATTAATTTTAAATACTGACTCTCAAGCAGTGAAAGTTTAAATCAGGAAGTGAGTGGGAGAAAGTGACTCATGCTTGGTAACATTATCTAAAACAGTAAAGAAACAGGACATTGATTGCGAAGTGAATCCTTTATGTCTTGCGTCGTGGTAGATTTAGTGTCTGTGCGCTTGAACCATGGTGAAAAGGAAAGACGAGTAGAACCAACAACACCTTTTATAGATAGGATGATGCCTCCAGCGAGTATTTATAAAACAGTAAGAGCTGTTCTTATTAAGGGAAATATTTTCATTGGTGATGCCGGTGGTGGTTGGGTGGTGCTTTTTCTATATCATGTTGCATATTGCTGTGTCTGCATGTTCACAGGTGAGTCTTACTTGGTTTGAGAGATTTAACAGGATTTACTTATTAAGTGAGTGGAACAGTTGTCCAGCTGGCCTTTCTCCTAATTGGGCTTTTAAGCAGTAGATGGCACATGCTGTGTGTGGGAAGAAAAAGGAAATTTTCTCTGCAGAGCTGTTGATCCATACACCACATCTCTTCCACCTAAAAACAAGATTTAATCTCTACATGGGGACCGTCTGTTCTTTGTTGTTCTGCAGTTTGCTATGATGCCTTTCCTTCTAAAAGGCAATCTTAAATGTTAATAGTGTTAAGACAGTACATTGTGTTAGGTGTATTTACTACAGTTAAAAAAGAAAATCTTTAAAAACATAGCTTAGTAGTATACCATGGACCAAATAATTGAGACCAGCAAATCTGGATGCTCCTTGTGGGTTGTGTGTTAACTAGCAGTATAACCTTGAACAAATCAATAAAATTCTTCATTTGTAGTTAAAGGATGTAAATTATATGATCTGGAGGCCCTTTTCAGTGATAATGTAATAATTTTATGCTGTTACATGTAGATCAATTCCCTTATTAGGGTAATCCTCCAGAGTATCAGCTGCTTCTTACCTAACACATTGAACTTTTAAGACATAATGAGATACTGAGTATCAATATGTAGACAACTGAAAAAACACACTCTGTCTTTATATAACTGGATATAGAGATCTACATGAGAGTAGTCAAATAAATTTCATCTTAACCAATATTAATTTACTAGACATTTTGTAAATGCCCACCAGGAGTGGAAAAATGAGAAGATAAAGAATAGGAGGTAGAGTTGCAAAGGTACTTCAAGAAAATCAATGCATGTTAAAGCATATCATGAACAACCAATAATTGAACTGACTTGAAAACGGTCTATTTATGAACAGTTTTAATCTGTGGACTCTTCCATACACTAGCAAAGCTACACTTTTCCAATGATTAAACTTTTTGTAGCACTTGTGATCTAGAATCAGACACTTCAAAGTAAGTGTGTGTGTGTATATATTTTAAAAATTAAAGAAAATAGTGAGCACTATGTGATAATTTCAGCTGTCAGTCACCAGGTCTTGGATCTTTAAGTTTAAACATGATTTGCAGAAGATTGAAAGATTGAAATATACAAAAGAATACATTAAAACTCATTAGTTACAGGAATAAGAAGGGAAAGGAACTTTGTATTGTGAACATGCATGTTTGTACCCACACAGGCGTGTGTCCTCAGGATACCGAGAGACAGGAGTACTGTAATTCCTCCCTGGCATGATGAATTTGGGTTATCATAAATAGCTTACACTATATTAAGTAAATTATTATGAGA
>CM053403.1:70783008-70798469 GCA_028644305.1 Xerus rutilus | reverse complement strand
CAAGAAGGTGAATGATAAATATATTTGTGAGTGGGAGTTAGCCAGGATCAGCAAGTCAGCAGTTCCAGGAGATAACAGGGTTCAGGAGGTGTGGGGTTGAACAGAATGTTGAAGCAGAATTTGGAAAGATCTGGTGCTTGGAGGACATGCGCGGAAAGATCCAATTTAGTGTGGGTATGCAAGAAATGGAAAAGTAAGATCTTACAAACACAGCAGTTGTCTGTGGCTTTAAGAACAAATAGAAAAGGGAGCCTTGTACCGTGAACTAGTGGCAGACTCTAGGATTGAATCCCAACTCAGCTTCATACTAGCTCTGGGACCTTTGTCCTGGCTCTTGCCATGTGGGAGAGAGATTACCTAAACCTCTCTGAGCCTCAATTTTCTCACCTGTAAAGTGGAGATTATACATCTATGCTTCAGTGCTGCTGTGAGGCACAGAGCATGTAAGAGTAGTACAAAACTTAATGCCTTGGTGCTTTGTAAGAGCTATGTATTTGTTAAGTACACATGAATTCCTGTGTCTTTACTTGTAAGTCAAGATGAATGGACTCAGACAAGATTTCATGGAATAGATCTGGAATTCAACATATTCTGCATATTTAATATCTCAAAACCTCTCTGTTCTTTTTTAAAACTAAGGCACTCTCTCTGTGGGACACAGAGGGACAAGTACTGTAAATCAGGAATATTATGAAGATTGCATGAAAAAATTCATGTGAAGCACCTAGAATTGTGTATACAATAAGTACTCAATAAATAGTGTCACTATCTCATTTGTGATAGCTCCTTTTGATTTCTTTGGTCCTTAGTTTAGTAAGAACAAATCTATAGATTTTTGGAACATTACAGAATGAAGTTACCCAATACAAATCAAAATTTAAGATGCTTTTTCAGATGACAGGTCAATTATGTGGCATTGAATATTGTGATCTCATTTTAAATTATCACCTAGAGCCTCCCTGAAGACTTTGACAAGGCATTTAAAATGACATATCTAATTGTGATGCATCTCGTGAATTGTGATGCAAAAACAAATGTTTATTCCTTAAATAATCTCAAATATTTTATGGGAGAATGGGCTTCAGGGAACATCAAGGCACATGTATCTGTACAAAGCCACACTCTTCTACCCTCCTTATATGTGAGAACATAATTAACTGGCAGTAGATTTTGGACAGAATTGAGAAAAAATTCATTTGGTCCTATAAAAACCTGAAAATTTACATAGATCATTTACATGCATGTCTTAAGTATAACCCTGAATAATTATATGGGGAAAGCTGTAAGAACTTGTAGTTTTGAGTAAATGTTTTTAGAAAAAAAAATACTCTTCCCGCTTAAAATGAAATTGCATATAAAGACATGTTTTGAAAAGTTATTAAGCATAGTGTCCATACCTGATTCATTTTAGAGAAAGTAAAGATGTTGCCCTTAAAGCATCCATTAGGAAACGAATTGCCCATTGGCATTGTATCTACTCCCCCTCTGGGTAGTTGCAGGCATGTGGCAGGGTGGATGGCACCAAGATTTTGAAGAATGAATTGCTGGCTCCACACAAGCATTTTCTGCCTACCCAGTTAATGAACTCTGAGAGCTGCAGCGGGGGTTCTTTGTCCTGCCTCCTGACATATGAGAGAGTCATGCCAGAAGGTCTGAAAAGAGCTGCAGGAATTGGTGACATCTGCAAATGAGGAGGCAGAACTGAGAATGAAGTACATTCATGAGTCAGTGAGCACAGTGACTAACAGCCAGGCTTATCCTAGCCCAGGAAAGGAGCAGGCTCTCCTGGAGGGCCCAGAGGTACAGCAGCCTGCAGAAACCGCCCTGGGAGGCATTAGGCAGGAAGAGAAAAGTAACTGTGTATTTTATTATTGTAAGTCTGGCAGTTTAGATAGAATGTATTTTTGTTTTGATGCAATACCCTGGGAATTGGCCTTCAGTATGTAATATGTATTTGGGGGAATAAATCTTTTAGCTTAAAGAAGGGGTATCAAAAGTAAGATGTTTCCTAATGTCATTTATTTAAAATTATAAACTGTTTTGAAATGTCAAGCCTGTTGGTTAGACTTTAGCAGAAGAAAGTGAGTTGTTTATTAAATCAATATTGTATAACCATTGCTGTTTCCCAAAGGATCGCAAGAATAAATGACTTCTTAATAAAGTGCCTGAGGACAAAGTAGGGTTATATAATTTTGAAGTGGCAAGTATTAAGTATTTACTTACTTACCTTTCCTATTTTAAAAACATTGTAGGCTAGAGCCATAATGTACCAGCACTTTTAAAACTTTTATTATTTAAACATAAGTCTAATAGAGCCTGATGATATAGAATGAAAAACCAACTTGAACACAATTTCTCCTACTATATACTCACAACACAGATCACTTCTGTGATCCCAAAATGTACATGGATTTCTCCCTACCAAAGCAAACAATCATTTCTGTGCAGGGACACCAGCTAGGTATCCTCAAGTTTAACTCTTTTCTGAGACTGTCTACCTGGAGGTAGTGTCAGATCCCACATGTTGGGGCTTAGTTCCAAGACTCCCTCACACTTCAGATGCCAGTCTCAGTCCCCAAGTTGTTTCACTGTACTTCAGACCGACAGGCTATAAATTGTGTTTCCCCAGACCCCTCCTTGGGTTCAATTAATTTGCTGGAGCAGCTCATAGGACTGTGGGAAACACTTTGAATTATTGGTTTATTCCAAAGGACTCAGATGAAGAGATGTATAGGACAAGGTTTAGGAGAAGAGGAATGGAGCTACCATGCCTTCTCTGGGTGTTTAGTAATTCAGGAGTTTTCCTTTTGTTTTTCATGGAGACTTCATCGCACAGGTATGATTACTTGTAGAAAGGATGGGGAAACCCATCAAGGCTGTCTATTCAGATTCTTCTTGGCCTTTCTGTGCAGCATTCTTTCCTCCAGGGTGTGGGATGGGACCCCTCCAGAACGGTGAAGGTCTTATGTCCTCTGATAAATCAGAATTTCTTTATGACCAGCTCCAGGACAGAAAGGTGAAGAAGATTAGATTTTCTATGATCCACGTTGAGGAAGTAAAATTCTAGTATCTATGGTCTGCCTTGAGGAAGGAGTTTAGAGCCAGGAACCATGGATTTTTGGTTTTTTTTTTTTTGTTTTTTCCCCACAATCTCTAGCTCTTTCTTAAAGTAATCTTTTGCTACCTGCATTTGCTCTCTTATCTCTTTATTGGAGTGATCAATGGTTGCCTTTATTTGCTCTCTTATTTCTTTGTTGGAGTGATCGATTTTTGCCTATATTTGCTTGCTTAAGTCATTCTTTAATTCGCAGATCATTTTAATTACGTACATTCTGAATTCTTTCTCTGACATTTCATCAACTGTGCTGTCAATGGATTCTATTATTGTAGTATCTTGGTTTATTTGGAGCACTTTCTTCCTTGTTTTTTCATGTTGATTATGTATCTTCCTTTCTTGCAATGCTGATCTGAGGTATTGCGATTTCTTTCCTATAATCTTGTAGTGACACTACAAATTACCTGTATCTCACCTTGGAGTTCACTTCCAGTCCCCAGCAGGCGTCCCCAGATGGACACTACTGCCACTAAAGATGGTGGCGGTGGTAGTGGAGGTAACTCAAGATGGCAGTGGGAGTGGCCTTGGCTGGGCTCCTGGAGGAGTCCCTGAAGGTGGTCCTGGGCCCGGGCCTATGCTCCCGCCTGGTGGGCAAGAACTGTGGCACAGAACTGGAGGCGGCCCTGGGCCTCACTTAGGCCAGGTCTCCCGCAGGGGTCCCTGGGGGCAGTCCTTCCCCTGGGTCTGGGTTCTCCTGCGGCTGGTGGCTAGCAGTCTCGGGTCTACCCTTGGCTTGGGCTCCCACGGTGGTCCCTGAAGGTGATCCTCAGCCCTGGCCTGTGCTCTCACCAGTTGGCAGAGAGTCAGAAACCATAATAGCACAAAGCCCCAAGCATGTGGCTACATCATATTTTCCCATAAGTGTATTCAGATGCATTTCAGTAAATAAATTTGTTAAAGATGGAAGCCATTATTTTTTCCATTAAAGTGGCTGAATTTTGCATACCTGATTACTAAAATGATGAAAAGTTTGCTTTAAACAGAATTTGTGCTGGAAAATAATATATACATCAAAATGAATAATAGGTAGCACATTCCATTTTTAGGTGGATTTTATAAGCAGATAGTTTTTATTTTGTCAGTCTGTCTCCTTGGGTACACATCACAGTCTTACTTTTTTGTTGCAAAGAAAGATAAGAGTCAACTGTGTACTGAATACTTAATATTGTGGACTCTCCTATATGATTGGAATCTAGTACAGTCACTTTGTAACTGTGTGACTGTGGGTAAACTACCTGGGTCTTATGTCCTCTGATAAATCAGAATTTATCAAAAGCCTTCAGGTCAGGATTTTGTTTTGTTGTATATCTGTTGATAAAAAATAGAACTTTAAAAAAAGGGAGGGTTACCTATTTTATAGAGTTATAAAGAATAGCCAGTTGATGTGAAATCCTTACAACAGAGTTTTGCACATAACAAGCCATCAGTGAATAAGCGTTAACTGTTATTATGGTGATACTGTTTTTTGGTTAACTTAGAGTAAGGATCCATGAGTCCATGATTTCGTCCCCACAAAATTCCTAATAACTTTTCTGCAAACCTGTATGTAAGAGAGTGATTAAACTGTATGTCAGCAAGCTTACTTTTGCTAATCTTTGTGTTGGCTTTAGCAAGGTCAGGGACCTGATGTGTAGAAGACCATCTGTGTGGAAGGAGCATAGCTTTTGCTAATAACTGCTGGCATCCCCCTTGGATTTTGCAAAATTTGACCAGAACATTCAGAATTTGCCAAGTTCAGCTAACATATGCCTTGCAGTCAGCAAAAGATTGTTTCTTACAAACTTCCTATTTAAGATCCTGTAGGTCTGTGGAAAACCTCAGGGGTGACTTCATTGCATAGCAGTAACACATGACACATTTTCTGTCTCATGAAAGATATTTTATGATGGCACAAATTCTGCTGGATTGCTGTTTTAAAAGATAAAGTCAGACTAGAAGCAGAACATATAAAAGACTGTGTGTGAGTCAAAAAGATTCATCACAACTATTAGAATAAAATGAAAGGATCAAACTATGGACACTAAAAAACAACATGGACATATCTCAAATGCATCTCGCTAAATGAGAAACAAGATGCAAAAAGCTCATTCATTGTGATTCCATTTACATGACTTTTGGGGAAAGGACAGATCAGTGGTTGCTGGGAGCTGGTATGGGGAATCTGGAAATGGAGAGAAGATTGGTCACGATGGAAATGTTCTGTATCTTAATTGTAGCGGTTTCATTATTTTATGCATTTTTCAAAAGTCCTAGAACAACACACCACAAAGGGTGACTTTTACTGTTTGTAAATTATGCCTCAGTGGATCTGACTTTAAAAAACAAATGGTTGGCAATGTCAGTGCAGGCAAGTGTTCTTGTATGAAGGATAGCATATTTTTTATTTCTTCCCCTGAAATATTTAGAAGTTTCTCATGTATTATACATTTGTGTCACTTATTACAGGTTCAGAAGTCACCTTAGTTTTATTAAGTATTTAACTTTTATTTCTTTTCTCTTTGAAGAGTTGCTTGACAAGTTTTTTAGTTTCCTGGAATATTCTCAGTGTGTGTGTGTATAAAATTATACATATTATATATCATAGTATTTAAGTTTTCCATATAAGTTGGGATATTTCTAGTCATATATAACCCTTAGCCCGGCCTGAACAATGACAAACTTCATTGGCTTAATCCCTGTAGATATAGGATGACTGCATATAGGACTGAACTCCAGGAACCCTTATTCACGTAGAGTCCCAAAGAGATCTCTTCTCCTAACTTTCCATGAGAGTTCAGAGCCTCCTATTGCCAGAGCCCTCAACATATATTTTATCCTGCCCCATTGGCTCCTCAACCAATCGTGGTACTGATTTTTTTTTTTAATCATTCAATGTCTTCCTTTTGATCTGGGAATGAGGTCTCTTTCCTCAAAAGAAATTATTATACAGTAGTAGAGTTTATCTAACCAAGTCTGGATGCCATTTAAAAATTGGAGAGCGGGGAGCGGGGGAGGATGCCAGGCAGTCACCAACAATGTTAGTGCTTGGCCTTGAATTAAGTTAAATTAAAATCTTGACTAATTGAGGAAATGATGACTATATAGTTCTTATTTCAACTTTTTGAGACCACAGATTATTTACACATTATTATAAAGATTTCACATAGAAATGCCTCATTCTGAAGCTTCTATAATAAGCAACATAGCTTTCCACATTAGAATTAATATCACACATAGAAACTGTGTGCAGTGGTGCACACCTGTAATCCCAGCACTTTGGGAGGCCGAGACAGGAGAATCATGAGTTCAAAGCCAGCCTCAGCAATGGCGAAGAGCTCAGCAACTCAGCAAGATCCTGTCTCTACATGAAACACAAAATAGGGCTGGGGATGTGGCTCAGTGGCTGAGTGTCCCTGAGTTCAATCCCTGGTATCAAAAAAAAAAAAAAAGTGTAGCATCTAGCCAGGCATGGCTAGTCCCAGCTGCTCAGGAAGGTGAGGCAAGAGGATTGTGAGTTTGAGGCCAGTCTGAGCAACAGGATGAGAACACATCTCAAAAAAATAAATAAGAATAAAATGAAGTGTGTAGCATCTATACACAAATGAGATTCTACTGGCTTAAAACATACTTTGTTTAACTTTGCTATTATTTTTTCCTACACCTTTATTATCTCCCTGAGTATAATAGTGTACCAGCAAAGTTCTAGGGAGAAATTTCTCAATGACTTAAGTATAAAATATACACTGTAGCATAATAGGACCAAGACTGAGGCCTTTGAATAGTTGAAGAAGTCTCCATGGACAAGGAATAGAAATTCAGCTGACTGTCAAAGGAAAAGTCAGTCTTAGACATGTAGAGAGATAGAGCAAGAGCATGTGCCCCGGCAGAGAGGATGGAAAGAAGCAAGTGTAGACATGCTTGAAGCCGGGCACGGTGGCGCAAGCCTGTAATCCCAGTACTTAGGGAGGCTGAGACAGGAGAATCGCGAGTTCAAAGCCAGCCTCAGCAACGGCGAGGTGCTAAGCAACTCAGTGAGACCCTGTCTCTACATAAAACAAAAAATAGGTCTGGGGATGTGGCTCAGTGGTCGAGTGCCCCTGAGTTCAATCTCCAGTACCAAAAAAAAAAAAAAGTGTAGACATGCTTGAATAATGATGAAACATCTTCCATTGGTATGTTTGGAAGGAGAAAGGCCTTTAAAGATAGAGTGAAAAATGAGTTTGAGGAAGTAAGTAGAGGTTTGAATTACCCTGAATGGTACATAGAGTATGGATTTTATTTTCTCATTAGAGGAAGGCTACTGATAGCTTTTGTTTTGATGGGAAGTAGGATTATGTGTGCAAAGCAAAGCTTTAGAAAGATTCCTCATACAGCCATATATATACAGGGTGGAGATGGGTAAGGAACCAGACAAATTTTGGAATCAGATCATTTGGGACTTCGTTGGTCTGGCTTAACATGATATGTGCAAAACAGAGTGGCAGCGATGAAAACTTAAAGGGCGAATGCTGGGGACGTATCCTGAGTAGGACTTGGTAGCTGTCTGGTTCCGTGGGAGGGATCCAAGAAAAAAATAATTCAAGCTTCCAAATCCAGATAACTGGAAAGGAATAGTACCATTACCAGGACGGGAAAGTTTGGGGTTTGGTAGTGAGGGAGAGGTTCTCCAGAAAAGATGAGTTTGACATGGCATCAAAGTACTGATAGATGGGGCTGGGATTGTGGCTCAGTGGTAGAGCGCTTGCCTCGCATGCATGAGGCACTGGGTTCGATTCTCAGCACCACATAAAAATAAATAAAATAAAGATATTGTGTCCAACTACAACTAAAACTTATATTTAAAAAAAAAGTACTGATAGATGGACAGAGTGGTCAATATGTGTGGCTGCTACTCATTCACTCACACAGCAATATTTTATTGAATGTCAATATTTTTAGTGAGGCATTGTAGTAAACACAGGAACTAGAGCAACTAACAGGATGGAAATGTTCCTATAGGTCTGAGCATGTAGCTTAGTGGTAGCACACTTGCCTAGCATGTTGGAGGCCCTGGGTGCAGTCCTCAGTACCTTTTGCTCTCTGTATAATATTCATTCCAATATGCGAAGTTATACTGCTTGTTACAGAAGCATTGGAATAAGGTGTTTTTATGTGAAGTCTTTATAATGTGTAAATAATCTGTAGCCTCAAAAAATTGAAATAAGAATGATGTAGTCATCATTTCCTCAATTAGTCAAGGGTTTGATTAGCAATAAATTTAGGGCAAAATACCAGCATGGTTGGTTGGGAAAAAATGTCCCTATAATCATGAAACAAGCAAGGTTGCACAAACATATTTTAAGGGTTAAGTACATACATACTGAGGAAATAATAAAGTGGAATTTAGTTGAAAACAATATAGGTGGAGCTGGATGTGGTGGCACATACCTGTAATCCTAGCTACTCAAGCAACTAATACAGGAGGATCCCAAGTTCAAGGCCAGCCTTGGGTCTTAGTGAGACCTTGTCTTCAAATAAAAAAGTCTGGGGATGCAGCTCAGTGGTAGAGTACTATCCTAGTGTGCTTGAGACACTGATTTCAATTCCTAGGACCACAAAAAGGGCGGGAGGAGGAAGGAAATAGTAATAGGGGTAGAAAGAGGTGACGGAAGACATAGGTGAAACATAGATAAAACAAAATGAACAATGAGTTGTTATCTACAAATCTTGGCAGTGGACACATGCAGCTCATCTACTGTTTTCTCTACTACTAGCCATAATCGAAAGTTTTCATAAAATATTTTTTAAAGGCAAAATGTTTTGTGTATGGAGCCAATAGTTAGACAAGACATTAGAGAGAGTGATGAGGATCATTTCCAAAGAATAGCCTGAGAAGAAGGTGAAAATGAGTTGAGTAGAGTGCTGGGAACAGGAAAAGATGTTTTGAAGAAAAGACAGATGGTAGTGTTGACTGCTGCAGAAGTTAAAGAAGCTGTAGTTCCAGTCTAATTGCTTACTTGGTTCTAATTTTGTTCATTTCTGTCTGGACATTTCTTGATGGCTGACAGGAATTGACAACCTGAGAAACTTGAGAAAACTACTTTGATCAAACCATTAAAGGAGGTGTTTATTACTTGAGAAATATTGTCCAGGGTTCCTTTCCTAATGTGTGATTATCTGCTCTATTTTTAGGAAACTAATGAACAAAAACTTCACAAAATAGCCAATGAACTTTTGCTTACAGAGAGAGCTTACGTCAGCCGACTCGACCTCTTAGATCAGGTAATGTTTTCCCTTTCAGAATTATTTTGTGTTTTGGCATTGTACATCATTTAAACCTAATAATTAAAGTGTTTTAGAAACTGTCCAATGGGCCTGCTTTTAGCCAGTGAAAACTATTTGTTCAAGGAAATCTTCAGCACTTTCAGCATCATTGGTGAATTCACTGGGTATGAATATTTTGTAATTCAAAATACAAAAGTAAAGGTTTTTCTCTGTGAAAGTCACAAAATGACTTTATCTGTGCTCCACAATGTTAAAGATTAACCTGTTTTTTTAACCTTTACTGTGATCCTGACTGGGGAGCCATGTTACTATTACAGTCTAAATAAGATATTGGTGATTGTAATGCTAACACGAATGTTTGTGATTGTTTGACTTGTTTAGAACTGTGTGAGTGATCTTAGTTGATACAGTCACAGGATTTTGAGGGTTTAACTGTTCAACCTTGTATAAAATACAGAAGTAACTGGCATAAAGTCATCCAGCAAATATTTGCTGAATGTGTTGATCAACTCAAATACATTTTATACTTTCATCATGGTGGAGCCCTGTATGGTTTCGAATATATATTTGAGAAGTTTTCAAATGCATCCTAAGAATAACTGTTGGAGCTGGGCACAGTGGCACAAGCCTGTAATCCTAGCACTTTGGGAGGCTGAGATAGGGGGATCACGCGAGTTCAAAGCCAGCCTCAGCAATGGCGAGGCGCTAAGCAACTCAGTGAGACCCTGTCTCTACATAAAACACAAAATAGGGCTGGGAATGTGGCTCAGTGGTCGAGTGCCCCTGAGTTCAATCTCTAGTACCAAAAAAAAAAAAAGAATAACTCTTGGAAACTAATGCATTGTAATCCTATGTTAGCTATAAAAGACATGACATTTGATAGATTGTCTGCAAATAAATTCCTCTTGTTAAAGCTACCATGTTTGAGAGTTAGTTGTAAGATTTAACCCACTTCTGCAACTGGAAAACTGGCATTTCATGGAAACAGACCGTCCTGGCACACCTTATCCTTGTTGCCTATCCTATGTGCCTGGTAGGGCGAGCCTTGAAGTGCCAGCTTATATGACCTCGCTATAAAATAAAACCTCAAATAGAACCTCTCTATCTCAAATAGTGAGGTTAGTATACCCTGCTATTTGAAATAGTTTATAGCTCAAATACTCACTTTTCAAGAAATTTCACCATAAAACAAAATCAATTTATATGGAGTTTGGGCCATTGAAACAACTTATTTTCCATGCAGGAATTATAAACCTGGAACCTTTAGGTTCTCATAGTAAAGATATGTCTTTTCCTCTTAGCAAGTTTTTTTTTTCCCCCTCCTTCCTCCTACTTTCTTTCTCTCTCTCTCTCTCTCCTTTCTTTTCTTTCTCTTAAGCCAAATTAACTTAGCTACAGTTGCTGACCTTTTAGAATCTTAGTATTAATTACTATAGTATCATCTCTATTGGTATCTCTAAGGACATAATTTTGTGTTCTTTTTGCCTCTCAAGAAAATGCAATGGAGGTGAATTTAGAAAATTAACAACCATCTGGACATTATGAAGGAACAGATCTCCTTCTGCCTACATTTAACAGAATGGCAATGAAGAGGTATAGTAGACCTAGTGGAGAATAGCTAAGGCTCAAGGTGGTTCTTTTTTCTTTATTTTTTTTTCTTAATTGTCTTTAAAGGACTTGTTACTATATAGAGAAGATTCCACACACACACTATCAGTGTTTTAAGTTTTCATGCTTTATTGTTTACTAAAAAGCAAGTAAACATCTGAGAACTAAAATGAACTTTTGTTCACTCATTGACCTGCTCTGTTGTAGAAACTAAATCATGTATCCTCCCTTCCCAAGATACATAAATTTTAATAAGAAAAAGTAAGATTTATGCCAACAAATTACAATAAAGGGCATTATGTAATAAGTGCTGGAGAAGTCATTCAAAACATAAATGGAAATGAAATGCCCCAATATAAAGTACTTTCACATTCCTTAACTCTGTCTGTAGGTAGAGCATTATTGGTGAATTAACTGGGTATGAATATTTTGTAGTTGAAAAAGTAGAGGTTTAAGTAGGTAGGAAGGGTAAAGTCATACCCTCAACTGGATTTTCTCTGGCACAGAAAGGTATGTTATTAACATCCCAGAGATAGTGGCAGAATCTAGGTTAAAAATCAAGCTTCCTAATTCTTATTTGTGGTTCTTCCAAATCAAAGCATGTATCTTTACTTACTGCATTTCAAACGATCAATTTCTTGAATCATAAACTTCTCCATTTATTCAATAAAATGTTATAGAGGTCCTGCTATAGGCCCAGCACAGCACTAGTTGGTTAACCCACAGCTGAAGTAATGTTTGCTTTATTCTTTTCCTCAGGTATTTTATTGCAAACTATTGGAAGAAGCAAACCGAGGCTCATTTCCAGCAGAGATGGTGAATAAAATCTTTTCTAACATTTCATCAATAAATGCCTTCCATAGTAAATTCCTCTTGCCAGAGCTGGAGAAACGAATGCAAGAATGGTAAGAGGAGTAGACAGAAACAATATGTCTAAGGCAGTCATACAATATGCTGTGTTTTTCTGCTTTTAAATTGAAATAGGGGCTGGGGTTGTAGCTCAGTGGTAGAGCGCTTGCCTCGCATGCGTGAGGCCCTGGGTTCGATCCTCAGCACCACATACAAAGCAATAAAATAAAGACATTGTGTTCATCTACAACTAAAAAAATATTTTAAAAAAAATTTGAAATAGAAATGCCATACACAGCTATAGCTAGACATTGTGCCAAATTTTTACATTAAAGACTAAGAAGTTGTGCTACGTTTTCAGCCGTAGCTGAAAAGGATTTTATCTCTGCTCTCCAAACTATCTTTTGACTAGTGAAGACAAGATATCAGGGGTAATCTGGAGCATCAAGAATTCCATAGCATCTCTCTTTACTGTGCCATTCCTCAGCTGCCTTGGAAAAAGAGCTTCTTTATTCTCTACCAGGCTCACAGCAGGATGGGTCTAATGAAGCAGAGTGTGTGTAGAAAGTGAAGACTTCATCTGCAGTCTGTTAATTTGCTCATTCTACAAAAAACCTTAAGGATTTATTTCTTTACTTGATCCAGGGAAACCACTCCTAGAATTGGAGACATCCTTCAAAAATTGGCACCATTCCTTAAGATGTATGGAGAATATGTGAAGGGATTTGATAACGCAATGGAATTGGTCAAAAACATGACAGAACGAATTCCCCAGTTCAAATCAGTGATCGAAGAAATTCAGGTAACAGGACAGTTTTGCTCAAAGTTATGAATTATTATTATTTTTTTTGGTACCAGGGATTGAACTCAGTGGCACTCGACCACTGAGCCACATCCCCAGCCCTATTTTGTGTTTTATGTAGAGACAGGGTCTCACTGAGTTGCTTAGCACCTCGCCGTTGCTGAGGCTGGCTTTGAACTCGTGATTCTCCTGTCTCAGCCTCCCTAAGTGCGAATTAATTTTTCCATCTAAGTTATATGGTCTTCTAGATCTAAGATTGAGGTCTAAATCTGTCTGAGATATCTAGCTCAAACCCATTCTACTGAATTATGCAAAGATATCTCTACGAAGTTAAAATACCTTTTGGGCACAGGTTGCATACTAAGTGCTAAATTCTCCAATTGCTTGAGACCAGCAGAGACTGACTGCATTAAGGTTCACATAAATTTGCAAAGTGAGTTTTCCCTTTGTAAGTGAGATTTAGAGGTTCAAATGTTGGATGGAATATAAACAATGATTGCTATGAACTTTGAGGTTTTGGAATAACAATAATATTATTAGTTCACTTTATATTCTGGTTTGCTTCTTTTTTACCAAATCTGGATAATACATTTTAATAATATCATAGTAATTTTCTTTTGATATTCTAGTCAAAATTGTTAATAACTTACTCTTTAATAGAATTGTTAAGTTGAAAAGGCGTTGTCTCCATCACATAACATTCTTTTTTTTTTTTTTTTATAATGTCTTTATTTTATTGCTTTGTATGTGGTGCTGAGGATCGAACCCAGGGCCTCACGCATGCGAGGCAAGCACTCTACCACTGAGCTACAATCCCAGCCCCTCCATCACATAACATTCTTAAGGTTGGGATTTTATGGCTCTTTGACTTCCTTTGTGTTATATAAATAGTTTAGGGGCTCAAGTTGTGGCTCAGTGGTAGAGAGCTTGCCTAGCAAGTGTGAGGCACTGGTTTCGCACCACATTAAAATAAATAAATAAAATAAAGGTATTGCATTCATCTACAACTAAAAAATATTTTTTAAATCTTTTTTTGTTTTAGTTGTTGATAGACTTTTTTTCTTTTTCATTTATTTATATGAGTGCTGAGAATTGAACCCAGTACCTCATGCATACTAGGCAAGTGCTCTACCACTGAACCACAACCCCAGCCCTAAAAAGATGCTTTACAAAAATAGTTTAATGGTACCATTTTAATAATTCTTACTTTTAAACTACTTTTAGTGACTTTCCAGTAACTGCTCTTGGGATTATAATATGCATTTGATTTATCATAGCCTACTTCAAATTATATTCTCTGATAAAATACAGACACTTCGCTCCAATACAGCTCTCTCTTCTTCCACGCTGTGCTATTTGTATCATGTATATTACATTTTTGTGTTTTTTTTAATCTGACAACATAGTGCTGTTTTGCAATTTATAATTGTTTTATAAAATTTTATGGATATTAAAAGGTTAAGGGAGAATATAAAATATATTTATAAATACATTTCATATTCAACTGTGTATTTGCCATTTCTGGAGTAATTTTCTTTTCTTTTTTTTTTTTTTTTAAATGTTTTTAGTTGTAGGTGGACACAATATCTTTATTGATTTATTTTTATGTGGTGCTGAGGATCGATCCCAGTGCCTCACACATGTGAGGCAAGCGCTCTACCACTGAGCCACAATCCCAGCCCCTGGAGTAATTTTCTTTAAGCATAAAAATGACTATTGTTTCCTTTAAGGTAGATCAGCTAGCAATGAAATCTGTCAGTCATTATTTTTATCCAAGCATGTTCTTTTTATTCTACCTCACTTTCGAATGATACTTTTGCTGGATACAGAATCCTTTTTTTTTTCTTTTTTCTTTTTTTTGTAAAATTGAATTTTTAAAATCTTTTTATTTGTTCTTTTTAGTTACATATGACAGTAGAATGTATTTTGACATATATATGGAGTATAACTTCCCATTTTTGTGGTTGTACATGATGTGGAGTTTTACTGGTCATGTATTCATTTATGAACATAGGAAAGTAACATCCAATTCATTCTACTATCTTTCCTATTCACATTTTTCCTCCCTTCCCTTCATTCTCCTTTGTCTAATCCAATGAACTTCTATCTACCCACCCTTATTGTGAGTTAGCATCTGATTATCAGAGCAGCCTTTGGTATTTTAGAATTGGCTTATTTCACTTAGCATGATAGTCTCCAGTTCCATCTATTTACTAACAAATGCCATAATTTCTTTCTTCTTTATGGCTGAGTAATATTCTCTTGTGTAGATATACCACATTTTCTTTATCCATTCATCTGTTGAAGGAAGGGCACCTAGGTTGTTTCCCTAGCTTAGATATTGTGAATTGAACTGCTATAAACATTGATGTGGCTGCACCACTGTAGTATGCTGATTTAAAGTCCTTTGGGTATATGCTGAGGAGTGATGGAATTCTTGACTGATGGGTATCCTCCCTGCACTTTGAACATGTCACTCTTACTGCTTTCTTTCCTCTGTTAGTCTTTAATTTTATCAATACTTTCTTGGTGTGATGAATCATTTTTCTCTTCCTGCTTTCAAGATTTATTCTTTGTTGTCTTCTAACAGTTGAAATAGGATGTGTCTGGGTGGGGATATTTTTGTATTTGTACTACTTTTTTTTTTTTTTTTTCTTGTTTGTTTCCTTTATTAATATTCTTAAACATATTTCCTTATCAGAAAATGTGGAATGGCTTCATTATTTAACAACTTCAGAAATTCTCATTTTATAGATATACCATAATCTAAGAATTATTTTGTATTTTTATTGAAAGCCCTTTATCAGTTTTAGATATTAATACTTTTTTCATATATACACATTA
>CM053403.1:70745151-70782508 GCA_028644305.1 Xerus rutilus | reverse complement strand
GAGTCGCGCTGTGTCTACGGCTGCTGGCTCTGCTTACCCATGCGAGTGAAATTTCCTTCTGTGCTGTCCAAAAGCCGGGTGGGAGAAGGTTGTACCACAGTTTCTGGTCTTTTGTTTGGGGAGACTGGTAGCTGCGTCCCTCTAAGCCGCCATCTTGCCGCTGTATTTGTACTACTTTGAGTTGATTGATCTTCTTACATTTGTAAATTAATATTTTAAAAATCATTTTGAGAAGTTTTTGGCCATTATTTCTTTAAGTATTTCCCATCCTTTTTCTTTTTTTTCCTTCCTTCCTTCTTTCCTTCCTTTCCTTCTTTCTTTCTTTCCTTTTCTTTCTTTCCGTCTTTCCTTCCTTCCTCTTTCCTTCCTTTCTTTCCTTCTTTTTTCCTTCTTTCTTCCTTTCTTTCTCTTTCTTTCCTTCTTTCCTTTTCTTTCCTTCCTTCCTTCCCTTCCTTCCTTCCTGTCTTCCTTCCTTTCCTTTTTTCTTTCTTTCCTTCCTTTCTTCCTTTCTCCTTCCTTCCTTTCTGTCCCTTCCTTCCTTCCTTCCTTCCTTCCTTCCTTCCTCCCTCTCTCCCTCTCTCTCTCTTTCTTTCTTTCTATCTCTCTCTTTCTTTCTTTCTTTCTCTTTCTCTCTTTCTTTCTCTCTCTCTTTCCCTTCCTTCCTTCCTTCTTCTTTCTTTTTCTCCCATTATACAAATGCTGGTATTCTTGATGTTATCCCACAAGTTTATGAAACTATTTACTTTTCTTTAATCTTTCTTTGTTCTTCAGATTGTATTTTTGTTAGTCTTTCTTCAAGTTCCCTAATTATTCTTTCATCTCAGATTCTGCTGTTCAACCATTGTAGTAAATTTCTCTTTTCAGTTATTATACTTTCAACTCCAGAATTTCCATCTGGTTCTTCTCTCTTTGTAGTCATGTCTGACTCCTCCTTGAAAATTGTTATTGTACAGTCTTTTTATATACTTTTCTTGAATTCTTAAACATTATTTCATTTTCTTGAACATACACTGAAGACTGTCTGCCATATCTAACTTCTACAAGTACTCAGACAATTTCTGTTGGTTTCCTTTTTCTCTTTTTATAGGTCCCACTTTACTATGTCTTTGTCTATTTTTTTCTGAATACTTATATTTAGATAATCCATGATCATATCAACTCTGGGTTTTGATTTCTCCACTGAAAGTGGTTGTGATCACTTTTTGTTTGTTTCTTTGTTTAGTAACTTACACAAAATCTATAAAACCTGTCAGTCCTCTGCTGTGCAGTCCCCATTGTCTGCATTCAACCTGTTTGTTACATGGTCTGTGTTCATAAGCCTGACTTTCTGAGAGTTGCCTATACATCTGTGTTGGTTAGGGTACAAGCAACTCTTGGACAGAAGTGTTTGATTACCTGGAGCCAGCAAGGTTCTGTTCTGTTTACGGGCCTGGCTGTGAATAGGGCACCCACTTTCAAGTCCACTGGGCTCTTGGAAACTTTGTATCCATATGTACAAAGCCTCATGGTGGCCAGGTGAGTGTCCTGGCTTGGGCTCTCTCCAGTCTCAACCATGAATATGATTAGCCCATCCACAACTGTGACTTCTGGCTAGTAGAGCCACTGGCCCCTCTACTCCTCCACCCCAAAGATCTTCACTTCTACTGACCACGCTGCTGGGCGTGGGCATTGTGCACCACTCCACGTTGAACCTGCCCAACCTCAGCAGGGAAGCTGCTGGTCCTCATAGCCTGTGCTCCCCTGGCAACACATGAATGGAGTTGAAAGAGCAGGAGCAGCCCCGGGCTCAAATGCCACAGATTCTCACTATTCTTTCTCAAAGTTCAACAGTTGTTAAAATGCTTTCCAGGTTGTTGTATGCTTTGAGCAATTTCTAAAAATGCTGAAATGGTTGTTTATCAATTTTTTTGCAGCTTGGTGATTGCTTTTTATAGGGAGGATTTGCCAGCTTCCTTACTCAGCCCTGTCACTTCCCCTTTGCTCCTTTTATCAGCATCTCTTCTCATGAGTAAACACGTATCTCTCTCTCTGAACAGTAGCTTCTTTGAATCTTTCACTAGCCCTCCTTACAGTACCGAAATGTGGGCAGAGCCCAGGGTTTGCCTTCCACAATCTGTCTTCACACCCTCAGTGACATCATATTTCCACACCACTTAGTCTAGTCCTCTATCCCCAATCTCTAGTTACTAATGGCCAAGTGCTGGGTGCTTGTACAATCCTACATGAAGGTCCTGTCAAAACAAAGTCAACATGTTCTATTGTTAGCTCCCAAGCATTTTGTCCATCTGACTTTTTATGCCTTGCACAGAGTAGATAATAATTCTGATAGGTGATTGGATTTGATGACACCACTGTTCTCATTCATCAGAGCTTGACAGTTTGGCCTCAGCTTTGACCTGTCATTTTTCCTCATTCTATGTGTGTTCATTTGCCTATGAGATAGTGCCTTCAAGGTGCTTAGCATAGTGTTTGTTGCATAGTAATTACTCACTAAAGGATGGTAGTTATTGTTGTTTGATCGCACTTTAAATTCTACCTTTGCAGTGTCTGTCTTCTCCAAATATAAAGAAATGACATGGCAATGAAAAGAGTAGTAGACTGGCAGTGAGCCTTGTTTGTAGTTTAGTCTGCTACTTGTAACCATTTGACCTTAGAAAAAGGTCCTGATTTCTTTGAGCTACAGTTTCTTCATGTAAAAATTTTGGCATCATTAATATTTTCCTAGAGATAAAGGTATGGACATATAGATCTGTTAGGGGAAATTAAATGAGATAATTAAACTTGTAAAATTAATATCTTACAAGGAAGCTATTACCTTCCCCCTCAGGTTCTATGCCAATTTCGGGCCCCGATTAACTTTCTTCCTTGTCTACAACATCAACTTCCAAACTGGTTTCCCCACATCGCCCTAAAGCCATACTGAAGTAGGGTAATCAGATCTAATGATATCACTCCCATGTGCAAAAATCTGCATTAGGTGAAGCATATCTGAACTCTGAAAGTTCTGACAGTATTCGTTCATATTGCCTTTTCTTCCTCATACCCTATGTCTTCATGTTTATTTTCCAAGAAAACCCAACTGCTCCCGTTTACTAAAGATGTTTCATGTACTCCTGCCTTGCCCAGGTTCTCTTCCTGGGCTAGTCTTCCTCACTTGCCTCCCCACCAAAGCCTGCACTCAGAGGTGGTGCTAAATGCTCCCTTCCCTGTGAGGCTTTTAGTTACTTGTTTGCTTTGAATGCAAACACCATGGCCTAATACAGCTTTCTTATCCTGCAATGCCTTGATCACGTAGAAGTTCAGTATTTTAATGGGGGTTTCTTCTTTGTGTAATATTTTCCTTCTTTTGTTAACAACCTATTGCAAGCAAGTGGTACAGACTTAATTTTGCCCTAAGAAATAGAGTTTGGTTTCTAATGATGAAGAATGCCTTGACCTAATGAAAAATTAAAATGTTCCAACAGATAACAAGATGCCAGATCTTGTCATTCTCCTATTTAGAGTCTTTTTTTTCCTCAAAGGAAATGACATTTATGATAGCCTCATTATGAAATTTATGAAATAGTTTCTGCTAAGTCCAAAGACATTGAATGTACTTGTCATTAGTGAATCTCATTATACAGGTGCATCTTTTGAAAATCTCTGTCAAACGACTTAATAATGTGACTTCACAATGTGACTAATTGAAGTGGTTGTCAGCTATCTGGAATTTTCTGGCTTAAAATTATGCTTGATTTTTTTTTTTCTTTCTGTTCTTACACTAGATTAGTTGGCCTTAGACTTTTAATATTATAAGAATATGGGGTGTTTTAAAATGCATATCCTTTAACTTCTTCCTTCTAAAATTGTGATTTTATAGATTTTTTAATTTTATTTATTTTTTTCATGAAGCTTCATTTTTAAAAGCTACACAGGGGACTGAGGATGTGGTTCAGTGATAGAGCGCTTGCCCAGCATGTACAAGGCCCTGGGTTTGATTCCCAGCACCAAAAAAACCCAACCTAAATATATCTAACATAGTTGATAGAAGTTATTATAGTGAGTTTTTAAACTGCCTAACCTAATTTTTAAATGTTTCTTTAAAAACAGAAACAGAAGATCTGTGGGAGCTTAACTTTGCAGCATCACATGCTGGAACCTGTTCAACGGATTCCTCGGTATGAGATGCTCCTTAAGGACTATCTAAGGAAATTGCCCCCTGATTCCCCGGACTGGAATGATGCAAAAAGTAAATGCTTTTTAAATTTTTTTTCCTCCTCCATTATTAGATAATCAGTGGCCAAGCAGCCTTATTCCAAAGTGAGATGCATCTCACAGCTAGCTACTGTAGTCAAATATTGCTGTCAGAAAACAGTCTCACTGGAAATGATCAATGCCTCCATTGGGCAAGCCACTTTTGAGCCTAAATCACAAGTTAAAAGCAATGCAAATCACATTTACTACTCTGAATTCACTTTAATCACCAACTGTGAAATATAAGACTATAGTCTTAGAGACATCCGGAATGGCAATACACAATTACCATCTCACAGGAAGAACACAGCCATTTGAAATTACAAGTGCTGCTGTTTAATTAGATAGGTCAATGCATACCAAGAATACCAAGATGACATTTAATATATAAAAATAACCTAAGCAACGTTGGCTTTACCAACCCTAGATACAATAGGAAATGGTGTTTTTATTGTCTATTAACTTTTTCCTCAAGAAAACTTTATTCCAATTCTTTTAGTTACTTTTGATTTTTTCATTAGATTAAAATGAAAGTTGTTTTTTAAGACTCACAAATTTCACTAATACTTCAGGTTTCTTGTGCAGTTTCTATGTTTGTGTGTTTTTAGTATTGGGGATTGAACTTGGGGCCTTGCAAATCACATGCTGAGCACATGCTCTATTACTGAGCCACGCCCTTAGCTCTCTGGCACAGTTTCAAAAATCATTCAACTGTTAAGAGATGAATGAAAGTTTAATAAATAGAAATAGCTTGATATTCAGCAAGCGCTAACAGTACTCATGTACACTCTTTACTGCCACTATTTCCTCTTCTAATTTCTTGCCTTCTATTATAAGTGGACCAAGGTATAAAAGAAGAAGAACACAAAACATGTTTGGTCCTGGAGGCTGAGTCTTGTCTTTTCTTGAACACAAACTGCCTCTGATATGTTCCTCCTACCATCCAAGTGGCCTGTGAAACTTCTTTCCTTTTGCCCTTTCTGTAGTTCAGCATGATTTTGGCTCACCATCTTCTCCCAGTACTCCCTCGGAACTGTGCCTCACCCCCATTTTCCCCCCATCTGGCTTGACTGCTGGGTTCCAGTGGCAGAGCCAGTGGTGGATTGGAGGTGGAATCACTTGCTCTTCCTGGAACTCATCTCTTGAGCAATGGCCCCACTCCATCTTACTTTGGCTCCCTCTATCCTGGATCCTATCTCAAGTACACAGAATTGCCCATATCTAGATAGCCCTCAAAGATGTAAATAAAAATGTGGTGTCTTCTGTATTCAAAGACTGCCTTCCCCTAAGATACCCACGTCAAAGCAAGAAAGTTGGGGGACATAGTAGGAGGGCATTTCATTACTCATTTTGGCTTTGCATTGATAGTTACAATAAAATTCTAAGGACTTTTAGACCTAAAAGTGGAAGAGGAAGTAACAAAAGTGCATTCTGTTCAGCAGAGCAAAGAAGACAGAAAATGTAATCCAGAAGGGAGGGGGTTGCTGCGGTAACAGAATTGAGCAGGCCAGCATTCACAAGACAGAAAAGAAAGGGAAGAAAACAGGACATGATTTAGGATAGAAAAGTATTCCCTGGGGTTGATCCAGCAGGCCTTCAGCATTCATAGGTCTTCACTAGCAGCCCTGGAGTGCCTACAATGTCCATATCAGAGTTCCCATTCCCCTCTCTCACTACCACCTGCCCCAGAAACAATACTGACTCATCTGACCTATGCTGGAACTATGAGTGCATTTTGCCAAACTTTCCCAAAATAGAAAGTTTGGTTGTGCTTTGTGGTTAATTTGCTTATAAAACTAGTCAAATATTTTCTGTCGAAATGTAGAACTTTGAGTCAGAAGACTCAGTTTCAGATCTGGCCTTACAACCTCAGAGTTGTGTGACCTTAGCCAAGTCACATCTCTTCCTCATTTCTTTCATCTGCTAAATGGAGCCAATATATTTACTGTTTCAGGCTGCTAAGAACATAAGAATTGATTCCAGTAGTCCTGGGGATACCTTCAAACGGAAGCCTGAAACCACAGATAGTCTTATATGTAGGGTTCAGTATTGGGTTTTCCCCCTTATACCTACATACCTATGTTTAAATTTAGCTTATAAGTTAGGTGCAGTAAAGAGATAAACAAATAATAAAATATAACAATTATAATAGTATACTGTAATAAAATTTATTTAGAACTTGTTTAATTTCTGGAATTTTCCATGTAATATTTTCAGACTATAGCAAAAGAAATAAAGACTACTGTGTATATGAAAGCATCTGATAAAGTACCTTGAACCTAGTTAGTGTATACTATAAATACTTATGACTTTCATGGTCTATATGAATTCAATATACCTATGAGCCTAATCACTGTATGACTTTATGCAAGGAAATACCCTTTGAGTTCAAGTAATCTGCTTACAAGTGAAGTTTTGAAGGTATCCAGTTTGTAAGTGGAAATTGCTGCTACTTTCATTGTCTCTTTGGTCTCAGATTTCTTCTTATTTAGGTATGTAAATTATTCAATTATATAGTAGCCCAGGAAGGACAAAGCATATTTATTTACTTTTCTTTTTTTCCCATTTAGAATCACTTGAAATTATATCTACAGCAGCAAGCCATTCTAATAGTGCAATAAGAAAAATGGTAAGTGGTTTTTAGAGGAGACAGGAACTTTATGGTTAGATTTGTCATAACATAGTCTAATACTATCTGTAGGTTTGGACCAAAGTGAACAGATAAAGGTAAATAAGAAAGAACATTTGCAAAATGTCTCATGTTTCCCGGAGTAACCCTCTCCCCTATTCTCTCAGGTTTTAATTTATAGATGTATTTTTATACCAAAAAAATACATTCACTCCCAATCCCTTCTAAATTATGCAGATTTTAGTTAAGGTCATGGTATTATTTAATCCCTTAGTTGACACCTCTTGTATTTGACCTTGCTGTATTTTGTTTTAATTTCCCAGGAGAACCTAAAGAAACTCTTAGAGATTTATGAAATGTTGGGAGAAGAAGAAGACATTGTAAACCCTTCCAATGAACTAATAAAAGAAGGACAGATCCTCAAGCTAGCTGCACGAAACACATCAGCACAAGAACGCTACCTTTTCTTAGTGAGTATTCTAGTGTTGGCAAGTTACATAAGAATAATTTACCAATAATAATAATTATTATTTATAAAAATAAAAATTGTTTACATCTTGGAAAAGTACAATGTTTATTTGCTTGTTGTTTACATCTTGGAAAAGTACGATGCTTATTTGCTTGCTGCCCAGGGTAATTACATCTGGGGCTGGAGATTTAGCTCAGTTGGTAGAGTGCTTGCCTTGCATGCACAAGGCCCTGGGTTCGATTCTCAGCACCACACACACACACACAAAAATCACATCTGCTCTGGTTTAGTAAACACTGCTGTTAGGAGTCTAAATGAGGAAACATTCTAAATAACTGAAATTTAAGTATTTTTTGATGTACTTTATGGGTATAATTTACTTCAGTAGTGCATACTGAAGACAATTTAGCCCTTAACCTGTGATTATACTCACAGTGTGTATGTGGAGTATAGTATACTTTCTGAAATCCTCCTTCTGCTTGTTTCCTTTCATTTTAAACATAATGGGCACCATTTCCTGGGTATTTTGATGCCATATTATTTCCTGACAACAGTTCTTCTAATTATCTGCAATCACTTTTTTAATCATTCTAGGTTAAAAAACTGTATGGGCAAGATTGTAAGGCTTGTGTCTAAAGTATCTATAGTAAAAGTGTGTGATTGCTACGCAGTTCCTTTTCACTGTAGTCAGTCCTTGTCCCTTCCTTCACTTCCTGTAAATGACAATTAGTCTGAGGCTTATCTCAAATGTACTAGTCTTCCTAGGGCATCCAGGCCATTATTATTATTATTATTATTTTAAGTCTCTGTCCACGTGACCTATATATTTGCTTCTTTAATGAATTCTGATTCTTTTCTGTATCTATTAAGATAAGGATCATAATGACTAGCATTGACAATGAGCAAGCACATATTGAATAGCAGCTCAGAAAACTAGCTTTACTTTGATTGTTATTAAAGGCAAAGAACCAAGATGGCTGGTAAAGAGGCTGCCTAGGCAGACTTTTCTGCTGCTGCCAGGCATTCATTTCACAGAGTTGTCCTTAAGGCCTGAGAAGTTTCTATCCACTGCTTCCAGCCTTCTTTGAAAAGAAACCTTATAGGAACGAACTGTCATGAAGAGGAATGTTCATTATCTCTCAGTCATTTTTTTAAAAAAACATTTGGTTATCATGTGACCCAGTTGTTCCACTCCAAGTCTGTTTAACTCAGGAAATTGAAAACACATATCCACACAAAAACTTACGTATCAATGTCCACAGTGGCATTATTCATCTTAGCCACAAACCATAAGCAACCTAATGTTTATTGGCAATGGATGGTTAAAGTGTGGTATATCTGTGCAATGGACTATTCTATTTTATGTCAATAAAAAGAATTGTAGTACTGATAATATACTATATGGATGAATCTTGAAAACTGTCAAGTGAAAGAAGTCAGTCACAAAAGGCTACTTTTTATATGAAATGTCTAGAATAGGCAAACACACCAATTATATAGAATATAATTAGTGGTTGCCTAAAGCTGATGGGAAGGAGAAATGGACACAAGGTTTCATTTTAGAGTTCCAGAATTAGTAGTGTTGGTTTACTACTATACTAAAAACATTTTTTTTAAAAACGGTAAGTTTTACGGTATATGAATTTTATCCCAATTTTTAAATGTATGAATATTATCTAACTATAAAATCCCCATTTGAACTAAAGAGAAGTACATCACCTTTCCCAGGTGATACAGAGAACTAAATAGACCTCAATATCATTATTCAGGAATGGTAAAGAAGTGAAAAGACAGATCCCAAGAGGTGAGCTGTCCCTACCATGGGGAGGGGGCAACAGGGAGGAGGCAGAGGGCACAAGAGAATGGTGAGCAGGAGCCTCTGTGGCTTCCACAAGGGACAATGGACAAGAGGGTAAAAGGCTTAGGATGAGCAGGATTGAACTGCAGTGGGCTCCTGGGCATAGGGGCTGCTGTCTACCTGGCTTTGGGGGGATTTGGGCAGGGGAATCAGTGGCCCAGCTTGATGAGGGGGATGTTTGAGGTTGTTTTGCTTCCATACAGAAGATGTGCTCACATGTGGGTCCTGGACCATCTCTAGGAACTGGGTCACCTGTGAGGGTCAGTCCCTTCAGTATGACCATCATGATGATGTCCAGGCATGAACAACATAGAATAAAAAAAAACAGCTCACTATACTTTTCTGGGCAAAATCCCCCAGGAATCAATGTCTGCTCTATCTTTACATTGTAGGCCCTTTCTCTTCTTCCTCATTAGTGTTATAGTCTCTATAGTTAAACTTTTTAGTTCTGTGTCTAACCAATTGCCTTGGTTTAATTTTCACATTTCAGAATTATTCTGGAAATAGCTTGAGGTCAAAGATCTTGATGCAAAGCCAAATTAAGCTGCTATTTGGAAGAGAGATGGCAGGAGCCTTGGAGGTGGGGGGATGGGGAGCATGGCAGTTAGCAACTGGGGAAAAGACTCATCTGGTTCCAGTTCCTATCAGCTATCAAACATACCACACCATTCCCTCCCAGGAGAGCGGACGGGAATGGCAGGAATTTTAGGAAGCCATGTGTTTTGAAGATCATTCTAGAATCTTGCACTGTGTAGTTTCATTCATTTAATCCATTCTCTGAGACTGTACTTGTCATGTGTATTCCTAAGGAACATCTTGTTCTTCTATAATTGGAAACTTCAAAAGTAGCATTTTCCCTTTCTTTTCTCTCTAGTGAGAAAACAAAGGCAAGCGTTTGATTCCCTACTACAAGATATTAAATTCGGCTTAAAAGTCAAATTATGTTTAGAATCTGATTCTGTATCCAAATGTTCCTCACTCGTGCCTATATTTGCTTGCCTCCACACTACATTTTCGCTTCTTTACGCTGGTGTAGGGTACTCTGTTAACTAAATCACTGCTGATTTGTGGAAGCTAATCCATAGCAAGGGGGCTGGGGAAGAATAGAGATTCAGTAGATTAGACAAAGGGGAATGAAGGCGGGGGGGGGGAGGGATAAGAAAAGGAAAGAAATTCATTATTTGGAATGAATCCGAAATAATTTTCCTGTGTACTTACATACATACACCATAGTGAATCGAACCGTCATGTACATCATAAGAATGAGGTCCTAACTAGAATAAGATATATTCCATGCTTGTACAATTATATCAAAATGAATTCTTCTCTTGTGTGTAACTAAAAAGAACCAATAAAAAAAGTTAAACACACAATAAAATCACCTTCTCTGGGATCTGAAGTTTCTAAAATAAGAATCACTAAATTATTCCACAAAATCACACAAGAGTTTTTATTCTTGGCTTTTTCAGTTCAGTTCCTTTTTTCTTATAGCTTGATAGGTCTTTTTTTCCCCTTAATTTATTTAAACTTTGAGCACAGATTAGTCACTGTAAATTTCCTCCAACAGTATTCTATGGCCTTCTAAAACAAACTTCGATGAAATGATCACTGGTGAGAACATGAAATTGAATTATTTCAGTGAAAGAAACATTGTAAGAGGTTAGAAATACGTGCACACTAGTCATCAAGCGAGGGGATTCCCACCCCCCTTTATTTTAAATAAGATTGAGACTTGCTTCTGGGTTTTATCACAACCTAGGGCTTCTACAGATGGCCTCATCACTTGGTGCTTTGCTGATTAGCACTTCTGAGCCATGGACAGGAAGAAAGCGAATCTCCTACAGTGAAAGAAAAAGTCATTGTTGGTGCTATGGCTGCTGCCACTTCTTTCAGTGTGAGGGGAAACCCAGAGAAAAGAGATTCTCTTGGTGGTGGTGGCAGGGTTTTTGCCACAGGAGCAAGGTTCACAGAAGGAGTAGTACCAGCTATCTCGTTTTTTACAGATATGGTACCTAATCTTTGTAAGGTGATATTTTGTATCCTATAAAACCTCTCACTTTCATCTCTGTAATACAGAAGAGATTTATTGACCAGCATTAGATTGTGATCAGAGTTCTTTAAGGTTAATATGTAGTTCTTGACAATTTACAATGTGAAGACTCACCAAGGAAGAGTTTCAGGGAGGGAGTCCTGAAAGCATGAAAAGGAAAGAGAAACGTATTTACATCTGTCTGTCATCTGATGAGAATAACTACAAAAGGCAAATGCTAAGACCCTCCATATTCATGTATTTATATAGCTATAAAATAACAAGACTGTAAAGCAAACTTGAATACCCACATCAAATAACTTGTATCTTTTATGCTATAATACTAATTTGTCACTCCATTTTCAGAAACAATTTGATTATGTTGATGGCTGTAAAGTGTGGGCTGTCCTTGTGGTGGTGGCTCTGCAGCCCTTCCAACATAGTCTTAACCAAATCTCCTCCTGAGGGGGTTTGAAGAGAGAGGAAAAGAAGTGTTAACTCAGAAAGTTAGCAAACAGGCCAGGTATGGTTGTGCATGCCTGCAGTCCTATCAACTTGGGAGGCTGAGACAGGATGACAGCCTCAGCAATTTAGTGAGGCCCCATCTCAAAAAGGGCTAGGAATGTAGTTCAATGGTAAAGCACCCTGGGTCCAATCCCCAGTGCAACCCCTCCCCCAGAAAATTAGCAAGGTGTTGGGTTAGTCAAGCTACAATATAAAATTGACATGAGAACATTGGGAGATTTTTTTGAACCTCTGAATTCTATCTACTACAATGAGGCTCACTCAGAACATGGTGAGCTGATATGATAAAGGCTTAGGTTTTCTACTAGAAATATAAATGTATGACACTAGGAAATATCTAAAATGCATTTAATGCTCTTTTAATTACTATGTTCTCTGGTGTGGAACTGAAATTTATGACCGTGGTTATAGGAAGTTACAAAACAATGAACAAGAAGCAACTGGTGAAAAATATACTTTCAGAATGAGCACAATGGGTTATGTCACTTAAACTTGTTGGGATGCTTTAAATATCCTTTGATGTGTCTCCTCTTGAAAGATAGCATGGAGCCAAGCAGAGGGCCTGGCAGGAAAGCTCAAGAATCAAACTCTAGAAGAGCAGAAAATAAGACAACTTACTGAATTTAAGTACCTTGTATGTGCAAAGCTCTGTGCTAAACACTTACCATTTGATTTCCTCATTTAATCTTTTTAGCAACCAGTGACTTGCAGATAATGACCCTGAAGCATGAGGGTTCACACACCTCCTAAGCAGTAAAGTGGGGCTTACAATAAAAATTTTAGAGAAAATTTGAAAAAGAACAAATTCAGAAACCTTAATAAAGCATGTGAAATTAAAAATCTGCTAGAATTTAGAGCACGTGCTGTTGGAAAAGCAAAAGATAATTTTTAAATTTCAGTTCCTAGTAACTCTTGCCTAAGAAAAATATATGTAACCCTAGAAACAATTTAAATAAAAACAAATATGAAGTAAGAAGTATAGACCTGCTCTTAGAAATCTGGCCACAAATTAACCCAAATATTTAGAGTTTTACTTCTCTTATTTTTTTTAAATATTTTTTTAGTTATAGATGAACACAATACCTTTATTTTATTCATTTATTTATTTGTGGTGCTGAGAATCAACCCAGTGCCTCACACATGCTAGGCAAGCGCTCTACCACTGAGCCACCATCCCAGCCTCTCTGTATGTTTTAACATATTCAAAAGTGAAATAGCTGGGTGTGGTGGCACTTACCTATAACCCCAGCAACTGGGGAGGCTGAGGCATGAGAATCACAAATTCAAGGCAGCCTGGACAAGTTAGTGAGAACCATTCTCAAAATAAAAAAGGCTTGAGATTTAGCTCAGTGGTAAAGCACCCCTAGGTTCAATCCTCTGTAGCCCTCCCCACCAAAAAACGTGAAACAGTCATTTTAAAAATTCATTTCTGTTATGTCATTCTTATATTGTTCATGGTCCTGGCAAGGACTGTTAATTGTTGACCAAAAATGAGGTATTGTGCATAATAATTTTGATTCAGTTTCAGAATAAAGACTTTTTTTTTTAAGTACATCTTATCAAGAGTAAGGGCCTACCTTTAAAGGTCTCTTGATAAAAACTGATAGCTTTTCTGTAAATTCATGTGATAAATTCTTAAGATACAAGGATTTATAGGACTGTGCTGCTGGAGAATACCAACATACAGCATAAAATAGAGATCTTGGCCCCCTGACTTACTTTCTAAATAGGATGTTTGCCACACTTGTATTAATGAAATTTGAGTTCATGAATTAACTAATTTTTAAAAAACATTAAACACTGGTAATAAAGAACAATTAGAAATTCTGGTGTATGAAGACTTGTTCTTTTCTTTTTTTTCTGATACTGGAGATTGAACCCAGGGACATTTTACTAGTAAGCTACACCCCCCCCAGGCCTTTTTAGTTTTTATTTTGAGACAGGGTCTTGCTAAATTGCTAGGCTGGCCTCAAACTTGCGATCCTCCTGCTTCAGCCTCCTAAGAGCTGGGGATACAGGCATGCACTACTGCGCCCAGCTCTTCTTTTTTTTTTTTTTTCTGTAGTACTAGGAACTGAACCCTGGGGCACTCAACCACTGAGTTACATCACTGACCCTTTTTATTTTTTTATTTTAGGAGTCTCACTAAGTTGCCCAGGCTGGCCTTGAATTCTCAATCCTCCTGCCTCAGCCTCCTGAGTAGCTGGGATTACAGGTGTGCACTAATGCACCTGGCCAGGAATTTAACTTTCAAAGTTAAGAACTTCAAAAAAAATTAAATTTTAAAAAAAGAACCTCAGTTGGGGATTGGTGATATAGCTCAGTGGTAGAGTGCTTGTCTGCCATGAGACACTGGAGATCTTCAACACCCATTTAGGAAAAAAAAAAATAGCCAGGCATGGAGACACACACCTATAATCTCAGCATCTTGGGAGGCTGAGGCAGGAGTATCCTAAGTTCAAAGCTAGCCTCAGCAACTAAGTTAGGCCCTGCTTCAAAATAAATAAATAAAGGGTTGGAGGTGTGTCTCAGTGGTTAAGCACCCATAGGTTCAATCCCTGGTACCATAAATTAATAAATTGATGGGAGAAAAAATAAAAAATATAACTTCAACTCCTAGTACATCAAAGATCCTCAATAAATTTTTGCCAAATTTATTGAACTAACTTTCTTAAAGCACTGGTATAAAAAAGTGATTGATTTGCTTACATATTAGTAAAATATTTGAATTAGGAAAGGGAACTGTTTCAAAAACTTTTTTTTTTAATGTAAGCATAAAATCTTAATGTAGGAGTAAATTTTGCTCAAGTGGGAAGTACCATATTCCCTGGAATTCCAAGGAATTTCTTCCTGGGTTACTTTTAATATTGGTCACTTTTCCTTATTTTTTTTATTTCCTGTGTATTGATATACCTTCCATCTCTTGCAGTTCAACAACATGTTACTGTACTGCGTGCCCAGGTTCAGCTTGGTAGGCTCAAAATTCACAGTTCGGACCAGGGTTGGCATTGATGGAATGAAAATTGTAGAGACTCATAATGAAGAATATCCACATACTTTCCAGGTGTCTGGGAAAGAGAGAACACTGGAACTGCAGGCCAGGTAAGAGAACTTTTGCTGTCCCGATGGTTATCCCAAACATCAGTAAATTGTAGCTCAAGAGTGGTGCTGAGGGTTTTTTCCCAAGTGAATGCTACAGACCTCTGGGAATCTGGATGGAAATGGAGAGCTAGGAGCTCTTGAAGGACGGACATTGTGACTTCCTCTTTTGACTTCCCCACAGGGCCCATGTCAGTAAGAATTTTCTCAGTTGATTATCTCTTCAGAATAGCAAGGTACTAGGAAGATGAGTTTGCTGCAAGTTGTCAGAATTTTGACACTTGGAGGAAATTGCTCTCCCCTAATCAGCCTTCTGTTCCTCCTCTTGCTCCACAAATATTTGTTTGATGACTGTTCCATACTAAACTATTGAGTCCCTCAGGGGCTCTGTATTCTTGGAACCTAGGAGCACTTTGATGGAAAGAAATGTTTGACAGGGTAATCAAGGTAATGATCTCCTGCTACAGTCAGTTGTAGGATACATGAAGGAGTCCTTGAGGAGGGTGAGGTTGGCAATCAGAACTTCGAGAATATCAAGAATATCACTCTAATTATGCACCTTATGGAGCAGGAAAGAAAAGGTTCAAGTTCTAGACTAACTTTTCCTAGGAGGAATTTGAAAAACCACAGCAGATCATAGTTGGCTACCTCATGCATGAACCTCTGAAAGACAAGGTGCTGTCAGGATCTGAAATAAATCTGTGTTAGAAGACGGTTTTCCATTAAGCCTGCAAAGGCCTAGCAAGGTGAAAATGTTGACACTCCACAGGGTCACAGATCTGAGTATAAAGTACCAATCCCAGTTCTAACAATGTTAGTGCCCTAGAATCCATGTAGAGTCGGAGAGCACTTCTGCTCCTCTGCGCACAGCATGTGGTTCTGGTTGCTCAGATAAATTCACCCTGGTTTGTACTTAGTCACTGCTGAGGAGTTTAATATTCAAGCTTTCAACAGAGAATGAATCATTTTATCTAAAATCTGTGCCCAGGAGGTCTGAGAATTGGTGAGATTACCACTATGGAAGGTGTAACAGACTGGGAAAGTTTGAAGAAATAGCCAATTCTTTGATTTCCCACAAAGAATTTGTATTGAAACCCCCATTATTAGGGGAGCAATCATGAGACCACTGTGAAGATTAGCAGGTAGCATTTCAAGTGAGTTTAAAAATGGAGGGCTTGGCTTTGAGGGTCATGGTTATGGTAGGATTTGGGTCCCAGCCGCCCAAACTCATGGAAAAATGTATGATGCTGTGCTGTAGACTTCTGATGTGAGGCCACACTTGGTGTCTGAGTGATTGGCCCTGGCAATAGGGAGCACTTGTCAATACTGTGATTATCATAGAAGTCTTAATTGCAGAAGAATGAAGTTGCTGCATACTTTAAAAAAAAAAAAAGATTGCAAAATAATTGTAGCATACTTCCAAATCTGCAAACCCAAGAGGTGTGTGTTACATCAGAGGAGAGAATGCTAAGATTTTCTATGGTTTCTAAAGGCCTACAAAGAGACATTAGCCCTCCATTAGCAAGTTGGGCTATTTGCTTTTCAGGATGGGAGAAATTTTCTTAAGCACAGTCAGTCATCACTTTATAACATTCCAATTAGTATCAGAAACACGGTCATTCTTCATTAAACTATTTTTTCCCCTAGTTATATTTATGATTGTGTGATAATATAAAAAATATGGAGTAAGTGGTTACTTTCATCTGATCTATAATTGGCTCTCAAGAATACAGACAAACATTGAAGTTTCAAAAAAGAGTATCAGAGGGATTTACATGCACTAAAAAATTGGGTGTAAGCCAGGCATGGTGGCACACACCTGTAATCCCAGCAATGTAGGAGGCTGAGGCAAGAGGATTACAAATTTGAGGCCAGCCTCAGCAATTTAGCAAGACCTCATCTCAAAAAAATAATATAGCCAAGTGCGGTGGCACACGCCTGTAATCCCAGCACTTTGGGAGGCTGAGACAGGAGAATAATGAGTTCAAAGCCAGCCTCAGCAATGGCGAGGCACTAAGCAACTCAGTGAGACCCTGTCTCCACGTAAAACACAAAATAGGGGATGTGGCTCATTGGTCGAGTACCCCTGAGTTCAATCTTGGTACCAAAAAATAAATTAAATAAAATAAAGGATTGAGGATATAGTTCATTGGTAAGGCACCCCTGGATTCAATCCCAGTACCCTACCCACAAAAGGAGGTATAAACTGGGAGCCATGGCGTACTCCTGTAATCCCAGCAACTCTGTGAGAGGCTGAGGCAGAAGGATTGCAAATTTGAGACTGATCTGGGCAACTTATCAAGACCTTGTCTCAAGATAAAAGCTAAAAAAGGACTGGGGATATGGCTTAGTGATAGAGTGGTCCTGGATTCAATCCCTGTACTACAAAAATAAAAATAAAAAATTAGGTGTATATTTGGAAATGTTTAAAGCGAATTTGCTTCTGAAGCCAACAGGGAAAAAAAAAAAGAGTTCCTCTTTTCTGGCTAAGGTATGAGTCAACTGCAGGACTGACTCCTTGCGTGTATGTTTCCTCTTCCACATTTAAAAAGATAAAATGTATTCTGGGGTTTTGGGGGTGGTTCTGTTTTGTTTGGGGCAGTGCCGTGGATCAAATCCAAAGTTTCACACATGTAAGGCAAGTACTCTGCCACTTAGCTGCACCCCCACTCCCAAGTATTATGTTTTATCTATTTTTTGTGCAATACTTTTCTATTGGTAAGTGAAATTTAAAATATTGTAATAAGTAAATTAAATGAGAGAGTAGAAAAACTTGCAAAGAGTAAAAAACTAAAACAAAAAGGCATAAAATTCTTGTTATATTTTCTTATCTGCATTTAAAAGATTGGAAATAGCTAATAAATAGCTATGCTTCCAGGGCAGCAGAGCTAAGCAACAGGGAGTTTGCTTATATATATATATTTTTTTTTTTTTTTTGAGGGACAGATGTAAGCCCCTAGGCAGACAATAAGCAGAATCTTCCATTTGACAGATTCTAACAACATTCCTGGCACATTATAATACTCAGTAATAAATGTTGGAGCCACACATGTTGGTGCACACCTGTAATCTTAGTGACTCAGGAGACTGAGGCAGAAGTATTGGCAGGTTTGAGGTCAGCCTCAGCAACCTAGTGAAAGCCTGTCTCAAAAAGGGATGGGAATGTAGTTCAGTGCTTGCCTAGCATGTGCAAGGCCCTGTATTCAATCTCCAATATCAAAAAAAAGATAATAAATAATGGATAGTTGGATGGTGTCACAGGAACAAACCTCCAGCTGTCTCAATCATACTGTATACCTGTTGGAATGAGGTAGGTGACTTTAGGTTGGAACTCACACGTGGCTCTAGCCTACCAAACATGATAAATGATCAGGCACTCTGACATTCTTCAAAATTTAGACATCGTTCAGAGTCCAAGAAAGGAGTTTTTCAAATATAATATGAAAATAGTCATCAGCTACATAAGCTACTAATAGGGGAGAGGAAGTAAAACTTGACTCAACAGGATGAAGGGAAGGGAACTTGACTACAGTGGAGGAAATTTTTTCCATAAAGATAATTATAAAGCCCCTGGGCCATTAATCTGTGAAACTTCCTTCCTGCAGGCCTTGAAAATGCTCATCTGTTCTGGTTTTATATGTAATGAATTCGGTGTAGTATTACCTGAAATCTCCGAGGAATAGGAAAATAAAATTGTTTCAAAGGAAACATTAAGTAGCTACCCAGGGCCTGATGAAGATATTTTAGATGCAAGGATAATTGTAATCTTTTCTGATATGAGCTATGACTAGTAGCCTTTAATAGCCATTGTGTATTTTAGGAGATGGGAGGATTAGCTGTTTTGTTCAGTATGTTAGATGTATAGGGCTGCTTGATAAACACCATGAGCTGAGGGTGTTTCATTCAATGTCAGGGCAGTATGGTATGGCAGCTTAACCTAACCGCTCCATCAAAATATATGAGCACCAAAATTAGTAGGTAGTCTGATACTATATCTCAGAAGAATTTATTTGTTCAGTTGCCAGACATCATTTATTTTTATTGTAATGCTTTTCAGGACATTCCTGAATTTTCCAGGAAGTTGGAACAACTTTAAAGCAAAGTTTTATTTGCCGGGTATAATTAATTAATGTTCTCCACATTCATTTTATTTTGTTTTGTTTTAGTTCTGAGCAAGACAAAGAAGAATGGATCAAGGTGAGCCTGTTTTCATTTTTGTTTTATGGTAACCTATGCATACACAATTTTGTACATAGCATTCTATTATCTAAATATATAGCCATCAGAACAAATTTATTTAATTTTAAGATAATTCCTATAATAGATATTTGTTTGATAAAGTATATTCATTAGTTTTATGTGATACTTTAATGTGTACTTTCATGTGATACTTTAATGTGTATAAATTTCATTTATATTCTAGGCCCTTCAAGAGACCATTGATGCCTTTCATCAAAGGCATGAAACCTTCAGAAATGCAATTGCTAAGGATAATGACATCCACTCTGAGGTTTCTGTAAGTTGAATTAAGTTCTAAGTTTTAAACTCTTTTATCTCTTTAGAGTTGCAGAAGATCTATCTAATCATTTATGACCTTTTCCCTTCACAATGCCAGAACTGGTTATTGAGACAGAATCTCATTTCTTCTTAGATGTATTCAGTAGTGAGTGCTTCTTGACACTCTTTAAACTTCTTTGAAACTTTGATTTCTTTTCTTGGGTCTTGAGTTTCAGAACATGGTTAACACAATGTTGTTAAAATACTTTTAAAAAAATAAAATGGGAAGTACAGTTTTTTCTATTCATATTACATCTCTCTCTCTCTTTTCTTGCTTTCTTTTTTTTTAGACTGCCGAGCTAGGGAAAAGAGCCCCAAGATGGATCCGAGATAATGAAGTGACAATGTGTATGAAATGCAAGGAACCTTTCAATGCACTGACAAGGAGAAGGCACCACTGCCGAGCATGTGGACACGTAAGTGAGATTTCTGGTTCATTAAGGTCACTAGTGGCTCATTTTCTGTAATAATTTGCTGTTCTGATCGTGAGCTTATGTTTGGTTGATACTTCATGATCCTCCTTTCTAAAGTTTAGTATAAATGACAATCTCGGTTTCACCTGTCCCTGTCCTTCAGGCCCCAAGGACTGTCTCTAAACACAAACTTTGAGTTTGCTCTGTTTATTCATCATCATTACTTTCAGCTCACTGTTTTTCTTTTCTTTTGTTTATTCACTGGATTTTGGTTTTTATACTTTGGAGAGTTCTCTTTAGTATAAAGTAAAGCCTTAAAGTTATATTTGTCCTGTCTAGGAGCCAGTTATATGATGGCAAAGGATTCTTCATTTCTATCTATTCTGCCATATTGATAAAAATCAAGAGTCAAAAATATGTTTAATCATGGCTATGTATTTCATTTTATCACTTTTTACATAGCCTTTCTATACATCTCAATTGCTACATAAAATTATATAAAACTTACAAATTTTCTGGCATATTTTGTGTTCCTTGGTCATTTATGAAAGTTTAAATTATTTATCTAATATATTTTTGATACAAGTTAATAATTACAATGTTATATAGAAAAGTAATGATACTGCATATAAACATAATTTGAGCATAGTTTCATTAGCCATTGAGCTGAGCTTCATTGGAAAGAGTGAAGAGAAAGTGTGAAATTAAGCTATAAAGAGGTAGCAGCAATTTAGGGGGAAACTAAGCTGAAGATTAGATCCTTTCTGTTAAGAAGGATGAGTAAACCTGGGCTGGAGTCGTGGCTCAGTGGTAGAGTGCTTGCCTAGCATGTGTGAGGCACTGGGTAGTAAACTTAATAGTAGGCCTTGCAGCATCATGATCTATTTGTTGTGTGTTTAATTGCAACAATTTTTGTTGATAATTCTTTTAGCTTATTCTCATTGTATTGCAGGTTTATTCTTCCTCTTTTTCTAAGACTTTTTTGACTTAGAGTTTTGTAATCAAAATTAAAAACAAACATCTTAGAGTAAGACTTTTTAAGTCTATCATTGAGTTTACAAGAAATGATTTCTGGCATTGACATGCTTGTCTTTGGTTAACAAACAATAATGTGTGCTGGTAGATTATCTAATACTATATGATTTGAAAATAAATAAAACAGTTGATTTAACAGATACAGACATGTCTAATTCTAAGTCCACCCCTCAAAGTAATTTCATTATAAGAAAACAGTGGGATTTTTTTTTAGGGGGTTGGGCATTGAAACCAGGGCTTTGTGCATGCTAAGCACACATTCTGCCACTAAGCTACACCTCCAACCCCTGACTATCTTTTTTCATGAATTTTAAATGCTATGAACCTAGTCTAAAATTTTGACTAGGAGCTAGGGATGTGGCTTAGTGATTGAGTACACCTGAGTTCAATCCCCAGTACCAAAAAAAAGTTTTCTTTTTAACTAGAAAAATTTTAAACAGTTATCCTATAGTAATTAGAATACAATTCACTAAAAGTAACATGCATTTATTTGCATTATAGTCATTCATTCACTGGCATTCTGTAATGTTTATTGTGTGCCTGGTTAACAAAATATTCAAGAACAATCTCTCTTGGAGTTTTAGAGCTTAGTAAAGGAGACAAACAATCCCACAAGTAAATAATTAAAAACTGTAATCAATGCTCTGAATAAAAGTGCAGGAAACTTAGTGGCACAGTGACAGGAGTCAGGAGTCGGGTTCTGTTCTGGAAGTTGGAATCTTCCTTGAGGAAGTGAAATTTGAGTCAGCATCTGAAGGATTAGCTAAATTAACACCCTGAAGCAGAGATGAGAGCAAGGGAACATGCACTTCAGGAGCTGGAGGAAGTCAGAGCCAGGGAGGAAGAGGACCATTTATACAGGACTTTATAGTCCATGCTTAACAATTTGTTCTTTAACAAAGAGCAAAGGAGAGACTGGGAGATTTTAAATGGAAGAGGACTGTATCAGGTTAGCATATTTAAGAGAGCATCTGCCTATCTGGAAAATAGCTTGGAAGTATAAGAGTGAAGGCCTGAAAGCCAGTAAGAATTCTTTGAGGACTAGTTAAGAGGCTATAAAAGTAGTCCAAACTAGTATGCTGATAGTTTAGACTTGAGTGATTATAAGGAAGACAAGATTGAGAAATATTTAGGAGGTAAAATCAGCAGAAATTAATATGGTGAATTTATGGAGTGAGGTAGAAGGATGGTGGGAATGATTCCTATGTTTCCTACTTTCTTTGACTGGCTGGGTGGCTTGGCCATTTCTTGTGATAGGATTATAAGAACAGGTTGAGAGGGGAGGGGTCCAGTATGGAGAAAGCCCAGGAGAGGGAACATCGTGAGTTAAGTCTGGGAAGACATCGATGAATTATCCAAAAGCATATAAATAAAGATCTGGACCAAACTTCAGAGATCTCCTATTTTGGGAGGTCAAGAAGAAAAGGATGAGCAAAACCCATCACAGGTTACAACACCTCCGATATATACTTCCAATATTTATGTGGATATTGTTTAACAAAAATTCTCTTTTAACTTTTTCTCATTTATTATTAGCTTGGAAGTATAAGAGTGAAGGCCTGAAAGCCAGTAAGAATTCTATATATAAGAATAAAGTCAGTAAGAATCCTATAATTGATTATTGCTTAAACATTCTTGTGCTCTAAAGATGGTTATTCACTCTTCATTATCCTTTTTTAAAATTTTAAGGTGGTCTGCTGGAAGTGTTCTGACTACAAAGCTCAACTTGAGTATGATGGTGGAAAACTGAGCAAAGTTTGTAAAGATTGTTATCAAATAATAAGTGGATTCACAGACAGTGAAGAGAAGAAAAGGAAAGGAATTTTAGAGGTATGAAATGTGAAATGTTGCATATCTTTTAGGTGTTTATACCAGGAACATAGAATTCTCTTAACCATGAGGAATAGAAGTAATATATCTTGTTCCTCTTAGTATTTAACAATTGAAATAATTGTTACTTTTTGCTGACTTTTGGGATCCTACTTGGTTGTACAGAAAGAGGGGCTGTGTTAACCAACATGCATTTGAGAATGAAATGTACTGATTTTGTCATAGTAGCTATAACCAAATATTAGAATATTAGTTTGCATGTCTTCCAATGTTCAAATTATAGAATCTTCTTTTAAGAAAGCTTTTCTTTCAATTTTGACACATAGGCTTTGAAAACCACTTCTTGAAAATTTTCAAATTTAAATTATTGTTTTATTACCTGAACAACTCTTTCAACTTACTGTATTAAAATAAATAGCTAATTCATTACAGTCATTGAATAAAGAGTGACAGTAATCTCATAACTGTATTACTGAAGTGTCTCAAGTGAATTTGTGTTCAATAGAGCTTGTATCTGAGCTTGTATCTGTGAAATGGGTTCACATTCAAAGATAATATAGGGGCTGGAATTGTGGCTCAGTGGTAGAGCACTTGCCTAGCATATGTGAGGCACTGGGTTTGATTCTCAGCATCACATATAAATAAATGAATAAAATAAAAGTCCATCAACATCTAAAAAAAATATTTTTAAAAGATAATATGATAGGGGCTGGGATTGTAGTTCAGCGGTAGAGTGCTTGCCTCGCATGCGTGAGGCCCTGGGTTCGATCCTCAGCACCACATACAAAGCAATAAAATAAAGACATTAAAAAATAAAAATAAAATAATAATATGATAAAAGCCTTTATATAATAAGGCCTTTGTGGCAGTAAGTTCAGGGAAGCCTGGAAATAGGATCAAAATTCTATGTACCCAAAAATCAGAGATTTGGTTTTTTAAGAATTTTTAAAGTGTTGGTGTGGCGGCGCACACCTATAATCCTTGTGACTCAGGAGACTGAAGCAGAAGGTGTTGCAGACCAACCTCAGAAACTCAACAAGGCCCTAAGGACTTAGCAAAATAAAACAAAAAAAATTAAATTAAATTAAATTAAGTTTAAAAACATAAAAAAATAAAAATTTTTTTTTTTAAAGGCTGGGATGTGGCTCAGTGGGTAAGCAAACTTGGGTTCAATTTCTGGTACCAAAAATTTTTTTTTCAGAAAAATACCTGAATAACTGCTTACTGACTTTTACAGGTAAAGGTACAAAGGTCATTTCTGTTAACTGAAAAAGGATCTTAAACTCCACATTCTCCATTTGAAGTTAAAATACAGGCCTATATGCTAAAAGTATAATTCCTAGTATAATTCTGAATCCTGCTAGATATAGATGTTACTTGTAAGTCAGACCAAGAGGGAGCTTTCTTGGGCAAGAAAGATGGAAGAATACTCTTCATTGACCCCCAGAAACACAGCCTCAGCCCAAGACTTACTAGCTGCCACTGATGAAACTGGTGCAGTATAATGAATCAGATAATGTGTTTAATGATCAGTTTCAGGGTGTCTCTATGAAATAAAAAATCTCTAGCTAGTTTTCTAGAAAACCTTATACTGGGGGAAAACCATTTACTTATTTGGTTAATTCATTTAACTAAATACACTGTGCAGTCCATAAGGAGGAGATACACATTCATGCACTTAACACACATCCAAGACTTAACACTTTGTGTCAGCTAGAATGTTCTGTGCTGCAGAACAGTGATCATCTTCTCTATGAAAGAGTCAGAGAAAATATTTTATTCTTTGCAGACCAAGAGGCCAGACCAAGAATATTAAATGGGTGTTTTTAAGACAAAAAGAAACAAATTTCCACAATTTATATTGACAAAATTCAGTGTATTTAATTCATTGTATTTGCAAGTTTATCCTCTTTGTTGCTGAGCCATTGTTAGGATTTAAAAATTCAAAAATATTATCAATTTCATTTGTAGATTTTGTAATATGGGTCTACAAATAAGAAAAATGTAATTTTCTGAGGGAAGATGACATTTCATTTAATTGGAATCTAAAATTAGTGTTCTTATCATCAAGTTGATCGTAAAACTATTCTTGTCCTGTAGGCCATTCAAAAGCAGGTGGAGTTAACTTGCAGGCTGTCATTGGCCAACCAGTGCTGCTTTTTAAACTATCTGTGATGAAGCATCCATTATATATCCAAACCATCACAGATCAACAAAAGTGTACAAGCATGCACTTGGGTATCATCACAAACTCAAATTACTCTAAAAGTTTCTTAATGTTTACTCTTACTTTCTTTGCATCAGCTAGTAACAAAACAGTTTGCAAATCAACACTTTGGAGGAAAAAAATGTTATCTTCCCCCAAGAATTCCATTCTGATTAAAAGGCCCATATTAAAACAAACAAAAACCCTACATACTAAATATTTGAAATTTTGTCAGTGAAAATTTGTGAAAGTTTATCTTCTTCATATAAGTATCTATGTTATATCCTTGGTTTGGCCTTTTGGCCTGCAAAGAATGAAATATTTTCTCACTATCCTTTTGACCAGAGTTTGTTGGCTACTATACAAAGTAAGTCTCTGGTATACATGTAAGTGTATGTATGCATGCTCTTATCTCTCACATCCATTTATCCCATGACAAAACTGAGTAGCACCACACTAAGTTTCAGAGATAGAAATAGAAGTGTAAAATAAACATTTAGTTAACTGGCTTTATTTCCTTTTTTGCCAGTGATTGATATATTAAAAGCAAAGCAGAAAACTCTAAAATGGCTTTTCAAAAATTTGTTACAATGAAGCATTTTCAATTGTCTTGGGTCCTGGGACAATTGGTCAGTTTTTGCCATTTTGCTGTTTCATTCATGTGTTGTGGGAATATTGTGGTTCAAAGTTTGTGGTCTGGATTCGTAGTGGGCTAAAATTCTAGCACATAAATTCCTAAATGTGTGCTCTTGGGGAAGCTATTTAAAAATGCTGAGCTTCAGAAATAATGAAAGTACTAACTTCTCAATGTTGTTGTGAGAATTAAATGAAATACATGTATCAAGCAGAGAAAACTGCCTTAAAAAAGCAGTCAATATATGTTTATTTAAATTTGAGTGGGCTGGAGATGTGGCTCAGCAGTAGAGCACTTGCCTAGCATGTGCAAGGCACTGGGTTCGATCCTCAGCATCACATATAAATAAATAAATTAAATAAAGGTCCACAGAAAACTAAAAAAAGTTTTTTAAAAATTTGAGTTCTAGTAAGAGTTATAGTTAACCTAAGTATTTTTCCATGTTAGTGATAGAGTTTTAAATATAATTGCAAACTAATCTTTTTTGGGACAATCCCAGAAGACATTTTATATGAATACGTTATACTTTGAGTATTTTCCTTAAGTTGAATCACATCTGTTTTATTTTGTTTATTCTTTCTGTCCATCATAATTGCTCTAGATTGAATCTGCAGAAGTATCAGGAAACAGTGTGGTGTGCAGCTTTCTTCAATACATGGAGAAAACAAAACCTTGGCAGAAAGCTTGGTGCGTGATCCCCAAGCAAGACCCTCTTGTGCTGTATATGTATGGTGCCCCCCAGGTAACTAAACTACATCTGCTTGAAGGCACAGATACCCCCGGGACAGAGGGAGGCATGTGGACAGTGAACTCAATCCTTCCATTGCTCTTCCCTAGAACAAAAGGGTTCAGGTTGTCATTGTGTCTCATTAAAATTGAAAAATAGGCTGGGCACAGTGGTGCACACCTGTAATCCCTGCGACTCAAGAGGCTGAGGCAGGAGGAACTTGGCAAGGCCCTAAGCAACTCAGCGAGACCCTGTCTCTAAATAAAATACAGAACAGGGCTGGGGATGTTGCTTAGTGGTTGAGTGCCCGAGTTCAATCCCCAGTACCAAAAAAGAAAAGAAAACTAATGAGTAACTAAAGTTACGTTTGTTGTTTAAGCTGATAAATTTTACAGTTGCTATTTTCTTCACCCTGTGAATCATTTAACTCCTTTCTTTGCTCATTCCTGTTCAGTGGGTCTGAGAAAAGGTGGATTGAGTTAGGAAAGAACATGAGGAGGAGAAAGGGAAGCAGAGGGAAAAGCAAAAGGGAGAGCACACCTTTTTAATGATAAGAAACAAGAAAAGTTGAGCTGGGCGTGGTGGTGTACGCCTGTAATCCCAGTGGCTTGTCAGGCTGAGACTGGAGGATCACAAATTTGAGGCCTGCCTCACTAACTTAGCAAGGCCTTCAGCAACTTAAAGAGACCCTATCTCAAAATAAAAAATAAAAAGAGTTGGGGATATAACTCAGTGGTAAAACACCCCTGGGTTAACTCATTAGTACCACTGAGTAGAGAGCTGAATGAGCTCCCTCAGAGAAAGGAGGTATAGCATCAGTGAGTCCTAGCTGATTTGGGTGTCAGCTGTCATTCATGCATTCACTCAGCCAACACCATTGGCCTCATGTCCAGAGGTACTAGAACCACCCCCTCTTCCCATGGAGTACTCACAGTGAATCTGGGTGGGGCAGTAAGAGAGAGGAGCAAGGGCCACACACAAGCTACTACATCTCTCACTCGTGCAATGTTCTTTTCTTAGGATGTCAGAGCCCAAGCTACCATTCCACTCCTGGGCTACCTTGTAGATGACATGCCGAGGAGTGCAGACCTGCCACACAGTTTCAAACTGACTCAGTCCAAGTCTGTGCACAGCTTTGCTGCAGACAGCGAGGAACTGAAACAGAAGTGGCTGAAGATCATTCTTTTAGCTGTCACAGGTGAGACACCAGATGGTCCAAATGAGCACCTAGCTACCTTGGACGATCATCCTGAACCTAAGAAAAAATCAGAATGTTGAACTCCAGGATCAACTGCAGCGTGAGGTCTCAAGCAAGACATTAAGCTCCAGACATTCCCAGCTCTCCTTCCTCATCTCTTAGCACTTTACATTGAAAAACAGACTCATAAATGCCATCTTTTGGGGATTATTTTCCCATTTGTGTACTCTTAGTAAAATTAATGTGCAGAGCCATTCTCCCGGTAAAGTTTTGAAATAATGTGAAAAATGGAGTTTTTATGAACCTAAAATATGTGCTTTTGTCTTGAAAATGGTGTCAGTTGATTGTATCACTACCAGGTTAGAATGGGCCACTTTCATTTAAGAAGTCCTTCAATGTCTTCTCTTTCACATGTAGGATCTTAACAGTTTGAAAGATATACCTCCATGTTGCCAAAATAGATCCATGGTGAAAAATACAGGGACAGTTTAGGGTATTATATTAACTTATTTAGTTTATAAATCTCAAGCTGATAAATGATGTATGTTCTTTTAAAACAAAAGAAAAAGGACAAATTATTGGTGTTCAACCTTTTGACTTAAAAGATAATATTTGTTTTTGTAGAAATACTCTTCAGAATATCTAAAGTATATAGCAATTATCTGTATATAGTATTAAATATAAATATATATACTATACATGCTTTTCTCTTCAGGTTTAGGTTCACATTCATCTCTAATTTATTTTTAAAATAAAAAGCATGTTTTATCTTGGAATTGAACAGTGTTCTAAACTTAAATGTTTTTGGTGATTTATGTTTAACTGATTACCATCTAAGGGTATTGATTTTTTATAAGAAAAAGCAGTATGTGACAATGGGGCAAATTGGTGAATTCCAACAGTATTTTTTAGAGTTTTTTGGTTTTGTTTTTGTTCTGTGCCTATTTAAAACAGTGCCTCTCTTAGAAGGTGCTATTAATACCTATTTAAATATAAGATGAGGGTTTAGTTAATGTTTCAGTCTTGATTATTCTGAAATTAAAGTGCATTTTGGTCACTGGGATGGTCAAAGTCATACGGGTTAATTTGCCTTTTACAAAAATGTAATTTTGCAATAGTTAACATCAGCGTGTGCAAAAATCTTCACCAAAACTTGAACTATAGAAGACACCCGACCTTACAGAAAACTAGGACATGTGGAAATTGCATTTATTGTCATTGTTTCCTTTTTCTATATGACTATTATGCATGGTTGAATAAGGACTATATCCTTATAGATAACCATATGGGCCTATTCCATTGTCAGATATGAAACAAAATTCACAAATGATAGCCTATGTTTGGGGGAAGGGGTTGAAAGATAGTAAAGGAAGTTTATGCACCACCACCTCACCAGAGAAGAGCGGGGGGGAGGGGGGGGACAGTATTGGAAAAGCAATATTTTAATGGCGGGTTTTCAGGAGGTACACGTGATTGAAGAATATGAGAATTTTTCTCCCCTTTTATCCTCTGTGGAATTATAGATTACAGTCCCTCGTCATGAAGGCTGCTCTTCATTTTATTGTACTGGTGATTAAAATCTCACATGGAGTTGCTTATCTAATCCTTTTCTCAAGTTCAATTTTTCATTTCCTTTTACACTATCATAACCCAAACATTATCACTTTTTATATACCAGTTTGCTAGAAATTTACTATCCTCAGTCTTTGCACCTTAAATGTAGACAATGAGTAAATGTAGATTTACTCAGTTTGAAACTTCCATTTATTCAGGCCCTTTTGCTTTAAGAAATATCTCTTAAGATTTTTTTTCCTCCACTGCAAAAGAGCAAATAAACCCATTATGGCTGACATAATTAGGTTCCCTTCCTCCATGAAAGGAAAACCCGCCATGATCATTGACATTAAACCAAATACTTAGAGCCACAAAGAGAAAAAGATAATTTTGTATGCCCCATTTCTTTCAGGGCCAAGCTGAAAGAAAATGTACATTGCTTCTCTTTTCTAGCTGCCAGCTGTGGTATGTGTGTAAGAAACAAACAAACGGGTCCAGGATGGTTATTGAGAAAATTATAGCTATAGATAATACTTTGGTTTTCTTAAGAAAAGAGAAACAATAAAAGTATAGAATGATTATCAGAGAAAGATGACTTGTAAATGTGCATAGATCATTGGATAAATATGGCAATTAGACAATTTATGAGTCAGATTATTTTTTAAAATTACTTGAGCAGAAAGACAACTCCATTTTCCCTACCATTAAGTCCTTTTGAAATAGAAGTAGCATGAACACATTCAATGTTATCTAACTTAGATTATTAAAAGAATTCTCACAAGCCGGGTGCGGTGGCTCAAGCCTGTAATCCCAGCATTTAGGGAGGCTGAGACAGGAGAATCGCGAGTTCAAAGCCAGCCTCAGCAGTGGCGAGGTGCTAAGCAACTCAGTGAGACCCTGTATCTACATATAACACAAAAAATAGGGCTGGGGATGTGGCTCAGTGGTCGAGTGCCCCTGAGTTCAATACCCAGTACCAAAAATAAAAAAAAGAAAAAGAAAAAAAGAAAAGAAAAGAATACTCACAAAAAGTATTATTACCATGCTCCTAGCATTCATTATCTTTACTTTTCTAAATGAGAAATATCAGTTCTAGAAGAGGATTTCTGGTTCTCTGGCCACCATCTTCACTTTTCACCCTACATTCTTTAGTCAAGCACGAAGAGACACAGGGAAGCAGCCTCACTCATTTGTGTCTCTTGAAAGAATCACACCGGTTGAGTGCCCCTGAGTTCAATCCCAAGTACCAAAAAAAAAAAAAAATCACACATTTCCTTGGAGAAAGGTAAATACTCTTAGCTGCTCAACTAAAAGACCTCGAAGAGGTTGTTGAAGAGCAATTGGTGTAAGAAGTATCTTTTCCTTTCTAAGAGCATTCACGAGAAATGGAACCTAAAAAATAAATAAATAAATAAAATAGCTTTCCTATTAAAATTAACATTCCACATGGGTTTTAATGGTCATTGTCTAATTTGGTGCTTTCCAAAGTCATCTTTTTAAGTGCCCTTCCTCTAAATTTAAAAAATACTTCTCTGATAAAACTACTATTCATTAGAAAACATTCCAGTTTTTTAAAACTTAAATTTCACTTTTGTTGTACCATTTGATAAGTGTGAGACTTCTATCGAGGTTTTAAGTGGAGCTCAATAATGAAAAGTGCCAGCCACTTTCATAATAATGGCATCTGTAATGCCATCTTATATGTAAGCAATAAGCTCTCCAGGTGTGGTTTTATACGGAAAGTTTAGTATGAAGACGCCTAGCCACAAGCATATAGAGGACTGACTTCCTGTATAGTATAATTCTAATTGCTGAATACTGGGGAGGTAAATGGTGGGGAGGGGTGGGCATCATTCCTTGGATTCAAAGGCTATCAAAATCATTTATACTTTCTTAAAGAGCATGGAGAGTGAAACAAGTAAAGCACATATGTACTATTTTATCAAGCTATATTTTGTTTTCCATTAATTCAATATACAGGTTACCTTCACTGGGCAACCCACCCCAATTTTTTAAAATTACCAAACTTTTTATAGAAACTCATCTTTTAAATGCACCCTGTATATTTTTTTTAAAGAGCACTTGTTCTAGTCATAAATGTTAAAGAAATTTATAAACTTCATGGTACTGCAGGGTTGTTAAAGATTCTTTGATGCCTTCTAAAAACCTTTTCTCAAAATACATGTGGAAGTTCATGACTCTATTTTACTTTTTCTTATCTCTGTGTGGAGACAAAGTGGGTTCCCCTGCTTCAAATGTTAGATCTTGTTTGTATCCATAGCCTTAAGTTATTCTTAAGCATACTGTCAGTGATATATCTCTAATCGGATCTTTTCTGCACTGGATATATTCTGAGGAATAGACACCAACAGGAGCAAATACATAAACACATTTTAAGGAACAAAGGTCTTTTTTTTTGTAAGAATCCTTGCTATCGTGCTCTATAAGAAGAGAATTAAAATTTCCTGCATCACATAATGTTCATGTTAGTGGGTCTAAGATTAAGCACATGGTATTTATAAGCTAAAGTTGCAAAGGCAAGAATATCAATGATTTCATTTGTAAGTTTTCTAATCTACAAGAATGTATTAATGTAAGGACTATGTGGCTAGCCAGTTCCTATTCTTAGGACTGTATTGACATCTATAGTGGATCATGTTACTTCTTCCTTCCTACCTAGTTTTATTAGATTCAAGCTACTTTTTATTTTCCTACTACTGTCTACTATAGCTTCTCTAGATTTAGAGAATATGATTAAGTAGAAAGACCACTAGGTCTACTTTAAAAAATCCTTTTTGTGAATTTCTATTGTATGTACATATGTAAAACTTGTTGATTTTCAATTCTCTTTCCATAGGAAAGAAATTTTAATAGCTTAAATATTTTAACAAGTTGTTTACATGGATTTTAAATATATACTTCATCCTTATACTTGCCCTGAATCATGTTTAGTCATGGGAAGATAACTTTGCTTTCTTTACAGATATGGTATAGATGAATAAGATGAGAAATTGAAACAAATAAGAATGAATACAGGTAGATAGTCTCTAGATCAGAGCAAAGTGTGTTAGGAGGAAAATACTTAAGCTGCAGAAGGGATATAAACCATAAAATACAAATCTATGTACTTGCATGCTAATGTGATGCATTACACCCAGGCTTTGACCTTGGCCTCTAAATTATAGACTGTGGCATCTTCTTATTAGTTTTCCTTTAGGTTTTTTAAAACTAGTTTCATTCTCTTAGAATATTTTTTGTACTTTTGCTAAGGCAAAACATCCCTCTAAATTAATTTATAGTCTTTTACTTTTTGGACAGAGCACCTGTGAGAATGCAGTCTTTTCTGTTTTGCGCTGAAATAGCACATGACTTCTACGAGACAGTTTACTTGTTGGAGTCACTGAGGGTTACATGAGGGTCATCCCTTTTCCTAAAATTCATTGTGGTAGATTTAGTGAAATATTAAATCAAGAAACCTCTTAGTATATTTTAATAAGTGAATACTAAATATATAGAGTGAAGTATAGGTTTGGGAAAAAACAATAATCCGTGGGGACCATTAGGATAACAATTGCATTATATATTACATAGTATATGGATATTGGAATGTATCACTGGGGGAGTCTTCATTAGCAAAACAATCATGTCTGTATATAAAACTTTTTAAAAGCAAGACTAGCATTTCATCTTGTGAGTGTCAGTTGACTGATATTTGAAAATATTATCTGGATTTTTCTTTTGATTTAATGACAAATATTGAAAAGGTCTGTTATCAGAATTTTACCATTGACTCTAATGTGAAAAAGTGTATACAGTTTTTCTTTTCTAGCTATATGAATGTAAAATATTTGCATAGTGTACATATTGTGTAACATATGTATATTTGACCATAAAGGCAGATAATTGAAAATACTGTAAAATTAAGCACTTTAATTCCTATTAAATATTAAACATTTGTATCTTGTAAATAAACACATCCTTAAATCAATTCTAAAGCCTTATGGTGTTATTTCAGCTAGAATCATGTATGTTCAGCTCACGATGATTTTGGTTTTCTAGTCAGGAAAAAAGTCACTCCAATAGAGTATGATCTCCTCACCACAGCCCCACAAAACAACCTATAGAAGTCTTTCAAGAATAAAATTTGTGATGCAGCCAAGATTTCTCAAGTACAGTGTATGGCTTCTCCCTGTATTCATTCCAAGTCTGTCTCCAGGAACTGAGAAACAGTGCTGCTCTGTACCCTGGGAAGTGACGCTTTACCCCCACGCTTTATGGTATTTGCCTCCTACATTCCATGGTCTTTTTTTTGGGGGGGGGGGAGGTACTGGAGATTGAAGTCAGGGGCACTCGACCACTGAGCCACATCCCCAGCCCTATTTTGTGTTTTATGTAGAGACAGGGTCTCACTGAGTTGCTTAGCACCTCGCCGTTGCTGAGGCTGGCTTTGAACTCGTGATTCTCCTGTCTCAGCCTCCCAAAGTGCTGGGATTACAGGCTTGCGCCACCACGCCCAGCTTCCATGGTTTTATATAGTGAGACAAGCAGGCAAATAAAAGGCAAAGGAACTGTTTAAATCTTATTGCTGCTATTGGTCATATGTCCTTGGACAGCCTACCTGAATCCCAGTAATAAACTCCTATGATCATTCCAAGAAACAAAAAAGAAATTACCATGTGACTACAAAACACTATACAAATAGTATTTTATGATACACTTCAAGTTAGTACTGAGCTACACCTCCCAGTTACTTTATTGCCTTTGTATTTAAAGCAAAAGGAATTCTAAGAGACTTTCAGTATGATTTCATAAGTAAAATGTTTCCAGAGAGAATCCTTTTTAGAAAGTTATTACCTTTTTTGACCATAGAGAATTGACAATTTATTAATTGACACTTAAAAGCAATTGGCATCACCTAAAGGATTCCTTAACATTGCCCTTGAATCATCAATATGGCTTATTTGGGTCCACATTTTTCCAGGTAGAAATGTGGAAAGCACACAATTGCAGGCTTCTCAAACTGAAGTACATAGGAATCACCTGGAAATCTTGTCAGTTCTCAGACACTCTGAGAACTGTCAAGAGTATCTTCACACTTACTTTTTGTGATGACAGGCACAAACTCATCCTTGAAGAGTTGTAGGACTTCCATGAGCAATAATATATTGTCTGGTCCATAAGAGACATTCAGTTTATACTTAACGTTGATAGAGATCTTCTATGTAATGTAAAAGTTTGCAGTCCTGATTGCACATTAGATTAACCTGCCAGATAATTAAACCAGCTGATGCCATGGTGCTACCCCCAGAAATTCTGTTTATTTGGCTCTGGGCATTAATTAGTAGCTTCAAAAATTTCCCCAGGAGATTATGATGGGAAACTTTATCTGATAAATGTGTCTATTCAGTTCTTGCTTCTGTGCTTATGCTCTACATCTATGATCACATAAAAGCCTTACAATAACATTCTAGGGTTGTCAGATAAGGAAATAGCTTCTAAAAGTTTCAGTAATTCATCACTCAGCTCTTGTCCTCTCTTCCTTACCCAGCTTAAATTCCATATTCTATCACTATAATCACTCTCTTGCTTTCTCTAGCTTTGTCTTACTTGACAAAACCAAAACCTGCTTTACTCAAATTCTTCTTTATTTGCACCCATGTGGCTGAACACAATAACCACAGATTGATCTCACTATATTATTAGATCACTAATTCTCACCTTTTTTCTCAGACCTCCACCATCTTCCCAAACCTTGGTCCCAATTGATGACCTTCCTTCCTACTCTTCTGAAAAAAGAAAAATCAACAGGTGACGTCCATAATCTTCCATATCTAACCACATGCCACAGCTGGCTCCAAATATTCTGCCTTTGCCTGTCCACGTTCTGCCCCAATCTGATCGTTCACCCATGCACCATATCCTAGGCACTCAGTAGAGCACCTAGCATCCCCAGCCCTCTATCGTGTCTTAAAGGTCCCACTTCTTTCATGATTTATTTCTCAGCAAATTTGTTGTCGGTATATAGGAAAGCTATTGATTTTTGTGTTAATTTGGTAACCTGCTACTTTGCTAAATTTGTTTATTAGCTCTAGCAGTCTTTTGGTGGAATTCTTTGGCTCTTCGAGGTATAGCATCATATCATCTGTAAACAGTGATGATTTGACTTTCTTCCTTCCCTATTTTTATCCTTTTTGTTTCCATCTCTTGCCGAATTGCTCTGGCTAGAATTTCTAGCACTATATTATATAGGAGTGATGAGAGTGGACATCCTCATCTTATCCCAGATTTTAAAGGAAATGTTTTCAGGTTTTCCCCATTTACAATGAGGTTGGCTTTTGGTTTTGTCATGTTGATTTCTAATTTCATTATTTCATTAAGATATGATAAAATGCAAGAAATTATATTAATTTTTTGTATATGCTGGGAGTTGCTTTGTGACCTAAAATATAGTCTGTTTTGGAAAAAATTCCATGAGCTACTGAGAAGAAAGTGTATTTAGCTGTTTTGGATGAAATATTCCATAGATGTGTGTTAGGTCCATTTGATTTATAATATTGTTCCGGGCCAAAGAGCCTTTACCAAGTTTATATCTGGATGACCTATTTAATGTTGAGATAGGTATGTTGAAATCACCCAGGATTATTGTATTGGCATCTATTTAAGGTTTCAATTTGAGTAGTATCTTTTTAATGTAATTAGTTGCAACCATATTTGGGGCATAAATATTTACTATCATTATATTTTCTTGTTGAATTGTTCCCTTTACCAATATGAAATTAATCTCTTCTGATTAATTTTGGTGTGAAAATCTGCTTTGCTGTATATAAGAGTAGCAAGTCCTGCTTGTTTTCAGGCTCCATATCAGTTTCTATCCTTTCACTTTTAGCCTGTGGCTAGCTTTGCCTGTAAGGTGCATCTCTTGTAAATAACATACAGTTGGATTTTGTTTTTTAATCCATTCTACCAGCCTATGTCTTTTAATTGGAAAGTTGAGATCATTTACATTCATTGTTATTATAGAGAGGTTTATTAATTCCTGCCACTTTGATTTATTTATCACATTTAATTTGGTCCTGTTTCTTATTTGCTTAGCTACTTTTCAAATGAGAATTTTTCATTTGTGAGTACAAAGATTTGTTTTTTATTTCTCTCATATGCAGTATTTTTTTAAATTTTTTTTAGTTGTAGATGGATACAAAACCTTTATTTATTTTTTTTATTTTTATGTGGTGCTGAGGGTTGAACCCAGTGCCTCACACATGCTAGTCAAGCAATCTACACTGGGCCACAACTCCAGCCTCATAAGCAGTATTTCTTTAAGTAGGTTCTGTAGTACCAGTTTAGTAGTCATGGATTCTTTTAGTTTCTGCTTATCTTGTAAGGATTCTTTTTGGGAAGGAGGGCACTTAACCACTGAGCCACAACCCCATCCCTTTTTATTTTTTATTTTAAGCAAGGGTCTTGCTAAGTTCCTGAGACTGACTTTCAACTTATGATCCTCCCTGCCTCAGCTTCCCAAGCTGAGTGTCATCATGCCTGGCTTCTTGGAAGGTTTTTATTTCATCTTGATTTTAAATGATACCTTTGCTGGATATAACAGTCTTGGTTGACAGTTATTTTCTCTCAGGGCTTGGAACACATTGCTGTAAGCCCTCCTGACTTAGAGAGTTTGTGTTAAGAAATCAGAAGTTATTCTGATTGGCTTACCTCTAAAAGTGACCTGATGCTCTTCTCTTCAGGCTTTAAAAATTCTATAGTAGGCATTTTAATTATAATGTGTTGTGGAAAGACTGTTTTTTAATCTCATCTATTTGGGGTTCTGGATGCATCCTGTATCTGGATGTTCATCTCATTCTGAAGGTTTGGAAAATTTTTCTGTTATTATTTCCATGAAGGGTTTTGCCATTCCATTAGCCCACATCTCACAGCTTTCTATTACAATGTTTCTTAAATTTGGCCTCTTCATGTTATCCCAGAGTTATTGTATATTCTGATCACAGTTACTTTCTTTCTTTCTTTTCTCTTTCTTATTCTTTTTTTTTTCCCCAATGCTGTGTGAATGTTCAAGGCCACTTTGTATTCCAGCTCTGAAATTCTGTCCTCAGCATGATCTACTCTATTAGACTTTCTTTTCTTTTTTTTTTTTTACTTTATTTTTTTCCCCCAAAAGTTGCATTTTAATACATGTTATCAAACATAACAGAAAAAAACAAATTTTCAGAAGCTGTACACACTATTCACTGAAAACATTTGTTGAGGCAAATAGAAAAAAAATTGTTACAATCATAATTTTTCTAACTTTGCACAAAATTATAAGCAGATTACATTCTTCATATTAAACATCTTTATATGCACTTTCAA
>CM053403.1:70702685-70744651 GCA_028644305.1 Xerus rutilus | reverse complement strand
AAACTATCCCATTCACAATAGCCTCAAAAAAAATAAAATACTTGAGAATCGATTTAATAAAAGAGGTGAAAGACCTCTACAATGCAAACTACAAGACACTGAAGAAAGAAATTAAAGAAGACCTTAGAAGATGGAATAATCTCCCATGCTCCTGGATAGGCAGAATCAATATTGTCAAAATGACCATACTACCCAAAGCGCTATATAGATTCAATGCAATCCCAATTAAAATCTCAATGTCATTCCTTATAGAAATAGAAAAAGCAATCATGAAATTCATTTGGAAGAATAAGAGACCCAGAATAGCCAAAGCAATCCTTAGCAAGAAGAGTGAAGCAGGAGGCACCACAATGCCAGATCTCAGATTATACTACAAAGCTATAGTAACAAAAACAGCATTGTACTGGCACCAAAATAGACATGTAGACCAATGGTATAGAATAGAAGACACAGAGATGAACCCACTTACATACAGTTACCTTATACTAGATAAAGGAGCCAAACACGTACACTGGAGAAAAGATAGCCTCTTCAACAAATGGTGCTGGGAAAACTGGAGATCCATATGCAGCAAATTGAGACTAAACTCCTATCTCTCACCATGCACAAAACACAACTCAAAGTGGATCAAGGACCTGGGAATCATACCAGAGACTCAATGCCTAATAGAAGAAAAAATAGGCCCAAATCTTCATCATGTTGGATTAGGACCATACTTCCTTAACAAGACTCCTATAGCACAAGAAGTAAAATCAAGAATCAACAAATGGGATGGATTCAAACTAAAAAGCTTTTTCTCAGCAAAAGAAATAATCAACGAAGTGAACAGAGAGCCGACACTCTGGAAACAAATCTTTGCCACATGCACATCCAATAGAGCACTCATCTCCAGGATATATAAAGAACTCAAAAAGCTTAACACCAAAAAAACTAACAACTCAATCAATAAATGGGCCAAAGAGCTGAACACATACTTCACAGAAGATATACAATCCATCAACAGACATAAAAAAAATGTTCAACATCTCTAGCAATCAGAGAAATGCAAATCAAAACTACCCTAAGATTTCATCTCACGCCAGTCAGAACGGCAATTATCAAGAATACAAACAAGAAGTGTTGGCAAGGTTGTGGGGGAAAAGGTATGCTCATACATTGCTGGTGGAACTGCAAATTGGTACAACCAATCTGGAAAGCAGTATGGAGATTCCTTAGAAAACTTGGAATGGAACCACCATTTGAGCATGCTATCCCACTCCTCGGTCTATACCCAGAAGCCACTTCAATGTTTATAGCAGCTCAATTCACAATAGCTAAACTGTGGAACCAACCTAGATGCCCTTTGATAGATGACTGGATAAAGAAACTGTGGTATATATACACAATGGAATATTACTCAGCAATAAAAGAGAATAAAATAATGGCATTTGCAGGTAAATGGATCGAGTTGGAGAATATCATGCTAAGTGAAGTAAGCCAATCTCAGAAAACCAAATGCTGAATGTACTCGTTGATAAGTGGATGCTGATCCTTAATGTGGGGAAGGTCATAGGAACAATGGTGGAACTGTGTTCACAGGGGTGTAAGGGGGGAGGGGGCATGGGGACAGTAAAGGTGGTGGAATTTGATGGTCATCATAGCCCTAACTTTATGTATGACTGCATATATGTTGTGATTCTATACAACTTACAACTAGAGGATTGATATGTTATCCTCTATGTATGTACAATGAATCAAATTGCACTCTGTTATCATGTAAGCCTAAATAGAACAAATAAATAAATTAAATATGAAAAACAAATATATCATGGTGAACCTGGCACAGTGCATGTCTACAGTCCCAGCTGCTGGAGGGACAGAGGCAGGAGGATCCCAAGTTTGAGGTCAGCCTGGGCAACTTAGTGAGACCCTGTCTCTAATAAAGTAAAAAAGATAGGATATAGCTCACTGTATAGCATTTGCTTAGCATGTGTGAGGCCCTGGGTTCAATACTCAGTACTGGAAAAACAACCTATAGATATATATATATATATATATTTGTTGTTGTATATATATACATGTATGTGTGTGTGTGTGTATATATATATATATATATATATTTGAATGAAAATTTTAAGTCAATTTTGGCACAATAGAATCTTGCTTTTAAAAAATGAGTTTAAATTCACTATTACCACCATGACCACCTGGACTATGGAGGAAATAGGAGGCAGCTGGTCACTCTTCGAGAAGGATCCAGAAGTGCAGAAAGATACACATCCTGAGGAAATGGGGCTGGCAGAGCGGACCCAGGGTCTGGATAATGAGTGCCTAGTCTGCAGTCACCTTCTTGAAGAGGAAGTGATTCATGTGTTGTTTTGCCCTGCATTAAGTAAAAACAGAAAACCAATTTGCTTGGTCTGAGAAAGGAAATTCTCTGCTTTAATACAATAAGATTGGGTCTCATAGAATAATACACTGTGCAAAAATTAATTTAAAATATTGTTTCCATGTAGAATCATAGTATGACTTTATATGGGAGAAACATAAGTCATCTTGTGGTTTTTCAATATCTGCTCAATGTGTGTGTGTGTGCATTCATGGGGTGTGGAATATAGTGAGAATGTACCAAAGGATCCAGGCTTAACAGTTGTGTAAGAGGAAGACCATCAATAAAGAAAAATTATTTGTTAAAAAGACATGATGCTTTTTTCAATATACGTTTTTATGAAGTTTTGACTTTTATATCATCTTAGTGTTTCACACACATACACACACACACGCAATGGCATAAATAAAAACCCTGAAATCTGTAGTAATATTACATCTGCTAATTTTCCTGTTTTGTAATTGTACTGAGATTGTGAAAAAGAATATCTTTGTTCTTGAAAATACACATTAAAGTGTTTAAGGACAAAGAAGAATTGTCTGCAACCTATTCTCATTGGTTCAGAGATGAAAGATAATAATAGAGCCAATGTGGTAAAAATATTAATAAATAATATGGGTAGAGATCTTGTAATAGATTTGTAACTATTCTGTAAGTCTGATTTAATATTTCAGAAAAATTATTTAAAGTGTTTTGAGGAAGGTCTGGGAATGTAGCTCCATAGTAGAACTTGCCTACCATGCATGCATCCCTCAGTTTGATCCTTGGCACTTCATGAAAATAAATAGAATATAAATGTTTTGGGGAAATATAAAATTGAAATGAGATCCCATCACAGCCCTATTAACATGGTCAAACTGAGAACACTGACACCACCAAATGCTGGCAAGGATGGAGAGCAGGAATTGTCATTTATAGTTGGTGGGAATGCAAAATGGTACAACTGCTTTGGAGGGAGTTTAGCAGTTTCTTACAAAACTAAACATACTCTTACCCTGTGATTCATTAAGCATGCGTCTTGGTATTTACCCAAATGAATTTACAACTTATATCCACACAAAAACCTTACAATGTTTTGTTTTGTTTTTTTGGTACTGGAGATTGAATTCAGGGGCACTCGACCACTGAGTCACATCCCCAGCCCTATTTTGTGTTTTATGTAGAGACAGGGTCTCACTGAGTTGCTTAGCGCCTTGCCATTGCTGAGGCTGGCTTCGAAATCGCGATTCTCCTGTCTCAGCCTCCCTAAGTGCTGGGATTACAGGCTTGCCCCACCGTGTCCGGCTCTTCCAATGGTTTTTATAGTGCCTTTATTCGCAATTGCCAGCACTTGGAAGCTACCATAATGTCCATCAGGAGATGAACGGATAAACTGTTACATCCAGATGTTGAAGTATTAATCACTAAAAAAACATGAGCAAAGGCTAGGAGTATAATTTGGTGGTAGAGTATGTGCTTAGCTACCAAGCCACAAAAATAAATTGAGGAATATTAAGGGTATATAGGACCAAGTGAAAGAGACAACGAAAAGATAATGTACTGTGTAATTCTAACTACATTTTTGTAACATTTTGGAAAAAGAAAACTACAGAGACATTAAAAAGATCAGTGATTGCCAGGGATTAGGGAGGAAGGGGAATGAATAGGCAGAGCAAGAGAAGATTTTTCTGACAGTAGAACTATTCTGTATGACATGATATTAATGAATGCATGAAAATTTACTTTAGTCAAAACCCAGAATGAACACCACCAAGAGTGAACTCTGAACTGCGGTATAGTGGTGCATGCTTATAATCCCAGCGACTCAGGAGGTTGAGGCAGGAGGATCCCAAGCTTGAGGAAAGCCTTGGTAGCTTAATGAGACCCTTTAAAAGGACTAGGAATGTAGATTGATGGTAGAGTGCCCCTGGTTTCAATCCCCAGTACTGCAAAAAAAAAAAAAAGTGAACCGTGATGTAAACCATGGACTTGAATGAGAATGTATCAAGGTGCGTTTGTTAGTTGTAACAAATACAGCACTCTGCTGCAGGATGTTGATAGGGAAGCTGTGCCTATGTGAACACAGGGAGTATATGGGAACTCTGTACTTCCTGCCTACTTTTGCTGTGAACCTAACGGTGCTCTAAATAATAAAGTCTGTTTAAAAGAAGTGTTTTGATGGCATTTAACCTAGTTTTTTTCATTTTCCTGAGCCTACGTATTGCAATTTTCCCATTTTTCATTTCTATACATATCAAAGTTGTTTCTCAAAGAAAAGATACATAAAGTTATAGTTAGGAGGAATAAACAGCAATTAGGTGAGAAACAATTTTTAAAAATACATTGAAAAAGAAATTACAAATGAAATTATGGCATTTGCTAGTAAATGGATAGAACAGGAGAATATCATGCTGAGTGAAATAAGCCAGACTCAGAAAATCAAGGGTTGACTATTTTGTCTCATGTGCAGAAACTAGAGAAAAATAAGGGAAAAGGGGTTGGGGACTGCATGTCATAAAGATATACAGAAGATCAGTGGAGTAAAAGAATGAGATGGAATGGGAGGGAGAAAGCAAGGGCAATTCTCCTTGCTTTAATTAATTTTGTATTAATTATTAATTTTGTATTAATTAATTAATTCTCAATGAATTTAACAAAATTATGCTAAGCAAAAAATTGAATCAAATAATTATGTGTTTATTGTATTGAAAATGTAACATCTAGGATTACTTTGAATATTCAGTACTGACGTAGATTTTTTTTCCCTGTGAGCACACAAATAACTCTATCTTTGTATTTTGTCTTTCCTGTAATCAGAAGATATGCTCTTTGTGAACAAAGAACCCAGAATATTTGAAGGTATTTGAGTCATGAACAATACCAGCATACTGTCACAAAATGTGTAAATGTCAATAGTTACAAATAAAACTTCTGACCTCACACTTACAAAGTGTGATTTAATCTAATATAAAATTCATGTAAATGAAATAAAATAGGAGAAACATCCTATATAAACAATTTTACAGCAGAAATATGAACAAATCAATATGTAGAATGTTAGGAAATTATACATTGATGCAAGTATATTTTTAAAAGAGGACTGATGACTTAAAGTGTTGGTTTGAATATGTAGCAATGATTGACTTATTTAAGGGATCCAAGTGAAACTTATAGATTATTAAAAAGGAAACTTGAATGAGAATAAAAAATTACAAACTGAGTAAATCTCCGACCTTTCCACGTTCCAGAGCTCCTTCAAGCATGTAGAATTCTCATGGAGGAACCAATGGACTATGTGGGTAACATGGATTAATGTATTTTCATTCGTTAAAAAAAAAAATTGTATATGGCTGCAAGTGTAGCTCAGTGGGCGTATGCTTAGCATGTACAAGGCCATAGGTTCTATCCTCAGCACCAAAAACCCAAACAACAACAAAAAGCCCACAGAGAATCTGAGCTTGTGTTGTTTTCACAAAAAAAGTGCAACAGAACAAGTTATACCTTTCAGGATTCAGAACCCAAAGCAACAAATCCCACAGCTTTTTTTGATTGCAGCTCAAAATCGAGGGAGGAGCAACTTTTCTACCTCTTTCTCAAACAGCTAGTGTAAATACCAATGTTCATAAATGTAAAAATAAAACCGAGGGGGGCCTGGGTGTTTGTTTTTCTTAATTTTTATTTTCTGTTTTTTATTTTTTTCCCAATCCTAAAAATGTATTTAAAGTGTAAAAGAAACATGCCATTATTAAGATACTGCTAACTTCCACCTCACCTATATCCTTCCATAGATGAATGGATAAAGAAGTTATGCTATATATACACAATGGAATATTACTCAGCAATAAAAGAGAATAAAATGATGGCATTTGCAGGTAAATGGATGGAGTTGGAGAATATTATGCTAAGTGAAGTAAGCCAATCTCAGAAAACCAAATGCCAAATGTACTCGTTGATAAGTGGATGCTGATCCATAATGTGGGGAAGGACATGGAAACAATGGAGGAACTGTGTTCACAGGGGTGTAAGGGGGGAGGGGGCATGGGGACAGTAAAGGTGGTGGAATATGATGGTCATCATACCCCTAACTCTATGTATGACTGCATGTATGTTGTGATTCTGTATCACTTACAACCAGAGAAATGAAATGTTATCCTCTAAAAATAATAATAATAACAATAATAATAAAATTTAAAAAAAACAACAACCATATCAACCTACTAGCAGCAATCAGGATTCCACACAGAAGACAATCCCTAGCTTCACCCCTTGCGTTTCTATTTGTCACCTGAGCCCCAACTAGACCGCATGTTGCTTAAGTCTTCATGTTTTTTTTTTTTTTTTTTTTTTTATTTATTTATTTTTTAGTTGTAGGTGGACACAATATCTTTATTTTATTTTTATGTGGTGCTGAGGATCGAACCCAGTGCCTCCCGCATGCTAGGCGAGCACGCCACCACTGCGCCATGACCCCAGCCCCTTAAGTCTTCATGTTTAACAGGTTCCCTGGACAACATAACAATCAAAGCATAACAGTCTGCCAACTTCTGCCAACAGTCTGTTTATGAGTCTCTCAAGAGGGATCCAAGTGAAACTTATAGATTATTAAAAAGGGAATCAGGACCAGATGGGACATGCAAGCTCCCAGATAAAGTAATAATTTGGTGACCTTTAAAAGAATACTATTTAAATGCTTCCTCAACATTTATTTAGAGCAGAGACGAGCAAAGAAATAAGACTTCTTGGAGACAGCTGGAAATTTTCTGTATTCTGGGATCTTCATTTTGGGGAGAAAATTATATTACTATTCACAAAAAGAATCAGATGAACCCAGTTTCACTAGAAAGGGATCATGTATTGTTGTTCAAGAGTGCCCCCTGGGGGTCTCAAACTATGACAAGTAACTAACCACACTACTCCACTGGAGAGCAGTTCTGGTAAATATAACTTTCTCTATCTCTACGGTTTTAACGATGACTGGTGTTCACTGGTATTTTAGCATGTCTCATACAATGGCAATGTGGGCCAATCCAGCTTTCTCTATAGTTTCCTTTTCCTCCTTAATTTTCCTCCTTTCTTCTTCCCTTAAAAACATCAAAGCAAATTCCTTCAAGTTTGTCCACCTCAGAAATCATGAAATCATGACTGAATCCAAGGGATAGACTGTCATAGTTGAATCTTGAACTGAAATCTCCAAAATATAGATCTCTCTTTATAAAATAGATTATCATATTCATATCATAATTATATTCATCTCTCTTTATAAAATGCATATTTGCAGCCCAAGATCCTGTTGGTTTCATTTAACATTGTGTCCTAGGCACTTTCCCATCTTCAAAAACAGATTTTCAGAGTAATGGCTCCATTTTTTTTTCTTACACAGGCAAATTTTGCAAGTGGTTTGTCTTTTTTTATATTGATATTTTTAAAAATTTATTTATTCTATTTAAGTATACATGATAATAGAATGCATTTTGATTCATTGTACACAGATGGAGCACAACTTTTCATTTCTCTGATTGTATGTAATGTAGAATCACATCATATATGCAGTCATACATGAAGCTAGGGCTATGATGTCCATCGCATTCCACCATCTTTACTGTCCCCATGCCCCCTTCACCCTTCCTCCCCTTTGACCAAATTTCTTCCATTCTTTCCATGCCCCCCTCCATTATGGATCAGCATCCACTTATTAGAACATTTGGCCTTTGGGGGGATAGCACTTAGTATGCTATTTTCCAACTCTGTCCATTTACCTGTAAATGCCATCATTTTATTCTCTTTTATTGCTGAGTAATATTCCATTGTGTATATATACCACAGTTTCTTTACCCATTCATATTTCGAAGGGCATCTAGGTTGGTTCCATAGTTTAGCTATTGTGAATTGAGCTGCTATAAACATTGAAGTGGCCACGTCACTGTAGTATGCTGTTTTTAAGTCTGTTGAGTATAGACCGAGGACTGGGATAGCAGGGTCAAATGGTGGTTCCATTCCAGGTTTTCTAAGGAATCTCCATACTGCTTTCCAGATTGGTTGTACCAATTTGCAGTCCCACCAGCAATGTATGAGTGTGCCTTTTCCTCCACATCCTCACGAACACTTATTGTTTGTATTCTTGATAATTGTCATTCTGACTGGCATGAGATAAAATCTTAGAGTAGTTTTGATTTGCATTTCTCTAATTGCTAGAGATGTTGAACATTTTTTCATATGTCTGCTGATTGATTGTATATCTTCTTCTGAGAAGTATCTGTTCAGCTCCTTGGCCCATTTATTGATTGAGTTGTTTGTTTTTATGGTGTTAAATTTTTTGAGTTCTTTATATATCCTGGAGATGAGTGCTCTATCAGATGTGCGTGTGGCAAAAATTTGTTCCCAGAGTGTCGACTCTCTGTTCACTTCATTGATTGTTTCTATTGCTGAGAAGAAACTTTTTAATTTGAATCCATCCCATTTATTGATTCTTGATGTTACTTCTTGCGCTATAGGAGTCTTGCTGAGAAAGTAAGATCCTAATCCGACGTGATGAAGATTTGAGTAATGGCCCATATTTGAGAGCTGACTATGTGCTAAACCCTATTCTAGGAATTTTATATAACTTACTTAATTTTTGTTCCACCACAATTTATTTAGGAATCTGCTTACTTCCCATCTTTTGCTATTTAAAGCTTCAAGAAACATCTTTTAACTTGTTATTGACATTTGCATCTGTGACTGAAGTTAGGAGTCATAAAAAAAACCCTCTGGCAGGTGGTTCAACTGCAAGGAATTGGCAGGAGGAAGCTAAAACATCTTAAGTGTTTTGAAAATATACAGACTTATTCCATGATCTGCTGCAGTCCTCACGTGCCTGGGGGTACACATTAGCATGTAGGCAAGGATATATAATTTTCTCCCATATTATTTGAATTCATGTCCTTCTTCCTCCACTTGCCTCTCCCAAGTTTCATGAACCACAGTAATAATCAAAGTTGAAAGAAGATGATTAGTTCTTAACGTTGCATTCCAACCCCCTACAGCCCTGTCCAGCTGAGACCCCAAGGCTCTGGCCTGCTGGCCCCTCCTGTACTTGTGATATCACACCCTCCTGCTGGCCAGCCAGCTGCCCTAGGGCTCACTGAGTGTTTCCCAGGTAAGTCTGTTGTAGTGTTACTAAAATGAAAAGAGAAGCCAGGCGTGGTGGCGCAAGCCTGTAATCCCAGCATTTAGGGAGGCTGAGACAGGAGAATCGCGAGTTCAAAGCCAGCCTCAGCAATGGTGAGGCGCTAAGCAACTCAGTGAGACTCTGTCTCTACATAAAACACAAAAAATAGGGCTGGGGATGTGGCCCAGTGGTTGAGTACCCCTGAGTTCAGTCTCTGGTACCAAAAAAAAAAAAAAAAGAAAATGAAAAGAGACAGCTGTCTGGCTGAAAAAGAGAAAGGAATTAAAGGACCTATAAAAAGCCTTTTGGAAATAGCAAAATATTTATAAAGGAGAAAGGAAATTGTGGCGTGGCCAGAGTGTAATCATATTCTTTGCCCCTCGCATTTCAGAGCAGTGGTTCTCAACTTACTTCTCTTCCTCCCCAGGGACATTTGGCATGTAGTTGGTAAAAGCCAGAGATGTTGCTTAACATCTATGATGCACAGGACAGGCCCCTTCAGCAACATAATTACCCAGCCCACAATGCCTTTAGTGCCCAGGTTGAGAAGCCTTGCTCCAGAATCTCTACAGCTCTGGCCACCTATTCCCTTCTTCTTTACCCAAGCATGGGTAAAGCAGAGCTAAGATAATCAGCTGTGACTTTTTTGTGACCCTCTCCTCCTTTGTCCTGTTGCCATCCATTGCCCTATTTCCCTTTGGTCCAAATGGAAAGATGATAGCATGTATCTAGAAAGTGTTATGGGGCCACAAGTAATTTCCTGAGATTCTCAGTCTGTAGTTGGTGGATCTTCAGCAATCAGGTCCCTTGAACGAAGTGACTATCTCTTGTATGAAATCTGGGAACTCATGGAGAGACAAGAATAGCCTGAATCTCCGTGCACTGGGAACATGATCTGTGACGTGCAGCATTGAAGAATCATTGTCCTTAAATGGCCTTGCACCATAATTGCTAAATATTTCTCTAAAATAGTTCTCTCTCTCTCTCTTTGGATATTTTCTCTGCTTTGCCATTCATCTGGGCACGATTTGGAATTTCCAATAGTCACTCCCCACCCTGTGTCATTATGAAGCGTTCCTATTGAACTTGAGAGGGAATAGAACAATAACAATTTGTTTTTGTTTGATAACTTACAACTTAATTTGCTGAGAAAATATATTCCCTAAAGAAATAAGTCCTCTATAGGATTTTGTTTAAATAGTTAATATTCTGATTGGAATACGGTTTTATTGCTATTCATCATGTTTCATTGCATTCCTTGTGAATAGCAGGGTAAGACTGAGTCTGCAGAAAAGACTTTAAAAGATATAACAACGACAAAAAGCCACAAGGGTTCATACTTTCAAGCTTATTTTTAATATGTATCAAAGTCTAAATATACCATATCTGTCCAGTGAAGAGCTGGAAAGACTGAGGGAACTAGCCAATGTGTGTTTTCACTGAAGACCTGAACGCTGCGGTGGGACCAGGTGTCTTCCATGCTTTTGGAACTGTACTTAGCATCTACTTCATTCTCATCGTCCTGTAAGTTAGGATAAGGAAGCTAAGGTTCCAAAATATTAAGAGAACTCCTCAAGGACATATAGCTAAGGAGTGGCAGAGACAGGTTTTAAACTTGGATTTATTTAGTTTTCAGGCACACACTTGATAGTAATAGAGACTATTATTGAAGACATTTTATAAAATACCCACCCTGTTTATCCTTTTCTATTAAATATTTTGTTTTAAATCTCACAACCACCTTTTTATGTGAGTATCTTATAGATGGGGAAACCAAGGTTCAGAGAACTTATATCTCTCACCCCATGTTAGAACTGATAAATATTATAGAACCTGGATTCCAGTACAGTTCTGTCTGCTGTAAAACCTATGCTTAAAGAATACATCAAAATGCCTCCCCTAAGGCCATCTTTACCATGTCGGGTAGCCCTATATCTATTATCTCATCAAATTCTGTCACCACCCACTGTGGTAAGTAATGTTAGTTCCATTTTCAATGAAAAAATTGAAGCTTAGGGGTTGGGGTTGTGGCTCAGTGGCAGCACACTTGCCTTGCATGTGTGAGGCACTGGATTTGATCCTCAGCACCACATAAAATTAAATAAATAAAATAAAGATATTGTGCCCATCTACACCTAAAAAAATTTTTTAAAAAATTGAAGCTTATATAGCACAGGTAACCTGTCCAAGGCCACACACCTCCCCGCATGTGTGGGTTATGTTATGTAAGGAATGCTTATTAGTACTCACTCCAACAATAATTTTCAAGCTCTATCAGTTTGCCAGTATGCCATACTTTTGAGGAATCAGTGCAATTTAAAAAACAAATGAAATCATAAACAAATTGTGTTTCACACACACACATACGTACATACACGTACATTTACAGATGTTAACAGAGATTGAGATGATGATTCCTTGATTTGGAAATATGCCTACAGGATGGTAAGTGTGCATATTTAAAAACCATAAAGCAGAGTATAGTGGTACATACTTGTAGTCTTAGTACCTCCAGAGGTTGAAGTAAGAGGACCACAAATTTGAGGACAGCCTCAGAGATTTAGTGAGACCCAAAGCAACTTAGCAAGACCTTGTCTCAAAAAAAAAAACCAAAAAAACAAAAAACTGGAGATGTAGTTCAATAATTAAAAACATCCCTAGGCTCAATCTTCTTTATCAAAAAATAAAAATCATTTAAAAATATTACTATACCTTACACATACATGGAAATTTCTGAAAACATACCTAAGAAATCCTTAGTAGTATTTAAATCCAGAGCAAGGGATTTGACAAGGTGCCAGCAGAGCTCAGGTGATTTTTTTTTTTTTTTTGGTACTGGAGATTGAACTCAGGGGCACTCCACCACTGAGCCACATCCCCAGCCCTATTTTGTGTTTTATGTAGAGACAGGGTCTCACTGAGTTGCTTAGCTCCTCGCAGTTGCTGAGGCTGGCTTTGAACTTGTGATTCTCCTGTCTCAGCCTAAGTGCTTTTTTAAACCTTCTCCTTTATTTTATGCCTTTTATTATTACTATTTAACAAATTCCCACTCTTTCTTTGAGGTGAAAAAGAAAATCTAAAAAGAGGTTTCAGAGAAGCTCCTAGCTTGAGGACATACACTTATATAGTTGTGATCTAAAAGTAACAGAGCTTCAATATGCTGTTTTATAATGAGAGTTGGAGAGTGAGAGGTGAAATTCATCCACACAGGTAGCAAGGTGGGTGCAAGGGAGGGCAGGAAAGTGGCTTTTAGAGAAGCTGTAGGTTAGGTAAGCTGGAAAGAGGTATAAGTCTCAGGCAGCTCTGAGTTGCTGATCACCTGGGTGAGAAAAGGTAGTCTCTGGGAAAAGTTTAGGGATGCTGCTTCTAGGGGCTTTAGGTGGACTCCAGAGCATGGATTCTCTTTTTACCAGAGTGCACCTGGGTCTCAGACAAAGGCATAATATAACTGTAAAAGGTTAATCAATTTAAAATTTAAAAACTTACCAAATTTTTAAAATTCCGCTAAAAATCACATTTTAAAATGCATGAGTTAAGTTGTTTGCTTTTAAATTCACAGACACAAGAAACAAGTGAAATTTATGAAACAAGTTTCTTGTCAAACTTGAATTTGAGAGTCAAGAGGACTGAATCTGATTCTGTCTCTGCTAGTAATGGGAACTGTGAACATCATTTAACCTCTCTGAGCCCTGGTTTCCATATTTGTAAAATACTACAGCTGGACTAAAGTCAAAATGATGAAAAATGCTAATGTTCTCTTGGCCAGACTACCATAAGATTTTTAGTGCTCATTCTTTGTTATTCATGGCTCATCTGATTCTCTTTGCATTTTGGAAAGCATATATTGGGTGCAAATGCAAGTATTATTTATTTTATATATAAATATACATTGTCACTTGAATTTTTGTAAATGTTCTTCAAGTGCTTCCTTAATGTAATTCTGTAAACCAAATCTTCTCTCCATTTTTGTTCATCCAGAAGGACTTGAGACTTCATCCAAAGCCCTTGGGTGCTATTGGATCCCACAGCACAAATGAGGGCTTAGGATTAGCACTGACAAACCTACAAAGATCTCTCCAGGATTCAAAGCTTTTATTCAGACAAATAGGCTGGACTGATTTCAGTAAGGCATTTAAAGTGCTGCATTAGGTCCCAACAAGGCATTTGTAGGGGAGGGGTCATTTTTGTCTTGGCCATTTCCCATGCTGAGGAGTCTAATTTCTAACCCCCAATATAAACGCCCTGAATTCCCTACCAGATTTGGTCCTACAACTGACAAAGGAATGTCATTATCAAAATTAATGTCAATATCAGGTATGGTGGCACATGCATGCAATTCTAGTTACTTGGGAGGTTGAGGCAGAAGGATTGAAAGCTTCATGAAAGCCTAGGAAACTCAGTGAGAACCTGCCTCAAAATAAAAAATAAAAAGGACTGGGGAGGTAGTCCAATGGTAGAGCACCCGTGGGTTCAATCCCCAGTACTGAAAAAAAAAAAAAAATTAAGGTCAAAAGACATATTGAGAGGAAAATTTGCAATGTATATAATAAGGTTTATTTGTCATAACAAATAAAAAACTCAAACGTGATTGTTTTAATATATAAATGCAATGGAGAAAATGGGCAAAGATATAAATAATAATTCACAAGAAAATAAAGATAAAAAGGTAGATATATGTAAATTTCACTAATAATGAAATACAAATAAAAACAATGACTGCTTTTTTTGGAAAATAATTGCTTTTTAAGTCTATTGCTATGTTGCCCAGGCTGGCCTTGAACTCACAGGTTCAAGCTTTCCTCCTCTCTCAGCTGCCTGAATAGCTGGGACTATAAGTTAGTGTCACCATGTTCATCTCTAAAAATCTTTTTTAACCAATAAACTAGCAAAACTAAAAATATTGATACTACCTTAGAGTGGGTATGGGGAAAAGTATACTCCTCTACATGTTTACTAGAAGTATGAACTGGCATTTTTTTGGAGGGCAATTTGGCAACATTCAGATTTTAAAGATGCATACCTTTGGCTCAGAAATTCCATTTCTAGGAATCTACCCTACTGAAATACTAATATAAATATGAAAATATACACATACAAGGATATTTTGTGCAGCATTGTTCATAATAAGAAATTCAAAGAGAAAAACTGTTAAATTATCATAGTCTTTATAAAAGAATCTATGCAACCATTGGAAAAATATTTTGGGATTTTTGTGTACTGATATGGAAGGTATTTATAATATTATGATGAGTTAAAAAACCTATAATGAGAGAAGTGTTCACTTAAGTGAAACAAAAAAGAATAGAACTCTATATATAGTATGATATTTATATTTTGTTCGTGTCGGGTCAGTGAAAAGTATGAAGAACAGAAAGATGTTAATTGTCGTTTCCATTTGGACAGCAGGATCAAAAGTGAGGAGCTTTTCTTATTTTACATTACTCATTTAATGATATTATAGACTGAGGCATGTCATACCTCACCCCCAGCCAAATTCATATGCTGAAGCCCTAACCCCCAATGTGACTGTATTTTTTTAAAGGAGCTAATCAAGTTTAAATGAAGTCATAAAGGTGGGGCTCTAATTTGATAAAATTGTTGTGCTTTGAAGAAGAGGAGAGAAGCCAGGTGTTGTGACACACATCTGTAATCCCAGCAATTTGGAGGGCAGATAGGAGAAATATAAGTTTGAGGTCAACCTCAGCAATTTAGAGAGAACCTGCCTTAAAAAAACCCCAGAGAGGTGGGGGTGTAGTTCAGTGGTGGAGTGCTTGCCTAGCGTGACTGAAGCCCTGAGCTTGGTCCCTAACACTGCCAAAAATAAAAATAAAAAATATTTTAAAAAAGGAAAAGACACCAGAGCTGCTCACTTGCTCTCCATGTGCACAAAGAGGAAGGCCATGTCAAAGTTGTCATCTGCAAGTCAGAAAGACAGGCCTCTTCAGAAACTAAAACTTGATCCTGGATTTCTAGACTTCAAAATTGTAAGATAAAAAAATTTATTTTCTCCTTCTCCTCCTTCTCCTTCTCCTTCTCCTTCTCCTTCTCCTTTTTTTTTGGTACCAGGGATTGAACTCAGGGGCGCTCAACCACTGAGCTACATTTTTTAAATATTTTATTTAAAAACATAGTCTCACTGAGTTGCTTAGGGCCTTACTAAGTTGCTGAATCTGGTTTTGAATTTGTGTTCCTCCTGCCTCAGCCTCCCAAGTCACTGGGATTATAGGTGTGGACCACCGTGCCCGGCCAGGACAATAAATTTCTAAATTGACCAGTATGTGGTACTTTGCTACAGCAGCTCTATGAAACGAATACACTCCACTAACATGTTTATGAAGAAAGAGATGTAATATAGGGAACTAGATGCTTATAAATCTGTTAGAATGACTGGAAAAACAGAAAAGCATGGAGAAATTACTCCAGAACAATGCCACAAATTTCGTGCAAAGGGTTACTGCTGCATTTACCACAACCAGGGGCAGGTTCTCAGGATCTCTTAATTCAGCCTCTGTCTGAGAATCAGGAAAAGGTTGTCAGAACTACCAATGCCAAGCAGGGCGCGGTGGCTCAAGCCTGTAATCCCAGCACTTAGGGAGGCTGAGACAGGAGAATCGCAAGTTCAAAGCCAGCCTCAGCAATGGCGAGGTGGTAAGCAACTCAGTGAGACCCTGTCTCTACATAAAACACAAAATAGGGCTGGGGATGTGGCTCAGTGGTCGAGTGCCCCTGAGTTCAATCCCCAGTACCAAAAAAAAAAAAAAAAAAAAAGAACTACCAATGCCAGAGCTGTTATGTGACCCGTGAATTGCACAAAGTGGAAGCCTTGTGTAACTCCTCTGCCCTCTCACAGTTTAACTCAGAAATTAAGCCTTGAGTGAATACCTTTATTTTATGGAACTAAAAGTGTATCTGGAACATTTGGCTGTAAGAATACTAAGGGAACGTAGTTTTTAGCTTTTAGCTTCTGAAGCAAAGAAAAGCCCATACATGCTAGGAGCAGTTGCACTTGCTGATAATCCCAGTGATTCAGGAGGCTGAGACAGGAGGATTGCAAGTTCAAGGCTAGCCTTGGTAATTTAGTGAGACCTTGTCTCAAATTTTTTTAAATTTATTTTTAGAGATTGCCATGTAGCTCAGTGATAGAACATTCCTGGGTTCAATTTCCAGTACCATCCACACACATGCACACATACATACACACATACAAAGGAAGCTGAAATATATTATAAACTAGCTAATTTCAATTTTTTTTTTTTTTTTTTTTTGGTACCGGGGATTGAACTCAGGGGCACTCGACCACTGAGCCACATCCCCAGCCCTATTTTGTGTTTTATGTAGAGACAGGGTCTCACTGAGTTGCTTAGCACCTCGCCATTGCTGAGGCTGGCTTTGAACTTGTGATTCTCCTGTCTCAGCCTCCCAAAGTGCTGGGATTATAGGTGTGTGCCATTGCGCCCGGCTTAATTTCAATTTCTATTTTCCTTTTTTACCTTTTTTCATCACTATTTTGTAGTTTGTTTCCTTAACATCACTTTATTTCCTCTTAAGTGTTCATATTACTCATTCTGACCTTGGCTGTTTCCCCCCCCCCCTTCTATACTTTATAGTCTCTGGCTAAGTGCATCTTTTCTAAATTTGTCTAAGTGTCTCCATCTCCACTATCACCCTGGTATACAACACCATCATCTCTGACTTAAATTACTGTAACACTCCCTATCTGGTTTCCTTTTTTCCTTTACCTCATCCTAATCACTGGGATGGGGGTGCAGGTATATGTAATATTCATAAGATCATGTGGCTCTCTTCTGTTCTTTTCCCTCTACGTGTTTTTTTGTATTGAGGATTGAACCCAGGGGTGCTCAACCACTGAGCCACATCCAAGCACTGCCCCCCAACTTTTTTTGTATTTTATTTAGAGCCAGGTTCTCACTGAGTTGCTTAGGGCCTTGCTAAATTGCTGAGGCTGGTTTTGAACTCATGATCCTCCTGTCTCAGCCTCCCAAGCTGCTTGGATTACAGGCGTGCGCCACCATGCCCTGCTCTCTTTACTTTTTTGTGTCACATTCAAGATACATTGCTAGCCCCCCTGTTTGGCATGAGTGTTTTCATGAGCTGACTGACCTCTGACTGACTAGTTCTCTAGCCTAGCCACTCACCATCTCCCAAACACGCCCTCATGCCCCATAATTAGCCAAACCAAAATTATGACAGAATCCAGAATGTATCCTATTTGTTCCCTCCTTTTCATTGAACAGATTGCTCCCTCTGCTGGTTTGAAATTTCTTTCTTTTCTGTCTCATAGACTCCTATTCATTCTTCATTCAATTGGGAAGCTTGGATTAGGTTCCTTTCTTGTGTGCTAACTTTTATTATAGCACTGGATAAAAACAAAGATTTTGAGGAGTATCTTGTTGGCCTTTTTAGCTTCAGTATTTAACATAGTATTTAATGCTCATTTTTTGCTTTTGTTTTTACTACTGGTATGAATGGTGACACACATTTAAAACTGCTATCTGGATTTTGAGATGGGACATTTTCTAGCTTTGCATTAACTTATTAGTATTGCTAATGCTATTTAAGAAATTACTTTTGCAGCCAAATTATATTGTTATATGGTGTGCACATATAGATATGTGAGCAGATATGTAACAACAAATCCCACCATTAAGAACAAGTATAATGCACCAATAAAAAATGTGGGGGAAAAAGAACTGTCTTTTGTTTTGGTAGTAGGTCAATATCCTTAGTGTTTGTTATACGTATTTCATAGGTAAAAGGTTGGGAATAAGGCTACTGTTTCTAAAGAAAATGATTAATTTAGAACTTTTTTCTCATGCTGCATTGGTCCTAAAATAACAACTTTTTAGTCTCTGAGTAACTTAGTTAAAGTGTAATTATTATGCAAAACATGTATCCAACCATGCATCTATTCATTCAAGACAGCTAATTTAACCCTTAATCTTACAGGGTTAACAAACATACCAGGAAATTGGGAATTAGAAAGGAGATACTTCTTCAAGGCTTTGACATTAAGATAACAAAACCAGCCAGGCACAGTGGCGCAAGCATGTAATCCCAGCACTTTGGGAGGCTGAGACAGGAGAATTATGAGTTCAAAGCCAGCCTCAGCAATGGCGAGGCACTAAGCAACTCAGTGAGACCCTGTCTCTACATAAAACACAAAATAGGGCTGGGGATGTGGCTCAGTGGTCGAGTACCCCTGAATTCAACCCCCGGTACCAAAAAAAAAAAAAAATACAAAACAAAAAACAAAACCAAACCAAAAGACTGAAGATTGGAAAGTCAGCTTAGCCTTCAAAGACAATGTGGTCAGCAAACATACCCGGAACCAGGAGGAAGGAAAATGAAGCAATAACTTATTGATCAACTCTCCACTAAGTCAGAACAATGGACTCTCCTGCTCTTAAACAATATTTGGGTTTCACCTCCAATGGTGAGGGGTAATGGTGAGGGGCAAATGGCATGCATGTAGAATAGTCACTAAAGTAACCTGTACTTATCATTACTTCATCAGCATAATAAAAATCACACCCTAAGGCTGACATTTGAGATGATAATGAGATGTGTATCACATGAAGAGGCATGATGAGGCCAGTTGAAACTTCACCTCTGCATGCAATGATGTCAAGAGACCATGTCCCTGCTAAGTCAGAAGCACGATAAAGCTACACATTTCTGTTCTTTTGTTTGAGTTAGCCTGGGATTTCTGTCCCTCACGTGCTACCTCCTTTATGCTTGAGCGTAAGAATAAAAAGCCTGGTTACCGTGCCAATATGCCTTTTATGATATTCTTTTGATGGAAAGCACAAGAACTCATGGAGTTTCTAACACATTAATCCGCTTAGTCTAACATTCAGTAATTGAGGCAGAATTAGAATAAGTGAAAACCATTATAAAGAAACAAAAGTCAACTCAGATAAACCTTTATACATATTAGTACTTTATAATATACTTCCTTCTTCACTAATTTACTAATTGTGTTTCTGATCTATAAGACTTATCTTACCAGCATTGTGTGGCATTTCTAGAAAATTGGTTCTTAAAACTCAAATTGAGTTCAATCCCTAGCACCACACATACACACACACACACACATACACACAAGAAAGCAAGAAAGAAAAGAAAAGAAAGAAAAAAGAAAGAAAGAAAGAAAAAAGGGGAAAAAAAAGTCTTTACTACACCTGGCTGTTAAAGCCAGGAGAGATGTCCTTTGCTTTTGTTTATCACAGTGTGCTTGTGAGCTTTTGGGCATACAAAGGTAGTTAACCAAGGGGTAACATAAATTTCTCTTTACCATAAATGAGCAAACTGAGTTGGTGAAGGTAAACAAAAAGGAAGCCTGAAAAACAGAATGGATATTTGAGGAGCTTCCAAGTATTCCAAACAGTTTGGAAATTAGGCATGCAGTTGTAAAGAGGTTGATGAGAAATTTTGAGAAATAGGGTAGTGAGTTTAAGAAGAGGGATGTCTAACTTATAATTTTCAGTTGGCATTGCTGTGATGTAAAATCACTCTTATCTCAAACAGTAAAATATGTCACATGTTTTGGGGGTGGAAGGATTAAAAGATGGGCCAAGTTCCCTTGGTAAGAGGGTGTGGAGAAAAGGGAAGAAAACAGTCACAGGAGAGAAGTGGAGGCTGGATCTGAACTCCTGTTATAGTGTCCTTTTTTCTTTTTGTGTTGTCACACTGCCCTCTAATGGGCTGTCACTATCTCGCCAGGTTCAATTGCTGGCTTCTGAACCATCTGGACAATTCCACCATCTGCAGACAATTTCCTGCACTTGCTAACAAAGTATGTGTTAAGCTTGAGTCCAAGGGAGCAGTGCAAACTGATTAAAGCTGTTGACTTTATTATCTCTGCAAAGTATAGGCAGTTTTCAAAATATGACAAAGAGGCTTCTTCATCAGACTTGTGCATTTTATGTTAACACTGGGTCCACACTCATGGATAATTTCAAGATAAATTTGAAGGCATGGATAATGGCAGCTTGGCTGTGATTGTTGATCAAAATGTTGGCCTGGTCAGGGTGCAGTGGTGCATTCCTGTAATCCCAGAGGCTCAGGAGGCTGTGAGGTAGAAGCATCACAATTCAAGGGCCTCAGCAACTTAGTGAGGCCCTGAACAACCTAGTGAAGACTCTGGCTTAAAATAAAAAAAAAGGAAAGGACTAGGGCTATAGCTCAGTGGTAAAGCACCTCTGGGTACAATCCCTAGTACCAAGAAAAAAGGAAAAAGGAAGAAGTTGGCCTAAAATGATTATTGGATACATGCTATAAAAATAGTCTGATCTTTTGCAATAACTATTTTTTTTTAAAATTTTTTTGTAGATGGACACAATGTCTTTATTTTATCGCTCTGTATGTGGTGCTGAGGATCGAACCCAGGGCCTCACGCATGCGAGGCAAGCGTTCTACCGCTGAGCCACAATCCCAGCCCTGCAATAACTATTTTCAGTTATCAATTTAATTAAAAAATAAGCATCCTGCTAGGTGTGGTGGCACATGCCTGTAATCCTAGTGACTTGGGAGGCTGAGACAGGAAGGTGGCAAGTTCAAAGCCAGCTTCAGCAACTTAGTGAGGCCCTAACCAACTTTGATAGACTCTGTCTCAAAATAAAAAAAAAAAAAAGGGCTGGGGATGTGGCTCAGGGGTTAAGCACTCTTGGGTTAAAAAAAAAAAAAAGCTTTAATTAGAGATTTTAAGTTTGAACAAAGCCAACTTCCTCCATGACTGATGAGAGTCCTGTGCCAAGTCAGCCTTCTTCTATGTGTTGCCTGGGTTTAATTGTAAATCCTGGTTGCAGTTGTACCAATTCAGAGCTGCTTAAATCTGTGTTATTTCAGACTTTTAGGGTAAAAGAAAAGAGAACTTAAATCCAGTAGATTGGTATTAGATAAAAAGTGTCATACTAGGTAGTAGGAAAAACCAGCTAGATATGACACCACTTCTGTCCTTAGTGAGTTCACTATAGGGGAGGTGAGAAGGGCATATTACTATTGTGTTTATAGTTTCTCCCTGACCTTCAATGAGATCCATATGCCAAATATGTAATTGATAAATATGTTCAAGAAATGAGGAAATGAATAAAGAAACAAGGTAGTTTATGTGTAGAAGTTAAGAGTTTAGCTAGGCATGATGGTGTATGCCTGTCATCTCTGTTACCTGGAAGATTGAGGCAGGAGAACCACAAGTTTGAGGCCAGCCTCTGGTTTTTTGTTTTTTTTTTTAATATTTATTTTTTAGTTGTAGGTGGACAGAATATCTTTATTTTATTTTTATGTGGTGCTGAGGATCGAACCCAGTGCCTCACGCGTGCTACGCAAGCACGCTACCACTGCGCCATAACCCCAACCCTTGTTTTTGTTTTTGTTTTGGGTACCAGTAACGAACTCAGGGGTGCTTAACTGCTGAGCCACATCCCCAGCCCTTTTTATTTTTTATTTTGAGACATGGTCTTGCTTAGGACCTCACTAAATTGGTGAGGATGGCTTTGAACTTGCCATATTCCTGCCTCGGCTTCCCGAGAGGCTGGGATTACAGGTGTGTGCCATTGTGTTGGCTTGAGGTCAGCCTCTGTAATTTATCAAGATCCTGTTCAAAATAAAGAAATAAAAATGACTAGGAAGCCGGGCGCGGTGGCTCACGCTTGTAATCCCAGCACTTAGGGAGGCTGAGACAGGAGAATCGTGAGTTCAAAGCCAGCCCCAGCAACGGCGAGGCGCTAAGCAACTCAGTGAGACCCTGTCTCTACATAAAACACAAAATAGGGCTGGGGATGTGGCTCAGTGGTCAAGAGCCCCTGGGTTCAATCCCCGGTACCAAAAAATAAAAAAAAATAAAAAATGACTAGGGCTATGGTGTCAAGAGCCATCCGTGGACTATTTGTTGACCAAACCGGCATCATAGCAGGAAAATCTGGTATCAGGGAACTTCCGGTGGCAATCCTGCTGGTTAAGACTGCCCAGATGCATGTGAATTTCTATTCAGCTCTGCCAGGTCCCACACAGCATGGGAGATGGGATGACCTGCTATAGCCACACAGCCTCTCAGAGATGGGTGTGGCCTGTCAAGATGCCAATCAACCTGTTGACTGTGAGACATCAGGAAGCAAGACTCCACCCTTGAAACCTTATCCTTGCCTTTATGCTCTCCCTTAAATAAAGAATAGGAGCCTTTTGGGGTGGGGTTGGGGGGTACTGGGGATTGATCTCAGGTGCACATGTCCACTGAGCCACATCTCTGTAAGGTAGAAACCGTCCTCCCCACACCCAATTTCAGCGCCCCCTTCTAAAGCCTATGGCAGTCCCTGCCCCTGGCAGTTTCCCGCCTGAGTTTCCCACCCAAGCTAACAAAGCCCAACAGCCCAATTTAACCTTCAACTGCCTCAGAGGTGCTCACAATTAAGACCATCAATCCTCACCTGACGCTCCAAGACGCGTTTACCGCAGGCCTTATAAATCGCATGCCCTGCACCGCCTCTTCCCACCCCCAGCATCCTTCTGCACTGACTCTCCTGAGTAAAGATCCTTTGGCGATATGGCGTGTGTTGTGTCGGGTTTGGAGCAAACCTTACAATCCCCAGCCCTATTTTGTATTTTATTTAAAGACAAGGTCTCACTGAGTTGCTTAGCGCCTCGCCACTACTGAGGCTGGCTTTGCATTCACGATCCTCCTGTCTCAGCCTCCCGAGCCACTGGGATTATAGGCCTGCACCACTGCAAGGAACCATTTTTTAAATTGTTCTGCTCCAGTTCCTATATGGATTGGAAGATCCTATCAGATGCTCTCTTAAAACTATAATTCTGACTTTGTCTTTTATTTCTTTTCTTTTAAAAAAAACTCTTTTTAGTTGTAGGTGGACACAATACCTTTATTTCATTTATTTATTTTTATGTAGTGCTGAGGATTGAACCCAGTGCCCCACACATGCTAGGCAAGCACTCTACCACTGAGCCACAACTCTAGCCCCTGCCTTTTATTTCTTCACTAATTATTTCAAACTTTATTTTTTCAGGTGACTTATCCCCTCTTGAACAGGAATAATTACCCTGGCGAGGTGCTGGCCGCCTCATGATAAGGCTTGATGGTACATCAGGTTTATAGATGCAGAAACTGAGGCCTCAGGGACTTAAATAGAGCAGTAAATTTAGATAGCTGGCATGTGGTGGAATTGGGATTAAAACAGGCAAACTCCAGTGTGAGAGTGGGGGCAGGGAGGGGCTGGGAATTGAACCCAGTGGTGCTCTAGCACAAAGCTACCTCTCTAGTTCCCCTCTCCTTTTTTTTTTTTTTTTGGTATTGGGGATTGAACCCAGGGCCTCACACATGTTAGGCAAGGACTCTACCACTGACTACATCCCTTTTTTAAAATTTTATTTTTGAGGCAGAGTCTTCTTAAATTGCCCAGGCTGGCCTTGAACATGTGATCCTCCTGCCTCAGCCTCCTCAGTAGCTGGTATTACAGGCTTGCACCACCATGCTTGGTTTTGGCTGGAAAAAAAATGTTAAGTGAGTAAATGAGTTTATTTAATGCTTTCAAGCCAATTTAGTCGATGTGGTAGGAAACATGATCTCTGGGGACAGTGACTCACATCCTTACAGTTCCATAACCAAAGAAAGAAAACAGTTCTGTTCAAACTCAAGTTAGAAAATCCTCAGGGAATGACTCTAAATGGTTCTATTAGGAAAAATTTTTTATCCCTAGACCAATCACTTTAACTGGGTGCAGTAGGGAGAATAATGGGCCCTCAAATATGTCCATGTCCTAATTCCTGGAAGCTGTCAACTTTAAGTACAAAAGAGACTTTGCAGATGTGACTCTGGGTACAAATTATGGAATCGAGAGATTATCTTGGGCTGTTTAGGTGTGACAATTTAATCATGAGCTCTTAAAAGTAGAGAACTTTTTCTGACTGTGGTCAGAGAGAAGCTAGTTCAAGTTAAATTTTTGTCACTTGCAACCAAACTGTCTTGCCTAATTCACAAAACTATAGTGAAGAGAGATAGCTTAAGGAGATAAGATTTTTAAAAAAGTCTTTATGAGACAACTCTTGATACGACTTAATGTGATTCCATAGTAATCCACGCCACAGAGGAACACATTATGCTACTTTCAATGGGGAAAGAAATTTTTATTGGCTAAGTGGCTTTTCCATAAGCAAGGGTGCTCTGAATTTAAAAAGTGAAAATCCAGATGGGTTTACTTTGTTTCCTACAGTGAAACATATCATGCATAGAATATCTTGCCTTATATTGAAAAAAAGGTTATCAAATAAGAATTATTCCTTTTAAAGGGCTCATTACTTCCTGCTTCATTTCCTCTGTCTGGTTAACTCCATGCTTTAGGACAGCTACTGGACAATTGTTAGTGGTGATGGAGTGATAGAAAGACTGTGAGCACTGGCCATGAGATCATTCTTCCCTCTCCTAGAAAAAGAAGCATGTTAATACAAGGCTCTGGATATTCTATACCAAAAGAAAAATTATAATTTAAATGGGAATATATAGTGCACAAAGTTTACGATATTTTGCTTTCTGGATATATACATATGCTTGCTAATTATGCCATTAGTAAATAGGAAAAGACTATATCTATTGGTGCCACAAACAAGGGAAAATCAGTTGTAGTTGCATCATTTTTGCCCTATGGTACTTCCACCCTTTAAAGTAGTAACTGGTTATGCCCATGAAACTTCACTGTGAGCCTGCCCCCTCTCTTTTCTTTCTTTTCTTTTAGGAATAAGTAGAGACTGCTTTGGAAAAGAGCAAAAAGTTCCATCAACAGAAGGCTAAGAAGCAAAATGGGTAGTACTTGACCATGATGTAATATGATTTTTGATAGAAAATAAAGTGACTTGGAATAAAACTGTCTGCTCTCCTTTTTTTTTCTGTTGTTCTGAAAATTTTGTCTCATTTTTCTTAAGTAGTCACTATTTCTCCTTCCTCCAATTCCTAGCAAGCACAACTCTACCAATCTACTTTCTGTCTCTAAGCTTTTTTTAATTTTTATTTTTGATGCTGGTGATTGAACCCAGGGCATGCCAGGCAGTACTCTATAACTGAGCCACATCCCCAACTCTGAAATCTCTGCTTTAAAAAAGAATCAGAGAAGGGGACAGTCACATAACTTGGCAAGATGCCAAAATATCACTACTGCAGCAGCAATTCATTTGTTCAAAAATATTAAGCACCTATCATTTATCCTGCTGAACAAATCTAGCACATTTTCATAGCACCTTACTTGTTTATTAATAATAGCGTCATATCTGTCTGTGAACTCAAAGGAGACTGAGACTGTGACTTATTTTCTAGGAGCTAAGGATGTATCATTAAAGAGTCCAAAATCCTTGTCCTCTATGAGCTTACAAACTAGCAAGAGGAAAGAGATAGTAAACAATATCAATATGCATATTAGAAGGAGATAAGTACTATGGGGAAAAATAATAAACAAGGGAAGAGGGCTTTCTCCCATCCTGCTTTAAGACACATTCACACCCAGCATTTTCACCTCCATCATGCCTCTAGGACAAGCACAAACGTATCTTTTCCGTCCTGTTCTCCCCGCCCCACTCCCTAGCCTTTTGACAGGAATGGCAAAACATCCCTACCCACTGCCCGCGGCCCTCCTCGCTCCGCCCTCCCGTGTCGCGCAGCCTTCTGGAAGTCGTAGGCACCAGCGCGCCACCGTTGCGGAACTACAGCTCCCGGCAAGCGTTGTTTCTCTCCCGTCCCCTGAAAGCGCATGGCCTGCCGGGAGGGGGCAGGGAGCTGGCGGCCCGGCCCAATGGGTGCGGGCTCCCAGGAAGAGGGCGGAGGAGAAGAGGAAGGAGGTGGACTCTGGGCCCCGTCCCCATTCATTGCCGCGGTCAGTCGGGCGGGGGTCTGGTGTTTTGGGAAATATGGAGGCGCTAATTCCTGTCATCAATAAGCTTCAGGACGTCTTCAACACGGTGGGCGCCGACATCATCCAGCTGCCTCAGATCGTCGTAGTGGGAACGCAGGTGAGAGACGAGGGCGGCGTTCGCTCAGGCCAGAGCCCAGGGTGCGGGCCTGGTCGGGGCTGCGGCAGTGTCCGCTCCCGGGCCAGCCTTTGCGGCCTGTGGGAGGAGGGCTCTGAGAGGTACCCCGGGGCTCTCCGCGCCTGCCCGCCGCGGGCTGCGTTGCACCGGGCGGAGAATCCGAGGCCTGGCGGGGCGGCGAGGGGCGGAGCCGGCGCGGTGCGGAGGTCCCCGCGGTCCCGCGGGCGGGGTGGGGAAGGACAATCGGGCGGCGGAACTGGAAGCAGCCAGGACCAGGCGCGGCTCGGTTCGCGGGCCGCTGCTTCCAAGGGCACCTGGGGGACGCGCGGGGCTACGCTGGGCTCGTGGGGGGCCAGACAGCCCCGCCTTGGCTAGTGTCCGGGCGCGGGGTGTTCTTTTCCCCTTCTTGCTTTGCCCAGGGGCTACGGAGTCAGTTTTGGGACCGCACCGTGGAGCCGAGAAAGGCTGTGGTGTGTAGCGTCTGTTTTCCTGCACTGTAACCGGTCCAGCTTTCCCAAACGTCAAAGTAGTGCTAAATAGATAAATAATATCTAAAAAAAATCTCTCATGTACCTGGAATTCTGTGTTAGAAAGGAGTAATATCCAGTTTTTCTGCGTAGGCTGTGGTTTTTGTCTTCCACGGTTTTGTGGTTGTGACCTAGATTTGCCATTAGGTTCTCTGTTTTTTTTTTTTTTTTTTTTTTAAATATTTTTCTAGTTGTAGATGGACACAGTGTCTTTATTTTATTGCTTTGTACGTGGTGCTGAGGATCGAACCCAGGGCCTCACGCATGCAAGGCAAGCGCTCTACCCCTGAGCTACAATCCCAGCCCAAGTTCTCTGTTTTTTTAATGCTGGGTCTCTTAATGGATAACTCATTTTTTAAATATGCATGAATGTTGAGAAAATAAATGTATTATTTCTGAAGTGACAGGAGAAGTATAAAAATTTCATTTCCTCTGCATGCTGCTCTTCTTAATTGAGGAGGAATCATAGGACTTTCAATTAGAGTTCAAAAGAAACACATTTTAGAGTTTACTTGGTATATAGATCTTAAGTGCTGTCGTTCCTTTTTCTTTTTCTTTTTAGGTACTGGGGATTGAACCCTGGAAACCTTTACCACTGAGCCACATCCCTAGCCCTTTTTATTTATTTCGAGACAGGGTCTCACTAAGTTCCGTAGGGCCTCACTAAGTTGCCAAGGTGCCTTGAATTTGTGATCCTCCTGCCTCAGCCTCCTGTGTCGCTGGGATTGCAGGTGTGCGCCACCGCGCAGGCTTGTTGTCATTTCTTAATAGTATCTTTTGAGAAGGCGACGGTTTCACCATCATTCTCCAGGAGGTGCATCGCTACATCTTGCTACAAAATGAAAATGTAATAAATATGATGAGAGGGAACTTAATGTTCAGAATATTGGAGGATATTCTAGTAGTGCAAACCTTGGAAGCCAAAGAGCTGTAATTTTTTTCTTTTTGGCTTTTTTTTTTTGTACTGGGGATTGAACTCAGGGGCACTCGACCACTGAGCCACATCTCCAGCCCTATTTTGTGTTTTATGTAGACAGGGTCTCACTTGAGTTGCTTAGCGCCTCGCTGTTCCTGAGGCTGGTTTTGAACTCGGAATTCTCCCGTCTCAGCCTCCCAAAGTGCTAGGATTACAGTCTTTTTGGCTTTTAAATAAAGCAATACAAATTATTTTTGAAACAAATTATCTTGGTTTACTATAGGCTCAATCCTGCCTGCATATTCTAGCATTTGTAACAATATTTGTAATAATTGGAAACTGAATCATCAAACATAATAAATCATGAACAATATTTTTATTGAGCATATTTCATTCAGTCTGAACCATGTGATTAGGTGCTACATAAATACTTTGAGTGAATATTGCTCACTGTAATTAGATAATATTTTAGAACACTAGGACTTTTATCATTAAACTGATCTGTTTTTATAAATAGAATCAGAGATGATATAAATTGAATTTTCTTTGTTGCCTAAATGCATACCAGAAACCTCCCATATACTTTTAAGATTTTCAGTGCTCCTTAAACATGAAGCAGTAAGAGAATCAGGGCTTTAGTGTATCAGCATAAGTAGTTTAAAATGAAGATGGATTTTTCTTACACAAAATAAAGTTTCAGTTAATAAACCTGTTAGTTGGCAAAATAGGGGCAAGAAAGAAAAGACCCCATCTTTGTGAAAGCCATTAACATGTGCCAACAGAAACCATCCTAATAGTGATAGTTATATCACTATTGTATGTTGATGTTTGAAATTTCTCAAGGGTATTTTTTTACCTGATTTAATGAGTTTTTTTCCCTATGCAACTCCTTGTTAGCCAAAATTTAGTCCTTTATTATTCATATACAGAATAAATAAAAAGTAGGAACAGTTTCTTTTTTCCTATATTTTCTTCAAAATGTTGGAAAAAAGAAGTGACCTCTTCTGGTTGCTTTGAATACTACTGGTACACCACTATCTTATCTATGCCATTTTTACTCTTTAATGTTGTGTAACATAAATACAGTACACTTCTCCTATTCTTATTTAATGGAGTAGTGTGTACAGTGAGTGAGCTCCAGACATGTGTTGTGTACTTAGTTCTGACTAGTAAACTTCCCAGTCATGGTGATCATGTCTTTGTAAAACACAGTCTATCTTATACATTACCTACATATTAAATGGCTGCAGATCCCATCTTGTTGAACTTAGAACTGTGATTTTTAAACTTGAGTGTGTATAAGGCTCACTTGGAAAATGTGTTTCCTGGATCCCATCCCCCAATTTTTATTTTATATGACTGAAGTTAATGTAGTACCATAGGTTATTCTGATGCAAATTGTTCATAGATTTGAAACTTAACTGTCTATCAGTGTGTATTTGAATTTTAAATCACACAATGCTGTTAAAAGCAGGAATGATTCAGGGAAGCTGAGTCTGAGGGCATACTACTATTAATTATCATGTTGATTTTGGTGGCATTCTTGGTCCAAAGCATCAGTTCTGAGGCAATCTTTGCCATTTCCTAAATATTTTGAACCTTGATTTCTTAAATTTCCTAAATAATACTTATTTGATGGCTAGGGAGTTGGAGAAGTTGAGGAGAGAGAATAATGTTTACAGGTGTCGATCATTCACGTATTTCATTATTTAGCTAAATAAATTGCTTTCCTCTTTCTTTAGCTGAGATCATCTGTGTGGAAAGAACAGAGAGTGGGGAGAGAGAAGGTTGATACTTTTAGACCATGGTGTACTTTGCAGGTGGAGAAGGAGATAAGATTAAAACAACTTTTGTGACTCAACTTGGGAAATTTAATCACTATTTCTTAAGTTGAGCATTGGAAGGGGGAGCCCTCGAGGTATGTAATCCAAACCACCATCCAGTACAGGCATCACAAAGCAGATGACATTAACCAGAGATTGTGGTTTAGTATTGCTAGTAATGTACTTTTTACTTTGCCTTTTATTTCAGTGATTAGAACACTCTGTCTTCAGTAATTAAAACAAGTGTAAAAGGAAATGGGATTTGGGTGTTAATGATCAATTTGTAAATCCATTTTTTGTAAATTCAACATTCAGAAAATTGAAATTTATATACATAAAATTCACTATTGTGGAGTATGCAGTTCTGTGATTCTTAGTATATTCACAAGGTTGTACACCCATTACCACTGTGTGATTCCAGAACATTTTTATTACCTCAGAAAGAAGCCACTTAGCCTTCAGCACTCACTTCCTCATTTCTCCTTCCCCTGTCCCCTAGCAACCACTAATCTACTTTGTCTCTATAGTTTTGCTTGTTGTAGACATTTTATGTAAATGGAATTGTTTAATCTGGTCTTTTGTGTCTAACTTCTTTTGCTCAACATGTTTTCTTAAGTTCGTCTGTATTATAGTGATTAGTGCAGGTTGAGCATTCCTAATCCAAAAATATGAAATCCAAAATGGCTCTAGTGGCTAAAATTTTCTGAGTATCAACATGATGCTACAAATGAAAAATTCTACACCTGACTTCATAAGAGTTGCAGTCAAAATGCAGATGCAATAAAAATACTGTATAATTACCTTTAGGCTATTTGTAGAAGGTATATATGAAACAAATGAATTTCATGTTTAGATTTGGGTCCTATCCCCAATTATATGCAAATATTCACAAATCTGACAAAAATCCCAAATCCAAAACACTTTATTCAGTTGTAAACATTTCAGATAAAGGATATTCAACTTGTACTTCATTTATTTTTGATGGCCAAGTAATATTCCATTGTATAGATTTACCACTGTTACTTGTTGATGGATATTGAGTTATTGCCACTTTTGGGCTATTATGAATAATGCTGCTGTGAACATTTTTTACAAGTTTTTATGTGAATGCGTGTTTTCAGTTCTCTTGGGACTAGAATAGAATTGCTGGGTCATATAATAGCTTTTGTGTTTTAGTTTTTGAAGATCTGCCAAACTGTTTTCCACAGCAGCTGTAGCATTTTACATTCCCTCCAGCAAGGTATAAGAATCTCTGTCCACCCTTACCAACATCTTTATTTTTAAGTGCTAAATCATTCTGAAATTATTTACTTAAAAAAGCCATCTTTAAATCCCTACCCTAACCCTAACCCTTTTACGGCCAACACTTTTTATAGTTTGATGCCCCCCCCCCCATTGAATACAACTGTCTACATTTTAGTTCCATATGAAATCTTGACTTTTCCTGCCTGATACAGCGTACATTCGTTCTGTGTTTATAGAGGTGATGGCTTCATTAGGCTTAGTAATTTGACTTCAATATTGATTGCAGATTTCATTTCCTAATGTGGAGTTTTCTTTTGAGTGTGCTTAGATACATAACTTTTTTTTTTTTTTTGGTAGTTTCTTTGTATAGAATGTAAGCTGCTTCCTTTTAACTTTAAAAAAATTTGGTGAAATTTACATAACATCAAAATCATTTTAAGCCAAATATGATGGTGCATGCCTGTAATCCTAGCTATTAGCTACTTGGGAGGCCGAGGCAGGAGGGTTGCAAGTTTGAGGCCAGCCTGGGATACTTAGTGAGACCCTGTCTCAAACAAAACAAAACAAAACAAAACAAAAACCAACCAAACAAAAAGGGCTAGGGTATAGCTCTGGAGTAGAGCCCTTAGCTCAGTGGTAGAGCACTTGCTTAGGACATGCGAGGCCCTGGGTTTAATCCTCAGCACCTACCACCACCACCACCACCACCAAAAAATTTCAGAGAGACAAATCAGTGGCATTTAGTACGTTCAAAATGGGAAGCCACCACCTCCATTTAGTTGTAAAACGTTTTAATTGCAAAAGAAAACTACCTACTAAGTGGTCATTCCTTACTTCTTCCTCCAACTACTGGCAAGCACCAGTCTAATTTTTGTCTCTACTTATTCTAGGTATTGCACAGAAGTAGAATCATACAATATGTGATGATTCACATCTGGCTTCTTTCACTTAGCGTAACATGGTTTTTTCATGTTGGTGCGCATACTGTTACTTCATTCTTTTTAATGGCCCAGTAATATTACAGTTTAGTAATATTCCTAGTAAAGTATGTGTGTGTGTGAATGTGTGTGTGGTTTCATATATACATATATGAACCGAACCACACTTTGTTTATTCATTTATTTATTCACTGACGGGCGGTTGGGTTGTATCTACCTGTTAACTACTATGAATAGTATTACTGTGAACTTAAGTGTTTGAGTACCTATTATTTGTTCTTTTGCTATTTACCTAGGAGTAAAATTGTTGAGTCATATAGTAGTCCTCTTCTTGTAGATTATTTTTTCGCTCTCCCAATAGTGTCTTTCAATGCATAAGTTTTTAATTTTGATGAAGTTCAACTTATCTATTTTTTCTTTTGTTGCTTGTGCTTTTAGTGTCATATGTAAGATATTGTTAAATCCAAGGTCATGAAGATTTACTATTTTGTGTTTTCTTCTAAAGTTTTTATAGTTTTAGTTTGTTCATTAGGTATGATTCATTTTCAGAAAATTTTTGCTGGTATGAGGTGGTGGTTCAACTTCATCTTTTACAAATGTATATCCAGTTAACCCAGCACTATTTGTTAAAGAGACTATTCTTTTCCTGGTGAATAGGGTTGGCACTATTGTTGAAAGTCGTTTGACCATGAGATGTATGGATTTATTTCTGGACTCAACTTATTTTGCATCCTTATGCCAACACACACTGCTTTACTGTAGCTTTGTAGTTTATATTGAAATTGGGATGTAGGAGTCTACCAACTTTGTTCTTTTCAAGAGTGTTTTGGTTATTTGGATCCCTTTTTCATTCCATATGAATTTTAGAATTTAAGATTCTGTAAACATGACTGTTGGGATTTTGATAGAGATAAAATTATGTTAAGTCTGCAGATTGCTCTGGGAGAGTAATGCCATCGTAATAATATTAAGTCAGATATAGAATTTTTGTTTGTTAGGTTTTCCTTTTAGCACTTTAAATCATCCTACTGCCTCTAATTCCCATGGTTTCTGATGAGAAATCTGTTGTATCTATTGTTAATCTTATGAAGGATCCTCTGTACATGATGAGTTGCTTTCTTCTTCTCTCTTGCTGCTTTCGACATTGCTTTGTCTTTCAATAGTTTAATTGTAATTTGTCTCTGTGGATCTCTTTGTATTTATTCTACTTGGAGTTCACTGAACTTCTTGGGAGTGTAGATTCATGTCACTTATCTCATGCTTTTCTGCTTTTATGGAAAAAGTGGTTTTTTTTTTTGTTTTTTTTTTTGGTTTGTTTGATTTGGTTCTTGGAATTGAAACCAGGGCCTTGTGCATGTTAAGCACATGCTCTACCACTGAACTATATCTTCAACTCCATAAAGTAGGGATTTTTGTGGATATTACTTTTGCCACTCCAGTTCATGGCCTTATTGGATATCTGAATATCTTGCTCTTTTGTGATCCAAAGAACACTGGACCTATGTTTTATAACTAAGAAAAGTTCTTTCCTAAAGACTGTTATATTTTATCTTTAGGCAGAAGGTATGAATATAAAGTAAAAACATTTTAGTTTAGCTATTTAAAATACTGTAAGATTATTATTCTAAGAATATTATAAAGCAAAAATTAAGGAAACCTCTAAATCTATAATATCAGTTATATTAATATCAGCTATATCTGCTATCTCACATAATTACAAATAAAAACTAAAATTGAATTGTCCTTGGTAAATGTGGCATATATGAACATTTGTAATTCCTCACCCTCCAACCAATGCTGGTTATCAGGGTGTTCTTTTTAGAGATGAAAATTTAAAAAATTTTTTTCAGTAAAAGGGAACATCTTAAAATAGAATTAAAAACACTATAAATCCCATTAGAGTTCATTCGGAGGAAAATGGAGGGTAACACTGAAACCAGGGACACAAGTGTTTTTTTTTTTTTTTTTTAATACTGGGGGTTGAATCTAGGACCTTACATATGTTAGGAAGTATGTAGTTAGCTCTACCATTGAGCTATATCCCCAATTATTTTATTTTGAGAGAGTCTTGCTAAGTTGCCCAATCTGGCCTTGAACTTGTGATCCTCCTGCCTCAGCCTCCCAAGTAGTTGAGATTACAGGAGTGTACCATCATGCCCAGCCAGGAACACAGATTTTAACTCCTAAATGCTATATAGGATATTGAATCAACTTTGAGTATATGTGGAAATGAGAAAAGCTGAATACCTTAGAGTGCCAGTGGAGGCCTATTTTCAGAGCAAGTCAGCTGTGACTTTTTCTACTTTGGAACTTATATAGCTGCTGTTCACCTTCCTAGAAAGAGTGTGTGGACACTGAATGGTTAAATCACTAAGAGGAAAAAAGCACTGATCTAAACAATTGTTGAAGAAACCAGTGCTATCTAAAATGCTGAGTATAGATAAAAGATTAAAAAAACTGGGAGCTAATAGACATGTTTTGTTGGTTTGAGTGTGACACAATATTAAAAAGAAAGTTAGTTTTGCCTAGGTTTAAAAATTAGTGGATTTAGTTGAAAGACCCAGATTTATGGATTTTCCTTTAAAAAGTCAGAAAAGATAAAAACACTGAGCCCACATTTCCAGTGCATCTGAATAATAGGTCACCTGGTGTCTAGTTGGTCATAGCTCCCATTACTACCAGTTGCCTTCCCTTGATGCCATTTATCATCATATGTGTGGTGTTTTTTTCTTTCTTATGGGTGAAGAGGGCAACAAAATATTTTCAGTTTCTACATCTATATAAAAAGTGGGAAAGTTGAAGACTGCCTGGGTTACAATTCAGCCCTATTGGCTAGTTACCTAAGTATATCTATGCAAGTTATATAATTTTTCTAAAAATCAGCTAATTAATCTATAAGAAGAAAATAAATAGCAACTATTTCATGGAGGAGTTTGCCTAAATGACATTAATCACTTGAAATGGTGATAGTTATGTAGTATGTGCAATAAGCATTAGTCATTACTACTGATTAAGATGGCTGTGCATTTTAAGTAAAAAGAGCTTTTTGGCGAGCTATGTTAGATGTTAGAAATATAGATGTTAGAAATATTCATTGCATATATATTTGGGGGAAGGGTAGGATTGTTGGGGATCAAACCCAAGGCATCGTGCAAATGTAGGCCAGTGTTCTATCGTTGAGCTCTACCCTCAGCCCTTACATATATCTCTATCTATATTTTTTTGGTACTGAGGATTGAACATAGGGATGCTTTACCATTGAGCTACATCCCTAGTCCTTTTTTATTTTGGAGACAGGGTATCACTAAATTGCCCAGGCCAGCCTCAAACTCATGATCCTCCTGTCTTAGCCTCTCAAGTCACTGGGATTACAGGTATGTAATACCTATACGTGGTTTGCCCTCTTATATAGTTAATGTGGAAACAAGAGGTTAGGAAACTCTGGTGACATTTTTTAAAAACTTACTTTATTGAGGTATGATTGACATTCTAATGACATTTTGATTGAAGACTGGGTTGATTTACTCATTCACTGCCTTTGTGGGTGGATGAGTTTATAATCTTTGACTTAGTTTGCTAAGGCTGCCATTACAATACCATAGATGGGTGACTTAAACAATGAATTTATTTTCTCAGTTTTGGAAGCTAGAAGTCCAAGATCATGGTGTTTGCAGATTTGCTTTTTCCTGAGCCCTCTCTCCTTGGCTTGAGAATGGTGCCTTCTCTCTGAATCCTTACATAGTCTTTCCTCTAGTGACTTGTGTGTGTTCAAACTTACTCTAATAAGAATACTAGTCAGAATGTATTAGGGTCTACTCTGTAAGCCTTATCTTAACTTTACCACCTTTTCAAAGACTACGTCTCCAAATACAGTTAACATTCTGAGTGATCCTATCTGGGTGATAGGATTTCAAAATATAAATTTTAAGGGGACACAATTCAGTTCATAACAACCCATCTTAAAAAGATATGCTATCCTCTGTCTATGTACAATGAATCAAATTGCACTGTTAACATGTAAGCCAAAAAAAAAAAAGTCTAATATACATATATTGTGTGTATATAAATGTGTGTATAAACGTAAAACTGAAAATCAGGAGATACAGGTAGACAATCTGCAACAAAATGAGGTTAATTTAGAATTCAAGAGAGAACTTAAAATGTGTTCCCTGTGAAATACCTCATTTAAGAAGGAAGAACAAAATGGCAGGGTGGGAATGGTTGAGAAGCAATAGTCACTGAAATTGCTGAAAACCTTATTAATTTAAATAGAAAAATACCTCGAGGAATTCTCCTAAAAGATCAAAACATATGTTGTGGAATTTATTAGAGATAAGACACTTGAAAATGAGAGTTAAGAAAACCAAAATCCTTATCACAGATAATTGGGAAGAGTGCTCGGAGCAGATGACAAAAGAAACAATAATAAAGTAAGTCATAGGCAAAAGTTCCTCACAGCTGAAGTCATACAGCTTCAGATCACAATTACTGGACATAAATATTGAAATAAGATATCATTATTAAATTTCTGAAACCAAAATAAAAAGCATATTACAAGCTTCTAAATAGAAGCAGGGTGGTGGTGATGGTGAGGGATACAGGTTTCTGTAAAGGGAAAAAGAATCAGACTACTAGTCTACAACAGTAGATGTTAGATATACAGAGAAGTATATAGTTTTCCTAGGAAAACTGTAATTTTAAAATTCCGTATCTACACATAATATAAGTGTTGTTTTTTCTTTTTGGATGGTGCTATGGTTTGAATGTTCTTTGTCCCCAAAAGAATCAAGTGCTGGAGGCTTGGTCTCAGTGTGGTGATATTAAGAAGCAGTGGAACCTTTATGAGGTGGGACTTAGTGGGAGGTGGTTAGGTTATTGGGGGTTCTGCCATTGATCCCTCAAAAGGGATTAATGCTGGTCTTACGGAGTGAGATCTCACAAGAGTAGATTGTAATAAAGAAAGGCCACTTTACACACTTGCTCCTCTAGCTGTTTCCCTTCCTAGTTCTCTGCTATATTTTGGTGCATCCAAGGAGGTACTCACCACAGGCTGAACAGATAGGGCTACCTAATCTTGGACTTTAAGCCTTCTAAACCGTGAGCTAAATAAACTTTTTTCTTTAAAACTACCCAGCTTCAGCTATTTTGTTATAGCAACAGAAAACAGACTAATACCAGGGGTGATGTGTTTTTGTTTTATTAAAAAAAATTTGGAAGCTGGGCGCAGTGGTACACACACCTGTAATCTTAGCACTCTGCGGGGGGCTGAGACAGGAGAATTGCAAGTTCAAAGCTAGTCTCAGCAATGGCCAGCGTTAAGCAACTCAGTGAGACCCTGTCTCTACATAAAGCACAAAATATAGGGCTGGGGATGTGGCTCAGTGGTTGAGTGCCCGAGTTCAATCCCCAGTACCAAAAAAAATTTGGGCTAGGGATGTGGCTTAGTAGTAAAGTGCTTGCCTAGCATGTACAAGCCCCTGGGTTCAATCCCCAGCACCATGAAAAAAACCTGATTAACCATTCTGTAGAATAGGACTTACATATAATCAAAATTAATAAAAATCTGAGAGAGCACAGGGTCTGGTGCTAACTCCAGGAAATCTGCTGGAATCTTAGGAATAAAGACAACATATTAAAAGTTTTCGTTTGAACTTATTTATTTTATTCTGTTATTTTGCTTTTGGTGCTAGGGACCGAACCCAGGGCTTTGTGCATGCTACATATGCACTGTACCACTGTCCTAGCCCCTAACCTATTGATCTTGGTGTATTAGGTAATTTTTCTTCATTTTCCAGGTGTCAGTTGACACGAATAGACAATACTTATTTTAACAGCAGTCTAACCAATTAGGTGGGTTTTAGGAACTCTGTTTTCCAAGAAGTGACTCAATCCAATTCCAAAATGACAAAAGCAATTCATAATCATTTTATTCACATTTGAACTCCACTGGTGTCAGAGATGACAACATTTTCTAGTCTAAGAATGAAGTCTTAAGGTACTCTCTTAGTTTACTAGGCATCATAAGAATGTAGGGTTCATAATTTCTCCAATTTAATAAGTTTTTTTGATTTATTGAAGCCCCAAATGAATAAACCATGCTACCAAAGTCCACACAGAGCCAGTCGTTGTGCCCTTCCCATTCATTTTAACATGAGGCTTACTTTCTCTTTCAGGTATTTGTACATTTTCAAAATGAGACAGGTCATAGCATGTAAATGTTGGGTCCAAGATCCACTACCAAACAGTATATTTCATTTCTGAAGGAACCTTACTCCCACAAATACCTCTTCTATTTTATTGCCTTAGAATGGATACCAGCATATTTATGTCAAACTTGGGATGAGTGTGATCCACTGTGCCTGAATCCAGGTGCCCCTTATTGGCTGCCCCCTCGAGCTGCTCCTCCAGCTGAGGTCCACAGTACAGGTCTCATGAGGTTGGCAAAAGGTCCTTTGCCACAGCAGTGCCCCAAGCCTATGTGCCACACAACCCCTGTAACCATTCTTTTTGCATGAAGCCTAACAGCTGAACAAGAGAACAGAAAAAAGGTTTATCTTGGCTCTTCATTTCCTAAGATGATGTGAAAGAAGATGAAATATTACCTGAATTGCTTATAGCCCTTTGTTGCAGACTTGAGTAATACTGTGAGCTTTCTGCCAGAGCTGGACACAAGGCAGAGTATACATAGGAGTTGATCTATAACCTATATCCAACTTGTATGGCTCCATCAAGTGTTTGCTTTGGGTATAGGAGAAAAGAGGCCATTTATTAGCTCTTCAGTGTGAGATTCTATACCACATTTGAGGCATTATAAAATTATTTTGAAACACTGAAAATGTTAACAGAGTACAATAAATACAGTAATATTATGAATATCGTTAAATGTACCTTCCAAATTAAGAAAAATATTAATAGCTAGTTAAATTTCTTTCCTTTTCAGAGAAAAGGAAAGAGAGCCACATTCTTGAATTTGGTGTTTTGTCATGCCCATGCACTTCCGTATACATATAATAGATATATAGACAACCTAAACAATATATAATATTTTCTTAGATGGCTTTAAACTTGAACATTGGTGCCAAATAGTATATGCTCTTCTGCAATGTTTTTTACACAGTCACGTGAATTCATACACCAGGCACACATTCCTCATTTATTTACTTATACTGCTCTCTAACAGACAATTATAGGAATATATTACAACTTATCCTCTTGTTGAGGAATATTTGTCTTGTTCTCCATGGCACTGAGGACATTCTTGTACATATCTCTTTGTACATGTTTGAGAATTTCTTAAATATATCAAAAAATGGAATTGCTAAACTGTAGGTTATATTTATTTTTATTTTTACTAGATATAGCTGTTTGTTTCTTAGGATGTTATAACCATTTATATTCCTAATAACAGAGTGAAGCATGTTTATTTATATAGTACTTAGTATTGTCATAATTTTCATTTATGATATCATTGTGGTTTTTGTTGCATCCTGCTGATTATTAGTGATTTTGAGCATCCTGTTTTTTGATCTTTGTGGTTCTGTGTTATGAATTTTTGTTCCTATTTCTGTACATTATTTTCTATTAAGTTATTTGTCTTATTGATTTATAGGAGTTATACATTTTGGTTATGAATTGCTTTTCTTATTTTGTGTGCTAAGATTTAACCTAAGGCCTCACACATGCTAAATACATACTGTACAATAGTTTCTAATTATTTGTAAGTTATATGGATCACAGATGTTTTCCTCAATTTTTTCTATGAGGGCAAGAAGTTTTAATTTTATGATTAACCTTTTTTTCCCTGGTTTATATGTTCTGGGCATTAAGAAATCATTTTCCTTTTCTTTCTCTCTCTCTCTCTCTTTTTTTTTTTGGTCAGGCTAGGGACTGAATCTAGGACCTTATGTGTGTGAGGCAAGCACTCTACAACTGAACTACACCCGTAGGCCCTTTATGGATTTATTTATTTTGAGACAGGGGTTGTACTATGTTGCCCTGGCTGGCCTCAAACTCCTGGGCTCAAGTGATTCTCCTGCCTTAGCCTCCTGAGTAGCTGGGACCATGGCCACTATACCTGGCTTTATTTTATTTTTTTAATGGCTTTATTGAGGTAGAATTTATATATTATAAAGACAAAAGACATTATAGTGATAACAAGACATTTCAAAAAATTGATTTGCATCAAAATATTTTAAAGTTAGGTAGAATTCAATAAACTATTAGAAATAAAAGAAAAATTATTTAGAAATGAAGACAAATTAGCTGGGTGTGGTGGTGCATGCTCATAATCCCAGCCATTTGGGAGGCTGAATTGGGAGGATTGCAAGTTTGAGGCCAGTCTCAGCAACTTATCAAGGCCCTAAATAGCTTAGTGAAACCATAAATACACACATATGGCTGGGGATATGACTTCCCAGGAACCAAAAACCAAACCAAACCAAACCAAAACAAAAATGAAGACAAATTAGAAGGAACACAAACAAGAGCAAATAAAGATAACAGATAATATCTTAAAGCTGGATGTGGTAGTGCATGCCTTTAATCTCAGCTATTCAGCAGGCTGAGGCAGGAGGATTACAAGTTTCAAGCCAGCCTCAGCACCAGCCTCAACAATTTAGTGAGAGCTTGTCTCAAAATAAAAAGGCCTAGGGGTGTAGTTCAGTGGTAAAATGCCTGTGGGTTCAAACTCCAGTACTAAAAAAATCAATAACAACAGAACAAAACAAAAAAAACAAGGGGCTTAGAACAGATACTAAAAATTACAATTTAAGACAATTTTGATGAATTAGAAACAGATTTGGAACAATATTTTGACAGAACATACCTGAGAATATTGACAAAAAGGACCAATTCTGAGTCTATAAAACCTATTTGGACTTTAAAGGAATAATAAAAAATCCTAAGACACGTGGCAGAAGTCACATAGGCCCTTGTAAGTGGAGGAAAATCAGATTATTGCCACAGTTTTCAATAGCAACACATTTAAATACAGATGGAATTCTGTATTTAAAGTACTAAAAACATGTACAAGTCAAAGATTTTATGTATACCAAACTGATTTGAAGTATAAAAGTCACAGGTATTAACATGCTAGAACTTGAAGTCTATTGTTTCTAGTAGACCTTCCTGAGAAATCTAGTAGAGAACAAACTTCAGAGAATCAAATGACTAGCCACATTAACTAAGGACTGGTAAGGGCTAGGATATAGCTCAGTGGAAGAGTAGTTCCCTAGCATGAGCTAGGGAGTGGTAGAGACCCATTCAACCACTGAGAAGCACCAAAAAGTTCGCTTTCACTAATGTGTCATCTAATTGAATTCTCTAAATCCACTCAGCATTCCTATTCTTCATCATAGGGGACCTTTTGGGGCAATATGAATGGCTCCTATGTCGTCTGGCATCTGATTGCAATTGCAAATGGGGACCCTTAATAGGGATTTGGAGGAGGGAGGAGACAAAAGTCTTGGGTGTTTATTCCCTTGTCTCATAACTTCAAGCATGTAGGAGGAGCCCAGGGCTGGCTTTGTCTCTTGTCTGAAAGTTCCAGTCCTTCCTTTGGAACTTATGGGTGATAAGAGTGTCTCTTTTTCACTAGCCTGGGTTATTGTACTATTCCTTATTCCCCACTTCACCCACAGCTTTGTAAATAGTCTCTGTAAAGAAGCCATCTGTAACCTAATTTTTGTAGGTCACATTGATTCCTATAGATCTTCCTGATTCAACAGATGAAATTAGGATTTTTTTCATTTGTAGAAAATATTAATCAATAAATGGGATGGACTTAAACTAAAAAGTTTCTTCTCAGCAAAAGAAACTATCATTGAGGTGAACAGAAAGCCTGCATTCTGGGAGCAAATTTTTGCCACACGCACATCAGATAGAGCACTGATCTCCAGGATATATAAAGAACTCAAAAAACTTAACACCAAAAAAGCAAACAACCCAATCAATAAATGGGCTAAGGAGCTGAATAGAAACCT
>CM053403.1:70539100-70702585 GCA_028644305.1 Xerus rutilus | reverse complement strand
AATGCCGAATGTTCTCTCTGATTAGTGGATGAGGATACATAAGGGGGATGGGAACGGGAAACATAGGAGAAATGCAGGAACTCTGGATGCAGCAGGGGGGAAGTAGGAGGAAGGAAAGGGGAATGGGTATAGTAATGATGGTTGATTGAGAGGGTCATTACTACCCCTGGTGCATGTATGAAGACACAAATGGCGTGACTTTATCTGGTTTGCAACCAGAGAAATGGAAAAACTGAGCTCTGTTTATGTACTATGACTTGAAACGCATTTAAATAAAATAATTAAATTAAAAAAAAAGATATACTACTCTCTCTTTTTTTAAATATTTATTTTTTAGTTGTAGGTGGACAGAATATCTTTATTTTTTTTATTTTTATGTGGTGCTGAGGATCAAACCCAGTGCCTCCCGCGTGCTAGGCGACCACGCTACCACTGCGCCATAACCCCAGCCCCGATATACTACTCTTGACTAAGGAAAAAAAAACTATGGGAAAAAATTTGCTGTATAGAAATACAGCATATTGAAAAGTTAAGAAAATAGCAAATTTAGAAATACTTACAATGTGTATTAGGTACCATACACATTTAAAAGATTATCTAATAGAAGTTTATATGTTGTTATTTACTGTATGTTGGATATTAGTATTGTTATCTGTGTTAAATTTCCTGAGTATGATCATTTTGTAGTTATAGAGAAGAATGCTCTTGTTCTTAGGAGACACATGTCACATTATTTAGAGGTGAAATATCCTGATACCTGTTACTAACTCTGAACTGGGACAACAAAAGAAAAAAGTGTGTATGTGTGTGTATGTTTAAGGAGAGACATAAAACAAAAAGCAAATGTGTCAAATTGTTAATAAATGGTGACTCTGTGTTAAGGTTTGTGATTTCTTGCAACTTTTGGTAGCGTTAAAAATTTCAAAATAGCTGAGTGCCATGGCACATGCCTGTAATCCCAGCAGCTTGGGAGGCTGAGGCAGGATTGTAAGTTCAAGGCTAGCCTCAGCAACTTAGCAAGGCCCTAAAGCTCAGTGAGACCCTGTCTCTAAATAAAATATAGAAAGGGCTGAGAATGTGGCTCAGTAGTTAAGCGCCTCTGGGTTCAATCCCTGGTTCAAAAAAAAAAAAATTTTTTTTTTTTTCAGAATAAAAAGTTGGGAGAATATTCAAAACAAAATGAAATGCATTATAAAATTTATTTATTTATAAACTCATAAGAAACATAAACACTAACATTTGCATAAGCAGATCACAAAAGGAGAAATACAGAAAGCCCTTAAAAAATGTTTGACCTCAATAATAAAGGAATGCAAATTTAAAAGAACTTTTAGTGTCCATCTATCAAAGTAGCAAAGATTTGAAAAGTGACAATGTCCAGTGTGGCTGGGGACGCAACAAACAAATTCATAACAAACTGTTGGAAATACAGCTTGGTGCTGTCTTGTGGTATGCAGTTTGGCAGTATCTATGAATGCTTGAAATCTATATCCTCTTTAATTACAGCAATTTAAACAAACTAAATCTAATGAGGTAATCAATGAGTAAGGTTATGTGTGCAAATATGTTCACTGCAGCATTTTTCTTAATAGTGTAAACCATTTAAACATCCATTTATTGGGGTTTGGTTTTACACACAGGACACTATTTAACCATTAAACTCTGAAGTTGTTAATATATTGATACAGGACAGTATCCCTGATTATTACATTAGAAATAAAAGCTAGTTAGGGAAAGATGTATTCAGTAATGTCCCCATTTAATGTGAAATAACTACATATTATAAGCATGATTTTATATATATATATATATACATATATATATATGTGTATATATATATATATATATGCCAGTATTATGTAGGTTTTAAAACGTGGTTGAGGGAGTATCAAAAAAGTAGGAAAATAATGGGGAAAGGAACTTTTTTCTTTCTTTCTTTTTTTTTTTGAGTAGGCTTTTATTTTTTGTTTTTGGATTTTTTTTTTTTTTTTTTGGTACCAGAGATTGACCTCAGGGGTACTTGACCACTGAGCCACATCCCCAGCCCTATTTTGTGTTTTATGTAGAGACAGGGTCTCACTGAGTTGATGAGCACCTGGCCATTGTGAGGCTGGCTTTGAACTTGTGATTCTCCTGTCTCAGCCTCCTTAAATTCTGGGATTACAGTTTTGCGCCACCGTGCCCGGCTGGATTTTTTTTTTTTTTTTATAAAAAAGAAAGGTGTCCTGAGAAAATACAATTAAATTTCACTTAAAAAATATCCACTGATTTTGCCCTTAAGATAACTTCTGTGTGTGCTGCTTTGTTAGTAGTCTATTAACAAGAAAAAATCTGTTAAACTCATTTTTCTTTTGTATATTCTGTTTTCAGAGCAGTGGAAAGAGCTCAGTGCTGGAAAGCCTAGTGGGGAGGGACCTGCTTCCCAGAGGTACTGGTATTGTCACTCGGAGACCACTCATTCTGCAACTGGTCCATGTTTCACCAGAAGATAAACGAAAAACAACAGGAGAAGAAAATGGTAAATTTCAAATTGGGGATAAGAATTATTTCACAGCATTATTCATTTTTTAATCTGTTCTTAAAAAGATACAAATTGATTAGACAATTAACAATTAGTGGCCATAGCAAAAACAGAAGTCCTGTGAAGAGCAGCAATATGCATTATTCTTAATGTAAAAAAAGTAATTTTTGTTTTTGACGGGCCGTGAGCAAAGTTGTTGGGAATAGTTCCTTTGGAGGAATTCAGCTTAACTGTTAATACTTTTCAAGTTAGATCCAGTGCGTCACTCAGTAAATAGTAATTAGTTATTTTAAAGAAAAAGCTTTTAAATGGTTTTTGGAGTATTTAAAGTTTTTTCCTCTCCTAGTTTTTAACCACTAATTTTTTTTTTAACTTTAGTCATTTAGATTCTAGTTGAAGGAATTTATTTGTTCATTCATTCATTCTTTTTTCTTTTTTTGCAGTACTGGGGATTGAACCCAGGAGCATACCCCTTTTCATTTTATTTTTAGACAGTCTTGCTAAATTGCCTAGGTGGTCCTTGAACTCACGATCTTCCTGCCTCAGTCTCCTGAGTTGCTTGGATTACAGACGTGTGTCATTGTGCCCAGCAAAAGATTTTGCTTTAAATAAAATTAAAATGACTAGTTTTTAGCTTAGTATTGTTATCTCACCTTCACTTTGTTTGGTCTTACCATGTGCCTGCTACTTTTGATTCTTTTGCCCCTCAATCTGAGAGGAATATTATTTGTAGAAAGAGTTGTAATATTTAAATTCTTATTTTTACTATTCTCATGTTAAGGTTTTCCTATATATCACATGCTATTTGATTTTTAAAGATTCCCTTGTCCCTTGTGTTTAGACTTAATTTCCAGCTAAACTGACTCAGGCTATTTCTTTAATGGATTACATGACTAGTAAGCAAGGAATATGAAAATAAGAAAAAATGCATTGTTTTATATAACAGCGTCTTAAAAAATTAAACTGAAAATATTTTAAGAAATGCTGTTTTGTCTATTATCAGATTTTATGTTGCTTACTAAATGTGTATCCTATATTAGTAATATTAGTGAGATTTAAAATGTTTGATTTGAGTAATAGATTAAAGGGCTGAGAATTTAGTTCAGTGGTAGAGCACTTGCCTACCACTTTGATCCCTAGTATTGTGTCTGCTATGAAAGAGTACTGACCCCGTATGACCTAGAAAACAAAAAAGAGAGAAAGTAATAGATTCAATATTCCTTTTTATTTCAGTGTTTGGCTCAAACTTTCGGTCTTATAAGTCTGTAAAATAGCTCTAATTATTAAGTAACTTTTGCAGTAGAGTACCATGTCTGTAGCCAGGGGCAGTGGCGCATGCCTTAATCCCAGTGACTCGGGCTGAGGCAGGAGGATGTCAAGTTCCAACCCAGCCTCAGCAATTTAGTGAGGTCTTAAGCAACTCAGTGAGACACTGTCTCTAATAAAATATAAAAAATGTGGCTTGGGGATGTGGCTTGGTGGTTAAGTGTCCCTGGGTTCAATCCTGGTACCCCCAAACCCCCGTCCCCAAAAAAAGAGTACCATGCCTGTTTTTTACCTGCAGAGATCTGTTTTCAATGTAGTTTCATTCTACTTATATTCTGATGTAAGATGAAATGATGATATTGACAAAATTGATGGTATTTTAATTTCTGTATTTGATTTTTTTTCTTCATTTATTGTAGGAGCTATTGATGGTGATTGCTTTATTTTTAAGTGGGAAAAACCTGTCATGAGCATCTTCTATGACTCTAGAGTGTTAACTACTGAAGCAAGTTAGTGAAGTTATAGATGTTAACAAATAATATTTTTGTATAGAATGCCAGAAAGAGAGACACAAAGAAATCTTTTAAGCTAGGCACAGTGGCATACGCCTGTAATCCCAGCACTTTGGGAGGCTGAGACAGGAGAATCACGAGTTCAAAGCCAGCCTCAGCAATGGCGAGGCGCTAAGCAACTCAATGAGACCCTGTCTCTAAATAAAACACAAAAAATAGGGCTGGGGATGTGGTTCAGTGTTCGAGTACCCTGGAGTTCAATCCCCGGACCCCTCTGAAAAAAATCTTTTAAATTATATTCATTATCTAACACAATTGTGTGTTATTAATAAATTTGCATGTCTGTAATATTTCTTCATTATTGAAATTCTGAACTGCATATTTAGTCCTTCTAGGCTAACCTACGTTTTAGCCTCAAATATGCAGAACAACACATTTTAAAATTCATCCCCACCAATTTCATTAAATAAATTTATCAGACAACTTCAGCTAAGATTTTAAAGAGAACTATATGGCATTATGTTTCTTTTAATTTTTAAATTTCCTTTAGTCACTTTGAAAGGACAGAGGATATCCTGTCTCTCAGAAACTACTTGCATATGTGAGCAGTGTTTCCTTAGATTACAACTTTGCTTGTTAGGAAAGGTTGTATATTTCAGCTACAGTTGTGTCAGTTCCTCAATATTCTTTGCTTATCTGTCCAGTGTGTTTTGTTGATGTCTCTTCTCTGTATCTTTACCTGTGTATACATTTTCCCAAGCTTAGTGCTTTTTTTATACACACACACACACACACACAAAGTCAGGTGGGATTTGGAAATGCTCTCCTATAGTCCCAGCACCTTGGGAGGCAGAGGCAGGAGGATCACAAGCTCAAGGCTAGCCTGGGCAACATAGTGAGACCCTGTCTTACAATATAAAATAAAAAGGGCTGGTAGCTCAATGTTAAAGTGCTTTGGGCTAAATCTAATATTAGGGTAGAAAATGACAAGTTACCTAGAACACACAGTAGATATCATAAATTTGAGTACTAAATTTCATATTTTATTCTATGATAGTTCTTTAGTTTCTCATCAGCTACTTTGTTCTTTGGATAAGCAATTCTAGTTTATCATAAATTATTCTAACCCAGAGGAAATTGGAAACCATGAAGCAGATTAACATACATTTTAATTAAAAGGATATGAACTTGCTGAATACAGTGACACCTACCTGTAATCCCAGCTACTTGAGAGGTTGAGGCAGGAGGATCATAAGTTTGAGGATAATCTTAGCAACTTAGCAAGATTCTCTGTCAGAATCAAAAAGGCTAGAGATACAGCTTAGTGTTAGTGTGCTGGCTTAGAATGTGCAAGACCCTCGGTTCAATCCCCAGTACCCCCACTCCACCCTACCCCAACAAAGGATAAATTACCTGGTAGCCTGACAATAAAAAAGGATGGGAAGAAATCATAAGCTGACAAGTTCTTCAAAAAATTATTCACTGGCCATTTTGTGTAGCGATTTATAAAGCCTATGAGGGTTTTGTTATTTCACAAAATCCTGAGTTACCAATAACATACTAAGAGCAGTGCATTCTGAAATGACAGAGTGATCTGGCATGGTGGCATGTCCCTGTAATCCCAGTCATTTGAGAGACTGAAGCAAGAGGATTGCAAGTTTGAGACCATCATTAGCAATTTAGTGAGATGCTGTTTCAAAGGAAAAAGGACTGGGGATGTAGCTTAGTGGTAAAGTGTCCCTGGGTTTAATCTCCAGTACTAAAAAAAAAGCACAAAACAAAATCCAACATAGATAAGTGTAATATAATTTATATATAGTTCTATCAAAACTGACTAAAATATTTTAGTGCTTAATAGGTATAGATATGATGAAAATTAATTTAGCCTTCTGCCAGCTACTTGGGAAAATTGATGTGTTGATATGTAAATTTATGGTATTCCAGCTTGCTTCCCACTTCTGCCAATGTAAAAGAATTTCTGAGCCGGGCGCGGTGGCTCAAGCCTGTAATCCCAGCACTTAGGGAGGCTGAGACAGGAGAATAGCGAGTTCAAAGCCAGCCTCAGCAATGGCGAGGTGCTAAGCAACTCAGTGAGACCCTGTCTCTACATAAAACTCAAAATAGAGCTGGGGATGTGGCTCAGTGGTTGAGTACCCCTGAGTTCAATCCCCGGTACCAAAAAAAAAAAACAAAAAGAAAAATAAAGAATTTGTTAAATTCTTATTAAAAGTGAAATTAAACTCTGTTTTAGAGTAGGATGGTTTAGTTTGAACTTTATAAATTTCAGTTATACTTCATATATTTGTAAAAAAATTGATCAAATTTTTATCACGTTTCCTTTTAGACAAGATGCAAAAGTGGCATGCTGATTAAAGACCAAAATTCTATATATTATACCTCTGAACAGCATGTCATTGGAAACTTGAAAAATTATGAATTTTAGGGAGAGAGATTTTGTTTTTTTAAATACACATATAAAATAGGATAATACTAATATTTAGGATAATACTAAACATTTTGGGTATAATTTGAATATTTACCCATTTAGTTAAATTACCCATATAGGCAATAAAGAATGAAAGAAAAAGGTAGGATTAATCTTTCTGGGGGTTGTGGTTACAAGTAGTAGACTCCTTTGGTGGATTGATTCCATGAAGATGGAGAGTTTACTTTCTGTTAAATTTAATTCTATTAACTAAATAAATATATTCTGTTAAATTTCACATCTGTTTCAAAGAAAATACCCTTATAAAACACAATCTTTGCTAATAGGACAAATACTTGGATATGCTTACTAATTCTTAAGGTTTTGAAATATAGGCCCAATATAGTTTATAGATTTCTTTTTTTTATCAGTTTATCTTTTCTACAATAGGCTATCAAAAATATGTCAAAGGCAAGTTATTGAATAGTGGATTAGTTTTAATCTATTTAGAATTAGAAACAATTGTGAACATAACTAATGGAAAATTTGTTTTCTAAAAATGTTAAAAATAAACTATGACACACAATATGATTTATAATTACTTAAAAAATATATACATCCTCTAATTCTAATGGTAAATTTTGAATAATTGAATGCTATGTGCATTTGAAATGTGATCATATTTTTACAAATTTGATTTTTTAAAAAGGTTTAAAATTTTAGGGATAAGCACTAAACTTCTCATTTTGTGCTGTTTCTCTTTAACTACAGACCCTGCTACATGGAAAAACTCAAGACACCTTTCTAAAGGTTTCCTCTATCCATTTGTTTTTGGCCCTTCTTTTTCTATTATGCCTGCATGTGTGCTTATGTACTCTTACAGGCTGTGTGCATTTTTTTCTTCCATTTTTATTTGCCTACCCACATTGATTGCAGGTTTTATCTTTCTGGCATTGCATCAAAATGCAAGCTTTTTTGGTGGTGAATGTAATTTATTTTATTTTTATTTTTAAAAACATGCTTGTGAAACTAGGCCTCTTTTATATTATAAGGTAAATTAAAAATTCCCCTTTGGTATGTAGTACCTGCCTTTGTGAGTTCTGTTCACCTAGATTACTCCAGTCCTCCAATGAGACTTCTTGGAAGAAGGTACTAAGCTTCAAGTAGGTGAGCATTTTATTTGCAAAAAGGATCCAGTTTTATTTGCCTTTATTCCACCAAAGAAATGATCCACCTTTTCCTTGATAAATATTTATGTGGATATCTTATAGTCATTTTATTTTGATTTCAAGTAGTTAATATGCATTATTCAATACACTGCATTTATTACTATAAATGTCTGTGAATTTGGCAAAAACAAAATAGCTCTGCTTGGGAGAGGTAAATTTAGTTTATCTTTCTACAATTAAACATTTCTAATTTCTGGGAAAAACAACAAAATTTGTTCTCCAAATTTTCTACTACTTTACACTGTGTATACAGTGAATCTATTTTCCTTATTTCAGCCAGTACAGGAGGAACAGACCTATGATTGGAAACTAATGGAGAGTGTGTCAACTCCATACAGTGCATATACCAGGTTTTTTTTGTTTTTGTTTTTTCCCCACTCCATTTCATTTCTTTCTTACCTTCAATTCCATGGGAAAACATAGCTTTGGCCTTGGGGGAATTTTCTTAAAAACACATGTTACTAAATAGTCACCTCCATACTACTGAGAGAGTTCTTAAAGAAGCACCAAACTGTGACTTTATAGGTATCCAACTGGAAATCAGATTAAATAACAAAAAGGCACTGAAAAAATTGGCATTCATTCACATAAGAAAATTTTTACTGAGGGTGATATGCACAAATATGTTATATATGCTTTTTGCATTACTCAATGGGATTCTTTAATTTTCTTCTTAGCCATTAACTTAAATGCATATTTTCATCAGATAAACTACTTTGATATATAACATGTTTGAGAATATATCTTTTATTATATTGTATTACAAACAAACAGGAAGTGAACAATTTTATTTGTCAAATCTAGAGTTCAAATGGTGGCAAGACTATGAGCAGATCTACCTGAAATTAGATACGATTTTGAAATATGTGATACAATTTATTAAATTTGAAATGTACAATTTAGCAGATCTTAAAACACCTGTTACCTTGTTAATGGCAAAAAAGGAACCAAAAAGCAATTTATTGTGTTGCCTTTTTGAATTCCTAACCATAAAAAGTGATTCCCATAGTTTTCAATAAATTAGTTTTTCTTTTTCTAGGGGTAGAAGCAGAAGAATGGGGTAAATTTCTTCACACCAAAAATAAGGTAATCATGCAAGAATGTAATAAAGAAATAGCATGTTGAAAATTATATTTTGGACAAATACTAGATAATTTAATTTTGTGTCATTGGCAATCATGTTATTTTGAAGCAACTATTTCTTGTACAATAAATCTTAGTAACATTACTAACCACAGTAGTGTATTTGGCAAATAATCTTTAAAGTGAGCCTGATTTCTAATTTTGGAGATTCTTAACTGTTGTAGATTGGAGATTCATAATTGTGGAATCAGGCAACTTCAAAACAAAGCTTAGAAAAATGAAATCTCTGGGCGTAGTGGTACATGCCTGTAATCCTAGCCGCTTGGGAGGGTGAGACAAGAGGATTGCAAGTTCAAGGCCAGCCTCAGCAACCCAGTGAGACTGTACACAACTTAGTGAGACCCTGTCTCAAGGAAAAAAAAAAAAAAAAAAGCTGGGGCTGTAGCTTAGTCATAAAACTGCTCCTGGGTTAAATCTCCAGTATCAAAAAATAAAAGAAAAGCTAAAAACTATGAATCCTAGGCTCAAAACAAGTATATTTGTTTACTAGAATTTGTTTACTCATTCTTGGAAGCAAATTGATAGACATCCTTGAAATGTGTGGATATCTCCCAACTTGAAAACTTTTGATCTTATTTTAAATATTGTGCTATTTGTTTCAATAACTTTTAGCTTTACACGGATTTTGATGAAATTCGGCAGGAAATTGAAAATGAAACAGAAAGAATTTCAGGAAATAATAAGGTAGGCAACTTTTTAGACTTGGAAGGCATAAACATCAATAAATATATCATTGAGGATTTTTCTGTATATTATCTACAAAGAGTCTTGTAAATTTACAGTCTTGGTCTTTAAAACAAATGGAGTATTTTCACAACATAAAAACTTTGCTTAAAATCTCTTGTTTTGGGACTTGGGATGTAGCTCAGTAGTATAGTACTTGCCTAATGTGTGTGAGGCATTGATCTCTAGCACCAAAAAAGAAATGATAAAATTCATTTTGTTTTTTAGAGCTAAAAATATCAAATATCTTATTTATATTTTTATTCTTGATCCTATCATGTACATATCACTTTATTATATAATTATTCTACTTATTACAGTTATTGTGAGTTATCTTTTTTGGATGGATTGATTTTTCTGTAACTCAGCAAGCATTATATAACTTGTGAAATACGTGTATTTGGAAGAGCTGCTTTTTTTTTTTTTGGTGAAAATGAAAAGCAGTATGTTAACTGATTACTTTCTCATTTTCTAAGATTGTGAGAATTTAAAATAAATTGCGTATCCAAGATACCATTGATCTTAATACCAGGCACTATCATTGCATCACATAAGTTCTTCTTTTTTGTCTTTATTCTTATAACTTTTCTCTCTCTTTCTTCCTTTTTGTTTTTACCTCCATTCTTGTATTATCCAGAGACACATTTAATCCCACAAATGGTCCCTAGCCTAGAACTAATATTCTTCACATATTTAGTGAGCCTTTGCCAGATGTTGTGGTGAGGTTTTTTTCCCTACCAAAAGCATTTTTTGGAGCCACATTAAGTCTTTATGCCTATTTGTCTCTGTTTTAGTGATTTACTGAGTTTTGTTCATTATTTTACTCTAAGCTGATAACTTCTGAGTTTTTGTTATAGCTGCTATATTTCTCTGAGTTTCTAATGTTGTTATATGTAAGTAGAAAAAAGGGGTCAGAAATTATATCAGGGATAATTTTGTCTTTGGGATATTATTAATCATTACACCAATTTGAATTATCTGTACAGAGATCCCAGTGTACATACTGAATTCAGCAGTTGGTGGTAATTTTATAGTACCAGAATTTAAAGTATGAGACTGTGGTGATTCAGAAATGAAAGTTTTAGTTACATGAACTGAATGTTGTGAAAGATTACTCAGTAGGTTTTTTATCCAGTGTCTACATTTAAAATGTCCATTAGCTTCAATTTAATCAAAAAAATACCTTCTTAAATCATGTGTGTAATGAAGTAAATGCTACTTTGATCTTACATGATTTAATATGACTGAATGTATAAATGATTTCATATGGCTCACATAAATCCCTGAAGGATTTAAAATGTAAGATTGGAGTTTTAAAGGTATTTTGCAGCACTTTGAATTGGACGTGATGAGAATGGCATGGCAGTAGATCCTGAGGAATAATACAACCTAGGTGTGCCAAATAATGACAGTTAATGACTTTAGAACACTAGAGTATTTAAAATAGAAAGTAGCCCACTACTTTTTTAATGTAATAAATATAACTGTTTAAGAAACTCATACTAAAGCTTCCAAGGAAATTAGAATTTTCAGTGGGTTATGAAGGAAAATATAAAGGCAGATAAATATATGAGAGGACATATTAAAGGATAAAGAAGAACATGTACAAACAAAAGGTATAAATACCTCCTAAGTGTCCTTTTACATGTAGCTGACTCAATCCTAAAACTTATAGAAGGCCAATGTTGAAGAAGAGGGAGGCTCTGCAATAATTAATCTATGGAAGAGAAAGTAAGGTATCTCTCACTACTCATAGTTTTACTACTTGAAGTTAGGGATCTAAAATTTCAGGTGAATTTTAAGAAAACTCTTCTGTTATTCATTATCAAACTTGTCATTTGATATTCAAAGATCGGGAGCCAAATTAATCTAAATAAATTTTTATCTGTTTCTCACTATCTAAACTCAAGAACATCATAAATTTGAATAGTGAATTTCAATACTGAATAAATTATTGTTTTGTTCAACACTGTCTTTTAAACATTTACGTAGTATATGCACAGAATCAAGAGAAACGAAAATGAAACAATACAGGTGATATAAATAGTTTATATGAATGGTATGGGGTTAGGTAGGATTATAACCTGTTATATAACTTACTGCCTTGTGTGTTTTACTAGGTTTTGGTTGTTGGAAAGTTGTAGCAATGATGGTTTAATTCATATTTAAAAGAATCTCACATCTACTTGAAATGAGATTTACCTTTATATTTCATACTTCATTGAAATTTTAATGTGATTTTCATATTTTTAAAACTTATTTTTAGGGAGTAAGCCCTGAACCAATTCATCTTAAGATTTTTTCACCCAATGTTGTCAATTTGACGCTTGTGGATTTGCCAGGAATGACCAAGGTGAGGAATAGTTGTTATTCATTGTGGATTTGGTCATGGTTTCACTTGAATAAATGTTTTTCCTTAACCCCATATGAAAATAATGAGCTTCGTTTTGCAATCAGCTTAATCTATTGTAGCAATTTATATAGTTAGTAGCCTCCTTTCTCCTTTAAACACTTTTTTTACTTGGCTTCCAGGATACCACATTCTGCTGTTTTATCAACAATATCAATGGTCACTTTTTTCCAATCTCTTGTAGGTTTCTTCTCGTCTCCTCAATGTCTAAATAGTGACTGCTCTAGAGCTCAATGTTTGGACTCTTGTCTTCACTAGGTACACTTACCCCCTTGATTTCATCAAATCTTATGGCTTTAAAATATACGAATTTCTGTATTTTTATATTTACGTATCTCTAGACTTGGATATTCAGCTATCCATTTGACATATACACTTAAATGTCTATAGACATTTCAGACTTGAGATACCAAATTCCTGATCTGTCCTTCAATTAGATTTGATCCTTCTATCGTTTTCCCCATCTGAACAGATTGCCGAGTCATAAAGTTTGTCATTATCCATGATACTTTTTTAATCCTCCATTTCACTTCCTGTCAGCCAATCCTCTTGTTCTCCTTATCTTTATAATATATCCAGAACTGTCATGTCTTGCAGATTCTTAGTTACCATCCTGAGCTGGCCACTATCATCTCACCTGGATTGGTATAATAATAAATAACAGGTCTTCTTTATTATCTTTTCTTAACTTAGCAACCAAACATTCTGTTGAAGTAAAAATTAGAGCATATCATTTCTTGGCTCAGAGTCTCTTGGCTTCCCATTTCACTGAGAGTAAAAGCCTAAGTTCTTACAGAGAGCTAAAATATTTACTTGATATCTCCCTCTCATTCTTTTCCTAGCTTCTGCTCCAGTCTCTTGCCCTTATTCACTAAGCCTGGAATGTTCTTCCTCCAGATCTCTATATGTACTGCTTCTCCCTTATTTCCTTTAATTTTTGCTCATTCTCTCAAATGTCATGGTCTCAGTGAGATCTTCTCTGAATTCTCTTATTTAAAAAACATGGTCTAGTTTAAGTCAATAATTTAAAATCTTAATTCTCTCAAATCATTCCCTAGCCTTTTTGTTTTGCTTTGTTTTTTCAACAGACCTTTGTATCACCTGGATATTTTACATGTTTCTTTATTATCTGCTTTGCATCACTAAAACATTAGCAGGAATTTGGGTATTTTAAAGATTCATTACTGTGAAATAATCTCACTTATAGAAGAGTGCCTGAAATCATAATAGGCTGCCAATAAACACTTGATGACTTAATGAATGAACTTGTCTTTAGGCGGTTAATACTGATCAGTCCTTAACATAGGCTTGTGTTCAGTAAACATTTGTGTAAAAGTAAACTTGATATTTGAAAGATTTACATTTTGAGACTTCTATATATTACTAAATTCATAGATACTACTGCAGTATATTATTAATATCTTTATTTTAACTCTGGAAATGGATAAATACCTATGCTCTGTGGATTAGATGAGGAAAAAAAGAACTGAGTTAGTTTTTATTATTAGTTTTTATTATGATTGTTATTATTAGTTCCTTACTCATCTCTGTTTGGTTTAGGTGCCTGTAGGTGATCAACCTAAGGATATTGAGCTTCAAATCAGAGAGCTCATTCTTCGGTTCATCAGTAATCCCAATTCCATTATCCTCGCTGTCACTGCTGCTAATACAGATATGGCAACATCAGAGGCACTTAAAATTTCAAGAGAGGTAGATCCAGATGGTAAGGACAGATGTTAATACTTAATGAGATGCTTGATTTACCATGGTAGATACCTCAAGAAAGGAATTTTTTTTAGGGGGGAGTGGCATTGGGTATTTAACCTAGGGACATTCTAACACAGAGCAATACCCCAGCCCTTTTTATTTTTATCTTGAGATGAGGTTTTAAGTTGGTAAGGCTGGCTTCAAACTTGTGATCTTTTTGTCTCAACCTCCTGAGTTGCTAGGATTATAGGTATGTGCCACTGTACCTGCCAAGAAAAGGATTTTTATTTTTAAATGGAATTATCTAAGATTAAAAAAAAACGGTTTTCTATTTTGCTTATAATTTCAAAAAGAAATGCTGATGGAAAATAGTTGTTAAGTTGGTATACAGGCTAGGCAAAAACAAAAACAAAAAAACTTGACATAAAATCTATATTTGCAATAGTTTCCTAGTGATTTTAACGTAATAAAATGCTTTGCAAAAAGAGTTTATTGTTTTGTGTAAATAACATGATTTAAGTTTTTGCATGACTAATTTTTCTTTTTTTTTTTTGGTACTGGGGATTGAACTCAGGGTACTCAACCACTGAGCCACATCCCCAGCCCTATTTTGTGTTTTATGTAGAGACAGGGTCTCACCGAGTTGCTTAGCACCTTGCCATTGCTGAGGCTGGCTTTGAACTCACGATTCTCTTGTCTCAGCCTCCCTAAGTGCTGGGATTACAGGCTTGAGCCACCGAGCCTGGCTTGCATGACTAATTTTTAAGAATAACTCTCACAGTTTATTCTCTACAATTATCATCTACAATGATTTATGGTACAGGAAATAGTTAAGTTATCTACATTCTGCAGAGTTAGAAAACATTTGGACATGTGCAAGGCACAGGGGATTCTTAAAAATAAAGGTAAAATCCTATTATGAAGCATTTGTAGCTCCAAGGATTAGTTCATACCATGGGTTTACTAATAGTTGGCTAATGATGTAGGGGCATCACTTAATCCATATAAAAAACTAGCTTAAAGAAGAGGGGTCGTGATTGATATTGATAGTAAATGTTTGCTTTGCTCTATAAAGAAACTATTTTTTTTTTCAACCTGAGTATTTGGCGGATTTGCAGGCTGTGTCACATTTTTCTTTTCTGGCTTTATAAGAATTTCAAATAAAAATTTGGTAGGAAATGTTAGTACTAAGATTGTTAATTAAAATTCCCATAAACATGTATGTTGATTTTTTAAAATTTCATGTTTTTAAGAAACTTTTTTACTTTGAGTAGCTAATGTGTTTATTTCAGTTGGATTAAATGACAAACTATACCAAAGAGCTTATTTAAATTTGATATTATTTAAAGTAAACTGTTAAGCATTTTGTATGTATTTACTCTATTTTAAAGTGACCCTTGAGCTCTACCAGCTTGGAGCAAGGCTCAGTGGCAGAGCACATACTTAAAAACCCTTTTATTTAGCAATAAAAGATAAAAAAGTGAAAATAAGATTAAGTGACCCTTGAGCCATAAATATAGTTATATTTTTGATCTAATAGTTTTAATCTGGTAAGACATGGTAAGGAAATAATTGAAACTAGTATATAGAATCAAAATTTTAGAAATAATGTGATGTGGCTAGCAACAGGTAAATTAAGATGCTAAAATGTGAAATTAAAAAGGAACTTTATTGATTTGGAGCAATATGGAAAAATGCTTGTAATTGAATAATGTCAAAAAATTGTACACTACACAGAGCAGCTGGAATTCTGGTACATTGATGGTGGGAGTGGCATAGCTACTTTGGGAAACAGTGTGGGAGTTTCCTATGAAGTTAAATTGAGCAATGCCATTTCTAGGTATTTACCTGTGTTAAATGAGAAACTGTATTTATATAGAAACTTGTATGCAAAGGTGTGTAGCAGCTTTCTTCAGTTTCCAGAAACTAGAAGCAACTTAAATAGTTCTCAAATAGGGGATGAGAAACTAAATTATGGTATATCTATACAGTGGAACATCACTTGACAATAAAAAGGAATGAATTATATACAACAGAGTTCTCCAGTGTATTATGTTAAATGAAAAAAACCAGACTCCATTTATATAATATTCTTAAAAAAGGCAAACTGGAAATGGAAAATAGATTTGGTTATTTAGTATAACAAAATGTTGGGAGGCAGCAGAACTGCTCTGTCTTGAGGTGGTAGTGACACATTAGTTTTCACTTATCAGAAATAATAGAACTGGGGGCTGGGGATGTGGCTTAGTTGCAGAATGTCTGTGTAGCATGCTGAAGGTTCTGGGTTTGATTTCCAGCACTAAAAACAATACGATACAAAAACCAAATACCCAAATTGTTCACCAAAAAAGTAAATTTTAAACTAATTAAAAAAAATGCTTAGAAAAAAGTTAGTCCCGGAGCTAATGAAAAATTGCATATGAAAGTATTTCTAAAAAATTTACAGAATGTTTAAAATTATTTCTTAAAAAGTACTTTAAAGCAGAGGTTGGAAAAGTATTTCCAAAATGATGAACGAGGTAATGTTAGGTGGGATTATATTTGAAGATTTTCCTTTATTAATGGCTTTACTTAATGGGTCATTTTCTTCTTCTTCTTTTTGCTTTTTGCATTTACCAGGTCGCAGAACCCTAGCTGTGATCACTAAACTTGATCTCATGGATGCGGGTACTGATGCCATGGATGTATTGATGGGAAGGGTTATTCCAGTCAAACTTGGAATAATTGGAGTAGTTAACAGGTTAGCTGTGAAGAATGGGATAAGGATTTTAGTACAAGCCCGAAATTCTAAAATCAGTCTGAAATGTGATACTACCCTTTTCCCTCCTTTTACTATAATGTTGCTTATTACTAAAGAATTCATTGCCAAAAGGAACAAAAAGAGATTCACTAAAGCCTCTCTTAGACATTTCTGATGGAAAATGTTTCTCAAGTAAACAGTGCTACATATGGATGATAATAGCTAGGCTTAAGAATTCTTGTCTATCATTTAAGCTACATTTATTTGAGAAGAGCATGGGGTCAGGGAAAAAGAAGTGTTATCTCATTTGTACTCAGTAAAGAAAGTTTAATGTGGTATGCCTTTAATAGCTTGGTTTAATCCATACCATTAATGGTGCTGTGTAATTGCCAGGATGTGATTTGGAGAAATTTTATTAAAGGTATCCTAATTAGAAATTGTTTGTATTAAAAATGGTGGAAAAGAAACTATTAGTGGGTGTCTAATTATGTTTTAGACACTACTGTGAGCAATTTGCAAATGGTTTCTCTTGGAACCATTACAACATCCTGTGTGGCAGGTGTTGGTTCTATTTTATAACTGCAAAACTCAGGTTATACATTTACCATAGTCTCATGGCTGGTGAAAGGGCTAGGTTTTAAATGATGATCTCTTTTAGTCTGAAGCTTTTAGATGGTGGGAAACACTGAAATTATCTTAAGACCTGGGTTATAGTCATAGTCATAGTTCTCATACAGACTAGATACAATAAATGACACTTAACATCTTTGAGTCTCAACCCTTCTATAAATAAGAATGTTTTACTAAGTGGTTTCTAAAGGCCATTCCAATTGTCTGTTTCTCTTTGCATGTCCTTCTATCTGAACCCTCCTCCAATTTTGTTTTTCTTCCCATTCCAACTATCTCCTGTTTCTTACAAGTAGGTATTATGTTTTCCTTTTTTAAAAAATTTTTGGTGGTGCTGGGCATTGAACCCAGGGCCTTGTGCATGCAAGGAAAGCACTCTACCCACTAAACTATATCCCCAGCCTGTAAGTAGGTATTATAATACTGCTTTCTGTATTTGTAGATAATTGCTCTTCATGTTAACTTAATTATTTTTGGTAGAAAACATTAGCCTGTCAATGGATAATATATAGTTGATTAAGGTACACATATTTTTGCACCTATCTGTAATAGGTGCTTTTTATGACAGTGGGTATTTTTTTTTTTAAATGTCTACATTCTTTGTAATAAACGGTTGTAGAGTTTCTTGGCTGTCCTTTTAAGTGTCTGGTTTAATGTAACTTCATGTATTTAACATTTACTGGAATGGAATTTTTTTCCCTGAGGAAAAATTTGGGACTGCTTCTTTATTTGAAAATAGAAAAAAAAAAAAGCTTGCTGTAATGTCACAGGAAACCTTTTTAAAGTGAATCTGTAATAGAAAATTGTAGATGAACTTTGCAGCAACTGGAAAAGAAAGTGTTGTCATTTGATTGAAGTAAAACTAAAAGTGTTGTCCTCTTTAAAGAAAAAAATTATTGCTTTTGAGTATAGTTAATGGTATAATGACACGATTTAGGCCTTTATTATTTATAAGTCACATAGTTCAGATCTTGGTTGTGTTACTTAATGTGTGGCCTTGGGTAATTTAATCTCCCTGAACCTCAGTTTCTTGCTATAAAATGGTATAATAATACCTATCACATAGAATTATTATGAGAATTAAATGAAACGACCCATGTTAACTAGGGAACAATACCTGATACTATCAATATCCCCATCATCTCTGCCATCATCTAGGTGAGGGAAAGGATGACAATCAATTTTAGTTGGACAGTTTTTCTATTTTTCTTCTGTAGGAGCCAGCTAGATATTAACAATAAGAAGAGTGTAACTGATTCAATCCGAGATGAATATGCTTTTCTTCAAAAGAAATACCCATCTCTGGCCAATAGAAATGGAACAAAGTATCTTGCTAGGACTCTAAACAGGTAACATTTTTACCTTTTTGAAATGAGATGTTTTTGTTTTGCTGACTGGTAGTTGAGACTGTTCTTGTTTACTAGTTTCTTATGTTTTCACTACTGTTGCTTACAGTTTCACTTCTGGTTTCTTTATAGTAGGCTCTTACAGAGTAGATGGCTCTTTACTAGGGTGTTTAACATTAAATCATCCCATTGTCTACAATGCTTAAATGAATTTTATAATGTTTTAATTATGAAGCATTTTACAGCTAATTTAGTTTTATAACTAGATAGCAGATGACTTCATTTCTACTTTGGATTTCAGGAACTGAGCTAAAATTTATAATTTTCACATCATCTATTTTTTTTTTATTTTTATTTTTAAAAATATTTTGTTTAGTTATAGATGAACACAATATCTTTATTTATTTTATGTGGTGCTGAGGATCGAAGCCAGTGCCTCATGTATGTGAGGCAAGCGCTCAACCGCTGAGCCATAACCCCAGACCCCACATCATCTATTTTTAATTTAGAATTTCTTCTATTCCTATATTCATAGTAGAAATAGTGTAAGTTGTATATTTTGAATTCTGAATACCCACTGATGGTGTAGGGACTAGAAGACCTTTCTAATTTCTCTTACTTTTGTCTGGTTCTCCAAATTAAAGGCGGCAGATGGACTTAGATTTTTAATAGGATAGATTTACACTCTGTTGGGTACCTATTGTAAAAGATAATTGATGAAACCAAAATTATATAAGTAGAATTGGACGAAATGCTGATTTCATTTATATGAAGATAATCTGCATTTTCATTTTATATTTGGTTTTCTTATAATTGCTACAATTTGATGGGTCAGAGACAGATTTTAAAAGCATTGACCAAAACAGTTTGTGTCATTGTTTTTTCAGACTAAGTAATTCACCTGTAATCTAAGATTGCTTCATTTCCTGCTCTTCTAATAAAGGGAAAAATCAAAGTGTTTTTTCCTATTCTCAGTCAACAGAGCAGAGAATGTTTCTGATACCAGACTTATATGTACTTTTCTCCAGACACCTTGCAAGCAATTCTCTGCTGGTGAGCTCCGTCTCCATTTAGTTTTGATGATACTTACCTAGAGATAGCATGAGATCTGATAGATTGAGAGCTCAGTCTCACAAGTCTGCCTCTCCATTCAGACGCAAGTTGCAAGCAGAGGTTATGGCCTGTGCTTCTGACTGGCTGTAATTCTGGGTTCCCAGGATCCCCTCTGGGTTTAATTTGTGAGAGAACAGGTCATATTCAGGGAACACTGTACGTACCTTTACCCTTTTATTATAAAGGTTATTACAAAGGATAGAGATAAACAGCCAGTTGGAAGAGAGGGATAGGTCAAGACATATAGAAAGGGGTGCAGAGCTTCCTTGCCTTTTCTGAGCAGAGAACCTTCCAGGAACTTCCATTTGTTCAAGTTCATGAACACTGCCCTTTTGAGTTTTCATTGCAGCTTCATTACAATGACATGACTGATTATATTACTGGCCATTGGTGATCAACTCAGCCTTCATTCTCATTTTTGCTCTTCTCCTTGGAGGTTGGATATTGTGGCTAAATGTCCCAATCCTCTCATTATGCCTATTCTTTTTGGGGACCAGCCGCCATTCTGAAGCTCTTTAGGGGTTTCAAGCCACCAGTCATCTCATTAATACACAAAAGACTCTCTTAACACTCTGGATTTCAAGGTTTTTAGGAACTGAGTGTCAGGAAATGTATATATCATAATAGCAAATCATCAAAATACATTGTTTGACAAGTTTTCCCTGTTGTTTTCATTTTAAAAATTTGACTTGTTTAGAAGTCAGAACACACAATTTTACATTTAAATCCTGCCTTTCTAATCTTTGTTAGGTTATTGATGCATCACATCAGAGATTGCTTACCAGAATTGAAAACAAGAATAAATGTTCTAGCTGCTCAATATCAGTCTCTTCTAAATAGCTATGGTGAACCTGTGGATGATAAAAGTGCTACTTTACTCCAGCTTATTACCAAATTTGCCACAGAATATTGTAACACTATTGAAGGAACTGCAAAATATATTGAAACTTCAGAGCTGTAAGTAAGAAATTTTTGTATAGATTTAGTTACCTGAATTTTAAGACCACTTTATCTTTTGTTAAATTGACTTTAAGACTATTTCATTGTGATTCATTACCTATAAAACAACAGGAATATCTTTTTTTTAAAGTAATGATAGAATGATGACTGGTATGTGTGGTAAAATGCTTTATAAACTATGCAAAGCATAGTAAATATTTAAGATTTTCTTTAAAAGAAAAATTTTACTTGATAAGCATTTAAAAATATTGCTTACCTTTTAAAATGTCTGTTTATTTAAAAATACAGCGTGAAATATGCATGAGAAATTAGAAAATGCAGGTAAGTAAAAATAAAACAAAAACAAAATTACCTTAATTTTACCAACCAGGGATAATTCCTGCTAAGTTTGGCATTGACCTTGACATTTTTCTGTCCATCTATAAGATACATAAATGGAGTATCACACATTTAAAAATCAGATACTATTTATGCTACTTTGAAATGATTTCTTTTAAATCTACATAGTACAGCTTTCTAATAGGATAGGATGAATTATCAGTCTGAAAACTTGCGTAGTATTTTACTTATTTATTTATTTTTTGGTACTGGAGATTGAACTCAGGGGCACTCAACTACTGAGTCACATCCCCAGCCCTATTTTGTGTTTTTTTATGTAGAGACAGGGTCTCACTGAGTTGCTTGGCGCCTTCCCCTTGCTGAGGCTGGCTTTGAACTCGTGATTCTCCTGTCTCAGCTTCCCTAAGTGCTGGGATTACAGGCTTGCGCCACTGCACCAGCTGTGTAGTATTTTAATACCCTCATTTGTTGAACCAGTCCTCTGCTATTAGTTTATTTACAATTATAGTAGTCTCGCCTTATTCTTGGGGATACATTCTAAGATCCTTAGTGGATGTCTGAAACTGAGGATAGTACTGAACCCTACTTATAAGCATTACAGTACCAATAACTGATGACTGAAATGGCTACCAGGTAACTAATGGGCAGGATACACTTGACAAAGAGATGACTCAGATCCCAGGTAGGACAGAGTAGGACAGCATGAAATTTCATCATGTTATTTAGAATGGCTTACAGTTTAAAATCTAGGTATCATTTGTTTCTGGAATTTTCCATTTAATATTTTTGGACTCTTGATGAACATGGGTAACTGAAACCTCAGAAAATAAAATCCTAGATGAAGACTGGCTAGTGTATACACAAGAATAAGTGATGTTATGGCAGACTACTTGTGCATGTAGTCTTAGGGGCATATATTCCAAGTAAATCCTGAGGATAAATTCCTGGGAGTAGAATTACTAGATTAAAATGTGTAATACCCTCAAAGTCATTTATTACATACTGCATACTATTAGCATATTGAACTGTTTTACTATTAGCCATATGTAAAAATGTCCATTTTTCTACACTCTAGTTTTTTTTGGCCTTGCCTGCTCCCACACCACCCCCAACTCCAATTTAAGAAAGACTTTATTTTGGGATAATTATAGACTCACAGGAAGTTGCAAAGAAATAATACAGGGAGTTCCTATTTACCCTTTACCACTCCTTCCCCAATACTGACACCTTGCATAAAATTAGTATAGTATTAAGAAAAAGAACACTAGAACAATTCAGAGCTTATTCAGATTTCACCAATTATATATATATACACACGTATACATATATACATATACATATATATATGTATATATATATGCTCATTTCTGTGTGTGCATAGTTTTGTGTACTTTTGTGTGACCTAAGTGGACCTAGGTGGTCTTTCAGATGATTTAACTCCATAAAATGGGTATTTAACAGACTAATTATTGAATGGCTAGTATATGCCTGGCATATTGAGAGAAATAAAAGATTACTATAATGGGCCTTTAAGGAGTTCAGTGGGTAACACAGGTAGAAGTAATATAAGGCTTCATTAGTTGGTAAAAGTATATTTTTATTTAGATATTACTTATTGCTAAATACAATATGTATCCAAAGTAGTGCATGTAATATATAAGGGCAGTTTTGTAAGTTGTTAATGAATCAGTTATCTTTGTCCACTTAATCAAGCCTTTGGGACATTGAAGAGAGACTATATTTCTTTCAGGGATTGGGGGAGCTCCATGGTTAAGGCATCTGAGCTGGGCTCTAAATAGAACTTGGGGAGGTAGTCGGTAGGGCATTTTAGTCTTGGGAGTAGCAAAATAGTGCAAGGAGCATTTGCAGAATGGCAGGTACACTAATGGGACATGATAGATAAGGCAAAGGTATATAGGTATGAGACTCTAAGAAATCTTGAGTATCTTGCTCAGAATATAGATGATTTCTTACTATAAAAAATAAAACACTTTTGGTCAAAGGAGTAACCCATTTTATTTTGGCACAGGGGATTGAATTCAGAGGCACTCAATCACTGAACCACAGCCCCAGCTGTGGTTTATTTTGTATTTTATTTAGAGACAGGGTTTCACTGAGTTGCTTAAGGACTTGCTAAGTTGCTGAGTGACTGAGCCAACTTGTGATCCTCCTGTCTCAGCCTCTCAAGTTGCTGGAATTACAGGCATATGCCACCGCACCCAGCAGGAGTAACTCATTTTAGAAGGATAATTTGATCATTATGGAAATTATTTGGAGAAGAAAAAGGTTGGAAGCAGAGACCATTTACTAGTCATTTTAACCATTTTTAAGTGCACAGTTCAGTGGCATTAATTGCATTCATAATATTCAACCATCACTAGTATCTATTTACAAATTTTTTTTTATCTCCAGAGAAACTCTGCACCTATTTAGCAGTTATTTATTTTCCTCTCCTTCCTTTACCCTGCTAAATTAGAGAATTTATTTTCTGTCTCTGTGAATATACCTGTTCTAGATATTTCATGTACGTAGAATCATACAGTATCCTTTTGTGCTTGACTTATTTCGGTTAGTATAATGTTAGATTAATACCTTTTACCTGAATTCCTTTAAAAAATATTGAATAATGATGGTGAAAACAGAGGAAGAGATGATTTGGGGAGATATTATAAAGGTATTTGTAGAGTTCAACTGGACTTGAATGAAAACACAAAAGGTAATTCCAGAGTTTTAGTCATTAAACAAGATAGGAAATATAAGGTGCCTAGTAATCAAGAGATTTAATCTGTCCAAAGTTTTAGACACACAGCAGTCTACCAGTTAAGAATGATTTTTACATGATAAATGTAAAAATGAAAAATAATTCAGAGTATTTCATGACATCTGAAAATTATATAAAATTTAAATTTCAGTGTGCACAAGTTTATTTTTTTATTTTTATTTTTTATTTTTGTGCCAGGGATTGAACTCGGGGGCACTTGACCACTGAGCCACTTCTGCAGCCCTATTTTGTTTTATTTAGAGACGGGGTCTCACTGAGTTGCTTAGTGCCTCGCCATTGCTGAGGCTGGCTTTGAACTCATGAGTATCCTGCTTCAGTCTTCCAAAATGTTGGGATTACAGGCATGCCCCATCACACTTGGCTTCAGTGTGTACAAGTTTTATTGGAACACACCTAGCTCATTTGTTTATATCATCTGTGGCTTCTTTTGTACATAATGGCAAGGTTGAGTAGTTCCAACAGATTGTATGTCCTGAAAAGCCTAAATTTTTTCACTGGCCATTTAAGGAAACTCTTTGCTGACTTCTACTTTAGATTTTATGAATCAACAGAAAGCACTTTTTCCTATCCTTATGGAGCTCATAAGCTAGTTAAAGAAAATTAGGACAGAGAAAGGCTGTTTAGCAATTTTTAGTTCTGTTCTGTGTCAGAACAGTTATTTTCTATATTTACACCATTCATGAAATGACTCCTTTCCCTGCTTAAAAAAAATTAAAGAAACTTGTTCATATTGATTCTGAGTTGAGAAGAACACATGGAAATAACCAAAATGTAATTATCTATTAGGCTTTCTCGGAAAATTAGACAAGCTTCAAGCTTATACAAAGACTTCTAACTGACAGCTTCTTTCCCTTATAGTAATGCAAGAAACCATATATTCATTGCCTTTCAGATGCGGTGGTGCTAGAATTTGTTATATTTTCCATGAGACTTTTGGTCGAACCTTAGAATCTGTTGATCCATTAGGTGGCCTTAACACTATTGACATTTTGACTGCCATTAGAAATGCTACTGTGAGTATGTTTAACTTTCAGACTTTAAAAAAAAAATGAGGTTAAAGCTTCAGTTGTTAACCACATATTCTATATTTTTATTAATTGTACAGTTTGTTTTGCTCTCATATTTGAAATTAAGAAGCATGGGACTGGGATTATGGCTCAGTGGTAGAGCGCTTGCCTCGCATGCCTGAGGCACTGGGTTTGATCCTCAGCACCACATACAAAAATACATAAAAATAAATAAAATAAAGGTTTAAAAAAATCTTATAAAAAAGAAAAAACTAAGAAGCGCTTTTTTTTGGGGGGGGGGAGTGGTGCTGAGGATTGAACCCAGGGCCTTGGGCATGCTGGGAAAGTGTTCTGCCATTGAGCTATACCCCCAGCTCTAAGAAGCACTTTTTATTAACAGTAACAAAGATATAAATTTTAATCTTTGGAAAGAATTGAAATTACATATAACAATAAGAGCTCTGAGTTCTGTTTTTCCAGGGTCCTCGTCCTGCTTTGTTTGTGCCCGAAGTTTCATTTGAGTTATTGGTCAAACGACAAATCAAACGTTTAGAAGAGCCCAGCCTTCGTTGTGTAGAACTGGTTCATGAGGAAATGCAAAGGATCATTCAGCACTGTAGCAATTATAGTACACAGGTAATTAAGAGGAATGTAACAGGTTTCAGGACTTGAAGTGGTGGTTTCATAGGGAGGGAGGAAATGATGTGCTAAAAGTTAGAATCTGTAGTTCTTTTATTTAAGTGATTTGTAATAGTATTGTTAAAGGTAACTTCCAAATCAAATTCAGTATTTCAGTACTATTCCATTAAACAAAGTAGAATGTTACATTTGTACTTCTCCATCATTTGTAGGAATTGCTACGGTTTCCTAAACTTCATGATGCCATTGTTGAAGTAGTGACTTGTCTTCTTCGTAAAAGGTTACCTGTTACAAATGAAATGGTGAGCTACTGTCACAAATCATTGTAAATACTATTAGTAAAAGCTTAACTTTTACTCTGGTTGGTTTTTATGTATAGCATTATGGTTTGTTTTGGCATATTTCCCAGTAAGTTGGGAAGCAAAAAAAAAAGTTAGTTTTAATCTTACTTCAAAGGAAATTTTTCAATAATTCTAGTGCAAAGTGCATTTTTCCTCCTATTTTAATCACTGCTAGTTTGAGCAGCCTCGAGTTTTCATGAGAATGGAGTTATTGTTGAGGACCATGAATAGCTTTGCTCTATTAATGTGATATCACTGATTTTAATGGTAAATCAGTAAACTGAGGCTAGCAAGCTCCTATTTTAACTGTGAAGTACATCAGTGTAATTGGGCTTCTTCTGCAGTTTGCTTGTCAGATGACCTAATACTTCTGTGGGTTGTAGCTATCCACTAGAAAAATAAAAAAGCTGACAGAGGTATGAAATAAGCATTTGAAATTGCCCTTAGATTCTAATTAAGACTTTTATTTTCATTCTGGCCTTTAAAAGCCACTTGGGGCCTTGGCTCAGGGTAGTGAGCCCCAGTGGAGGTTTACTGAGACAAAGTCAGCCTTGGAAACATAAATGCTGTTACTTGGTTATTACCCAGCAAGAATAACTGTCGGGGCCAGGCACAGTGATGCACAACAGTAATTGGCACTGACTTGGGAGCTGAGGCAGGAGGATTGCAAGTTTGAGGCTCTGTCTGGAGCCTGGGATATAGCTCAGTAGTAGAGCACTCCCGAGTTCAATCTCCAGTACCACCAAAACAACAACAAAACAAAACAGATTCAGATGTCTAAGACCAAACTTAACCTGATCTCTAACTGTACCCACTGATAACACAAAATCGTTGGAACTTCATTAGAATAGACCATTTAAACACAGTCTACACCAGTAAGTGCTGTTCTAATATATGAGATTTGTCAGGACAGTATAATACAAAAGAGAAGAAAAATTTAAGTTTATTCTCTTTAGAAGCTTCAGGAATTTTATAGACAGCTGGAGAAATTAATTTCAACTTTCCTTTTGAGTACTTTCTCATTAGATTTTGAACCACTGTTTCATAATTAAAACTAATTAGTCATTACCTAAAGTCTAAATATATTCTTCATTCAAATAAAATCAATATTTTAAAACTTACATGTAATTATTAACTGTGATTTTGTTTTGCTTTTTTGTGGTACTAGACTTTGAACCCAGTGGTACTCTGCCACTGAGCCACATCCTCAGACTTTTAAAAAAGTTTTTTTATTTTGAGACAGGGTCTTACCAAGTTGCCCAGGCTGACCTCAAACTTGTGATCCTCCTGCCTCAGCCTCCTGAGTTGGTGGGATTATAGGTGTGTGCTACCATGCCTGGCTATGAACTGTTTCCTTATTGAACTAAAACTTTGACTTGGAATAATCAAAGTCTGAATGATGAACAGTCTGAAGTCTGAATAACAGTTGCCTATCAAATGCTTGGAACTTAGATTTCTGTCAGGTAGATAACTTTTCCTTCTAATAGTAAAATATATCTAAGGTAGCTTACTGTCATTTTGTTTCCTTAGAAATGCAATTTTCTTTTTAAAAAATTTTTAAAATTTGTTCTTTTTAGTTATATATGACAGTAGAACGTATTTTGACATATTATGTATATATGGAGTATCCCTTCCCATTTTTATGGTTGTACATGATGTGGAGTTACACTGGTTGTATATTCATATATGAACATAGGAAAGTTATGTCTGATTTATTCTACTGCCTTTACCATTCCCATCCCTCTTTTTCTTCCTCCCCACTCTGCCTTGTCTAATCTGATGAAACACCCACCCTCCCCATTGTGATTCAGCTTCCACATATCAGAGAGAAGATTTGGCCCTTGGTTTTTTGGGATTGGCTTATTTCACTTAACATGATAGTCTCCAGTTCCATCCATCTACCAGCAAATGCAATAAATAAATGCAGTTTTTGATGCTGAAATGCAAATTTTTCAAAGTAAAATTTTGTATAATAGCCTAATTTTATTTTATTTTTCTAGGTCCATAACTTAGTGGCAATTGAATTGGCTTACATCAACACAAAACATCCAGATTTTGCTGATGCTTGTGGGCTAATGAACAATAATATAGAGGTAAATACAATTCAGATTGTCTTTTTTAAGAGAGAAATGTTTTGTAACTAAGCTATATCAAAATTTAGCACGGGCTAACTGTAAAACAGATGTGCCACAGTAGTGTCTATTATATTCCAGGAAATAAGCTGAGATCATTACATTGTTTTCTTAAATTTAATTCTCAAAAACACCTGGAGGCTTTATTCTTATTTTCTGTTTATGCAACAAACAATCTTGGAATTCATTGGTTCAGTGTCAAAGGACTGCCTGGCTCCATTTCAGTAAGCATTGTAGTTTATTCAGGTTAAAGTATATAAAATAAAGTGAATGCTTGAAATTGTTTTCATTTGGCTCTGAAAGCTGTGAAGGAAGTACTTCAAGAAAAGCAGAGTATTCTTCACTACTACTGAGGTGTATGCAACGACCTTCTTTCCATTTGATGTTAATGTAACAAGTTGGGATAAGATCTGAGTCAAGGCTGATGGCTAGATTAAATTATCCATAAGCTGTTTTTTTTTTTTTCTCTCCCTCCACCATTTTTCTCCAAGAACACATTATCCTGCTATTCCTTAATCTGGTAATACTGAGTCCCCTTCTAAATTATACCTACCCTTCTGCATATGGGTGCAGAGATTATAAACATGGAATTTGGGAACTGGAAAGGGCCACCCTGGGTTATCTTCAACTCTTTGGTTAAAAAAAGATGAAGAATCAATAAATGGGATGGATTCAAACTAAAAAGCTTCTTTTCAGCAAAGGAAACAATCAATAATGTGCAGAGCCTACAGAACAGGAGAAAATCTTTACCACATGCACCTCAGATAGAGCATATATCTCCAGGATATATAAGGAACTCAAAAAATTTAACACCAAAAAAACAACCCAGTCAATAAATGGGCTAAGGAACTGAACAGACACTTCACAGAAGAAGAAATTCAATCGATCAACAAATATATGAAAAAATGTTCAGCATCTTTAGTAATTAGAGAAAGGCAAATCAAAACCACTCTAAGATTTCATTTCACCCCAATCAGAATGGCAATTATCAAGAATACAAACAAAAATAAATGTTGTCAAGGATGTGGGGAAAAAGATATATTCATACGTTTGCTGGTGGGACCGCAAATTGGTGCAACCATTATGGAAAGCTGTATGGAGATTCCTCAGAACACTTAGAATGAAACCACCATTTGACACAGCTATCCCGCTTCTCGGTTAATACCCAAAGGACTTAAAATGAGCATATTACAGTGATGCAGCCACATCAGTGTTTATAGCAGCTCAATTCACAATAGCTAAACTATGAAACCAACCTAGGTGCTCTTCAACAGATGAATGGATTAAAAAAGTGGGATACATATATGATGGAATATTACTCAGTCTTAAAGAAGAATGAAATATGGCATTTGCTGGTAAATGGATGGAGCAGGAGAATATGCTAAGCAAAATAAGCCAATCCCGAAGAACCAAAGGCCAAATGTTTTCTCTGATATGTGGATGCTAATTCATGATGGGCAGGGGATGGCTAGGGAAGAATAGAGTTACTTTAGATTAGGTAGAGGGGAATGAAGGAAGGGGAGGCGGTATGGGGGTAGGAAAGATAGTAGAATTAATCAGACATTACTACCCTATGTACATATATAACTATACAACCAGTAGGATTCTACATCATGTGTAACCAGAAGAATGAGAAATTATACTCCATTATATATGATGTATCAAAGTGCATTCTACTGTTATGTATAACTAATTAGAACAAATTAAAAAAAAAGAAGGGAGACCAGTAGACTAGAAGAAGGGGATCAGGAAGAGGGAGAAAATGAAAAGGGGAGGTACTGGGGAATGAAATTGATCAAATTATACTGTTTGTGTGTAGGTATGAATATATTATAACATCCCACTGTTATAATGTGCCAATAAAAAGGGGGAAAAAAGTAGACTAGATGACAGTTATGTTAGAAATTGGCATGTGTATTGTTCCTCCATTTAAGGATTTAGTTCCTGTAACATTGAAACCAGCTTTTCTTGGAAAACTTGTGTCTGGAGCAGTTTTGTTATACTGATAAGATCATATAATATAGTTTCAGATCAGTATTTTTCCATGAGTGAATATGCCTCTGGTTTTAATGACTACCAAGGAACTTTAGGTGGATATTATAAATATTACAACTTTAAGTGGATATAACTAAATCTCTGTAGTAACCCTTTGAGGGTAGATAATGTTGTTATTAGATTAGGAAATTGAGGCTTAGAAGAGTTGGTAACCTATCCAGTTAATAAAGCAAGTAAGCCAGGTCTACTGGAGTCCAAGGTAGGTAAGGTCATAACTAGCTGGTAATAGACTAGGGTGAAAATTCCCATCCTTCAGTTTTTCCTTTGTATCCCTCTCACAATGTACATTTTCACATGTAAACTTTTTATTCACTGTTTTATTCTCACATACAGATTGTTAAGATCTGTATAATTCTGTTATTTTATAATTGGTTAGCTTCTCATGAAAAAATTAAAGTGAGTCAAATTTTTATTTAGCCTAACTGCTTTTCTACTGTATTTGATGATGCCTGTGAGAGAGCTATTCATCATCTACATATCTACATGATCTTGCACCTGTTATGATACTTGGACATGGCAGATGTTCAGTATGTATTGATGTGAATTTAACAGTTTGTATAGCTTTGTTCTATAGTTTGACGAATTAGAGCAAATTAGAACAGTGAGCAGTTTGATCAGTGTTAAATTAGTGAAGTTACGGAAAGGTCTGTTAGTTGTCAACATTATTTCCTGGATACAGTTTAGAATTAACAGAGTATTTTAAAGAATAACCTCAACCATAGATACTTTTTCAGGCAACAGAGTAACAGTTTTATTGCGTGGGAGTTGTCTGAATTTTACTCAAAGGTGTGCAGGTTAGAGTGACTTTTAAAGGCTTTAAGTTTTCTGTGATCTGTGCACTTCAAATTCTACATGATATGCTGAAGGCTTTTGTTCCACATTTATGTGGGAACATTATAAATCAGTGTTTTTTAAACAAGAAAGGGAAGAACATGTCAGTCCATTGTTCCTCATAGGGAATCCCTGGTATAGGGAGCCACTGTTACTGATGTTGTGTTGTATCCCTCCGTTGTGTTGGGGCTGAAAAAAATGATTGATAAGCATTGGGTTAAATGATTTGTTTGTTTTAAAATATGATAATTATGGCATGAGTCCCAAGAGTGAGAAGATATATCTGTAAGTTATGCCACACTTTTCAACTAAGATGAACATTTTTTAATAGTCATAAATCTCAGTACTCTGATACTCACTTTTGGTTTGCTTGGTTGCATTTTATAGGAACAAAGGAGAAACAGGCTAGCAAGAGAATTACCGTCAGCTGTATCACGAGACAAGGTAAAAAAAAACCTGTTAGTTTTAAAACATATTCTCATTTCCTAAAGATGGATGGGTAAGCCTCAGAATATTACTCAGTTCTAAAAGTAATTTTTTTCTTCTCTAATATTCCATTGGAACTGTTTAATTGTTTGAGTAAAGGTATGTAAGTTTAAAATAGGCTTTAAGTAATCTAAAGGTAATAGCATTTAGAATGCATTGGAATAAAAGTTTAAAGGTGGCTTTTAAGTGTCAAGACTTCTTTTTTAAAAAAAATTCAGTCGATGATTTTACTACAATAAGGTGTTTTTTGGAGTGGGAAGACAATATGCACATTAACAGGTTTTAATTACCAGTAATAACCATAGGAGATGATAAAATGTATATAGAAATCTGTTAAATTCTCTGCTGGACAAGTCTTACTAAGTGCTAAAAATAAAGATAAATTGGATTTGGATTTTTCTTAGGTATTTATTCATCTGAAAAAACTTTCAACAAAGATGACAATTATATAGGAAATAAGACAGAATGAACAATTTTGCACCCCATGATTACTTTGTTTTTCATGTTATTTTACTATTTTGTTACAGAGGGGAAAAATTCACATTTATAGAAAGTTTCTGAATGCATTTTTGGCACCCTTGATTTTTTTTCCCTGCATTTTTTGCCTTTAGTCTTCTAAAGTTCCAAGTGCTTTGGCACCTGCCTCCCAGGAGCCCTCCCCTGCTGCTTCTGCTGAGGCTGATGGCAAGGTCTGTTGTGATTCTTAATCTAAGCCTGCATGCCTAGTTGTTTCGTGCAACATGATCTTCTGGAAACAATACACTGAAAGAATACTGATATGGGATATTAAACTGTCAGATTATTTTAGTATAATTGAAATTTTAAAAATTATGTAACAATGCATACTTTAAGATATTGATGCTTTTGCTTGCAGTATAGATGTACACAGAAAATGTAATTTAAAGAGGAAATTATCCTTCATTTTTTGAATTTCAAGCCATTGATATGTAAATCTTGCTTGTTAAATTGCATGTTTTAACATATCTTTTAACAGTTAATTCAGGACAGCAGAAGAGACACTAAAAATGTGAGTCTTTTGCTTCAGAATGAAAATGTTGATATTTTGGTTTTCACTGAACACTGTCTTCAAAACCATTGAGGAACCTGTTTGTACAGTGGCATCTATTTTTGTTGTCTGTGTTATGTTCCTAATGGTCCTTTTACCTAACCCTTAGAAGATGGCATAAGTCTAGTTCTAACATTGCTTTAATTAATAATAGGCTTTCCTACTGTTTTCTGTTACTTTCAAAACTAGTTTTAAATTTTGCATTTTGGTGGCAGGGAATTAAGATCTCAGAGATGGAAACTAGTTTTGGACATTTCCTCTTTAAAGGTTCTGAGATCTATTCAGTACTAATGGATAATCCCCTCTAATGCTGCTTGTGCTTCCCAATTGCGTGTACATTTTCTCAAAATATATAGATTCAGATATGCTTTGATAGCTTAAGCAAATTCAAAACAAACAGGGACTGTGAGAGTTTAAGAATACTGTCAATTCTTGATAACCATTTTAGTGGAAAATATTTAACATGCATATTATTCAGAACCATTCCTATTTCTGGTTTTTCTGCCATTTAGTTCCTTTCCAGATTTAAAGTTCTGAACCTTGAAGGTTTATAAATGTCTTATGTTCTCTCAGCCCACTGTGCTGATATTAAGAGACCATTGAAATTACTGCGTAAGTTTTATTTCATTCATGCCATTGCATTCATGGCATGTGCTCATTTTCCTTATAACTTCATCTGACTTATTCTTGTTTCTTTATCAAGCATTTAAATATAATTACTCATTTTACAATGGTATGTATAATTAAAATTTGTATAATTTAAGCCTTCATTTAGAAATAACTCACTTTAACATACTAGAGACAGATTTTGGCCAGTGTTGATTCAGAACAATACCCCAAATTGCCAGTTTTGTAACTACCATAACACTCTGCTGCTAAATATCTATAATCAACTTTTAAATCTTAAGATCTTAGAATCTAAAAACATCTCTGAAATGCTGATGAATCATGTTGTTCCATTAAGTCATTTTTTTCTTTTGGAAGTCAAGGCTAATCAATATCCCAAAATATAAGGTTACAGAAGCAGCTGTAATTAATAAGAGCAGTAGATTTCTTTCAGAGGATCCTTTCTCAGGAGTGTAGCTGTTGAGGGAACTTACAGCATTTGTTATATTCCACAATTTAGGAAGCTTGAAGTGATTACCAACCTAACATAGTTTAGTCTTATTTCTTTTAGTAAAGAGTTTCTACTTTTACCTCATGTTGTTTTTGTTGACTATTAGGAATGTAAACTAATTCGAGAAATTATAAACTCTTCAAATTTGGAGATATCACTTCATAGTTTTAGGTGAGGTCATTGATTGACAGTGTTTTAAGATGACAGTGTTTGGGGCTGGGATTATGGTGCAGTGGTAGCGTGCTCGCCTAGCACGCATAAGGCACTGGGTTCGATCCTCAGCACCACATAAAAGTAAAATAAAGATATTCTGTCACCTACAACTAAAAAATAAACATTTAAAAAAAAAAAGATGACAGTGTTTGAAGAGATAACAATGGGTGGCAGTTTTTCCTTGTGTATGCTTTTAATAAGTAGTTTTATTTTTAAGGGCAGCATTTACTTTTTCTAGTCTCATATCAGCAGGGTGGGAGAAGAAAATTTTTGAAAAGTCAGCAAATTATAAAGAAGAAAAAAGGAACCTAAATAGGTCCTAAATTGGCTGAGGCCTTGAAAACAAGTTTAAAATAGAACCTGTTATTGTTCTCTTATTCAGAAGCTCAGCTTTCTGGTTATATGCTACCCACTCTCTCTCTCTCTGACCCTACTTATCTGGATAGACTAAACTCCAGATGGATACTGGATATGTGTTCTTGACTACTGTCAAAGAAAGTGAACTCTGTTAATATCAAATATGATATGGTTGGTATAGGTTTTGGAACATGTGTTTTCAGGTTGCATCTGGAAGTGGTGGGGTCGGAGATGGTGGTCAAGAACCAACAACAGGCAACTGGCGAGGAATGCTGAAAACTTCAAAAGCAGAAGAGTTATTAGCTGAAGAAAAATCAAAACCAATTCCAATTATGCCAGCCAGTCCACAAAAAGGCCATGCTGTCAATCTGCTGGATGTGGTAAGCCATGAGAATTTGGTTTAGGTGACCAAATTAGTAGGCAAACACTCCAAAGATAAAAGGAACTAATAAGCCTCAAAAACTTTGATTTTTGAATATTAAATGTTGCTGTTTCTAATGACACAAAAGTAATATTTCTCCCTTCACCCCATTTAGCCAGTTCCTGTTGCACGAAAACTATCTGCCCGTGAACAGCGAGACTGTGAAGTTATTGAACGACTCATCAAATCATATTTTCTTATTGTCAGAAAGAATATTCAGGACAGGTTAGTATTTACTTAACATAAATCACAGACTATAATATCACTGAATGAGTTCATCATCTGTTTTGAAAATATATTTTAAAAATCTCAGATCAGCTTTTTTTTAAAAAAAATTTTTTTAGTTGTCGATGGACCTTTATTTTATTTATTTATATGTGGTGCTGAGAATTGAACCTAGTGCTTCACACATGCTAGGCAAGTGCTGTTCCACCGAGCTACAACTCCAGCTCTAGGTTTTTTAGTCTAAGTCAAATGGATTCTCTGATAGTCTTTGGGTAACTATTGCAGCAAGATTTAGATAGTCTAACAGAGACTAAATAGGACCTGATGGACCAGAAAAAGCTATTAATAAATATTCTTTTGTTGCATCCATTGCCACATTTAGGTATTTAAAAAGGTTTTTTTCTTAATTTAATTTTGTAGTTTCATTAACACTCACCTTTTTAATTATTTGATTTGGTTCTCTGAAATACCAAAACAAATGTCTTTGAGAAATATATTTTTTCATTCTAATTCAGAACGCTTTTTCTTGTGTTCACTGCCTAATGTTTCTTCTTCAGTGTTGCATGTGATGTTTCAAGCTGTAATAGCGAGATGAAAATCATCTAGCTATGTATATTAGAAAATATTCTGCATGTAATTTGTGGGAATCTGTAGGAGGTAAGAGAAATCTGCACAGAGGGAATAAAAAGCTAAATAATCTGATACTTCAAAATTGAAAGTAATGATTTAATCTGTAGATTCAGTTATCTTTTTGCCTGTAGAATCTTTTAACTTACAGCTTGTGGTAGAAATAATTATTTTACATTGTAGCTTGAACAAAATTCCAAAAAGGCCCTCCCTTTGTTTTGTCTGATTGCCCCTGTCTTCTACAGAGGTCTTTGTTGTTGTTTTTAAGAATTCAAATAGTGTAAAATTGACTGTTTTAAAGTGTACTTTACGGTGATTTTTAATACATTCAGAAAGTTGTATGATGCTAACCACTAATTTTATAACAGTTTCATTACTCTATAAAGGAATCCCATACCTAATAGCAGTGACTTCCCATTTTGCCTGCCCACCCCCAAACCACTCTCTTAACATCTCTATGGATTTGTGTATTCTAGACATTTCAGATATGTGACAACATACTAATATATGGCCTTTTGTGTGTGGCCTTTCTCACTTACCAAACTGTTTTAAGGTTCTTCTGCAGTGTCGCATGAATCAATACCTCATTCCTTCTTATGGCTGATTAATACTAGGTTATATGAAGAGACCATATTTTATGTTTCCATTCATCAATTTATGGGATATATGAGTTTTTCACTTTTTGGATATTGTGAATAATGATAGATGAAAACGTTAAAATACCAGGAATTATGCCTGTTCTTATGTTTGATTATAATTAAGCAAAAATTTGAAGGGTAATTATGGCATTAAAGAAATATCTAGGGCTGGGGTTATGGCAGTGGTAGCATGCTCGCCTAGAATGCGTGAGGCACTGGGTTTGATCCTTAACACCACATAAAAATAAAATAAAGATATTCTGTCTACCTACAACTAAAATATAAATATTAAAAAGGAGAGAAATATCTAAAGCAATGTAGTGTTCTTATTTAACTTTGTTATTTTCTCAGGCCAGAATCTAAGTCGAAGTTTTTAAAAGTAGAATTTCTACCCAGTCTTCATAATTTGGTTTTGTTTTGCAGTGTGCCAAAGGCAGTAATGCATTTTTTGGTTAATCATGTGAAAGACACTCTTCAGAGTGAGTTAGTAGGACAACTGTATAAATCATCCTTATTGGATGATCTTCTGACTGAATCTGAGGACATGGCACAGCGTAGGAAAGAAGCAGCTGATATGCTAAAGGTATGTCAAGTGTTTTCAATTTTTTTAGATTGTAGACATACACATTCATATAGTTTAAAATACATTCTAATCCTTGGATACATAGTTTTTGTATTATAGTTGGGTTTTTTGTTGGTGGTGGGTGGTCCTTAATTAGATTCAAATTCCAGAGAAGATATTGGTTAGTTAAAATCTACATAAATGTGGAACAATTTCTCTACAAAGTTCAGGTTAACATCTGAATATTAATATAAATTCAATAAGCATTTAAAAGTTTTTATTTCCTTTAATGCAGGCATTACAAGGAGCCAGTCAAATTATTGCTGAAATCCGAGAGACTCATCTCTGGTGAAGAGAACTATGTAACACTGAGACTGTTGACTCAAAACCTGCTAGTTACTGCCTACTTGAGTAGAATTTTATTTATGAACTCTTGTGTATTGCAATGGTATGAATCTGCTCATGTGAAGACTGGCTATACACTGAAAAGTATACTCTGCATTACAGAACAAATCACACATTTAATCCAAATAATAAATGGCTGTTTCTAAAGTTTCACAGTATATGTATATATCTCTCTCGTGACAGTTTCATTTGAACTAAGTGTTCTAGTTGTATAAAGCAGTTTGCCTGTGGATAAAGACGACCTGTGTAGTCTCTGTTAGTAGTCTTAAAGCTGCTGCAATAGTCCTTCAAGAAGAAAGCACGAAGACATTTCGTGAGACTTATAATGCATGCACTGTATAAACTGACCTGGCTTTGAAAGATGTGGGTTGGCAAGTTCCTCACATAGTCACTGTATTCCACCTGTCCTTCAATTTAGTTTTTAAAAGTCGACGCAGGCTTTGCTGTGTTAACAAGAAAGCTGAATGCATAAGAGGACCTGGAATACTGATAAAAATGCAGGGCACATTCTGTGCAGTTACATAGCTCTTCCACTTCTGGGTCCACATTGCTCAATGCATTAAACATTAAACTTAGACCCGAAAAATAATTTTCTGCGTTGAAACCATGTGGATTTGAATTACTTCATAAACTTAATAATGATGGCCAGTTCCTTTCAGTTTTATAAGAGCCAATGACAATAAAATTCCCCTTAGTTTGCAAATACAGTAGTAGTTTAAATACATCTCTAAAATGGGGCACTGATATCAGGATCCAAGATTCACTTAAAATAGACTGCTTTTTAAGTCCCACTTCAATATGTTGGTAGGCACTTTTGCTCCGTACCAACAAAATACATTAGCACAGTGATATGAAAATGCTGATGGCACTTTGTTATTTAAAGAAAAACATCCAGACACACACTCCTAAAGGCAATATAGGATATTAAATTGCATTCAGGGGGTGAGAGTGAGGTTTGCAACATACATATTTTGTGAAAATTGGCCAGGTGATTCTTGATATGAACTACAACATTAGAAATTTCAAGATATGTAGAAATCCTTAAGACCTCTACTCTGTCTCTAACAGATTACACAGTATGTAAAAGTCACATTGCAAATATTAAACTTTATTTTCAGGTTAGGACACCAAATATTTGTGAAGGATTACTGGCAGGAAAGATATGGTATGTTGACTTATGGTACCCATTTACTGAGAAACAACAGGCTTGCAACTGATGGATACCATATACACATAAAACAATAATTAAAATCAGTCTGACATGGTACTACTTTGAATCTGTTTACAGTACCAGAATGACAGTGGATGCATGCTCCCAAAATGTTAGCACACTCAACAAAATCACTCTTGTCACCATTAAACAGCAGTTTTGAATTACAGCCACCCATGATTTATTTTTTGTTTTTCAGAGAGAACAGATGACTATCATTGTAGCCTTTTGAATTTGTAAGGAAAAAAAAATTTACAATACATCTTTCTCCAGTACAGATTTCAAACAGAAAATGTTAGCTTTAAAAACATGCTATGGCAATGCACTTGCTAGTACTGCACATTTTGTATAAAGAAAAAAAGAGGCAAGAAACTTATGGAAAGAAAGCAAACCTTCCTTTGTTGGCCCTAAACTGAGTGAAGTTTCTGAAGTGTGGAGATGATCTCTGGAACATTTATAAAAGATACCTGTATGTTTTTGCTGTGTAAATAAAATTGCTGGTATGAAATGGTATTTAAAAATTTGTCAATAAATGAATTCTTTCTAACTTGTCTCAGAGGAAGGTTTAACTATAGCTTTTTGACACCTAAATCTACTTCAGAACCCAACAGTACAACTTACATTGTAACTGAGGTTTTCTTATTAGTCTCTCTCAATCCCTATTGGAGACAGTGACTTGTGCACCAAGCAGTCCAGGTAGTGGATAGCTGGAAACTGAACATGAAAGCCAAGCTTTGTGGCCTGTAAGGTTTTCAAAAAAATTTTTTTTTTTAAATTTTTGTAGTTGCAGATGGATAGCATGTCTTTAGTTTATTTATTTTTATGTGGTGCTAAGGATCGAACCCAGTGCTTCACACATGCTAGGCAAGCGCTCTGCCACTGAGCCACAGCCACAGCCCCAGAAAAATTCTGATCATTTTGTGTGTTTCACTTGATCCTCGTGGAAATGGGGGTGCTCTCACCTTGATTTTTCAGATGTAGAAACAGTTCTGGAGAATTAATCTGCATAATGTATGGAGAGCTGAACTCAGTCCTGATTCCAACTTCTTTTTAAGTTTGACCTGAAAATTTCCCTTACCTAGATATCTTGATGTTCTCACATTTTTTGGTGAAGTATCTACATCATTTCCTTGGTTTTTTAAGATTTCTGTTTACTTGAAGTTACAAACTACCTGGGGACAGAAATTAAAACTAACTGGAGACTCAAGAGGCTGAGGCAAGAGAATTGCCAAGTTCAAACCCAGCCTTAGCAACTTAGCGAGGCCCTAAGTAACTCACTGAGACCCTGTCTCTAATAAAATACAAAAAAAAAAAAAAGGGTTGGGAATGTGGGTATGTGGGTTGGTGATTAAGTACCCCTGGGTTCAATCCCTGGTACCAAAAACAAAAAAGGAAAGTTTATAAAACAATTTAAAAACAATTATAAAACATTTATAAAACAATTGCTACCCTAGGAATCCACTGACAATCCACTGTTCTTTTCTTTGAGAAGAACTTGTTTCTTACTGTAATTTGTAATGTCAGCTATGGCCTCATTTAACATTTCTCCTTTCTAAGGAGAACTCCGCTTCTTAACAAAAAAGGCAGAAACTTATGTTTCCAATAGGTTTTACATTTCTAGTATGGACACCAGAGGCACTGCTAGTTTTATAATGACTATGTAAATGTTTAGTAAACTAGTGAGATCAGTGCTCAGTTCCTGACATAAAAGTATCCACAATTCCTTATATTACCTCTTTTGTTCATTCTTAACTTTTTTTTTTTTTTTTGGTACCGCGGATTGAACTCAGAGGCGCTCAACCACTGAGCCACATCCCCAGTCCTTTTTTGTATTTTATTTAGAGACAGGGTCTCACTGAGTTGGTTAGGGTCTTGCTAATTTGTTGAGGCTGGGTTTGAACTCTTGATCCTCCTGCCTCAGCCTCCCGAACTACTGGGATTATAAGCATGCACCACGACGCCCAGCTTTTGTTCATTCTTTTCACTCCAAAGCAGAGCAAGAAAGATGGGGACATTAAAAAGGCATCATTTAGTTTTTTTGTGAAGCAGAATTTTAAAAATATTAATCCTGGAAATCACAGTTTTCTGTAGTGGTCCTTAATGTTCGTGGATCATGAAATAAACCATCATTAAATAAACTTAAACAATCCATAAAATAATTAAATTACTCACATTGTGAGGTCTAATGTATACTCCATTCTGTTTTTTTTCCTGAAGCTGACCTTTCACATTTTGAGAATGAATGAGTAAGTTTGAACCAAAAGGATTTTTTTATCATAACTGAAGCCATTTTATAATATAAAAATTCCTTTTTCCTATTTTAAGTAAGGAAAGTCCATTCTTGAGAATATGTTGTCCAACAACTAAAACACACTCAGGATTTGTTACTTGTCTGTGATTTATACTGACTCCGCCTTCTGTTATCATTCGATACCTAAAAATAGAAATGTTTAGTAACTAGAGAGATAATCACTGTTGACCTCTCAAAAAAAAGATATACTATTATTTCATTTAAATTTCAGAAGCTCTTCAAGTTAAACCATTTAGCACTGGATTTTCACACTTCGTGTTCACTTGATTATACTCTGTCTCCCTTTAATGATCTTCAAAAAAAGCAAATATATGGCAAAATAGTAGGTTTCTTGTTTTGTGGAGAAAGAGCGCCTAGGTTATTTCATAGCCTTTGACAGAACTATTCAGTTTGCCAGTGCCTTTAAAAATTAAGATGAACAGGAGTGGAGGTTCATTTTCTGGATAGCCCTCTACCCACTCTTAGAGGAAAAAGTGAAAGAAAAGAAACTTTCAAAAAGAGGAGAGCAACGGTGCTTCTAGTAAACTATGAGACATAAGTCACAACTACAGTGCTATTTACAGAAGTCTTTAGAAACTTGCTTATAAAACTGGAAAATTCGGGCTCAGTGAGGCACTGGGTTCAATCTCTAGCACCACATTAAAAAACTGAATGAACAAAATAAAGGTATTAGGTCCATCTACAACTGGGGGAAAAAACCCCAGAAAATCCTTACAAATTGCATTCTGAGACTGCAAATAATAGCAAATTGTTTAAAAGGAAAAAAAGAAAGCCTAGAAAGAGGGCCTTGAAAGTATGAAAGGCATATGTTTTTCTCATAACTGAATATTACCAAATAAAATTAACTACATGGCATTTCACAAATCTCAATACAAAAGGACTTTCTATTTAAGGACAGAATTCTTTCTTTTAAAGAAGTATTCTATGCTGTTTCCAGATCAAGTTCCAGGTTCACATTAATTTTTAAAGGCATTATCAAATGGATAAAGAGCTATGAGATAGCCTACCACTTTTTATTTACTGAACAAATATACTGATCAACCCTATTTAACTTACACAATATAAACACACAAATGAGTATTACTTAGAACCCTAGCTAAGTATTATTCCCTAATAGTAAGGCTTAACTGAAGAATTAAAATATTCTACCCACTTCTTGAATAAGAAAAATGTAATTCCCAAGAGGAATATTATATAGTTTATAATACTAGCCTCATGAAGTTCTATCTTGTGCTCATTTCATTATATTGTCCTCCAAAATAATGAGGATCAGAATATGAGAGGGGTTGTATGAATTTAATCACTTCTCAAATTGTAACCTGAGCTGGCTAATCCTAATGCATTTACTGAACAATGCAGTCCCTCAAACACAAGACTTCCCATGCTGAAAAACTGACTTAACGAGACAGTATAGGTGTACTTACTTCACAGAAAAATTTATGGTATTTTCATAAGTACTCACAGTTTTTAACCTTATTCTTGAATCAACTTCTATAAGGAATGCAATGCCATTCAAGCATTATTGGGAAAACACTCTCTCTGGGAATGCATGCTATAAAATATAACATTTAACAATGAATTAACTGTGAATCAAAAAATTAAATAATCTTACCCTCGGGGACCATCTGGAATGGCATTTGCTTTGCGGCATGTATCTAGGACACTTGTTCCAGGGTCAAGAACTAATTCAGAAAATGAAGCTTCTTTAAACAACTCTTTTAACTCTTGATCCGACATGACCTCTAGTGCATCTATACTACTATGATAAAGGGCTTGTGTACACCTGCAAAAAACATTTCAAGAACCACATCACGTAAGTGCTTAACCAAACACATATTCTAATACTCATTACTCCAATAATGGAGTGTCCTCTATGTTGCAAACTACAAGTTTTTCAAATAGCAGTATCTATTGTGTATAATTTGTAAACTTCATGCAAAATAATCTTTCTTTCCAATAAACAGACTATTTTAAGTACGTAAGTCACATGACAATCCTGTCAGTGGTGAATGACAAGATAACTGTAAAACAGCTCTAATTTTCTCAAGTCTACCAGATAAATAATTTTATGAGGTGTTAATTATTCCAAAGCCTACCTTTTAGCAGAATCTAGTCCTTCTCGTCCATGAACAAGCTTTGTTACTTCTGCAGCAAGTCGTTTCTGAGCACTGCGCTTTTCTGGTTCTTTGACATGCAGCTGCATGATATGGTCAATCTCAGGAAGAGGCAGAAAAGTAAAGAGTTTCAGGTACCTTTAGGATAAGAAATTAAATATTACATTTATATCACACACTTAATTTTTCTTTCCAGTTCCCTTACTCGTTGAAGAATACCTTGCTTGGGCTGGTGTTGTGGCTCAGTGGTAGAGCACTTGCCTCGCATGCGTGAGGCCCTGGGTTCGATCCTTAGCACCACATACAAAGCAATAAAATAAAGACATTGTGTCCATCTACAACTAAAAAAATAATAAAGGTATTGTGTCCATAAAAAATGAAACATTAAAAAAATACCTTGCTTACTTTTAAACTGTTTATTTCTAAATATGAAAACAAATGTGCAGAAATGTACTAAAGGTAATAATAGATACTTATACATACACCAATGAGATTGAAGAGATAATACTATTTTGCCATGTTTGTTTTTTTTCAATTATTTGTATGTGGTGCTGAGAATCGAATGCAGTGCCTCCCGCATGCTAGGCAAGCGCTCTACCACTGAGGCACAACCCCAGCCCCCCCATTCGTTTTTAATTTTTAAATTTTGAGAAAGGGTCTCACCAAGCTGCCCAGGCTGGCCTTGAATTTGTGATTTTCCTGCTTCAGCTGCCCAAATCACTGTGATTATAGGCATGTGCCACTGTGCCTGGCTTGATCTTTTTAAAAGGAATAAAATGATACAGATCTAAATGGAGGTACAGCCCCATCACATTTCCTTCCTTGCCCTTAGAAATGACCACTTATCTAAACTTGTGTACATCCTTTCCAAGCATGTTTTTATACTTTTGTTTTATGTACATTCACGAAGTATTGTATAAACACATAAATGACATATCATTAAATAAATGGTATTAATATTCTTTTTTAAAAATATTTTTTAGTTGTCAATGGACCTTTATTTTATTTTATTTATATGTGGTGCTGAGAATTGAACCCAGTGCCTCACGCATGCTAGGCAAGCGCTCTACCACTGAGCCCACACCCAGCCCCCAATAATATCATTCTTACATGTATCTCTTATTTAACCTTTTTCTTTGGTGAAATATAACACATAAAAAGGTACATTAATCACAAACATATAGCTAATGAATCATTATATAGTAAACATCTATGTAGCTATTACTTTGGTTAAGAAACACACTACCTCTACCTAATGAAGTCCAAATATTTCACATACACCCATGTCCCCTCCAAAGTAATGAATCTTTTTTTTTTTTTTTGTACCAGGGAGTGAACTCAGGGGTTCTCGACCACTGAGCCACATCCCCAGCCCTATTTTGTGTTTTATGTAGACATAGGGTCTCACTGAGTTGCTTAGTGCCTCACATTGCTGAGGCTGGCTCTGAACTCGCGGATTCTCCTGTCTCAGCCTCCCAAAGTGCTAGGATTACAGGCATGTGCCACCACATCTGACTGAATCTTTGCTTTTTATGGTAATCACTTGCTTCTCTTTACTTTTAACATCTCAGTATGCCTCCTTAAACAGTATCACTTAGTTTGGTTTTTTTTTTTTTCCTCTTTTCTTTTTTAAGTTGAAGTCTTGCTAGGTGGCCCAGGTTGCCCTCAAATTCCTGGGCTCAAGTGATCCACCTGCCTCAGCCTCCTGAGTATGTGTGACTATAAACATACCATTATGCCCAGCAAGTTGTCTCATTGTAAGACTATATGAATGTATGAAATACAGAATGTATTTTTGTGTTTGGCTACTTTGGCAACTCACTAAGTTTTGGAGATTCATGCATGATGTTTCATGTACAACATTCCATGCTATGAATGTCCCATAATATATTTATTTATTCCATTCTGGGTATTTGTGTTATTTCTATTTTTGGACAAATGCTAATACTGCTTCTCTGAATATCCTTCCTTATTTCTCTTACATGTGCACTTACTTCTGTTGAGGACATACCCAGCAGAGGAACTGTTGGATCAGAGCTTATGGGCATATTCGGTTTATATTTCCAAAGTGGTTCTATAAATTTATTCTTTCACCACCATAGAACCTTCTCACCAACTGTTATGGTTTGGATGTGGTGTCCTCCAAAAAGCTCACATGTGAGACAATGTGAGAGGGTTCAGAGTAAAAAAGATTGGGTTGTGACAGCCTTAACCTAATCAGTGAACTAATCACCTGATAGAATTGAGTGGTAATTGAAGGCAGTAGGGTGTGGCTGGAGGAGGTGGGACATTGGGGATATGGCTTTGGTGTATATATTTGTATCTGGTGAGTGCAGTCCTTCCCTGCTTTCTGATCCTCATGTAAGCTGGTTCCCTATGCCACACACTTCCACCATGATGTACAGCCTCACCTCCAGCCCTGAGGAATGAAGCCATGTTATATGGACTAAGATCTCTGAAACTGTGAGCCTTCAAATAAGTTTTCTTCCTTAAAATTGTTCTGGTCAGATCTTTTAGTCACAGCAGTCAAAAAGCTGACTAAAACACCAACACTTGGTATGGCTAACTCTTATAGTTAGCCATCATAAGGTAAATAAATGTATCTCATTGTGCTTTTATCCCGCAGTTTTCTTCATTAAGGTTGAGTGCTTTTTCTATGTTTTTGGCCTTTTGGAGAGGAACTTTGTGAGGTACCCATTCAAGTCTCTTCCCATTTTTCTTTTGAGTTCTTTTTCTCATTTTCTCTGAGAAAGTCTTTATATGAATCTGGACACAAGGTCATTAGGTACATATACTAAAAATATCTTCTCCCATTGATTATGGTGACTTGCTGAACAGATCTTTATTCTAATTTAGACTGATTTATCAATCTTCTCCTTTTATGTCACACGTAAGATTTTCCCTATCCCAAACTCATGAAACTACTTGTGTTCTAAGAGTTTTATTGTTTTGTCTTTTACCATAAACTTACATTTATAGTCTACATAGAATTGACTTTTGTATAAGGTTAAGATTTCTTTTTTCCTCCACATCTAATTATCCAAACAATATTTACTGAAAAGACTGTCTTACTCCATTCTCTGCAGTGCCACCTTTGTCAGAAATATGCTAGAGTCTTTATTCTCTAATTCATTCCATTGGTCTCTTCTTGACATTGAAACTTATACTTCAAAGTCATTTTTAGAATTAATAAGTGAGTTTAGCAGGGTTGCCATATACAAAATTAATATATAGAAATTAAGCTGTCAGGGATGGTGGTGCACGCCTCTAATCCCAGCTACTCAGGAGGACTGCCAAGTCTGAGGCCAGCCCAGGCAACTCAATGAGATTGTCTCAAAATAAAAAACAAAAAAAAGGGCTGGTGATGTAGCTTGGTGGTAGAGCTCCCTTTAGTACTGGGTAGAAAAAAAAAAAGAACAAGGAAAAAAAGTTGTTTTTTTTCCTATATACCAGAATAAAACAGAAAGGGATTGAACCCAGAGCCTCATACATGCTAGGCAAGCACCACTCTTCCACTGAGCTACATCGACAGCCCAATATATCAGTTTTTGATACATTAAAACACTAGGACTGGAGCTGGGGCTGTAGCTCAGTGGTGGAGCGCTTGCCTAGCACGTGTGAGACACTGGGTTCGATCCTCGGCACCACATATAAATAATAAGTGAATAAAATAAAGATCCATCAACAACTAAAAAAATATTTAAAAACAAAACAAAACAAAACAAAAACACTAGGACTCTATCATCAAGCAGCTAACAATAAATCTAAAGAAAGAAAATACATTTAATTATTATGAATTCGCAATAAGCCATATCTTCCACTCTGTTCTTCAAAACTGTCTTGGCCAATCTTTGTCCTATTTATTTCCAGAAAAATCTTGTAATTTGTCAAGTTTCCTAAAAAAGTCTGCTTATATATGACTGGGACTGCAATGAACATATAGATCAAACTGAGAACTGATATCTTCCTATATTATGAATATGGTATAACATTCCATTTATGTAGATATTCATTTTGCTCAAAATAAAGATCTTCTGATATTTTGCAGTAGAGTCTTATATTTAAACATTTTAAGATTTCCTAAATTATTTTAAAGATACAGTAGTATCAAAATATTTTTATATTTTCTTTGTTGCAGGTGTATTTGCTTTTGCATTAACTTATATTCTTCCATTAGTATAATAAATGTGAATTAATGAGAAAATAACTTTTTTTAAAAAATATTTTTTTAGTTGTAGATGGACACAATGTCTTTATTTTATTGCTTTGTATGTGGTGCTGAGGATCAAACCCAGGGCCTCACGCATGTGAGGCAAGCGCTCTACCACTGAGCTACAGTCCCAGCCCCAGAAAATCACTTTAAATGTGTTTTATGCTACATTCAAGAAGGAAACTTTAGAATCATACCGTGCGATGGACAAGAAAAATAAAGGTAGTCAAATTTAAGATGAAAGAGAAAAAAAAAAGTAGAACATGCAAGGGATAAACTCGTAAGTATTTGCTAGTTATAGATAAAAATAACTTTTAATAGCTGTAAGTTTTCTAGTCAACCACTGTGGTTGTCTGTTTTAACTAACAAAAAGTGTCTACAACACAGGTAAAATGACAATGTTCTATAATGTAATGGTTTATGCTTTAAATAAAATCTAAGTAAAAAACCCAAGAAACTCTAAAGGGTATACAGAGATTCAATGAACAAAATTATATCATGAGCTTATGACATTAATTTTTCTCAGTCAACTACTAAGAACTCACCTTTCAACAGAGTCATCTTGCAGTCTCACAAAGAATTGATACAATTCAAATGGAGATGTCTTATCTCTGTTTAGCCAAACAGCATTGCCAGCAGACTTTCCTAGCTTTGCTCCAGTTGTATTTGTAATTAAAGGAACAGTGATTCCAAATACATCTTCTCCAGTCAACCTATGCATAAAGACGAACTTCATGATTTTCTTCAGGCACAAATAGTGGTAGGCTGACACTATTCACCCCTCAGATTTCAGCCTGGTTACTTGCTCCAAGAAAATTTCCTTGACCTTCTAAATCTGTATTCTTTTCCCTGTTATGTATTGTGACAGCACTCACCCTTTATTTACATTTGTCATCCCGAACAATTGCAAGAGTGACTGAGCAAGCCAAGGAAGTGATGTTGAAAGGGCAGAAGGAAAGAGGAGAGAAAGCTGTGTGAAGAGGAGCTAGGAGGACACACACACTAAAGGGTTTAAGGGGGGGGGGGGTTAAATGAGTTTTTCTCAGTAGTACATGGGCTAGCTCTATACTTCATTTTCCTAAAAAAAAAAAAAAAAAAAAGTCATTAAAATTTACATTACTTGGCAAATATTTGGAGTTGCAAAAAAGAATTAAGAGATGCCCATCAGGGACTAGAACTAATTTCACGTAAGGTGAAGAACTAAAGCCCAGTTACCTAAGCCAACAAAATTTTCTCAAATTAAAAACAGGACGATTTAAGTGAAACAGACACAATTCGAATCTTGAGTTCCAGATTACGCCTCCTTGCTCTTAATATCCTTAATTCAGCCCTTTAGTTCTCAATTGCCAGTGACATGAACGCCCTTATAGATCCTTAATGAGCATAAAAACCAACATGGCCTTGAATGAAGGGCAGCGTTACTCAATGCTAGTAATGAATTACAGGCTACTAATGTGTAAGTGTAGATCCTGGATTTCTGAGGGTCTAAAGGCGCTTACTTGTGGATAAACTCGTATCCAGACACGATGTTGCCCAGCTGATCAGACCCACCCAGCTGGACCCGGCATCCGTAACGCTGGAACAGGTAATAGAAGTCATAGGCCTGGAGCACCTGGTAAAAGAACTCGGACAAGCTCATGCCCTCGGGGCTCTGGAGTCGCGTCTGCACACTCAGCCGGCTCAGCAGCGTGCCCATTCGGAAGTGGCCACCCACAGCTGCCAGGAAGTCGACCAGGTGCTGCTTCTGGTACCAGGCCGAGTTGTCCAACACAGTGAAGCTGCCCCAAGTCCGCGAATCAGTGAAGAACTGCTGGTGATTAGCCGCCAGGGCCTCAAGCCCTAGGCGGAGGGCGCGCGCGTTAGCTCGCACGCGCTCCGCGTCCAGCGCCTCGCGCTCCTTGGTTCTGCCGCTCGGGTCTCCCAGGCGCGCGGTGGCACCTCCCACCAGCGCGATCACGTTGTGGCCGGCTCGCTGGAAGTGAAACAGGCTAAGCAGCGCTAGCAGATGCCCCACGTGGAGCGAGTCACCCGTGGGGTCGAAGCCGCAGTAGATAGTCTGGGGAGAGTAGCCCGCCGTGCTGCGGTCGAACAGCTGTGGGAGCTCTATCTTCGTACCCCTCTCCGGGAAGAAGTCCTTGAACAGACCCCGAGCCTTCTGCGCCGCTAATAACCCCTGAGCGCCTGAGTGGGCTTTACGCAGCCCCAGGGCCAAAACTCCTGACAGGCCTGGGGTCCCAGACCACCAGCCACGGGGAAAGCACCGCAACATGGGCGCCGCCATCTTGGCGGCGACACGAAGGGAATGCTGGGCGCTGAGAGGCGCCGCCACGCCCCTCAGTGCCCTTCTACAGCCTCTGTAGGGTTTTTCTGCGCATGCTCGGGAAGAGAGTGGAGGCGGTTACTTAGCGGAGCCTGAGTTCTGGGCAGTACTTGGAGTTCCGATTGTACCAGTTCACCTTGTTGCTTCAAATGTTCCCTAAATGTAATTTCCTTTATTCTCCATGTGGATATGTTTATAATAATAGTTCCCACTTCACAGCCTTGTTGTGAGGATTAAGAGCGAAAGCACTCGGCACCTGGCACTCTACAAAACGTTAACTGTATTTTTTCACTTAAAAAGATTGTGCTGCGCAAATTCTTTAAGCCTTGGTTCTCTGCAGAAACCTGCTCAGAAGTTATGAAACGTTAGGAGTTGATTTAACTTCATGGAGAGATGGAGCTGGCGTTGCGACGTCATTTCGTAGTACCAGTTCCCCAAGTGGATGAGCTCCTCAGTCCCCAGTGTTCACTCATTTTCCCCTGCAGATGGCAGCCTCGTCCATGGCATAGCGAGAGAAAAGTGAACACAAATTAAACGTGCAACTCCTTGTTTACTTATTTATTTAACCACAGCTGAGGCACAGCCCTGCATGAATGGATTCAAATTAGTAATCACATCACCACAGCATGGCAGGTGCTATGAGGACTCTGCTCACCAGGGACAGGGTTCTCATTGGCAGCGAGCTGGCAGGTGCTCCGTTCCCCAATCCCTTTTTAGGATCTGGTTTTCAGGACTATTTTCAGTACAAACTATCTTAGGTTGGGTTCCCTGGACTACAAGTTGGAGATTTGTGTGCCAGAGGATTATTGTGTCCTTTTGTGAGCACCACCTGTAATGGAGCCAGGGAAGCAGAGCTGGCAGAGAGAGAGATGATGTACTGTGAACAGTTGACAACAGAAAACTCAGAGGATCCCATGAAGGCTCTGGAGCTTCCAAGTCATACTGAACTGAAGCAAGGGGGTAGATATTATGCCGTCTTATTTTCTAATCATTAAATGTGGAATGGCCCTGGGGAGAAGACAAAACCGTAGGCAAGTCTTTTGGTGGAGGGCCATCTGCAGAAAAGGGCTCAATTGTGAGCCCTCATCAGCAACCCACACTCCCAGCAGCTGCAGGGATTGCGTGCCTCCTCTTGGGGCAGGGATCTGGACCAAGCCCTAAACCATTCCCTGCAAGACTTTTCAATTTCTTAACATTGTCATTTAAGTAACTAAAATCTCATTTTAATAATTAGTTTCTTTGCATGTATAATTATCAATGAATTGAATTTCCCAATACCAGTAGTAACTTCAATTAGATTTTAAGGTACTCATTCAACAAGCAGTATAACATGATCCCTATTGCTGAAGAAAATAATCAGAATGTGTTCTTTCATGTTGCTATTCAAAATATCTTAAAATTTGCAATCACAGCCTGTTAACCCACAGTCTTTTTGTCCCATCACTTTGATCAGGGACAGATTTCCATATGCATTACTAGAAATTCTTCTGAGCACCTAGCAGATGCTAGGCTTAGTACCTAACAAATGGGAAGATTTGAACACTTTTCCAGGGGACTCCCTTATTCTTGAGGCTTTTGGTGAATATTACACATACCTATCTGTGGCTTTTTAAGGTGTGTCAGCAATTTTATATCAGAAAGTATGACTTAATATTGTGGTCTTCTTGAATGGCTTCACTGTTGCTATTATTCTTTTTCATTTTTATTTTTTATTAGTTCTTCTTAGATATACATGGCAGTATAGTGTATTTTTACATATTATACATACATGGAGTATATCATATTCTAATTTACAGTTGTACATGATGTGGAGTTTCACTGGTTGAATGAATATATGTGAACATAGGAAAGTTATGTTGCTATAATTTCTGAAACCCACACTGTGTGTCTTAAAGACTCTTCCCACACAGCCCATCCTCACCTGCAAAAAAAATTGCTCCCGTTTCATTTCAAACTAACTCCAGGAAATTCCTTTCCATTGCATGGGACAAGGGAAAGAAGCTTTTACTATCCTGGTTCACCACACTCCTAAATGTATTAGAATATGAAATCAATAATACAAAAATATTGTTTTATTAAACATATAAATTCATGTGAGCCAAATGCTTTGAAACCTAGTCTGTGTCCTTTGAAGTGGCTGTAATGCTTTTTGAGCAGGTGATTATCTTAACATCCAAACCTTTTATAGAAGAGATTTAATTTAAGCTCTCAGTTGCAGGAAGATAATTAGAAAAAGGAAAAAAAAACATGATTGCATATGCATTTCCTTTCTGTATTAAAGTTTAGAGAAGCATACAAGCAGTGCTTTTTCTCTTAAGCTGTTTTTGTAGACTTGGGAGCACTCAGAGTTGCCTTAATGGTATCTTCCTGGTCCTGTGCCCAGCTGGCTCAATAATATTTTGATATAGTTACAATTTTAAAAAATTTTTCATTTTCCATTTTCCAGTCTATTTCTATCTGTAGCATGCCAGTGCCTTTGGGAAGGTATAAGTTAGGGAGAGATGCAGCGTAAGCTAGGAACTTATTACAGCTTTTATTTCCAAAGGTCAAAAACCTGAGAGAGAATAAAGTCTGAGGAATAAACTTAGAAAAGCAGAAGAGAAAGAAATGAGCTGTCCATTTTAAAGTAAGCCCCCTAACCTCTTCAGGATAAAAGAGCCCAGGTTGCGACACCATTTGCCGGAGGAACTGTGTGCTGTGCACCAGCTTCATAGAGATGGCCTCTTGACACCCTGCAGGCCTGGGGCTCTGGCCTCACCAAAGTTCCTCTGCTCTGGCTGAGGCAGGGGAGCAAGCTGAGTGCCAGCTGGAGGTCTCAGAAAACCACTGGAAGCTTGCTTAACAGGATAACTAGTGATATGGTTTGGGTGTGAGGTGTCCACTGAAAGCTCCTGTGTGAGACAATGTAAGAAGGTTTAGTGGAGAAACGACTGGGTTATGAGAGCCTTAACCCCATCAGTAAATTAATCCCATGATAGGATTGAGTGGAAATTAAAGGCGAGTAGAGTGTGACTGGAGTAGGTGGGTCATTGGGGGCATGCCTTTGGGGTTTATATTTTGTATCTGGCAAGTGGAGTCTCTTTCTCTGCTTTCTGATCATGTGAGCTGGTGCCCTCCACCACATTCTTCTACCATGATATTCTGCCTCACCTCAAGACCAGAGGAATGGAGCCTGCAGTCTATGGATTGAGACCTCTGAAACTGTGAGCTCCCAAAACTTTTCCTCCTCTCCAATTGTTCTTGTCAGGTCTTTTAGTCATAGCAACAGCTATGAATGACCAGGACAGATTGAAAATGAAAGATATTACTTGCTGGAGCATCACGATCCAATTTCAGTAAAATCCTAAAATGGGGGAGGAAATCCAATCATAATGGAGAAGCAATTTCCAACCATTCTGGTGAACTAAAGATGTGGAAGTTTACTTATTCGTTTAACAAGAATTTATTTATTGGTACTATGGAATGAACCCAGGGGTGCTTTACTGCTGAGCGACACAGTCCTTTCTGTTTTTGTTTTTGTTTTTGGTACTGGAGATTGAACTCAGGGGCACTTGACCACTGAGCCACATCCTCAGCCCTATTTTGTGTTCTTATGTAGAGACAGGTTCTCACTGAGTTGCTTAGTGCCTCACCATTGCTGAGTCTGGCTTTGAACTCGCGATTCTCTTGTCTCAGCCTCCCTAAGTGCTGGGATTACAGGCTTGCGCCACCACGCTCGGCTCTTTCTGTTTTTTAATTTGAGACAAGGTCTCCTTAAATTGTTAAGGCTGGCCTTGAACTTGCCATCCTCCTGCCTCTGTCTCCCAAGTAGCTAGGATTATAGGTATGTGGCCACCATGCCTGGCAACAAATATTTATTTATTTATTTATTTATTTATTTATTTATTTATTGGTACTGGGGATTGAAGTCGGGGTGCTCGACCACTGAACCACACCCCCAGCCCTATTTTGTGTTTTTTAATGTAGAGACAGGGTCTCACTGAGTTGCTTAGCACCTCGCCATTGCTGAGGCTGGCTTTGAACTCGCGATTCTCCTGTCTCAGCCTCTCTAAGTGCTGGGATTACAGGCTTGAGCCACCACACCCGGCTATTGTTAAGGCTGGCCTTGAACTTGCCATCCTCCTGCCTCCGTCTCCCAAGTAACTAGGATTATAGGCATGTGGCCACCATGCCTGGCAACAAATATTTATTAAAAATATTTGATGAGTCAGATGCTGATTTAATGGCTTAGAACATGTTCATGAACCAAAGAAAGATCCCTGCCCTCATGGAGGTGGAATTGTTCTATGAAGTTGTATTCTCTGAGCAGTCCAGTTCTCCATTAACCTCTTTCTGATCAGGAGTCTTTCCCTCCCTTAATCCTTAGAGCAAAGTGAGGGAATGAGGCCAAGGCAATGAGTCAGGAACATGCTGAGGATGGGGCTGTGGTAGAGAAATATTTGTTGGATGTGAGAGGAGGACACACCCCTTCAGAGGAGGTCAAGCGCTCTGAGCCACAGAACTCAAACTATTCTTCCTCTTTCGATCTGCAGCTGTGTTTCTCTTCACAATTGCTTTACTGAATTTTTCTCCTCACACTGCCCTGTCCCCAGCATGCTTGTCTTTTGCTCTGAGCTCTATGATGATCAGTGAAATCCCCACTAGCATTTTGTTTCACAGCCTTTTTGGTAAGGAGCATGATTCAGGAGTGATTGGCAAGCAATGGAAACAGCTCATCTGTTTGCCAATGTGGTGGAAAAGCAAGCTTCCTTCTTAGAAACAGGATCTTGGAGAGACCAGGTGTGGTTGCATTTTGAAAAACTTAGTTAAAAAGAATAATGTATTCAAGATAATTTTGGAATTTTTCCTTTCTCAAGTTTCTATAGTGATTTTCTGGTCTCTGATACAATGTTCAAGCAAATCCATCAACTCAGCATTGTTCGATTGAGGCCAAGTAAATTTGTATCTCCATTGGAGAAGTAAAACAATAAGCAATCACTCAATGTTTGTAGAGCATTTCTATTTTGATTAAATTTATTTTTGTCTTTTTGTGTGTGCTGTCTTCAATATAGACTTTATTTTTCTGTTGTAAATACTGAATGGCCAATTATCTAATAAGAAGTGAGTCTGGAAATATCCTCTAACTACCGTTCTGTAACATCATAATGGAATCAAATGCCTTATATTTACTTGCGCCAAGCAGAAAGGTCAAACATGACTTCCTTCATCCACACAACAAATTATAGTTCTGAGTTATCCAAAGACCACTGAACTAGTATTCACAGATAGGGTGGTTGTCTCAGCTAATTTGACTAGCTGTACATTCTTAGATAAGTCATTTAATACTCAGGGCCTTGGTGTCCTCATTTAAAAAAAAAAAAAAGCCTGGATTAAGTTAGCTCTAAAATCTTATTCGGCTCTAAGATTAGGAAATGTCTGTTGCACTAGTCAAAGGTCACATTTATTATTTCTTCATTTTATCTTCATTATGTGAGCCACCATATTAGCAAGGAAATTAAAAATGTACCTATCTATTTCCTCCTCTACTGAAGTTTGCTTAAGTTGTAGAAGCCACTTTAATCCCCACTTGGCCGTAGAGTCAAACTTTATGACAAAAACTTTATGACAAATTTTTAAAAATGAAGATCTCAAAAGTGACAATTAACCAGTGAAACTTGTATCATATTTGCAGAAATGTTCAATCAAGACCTAAATAGCACTGCTTAGATCCAAGCAGTTCAGGTTACCATTGATCCCATTCAAAGATGCCCATGAGTGGGAGACCAAACAGGAAGGGGTCTCACTAACAGAGATGAAATGAAAATGGCTCCTCTGTATGCTCACAGCAATTTTTCCTAAATCCAAAGGAAATCTTAGCTACCTTGGCCTCTCTTCCCAGTATATGTCTCACATAACTCTTTTCCAAGGACAGATTAAGAAAGAGGTAGGGGAGTGGAGATCAGGAACTCTTTTGTTGTTGTCAGATTGTGAGCAAATACATGGTATATATTACCAAGTGAGATACCTTCCCTATGAATGCTAATAGTCTTTCATACTATGTATTTGAGAAAGCTTCTTATGAGTAGGTTATATGTAAGCTTCTGGCAAGTGGTAAGCCCTGGTTATATGCCTCTGGTCTCAGCCTCTATTTTTTTTTGGTAGTACTAAGAATGGAACCCAGTACCTTACATATACTAAGCAAGAACTCTACCACTGAGCTACACCCCCTGCCATCAGCCTTATTCTTAATAGGACCCCTTTTATTGTCCTGTTTTGATAATAATATGGACATTCTACTTAAAATGGAAATTTACTCTGGAAAACAAGTTCATCAAGATTCCCTCTTTTTTAAGGGTTCTTACTATGCTACCATAGCTGGCCTTGAATTCTTGGGCCTTGTATCCTCCTGCCTCAACCTTATGAGTAGCTGAGACTATATAGGCAAGTGCCACCATGCTATGCTTAAAAAATTGTTTGAGTTAAGGGTTTTTAATGTATTTTGTTGAGCTTTCTCAGAGACAAATGGATTCTCTTTAGTAAATGAGTTTTAAATAGTTAAACTGGAGCCTGATGCAGTGGTGCACTCCTGTAATCTTAGTGGCTTTGGAGTCTGAGGCAGGAGGATTGCAAGTTCCAGGCCAGCCTCAACAACTTATCTAAGCCCTAAGCAACTCAGCGAGACCTTGACTCTAAATAAAATATATATATAAAAAGGCTGGGATGTGGCTAAGTGTTTAATTGCCTCCAGGTTCAATCCCTGGTACTAAAAAAATAAAAACAGAAAAAAGAAAGAAAATGTCAAAATGAAGGGATAAATGGACATACAGAGCTGGGGCATTGAAATTATAAGACAATCCTAGAATGGCAATATGCAAAAGAACAATGAAATGTTTATTTTAGGCTTAATCATATGAAATGTGAGCCATAACTTGCACTGGGATGCATATAAGGTTATTATTTTAAATAGCAAGCTGTTGGAAAAAATTTAAATATCCAAAAATAGAGGACTGATCAAATAAATTATGGTATAATCACTGCTGGTATATTTTGTAGCTATTACAATTTAATTGTATTGTTATACAAAGTTGTAGGTCTCAAGACATTCTACAGGGCCATAGTAACCAAGATAGGATGGTACTGGCCTGAAAACCCACACAAAGACCAAAGGAACAGGATAGAGATCCTAGAAATAAACCCATGCATAAATAGACAACTGACATTCAACAAAGGCACCAAAAACAAATATTGGAAGAGGACAGGCTCCTCAATAGACGGTGCCGGTAAAACTGGACCTCCATATATAGAAGAATGAAACTTGACCCCACATCTCTTAACCTGTACAAAAATCACTCAAAATAGATTAATGACCTCAAGGTAGGACCTGAAACTTTGAAACTATTAGAAGAAAACATAGGGGAAACACTTCAAGGTATTGGCACAGACAATGCTTTGTTTGGAGAAGACTCCAAGAGCACAGGCAACAAGGGTGTGGCTCAGTGGTAGAGCACTTGTTTAGCATGCATAAGAGCCTTGGATTATGTCCTTAACACCAAAACAAATAAACAAACAACAAAACAAAACAAAAAACACCAACCACAACAAAAATAATTCAATTAAAAATGTGCAAATTATATGGAAAAAAATGCCTACCCATAACTTGCCATCAGGGAAATACAAATCAAGACTCAAAACCACAATGAGATATCATCTCACTGCAGTCAGAATGGCTATTATCAAAAAAAGCAAAACGTAACAGGCTGGCTAGCATGTAGAGAATAAAGAATTCTTATGAACTGCTGGTGGAAATGTAAATTAGTGTAGCCATTATGGATAATTGCATGGAGTTTCCTCAAAAAATTAAAAATAGATACTACCCTTCCATTTCTGGTTATACAGCCAAAGGAAATGAAAATAGCGTATTAAAAACACAACTGCACTTCCTTGCAGATGTTCCTTGCAGCAGTATTCACAATAACCAAGATGCAAAATCAACTAAGGTATCCATCAATGGATGAATGGATTAAGAAAATGGCATATGCACATAAAATAGAACATTATTCAGGTATGAAAGAATGAAATTCTATCATTTGTGGCAAAAATGGATGGAACTGGAGGACATTATATTAAGTGAAATAAGCCATACACATAAAGACAAAATACTGCATGTTCTTTCTTACATGGAGAAGCTAAAATAGTTGATCTTGACGAGAGTAGAATAGTGATTACCAGAGGCTAGGTAGGGTAGGGAGGAGGGAGGATATAGGAGAGCAGGATGACAGGTACCAGAGGGGTTAGAAAAAGGAATAAGTTCTAGCCTTCCACTACAGGGTGGTTGTAGTTTACAATAACCAGAGAAGAGATAGACAAGAACAGTTTGAAGGCTCAAAACAGAGAAAAAAATAAAGAGATGGAAATACTAATTACCCTAATTTGATCATTACATATTGTATACTATGTGTTGAACTATCAGAGTGTACTCTACAAATATAAACAATTATTATACAGTAATTAAAAAAAACTTGTGGTTATAAAATGTTAACAAAACCAAGAAACAAAAATATATGTATTTTATACTGAGGTAGGAAAATTTTCTCTAAGATTAAAGAAAGATTACAGGCCATAGACCAGAGATATTTAGAATTTCTGCAAACAAAAAGCAACTTACTAAACATATCCAAAATATGTAAATAGTACTTAGTAACTAATGAGAAGAAAGTTAATACTCCAACAGATAAATGAATTAGGATATTAAACAAATACATAAACACAAAGCTAATGGTTAATTAAATTAAGAAAATGCTCAGGCTTACCATAAGGCCACATTTTCCTGATGTTTTGGTATTTGAAGTGATTGTTTGGCTTCTAAGGCAGCAGAAAATGATCTTATGAAACTAGGGATATTAGAAGATCTAAAATATGACTTTGTAAAAATGAGTCAATGATACTACCTGGACAAGGAGATGGGTAGCCTTGGAAGCACAGGATAAAAGATCTGTAAAGGAGAACCTTGGCAATGCCCATCCAGCCACCATCCAAGCTTTGAATTCGGAATACATCCATGGCAATAAATGGCAAGGTGATCCCTGAGTTAGATATAAGGGACAGGAACAATGACAATGTTAAAACCAATAATAGCATTAAACATTAGTGAATGCTGAGAATGCTGGGCATTGCAATAATTGTTTTACATACATGATTTTATTTAATTTTTATAAAAACTCTTGAAATAAATTTAATTCCTTTTATCTGGTTCACAGATTAAGAGACTTAACAATACCTGTACTTAAATCCAGATCTTAATTACAGCAAATGACACCTTCTTAGCCATTGTACATAAGCTCTTCAAGTAGTTTTTCCTTCAAGGTATATTTATTATGTATTGGACCTACATTTGGCTCTGGGAATTTAGCTGACAAGAAGACAAATGATTCTTGTCCTTTTTGAGCTTATAGTTTAGCAAGAGCCTACAGTCTGGTGGCTCTGGTACTGAGGTTGCAGTGAGATGAATATGTTAAACTCTCCAAGTGTGCCATCTGTGCTAGTGATGTTAGGTTGACATTTATTCCTTCTTTTATATGACTTACTGTGCCATAGGGACTGGAAAGATGTTTCTCCAATTTTCTTACAGGTAGAGTTCAAAATGTGAGTTGGATTCTTTTAATTAGGCATACTCTTGGGGGGACAGATGTGAGGTGGCAACTCATGGGGATATGTCAAGAGCTAAAAAAGGTAACTCAGTATTCTTGTTCCTGGTGTCCAGCTTCATGGGTGTTGAGAGGCAGTTATAGGAGTAGTAGAAGCAGTTATGACTTCTGATCCCCCATTAGTGGAACACAATTGTTCTGTGGTAACCTTGTGACTCCTGCTCCTTTGGCTCTTCCAACAATCCTGTTTTTTATTATACTCCTCCCTCCTTAAAGACAGGGGGTTTGTTTCTTTCCTGTGTTGAATCTTGACTGATGTTTCAGTTCTCATTTGATTAATTTTGCTATCCTGATTCCATGTTTGTCAAGCAGCCATCTGATTGTGGTTTGAAAGGCAGTCTGGTGTAATGAGTAAGAATATGATCTTGAGACTCAAATTTGGGATCAAATCCTCCACCATGATCATCAGCAAGTCGCTTGATGTTTAGGAACCTCATTTCTTCATTGCAAAATATGAACAGCCATTCTAATGTATCTCAGATTGTTACGAAGATGAAGTGCTACTTTGTACAATCAGTACCTTGCAAAGTAACTATTTTATGGAGAATGGTAATAAATGACAGTTGTGCCATTCCTAGTGTTAATATTGTTCTTACTACCATGCCCCTGACTGTCACATGCTTTCTTTGGATCTGCAAAGCAGAAGACAGATCCTCGTGACCTAATCAAAGACATCTCTGCTGCTTAAAATTAAAAATCATCTTTTTTTCAACATCTTTTTCACAACACACATAATGAGTGACATTTATAGGTAAAATAAACACATGAAAGGAGAATATACTCCTTGCTTTTATCCCCCTTTCCAGAAAGCATTCAGAATTCACATGCATAATAATGACATTATTATTTTTTTATGTTTTTAGTTGTAGATGGACACAATGTCCCTTTTTGGTTGTATATCCCTATCACGAAGGCAAGCTTGAGCATCCAAAAGTTCAATGTGTTTGTATTCGTGTGTATGTGCATGTATGCACACATGTGTGTGTCTTGAATATGAACTACTTAAAGAATGTGTTGATCTGGGGGAGTAGCTCAGTGGTAGAGTACTTGCCTAGCATGTGCAAGGCCCTGGGTTCAATCCCCAGCCCCCAAATGAAAAATATGTAGATAATAAACCATCCATAAATTCAACTAAAAGTATAGCAATACCAATTCTAACTTTTCATTGTGGATCCAATGTATAAAATTGCAATGGCTGCATACCCCATTTTAAGATAAATGTCCTGCAATTCAGAACAAAGTGCAACTGAACCAACCCCTGCGGTGGCAAATCTCCCTGACTTTCCCTGTGACAATATTATAAAACTAGATTTTAATGGATTTTTAGTTTCTTAATGCCCTCATATAATCCTTCTTACTTCAGGCCCCAGCCAATTTCATCTCCAATTTTCCTTGTTCTTTTTTGACTTTTGTTGTATTTCTTTTCCTTTTCTCATTCTTCTTATTTGCAATCTTGTTTTCTGTCAGGGAACCTATTTCCCATCACATTTTAACATTTAAGAAGACACATATTTATACTGACTTCAAAATGTTACTCTCAGCAATGAAAAGGCTCCACATGCAAAGGAGGGAGTTATTTCTTTTATAGTCCACTTGGATTCTGTCCAAGAGGGAAAGGACCTGGAATCTATTCAAAAACTAGATAAGCTCCCAATTGGGTGGAAAATCAGAAAATAAATTGGAATTTCCCAAATGTAAAAATATATAAAAGAGATATGAATAGAAATAAAATTTGTACTACTTTTCATAGAAAGTAACTTTTTTGAAAAAAATTATTATTATTATTATTTTCTGAGCTGAGATTGATCCCGGGGCCTTATGTGTGTTAGATGAGCATTCTGGCACTGAGCCACATCCCTAGCCCAGAAAAACAACTCTTTATAACATAAGACATATGATCTTAGCCATTCGACCATCCTGTCCTGGGATTAATGCTAAAACCTTATGGGTCAAATGAGATACATTTAAAGATACATCCAGTTTTCTTCCCGAAGACAACCCCTGTCACCAGTTTCTTCTGCATCTTTTTTAAATTTGCTCTTTTTAGATATACATAACTTTTGCATCTTTTCAAATATAGACACTAATAATAACATGCTTGAGAGATTCTTCTGCATCCTTCTTGTTACCAATCTATATTATGTCTTGGCTAAGTGTCTAGTCAGTTTAGAGGAGCACCTGCATTCTTTTTAATAATTTCACAAAAAAGCTGCATTAGCCTATTTAACTTATTGATTATCAATAGCACTCATCTCCAGCTGTTACAAATGCTGCTGTGTAAATAGTCTTGCATGTGCCATTTTATATATGTACTGATGCATTTGCAGTATGAATTCCTAGAAATTCAACTACTTGTCAGTTTATATGATTTTTAACTTTTTTTTTTTTAGTGCTTGGGATCAAACCCAGGCATTTTTAACTTTTATTAGGTAGTATCAATTATTACCAACAATAAATAAGAGTAAGTAACATCTTCTTTACAATGCCAGAAATAGTGCTTGATAGGTAGGAAGCACTCACATATTCATTTTTAATCTGATTATTTGTTGTAAAAATAAAATATAGTAAGGTATGTGAAAAAATGATTAGTATATCATCTTTTAAAAAATTCTTTTAAAATATATTTTTAGTTGTTGATGGATCTTTATTTTATTCATTTATTATTTATATGTGGTGCTGAGGATCAAACCCAGTGCCTCATGCATGCTAGGCAAGCGCTCTACCACTGAGCTACAGCCCCAGCCCCAGTATATCATTTTTAAGACCAAATCATTATGATAATTCTCAATAATAAATTCTAAATCAGCACGTTTAACAAGTGAGTTTCTTGAGTAGCTCATACTCAAGACACACACGTGTGCGTGCGCATGCACACACATACACAGAAACAGACAGTTGCTTTCTTTTCCCGGACTGGGCATAGAGAGAGAACTCAGAGGTAAGCCTTGCTTCTAAACTTCACCCTAAGCCTATTAACTCTGCATTATATTATATGCAGTGGCTCTGGCTTCAAAAAAGTTTTGCCTTAAGAAAGAAAGAGTAATGTTATGTTTTATTAACCAAAAAACAATAATAAATCATTTTCACAGAACCTGTTTGTTCAGATGAAAAAGAAAGCCTGCTTTGTTCTTCCAGGTGTGCTTCTTTGGATAAAAGACAGTCCTGTTAATGCTTGGATTGAAGTTAACCTATTGAGCAGCAGATAATGTTCAGCATTCTCTCCAGTTGAAAGTGTTTAGGGCGTAGATAAAATCCTATTGGTAGGAAAGATGGCATCAAGATGTCCTAGATCTCTAATTAATAGCATACCAAGGCTAAGGAGTGAACTGTGGATGCAACTGTTGGTTTGTGTATAAGCACACTCAAACGCCACAGCATCACTGGGAGAAGCGTTTGGGGGAAAGTATACAAGTTTTTCCCCACATGGCACAGATCATTATAAAAGTGGTTACGTTGGGTATATTAGAACTGTAAGGGTCTGCAAAGGACCAAGGCATTGCTCTAAAGCATACACTCAGAACCTTGCCTTGCTCTGAGAGCTGAACACATTACCTTGGTGACATTCACACACTATCAAATGCGACTTGAAGCAAGAACTCTTTGTCCTGGGATAACAGGTCAGTTCTGCCCAGTGTTACTGTGGATGTTCTTTCCTTTTAAAGATTCTGTGGTGTTGATCCAAATTCAAATAAGTTCAAAGAAGCTCAGCTCTCCTCTTCTTTTTTTCATGCGTGGCTTAAGTCTTGAATCCAGCCTGGATCTTTCTTTTATAATACATCTCTTGAGCTTAGGCCATTGGATGGTGATCTTTTATACACAATCCTTGTTCTAGAGAGTTTAATTCCTCATTCTGACCTGCTTACCCAGGGACTGAATTTTGCAGGCGTCCTCAGGTGAAGGGTTCCTCGACACTTAATCTTGGCTTTGCAGTTAGAAGCCATGGGAACCATGTACCTCCTTTCTAAGAGAGCTAGTCCATGCTGATCCTATAGCCCTTTCCTGCTCTAGCAGTTTCAATGTCCTGCTAGGGTTCTGATGAGAGTCCTTCAGAAGCAGGAGAACCGGATAGTGCAGCTAAGACACAGGCCTTGGAATAAGACAGATGAAGTTTTGAATCTCAGCTCCATTTCTTTGTGGCTGTCACTTTCAGCAAGTTACTTAAGATGCTTTGAGTTTTCAGCTTTCTCATCAAAAATATGGTGACACAAAATTCAACTCAAAGTGCATCAAGGACTTAGGCATTAGACCAGAGACCCTGTGCCTAATACAAGAAAAAGTAGGCCCAAATCTTCATCATGTTGGCTTAGGACCTTATTTCCTTAACAAGACTCCTACAGTACAAGAAGTAAAATCAAGAATCAATAAATGGGATGGATTTAAACTAAAAAGCTTCTCAGCAAAGGAAACAATCAATGAAGTGAACAGAGAGCCTATATTCTGGGAGTAAATTTTGCCACACATATAAAGGACATATAAAGAACTCAAAAAACTTAACACCAAAATAACAAGCAACCCAATCAATAAATGGGCTAAGGAACTGAACAGAAACTTCTCAGAAGAAGATATACAATTGATCAGCATACATACGAAAAAAATGTTCAACATCTCTAGCAATTAGAGAAATGCAAATCAAAACTACTCTAAGATTTCATCTCATGCCAGTCAGAATGGCAGTTATCAAGAATACAAACAACAATATGTGTTGGCAAGGTTGTGGGGAAAAAGGCACATTCATACATTGCTGGTGGGATTGCAAATTGGTACAACCAATCTGGAAAGCAGTATGGAGATTCCTTAGAAAACTTGGAATGGAACCACCATTTGACCCAGCTATCCCACTCCTTGGTCTAGACCCAAAGGACTTAAAAACAGCAAACTACAGTGCTGCAGCCACTTCAATGTTTATAGCAGCTCAATTCACAATAGCTAAACTGTGGAACCAATCTAGATGCCCTTCAATAGATGGATGGATAAAGAAACTGTGGTATGTATACACAATGGAATATTATTCAGCAATAAAAGAGAATAAAATTATGGCATTTGCAGGTAAATGGATGAAGTTGGAGAATATCATGCTAAGTGAAGTAAGCCAATCCCTAAAAAACCAAAGTCTGAATGTTCTCTCTAATAAGTGGATGTTGATCCATAATAGGGGAGGAGGCATGGGAAGAATGGAGAAAATTTGGTCAGAGGGGAGGGAGGGGGAGGGAATATGGGGGCCGGAAAGATGGTGGAATGAGATGGACATCATAGCCCTAGCTTCATTTATGACTGCATATATGATGTGATTCTACATCATGTACAACCAAGGGAAAGCATTCCTTTTGCTTCTCTTTCTACATGAGCAGCAGGTGGACTCTTCCTCTTCAAGTTCCTGAGTGAAGAGATGGAAGTGCTTTTCAGCCCCTGCTTGGTATATGGCCAGTCAACCCTCTCACTGGAACTTCTGTGGGAACTTGCCTCTAGAAATTGCCCTGAACAATGGCCCCGCTGGCTATATAAATGCATGCTTTCAGCACAGAGCTCAGGATATAGCTCACACACCCACATCCCTTATAATTATCTCTGGATTTCATAATAATGTAAGAGGAAACAGATTAGAAATTGCTCTTTCATAATATTCTTACATTTAGAAGGCCAATGAATGTTAGTTAATGAACAGACCAAGAAAACCAGATACAAGGAAATCAGGCTATTTTGTGCACATGGTCATGAGGAAAAGTAACAAAGTACATTTGCTAACACCAAGCAATTGGATTTTCCTTGTTCTGTGCCCAAGAGAGATTCAAAATTATTACTGTTCTTTTGCAAAAACCTTTGAGATCTTCAGACCATTATTAAGATTGCCTTCTGCTGCTTCTTACTAAGCAAAATGATTCTAATTTTTGATAGTTTTAAAATGCTCTTTTTATATATAATTGTTCGATTCCACTTTGAATTCTCTTTATAAATCTCCATACTGTATAGTGGAACAACATAGAAATGGTCACTTCAACCCAGAAGTTTTCTTGTGAGATTTAAACCATTATTGAATAGAGTCACAGTTCTCTTGTCTGATGCTTGATCACCAGGAAGACTAGAAACCAATGTTTCTGATATATTGGAAACAATTCCAATCTAATCTTGGATCTAGGACTATCCCTATCCAAAAAAAGCAGTGACTCTTCTAGGAGCTGTTGGAGGGCTAGAACTAGTTCTCAGGTGTACCTGTGGGGATTTAGAGTATATAGAGAGAAGGAACTGCCCATCAGAGGGCAACCTAAAAGGTGGGCCACAAACCATAGCAGTTACTCCTTTGTATTATAGATCTAAGGAAAGAACCAAGAGAAGAAATGTAAGGATATGGGAGTGAATAGGATCACAGAATATTTTAGAGCTGGAAGAAACTTGCTCATCTTCTGGTTCCAATGTTTTACATAAGAGGTGATGATCTTGGGCCATAGCATCACAAATTGGCAGGTATAACAATTCTATGACATAAGTATAGTTTTAATACCAATTTTATGGGTGATAAAATTGATGTAACTCATATATCAAATTGTAGAGCTGGGATTTGAACCTAGATTTGATTGGCTCAGGACTTAAGTTTCAAGCTATTATATATAATATCCTATTATCCTATTATCTATCAATTATCCTTTCTTGAATAGGCTCAGCTGTGTTTGCTCATCATCAGGGAGTATATTTACCCTGTTCCTTTGCTCATATTCCCTTTAGGTTTCAGTGTAAGGAAGAGACATTAACTTATGCTTAAGAGAAGTAGATTAACCCTTGTAGATCCCCTGTTGAGAATTTTTCAACCCTCCATGGCATCTCAGGAGATAAAACTGGCAGAGGAGTAAAAGCCAAGGAGTCAGAGAAGGTTATAGGTGAGGGCTCTATAAAAACAACAACCCCTCCCCCTCCAAAAAAAGTGGGAAAGATGAGTGGGAAATAATGATCAAAGGATACTTGTAGTGAATGAAGGTACTGAAAACAATATTAGTCATACTTTAAAAGTAGAAAATAAGGTTGGTAAAGGAAGCAAGTCAACTGAGGGGCTGAATCAAAGGGATGCTTCTATGAAAGAGAAAAAAACCTCAATTTTCCTAAGGCCTGGCTCAAGGTTTTAAACATTTCATGTATCTTTAAGTGATAATTAGGTGAGAAGAGAAAGAGATAAATAGGATCCTACACAAAATACATTTCAGAGGACATGTTTTATTTATTTATTTAGTTAGGTATGGAAGGTTGAACCCAGAGGGTCTTTACCACTAAGCAACATCCCCAGCCCTTTTTATTTTATTTTATGTTTTGAAACAGGGTCTCACTAAGTTGCTTAGGACCTCACTAAGTTGTGGAGGCTGGCTTTGAACTCATGATCCTCCTGTCTCAGCCTCCCAAATTGCTGGGATTACAGACGTGTGCCACCACAGCTGGCTGGATGATATGATTTGAACGTGTCTCTCAAAGTTCCTGTGTTGGGAACCTAATCCCCAGTGTTGATAGGTGGGACCTTAAAAGGTGTTTAGGTCATGGAAGCTCTGCTCTCAAGAATGCTTTAACTCCATTGTAAGAATGGGTTAGCTTCTGTGGGAGTGAGTTCCTGACAGCGTTCAGTGTCTCTCTCTTTTCTCTCTTGCTCTTTTGCCTTTGCCATGGGATGATGGGTGATGCAAGGCCTTTGTCAGATGCAAAGTTTTTGACCTTGGACTTCCCAGCCTCCAGAAATATAAGAAATAAATCTCTATTATTTATATATTTCCCAGTCTCAAATATTCTGTAATAATAATACAAAACAAATTTAAGATATGAGATAGCATCACAAAAAATTCTTTTAAGACCTGAAAGGAGAAATTTGTCAGGTAAAGAAATGCAGGAAAAATATCCCAGGTAAATGGAACTGTATAAGCAAAGACAGATTTATAAAAGGACAAGCATAAAAGGTCTGGAGAATGGTGAAAAGTTAATGTAGCTCTGGTTAGAGGACAGAGGGTGGTGACTGTCATTATAATAGCTAGTTACAATGAAATTTTCATTGCTATTATAACAAGTTAGTTCCATTATGCTGAAGGCAGACTGGTTGAAAAAGTTTGGATCTAAGAAAGTGAGAAAGTTTCTATGTAGAATAGAGGTTATTAAAGATAAGATAAGGAGAAGTTTCATATCAGAATGATGGACAATATAAGCATGCTTATCATTTCCTGAGCTTGAGGAAACCTCTTCAACAGGGAAACAGTCAAATAGACCACTCAACCTTGAAATAGTAGTGAAAAGTGCTTTCTTGAAGACCAGACAAAACTTCAAGAGGCCAGAAGTAAAACATCACAGAACAGAATGAATAAACAGAAAACTTGGTGCAATCTTTTGGGATTTTGTTTTAAATAATATGGCATTTGGAGTTTGAAAGTATTGTTTGAATTCTAGTTTTGCCATTTCCTAGCTATGTGGCCTTTGTCAGCTTAACATCCAGGGGCCTCAATTACCTCATGAGGAAATTGGGGGCAGTAAGAAGTACCTTGCAGAGATGACTGCAAAGAAGTGGGTCTGCAGTGTGCACCCCACAAATGAGAGTTATCATTGCTGGGTCTCAGGGAGAATTGCTTTGATCAAATAACTAAAGTTGTTCTTCAAACACAAAGCTAGAAAACTTCTCCAAATAAGCAATGCTTACCATGAACCATTCATGTGGCAGGGTTATATTTGGTGGCTATGTTTATAGATAGAGACTGAGAACAAACCTGGAGAGAAAACATCTGTTGAAAAACTAGGATTTAGTGTTGGTTAAAATTTTGACCTAGGCCTCTATATGTATTTGTTTGCATTTCACTTTTAAATGTAATTTGATTTATTTATTTTTTAAAAAAATAAAAATTTATTTATTAATTTAAAATTATACAATAGAATCTATGTATATTGTTTAAGAAAGAATGAATAGAAACAATACAATGTAGATATGATAAACTATAAACTATTCAATATATAAAAATTATATAAATTATTCTATATAAAGAAATTAAAAATAGTCTACAGAAGATGTAGAAATAAGATTAAAAACATGAAATGGAATTAATCACATTGGTTTTCTGTATTCAACAAAAACATTTCCCAAATAAAATGGATGATAAAATGGAAAGAAAATCAGAGAAGGAAAAAAAGAGTATAGAATGAAAAGAATGAATAAAATTAAACAAGTTTTTAAACATTATTTTAAAATTAAGAAACTGACTTCATGTTTCATCTCTGATATGTTAAGTAATCAAAAGTCATCAATCTTATCCTTACAGTAACAAAAATGTCTGAAAATCAAATTACATTTCTTGAACTCAACAATGTACTGCTAGAGCTGTCAACTGGTATATATAATCTTGAGGAATGGCTGGAGATAGAATATAGATAGACCCACTTAAAGATTGGGTAAGATTAGAGAAAACTCCTTTGTTCCATATCTGACTTGCACAACAGCAGGTGTCTAGTATAATAACAATCAATTACAGCTGAAAGAGTTGTCATACACAGATTCTTTCTCCCTGAAGTAGTGTTTAAGGAAACTAAAACAGTGAGATAAAAAAAAGTACAGAATGAAAAAGCCTCTGGTACCTTTAGCTGCAAGCAAGTATTAAACACCAGATAAGTCCTCACCAGATAAAATAAATACTCCTATCAGTGGCCTATTTACCTCATTTGTTATTATTCAATAAAACATGTCTGGCTTTCAACAAAAAATTACAAGACAGGCCAGAAGACATGCTAAAATGTAGTCTGAAGATAAAAATCTGACTCAAACATATCATACATGTTTGAATTTCCAAGTTAAAAAAATACTAAAGTAATTATGATTACTTTAATGGGAAAAAAGCATGCAAAAACTTACAAACTATGTTAGGGAAAATGGAAACTTTAAGAATCAAAACAAAATTCTAGAAATCAAACATGCTGAAATAGAGAGGAAGAATGCCTTCTGATGCCATCAGTTAAATTATGGCTAAGGAAAGAAATGATAATCTTGATAATAAGTTAATAAAAATTTCCCAAACAAAAATACAAAGGAAATAAAAGCAACTCAAGAACTGTGGGACAATATCAAAGAATAAAGCACAGATAATTAGAATACAAAAAGAAGAAAGGAAAACAGAGCCGAAAAAATATTTGAAGTAAAACTATCTGAAAATTTTTCAAAAACTAAGATGAGTTAAAAAGCACACATTTTAAAGAATATCAAGTAGGATATGTACCAAATATAAATAGGTGAGTAAATAAAGTAATACCTAGTCATCTCATATCCAAATTACAGAAAACTAAAAACAAAGAAAAAATTTTGAAAGAATACAGAAAAATAATTGCTTTACTTATATAGCTATAGAGGAATAAGTATAAGAAATTCGTTGAATAGGACAATAACCAATTGTTATCTTCAGCTGATGTTCATAACACAGTCCTTTTCTCCATTGTAGGCACATGTCTGAGCCAACATCCATGTGAATTCCACAATTTGAGTCTTTTTAAAATTCAATCTGCCAGTCTATGTCTTTTAATTGATGAGTTTAGGCCATTAATGTTCAGAGTTATTATTGAAATATGGCTTGTATTCTTGCTCATTTTAGTTTATTTTTGTTTTTAACTTGACTTGGTTTCTCCTTTGATTGGCTTTTTCTTTAGTATAGTTCCTCCCTTTGTTGATTTTCATTGTTGTTTTTCATTTCCTCTTCATGGGATATTTTGCCAAGAACCTCTCTAGTGCAGGCTTTCTTGCTGTAAATTCTTTTAACTTTTGTTTCTCATGGAAGGTTTTTATTTCATCATCAAATCCAAATCTTAATTTTGCTAGATATAAGATTCTTGGTTGGCACCCATTTTCTTTCAGAGCTTGGTAAATGCTATTCCAGGATCTCCTGGCTTTGAGGGTCTGGGTTGAGAAATCTGCTGAAATCTGAATTAGTTTCTCCCTGTATGTAATTTGGTCCTTTTCTCTTGCAGCTTTTAAAATTCTATACTTATTGTGAATGTTAGGCATTTTTATTATGATGTGCCTTGGTGTGGATCTGTTGTAGTTTTGTACATTTGGTGTCCTGTAAGCCTCTCGTTTTTGATTTTCCAATTCATTCTTCATGTTTGGGAAATTTTATGATATTATTTCATTGAAGAGATGGTGCATTCTTTTGGCTTTTACCTCTGTGCCTTCCTCAATCCCAATAATTCTTAGATTTGGTCTTTTCATGTTATCCCATAGTTTCTGGATATTCTATTCATAGTTTCTTACCAGCTTCATTGTGTGGTCAACTTTATTTTCAAGATTATATATTTTGTCTTCATTGTCTGAGGTTCTCTCTTCCAAGTTATCTAGTCTGTTGGTGATGCTTTCTATTGAATTTTTTATTTGGTTTATTGTTTCCTTCATTTCAAGGGATTTCTCCTTGGTTCTTTTTCAAAGTCTCTATTTCTTGAAGTAATATTTTGCTCCCTGTATTTGCTCTCTTATCTCTTTTTTTTTTTTTTTTTTGGAATGATCAATGGTTGCCTGTATTTGTTTTCTAATCTCTTTGTTGGAGTAGTCAAATGTTGCCTGAGTTTGCTTTCTTATATTATTCTGTGCTTCACATATCACTTTAATTATGTATGTTCTGAACTCCTTCTCTGACATTTTATCTACTATACTGTCAATGGATTCTATTGTTGTAGCATCTTGCTTTGTTTGGGGCATTTTCTTCCCTTGTTTTTTCATGTTGTTTATGTGTCTTTCTCTCTAGCAATGCTGATCTGAAGTATTACAGTTTCTACCCTATAATCTTGTAGTGTCCCTGCAAGTTACCAATACCTCACCTCTTGTGTAACCGGGCCTGCAGGGATCTTGGGGATGATCTTCCTGGCCCTGGCTGTTGACTCTAGACAGATGTTGGCAGGAACAGCCACCGGTTGGTAGATGGGGGGTCTCAGTGTCTCCTCATCCATGTGTCGGCCCGGGGTTGGTGTCTGCTCCGCGTCTGCCTTGAAATTAATTAATCCCAGCAACATGGAAGGCTGAGGCAGGAGGACCAAAAGTTCAATGGCAGCCTTGGCAACTTGGTGAGATTAGTTTCAGAGGTCTCAGTCTATAGATGCCAACTCCATTGTATTTCACTTTTGTGGGTGCTGTTCCAGGTGCCAGGAACCATTCCCTATCAGTGCAAATTTCTTCATGTAGAAACTAAGAACATTGGTGGGCCAGTTTTAAAGGTTCAATGGTTGGTTTTTCATTGAACCATTTTTCAAACAAGCAAAAAATTACATTATACTTCACAGTGAGTGAATGATAAATACATGAAAGCTTTGACCATTCAGCTATTCAGGGACATCTAATTTTCAGTGATGACATAGATTCCATAAAATGTAAGCTCTGCTAAGGCAGGAGTCCTGTTAATCTTTTCCATCAGAAACCTAGTGCCACGCACTGTGCCTGATATATGGTAGGCACCAAGTATTTGTTGAATGAGTGAAGGACAAATGATTGAAAAGATCTGAGGCATACTCAAAGATGGAGGAGACAAGGTGATCCTAGGGAAAGTTAAGAAGGAGCTCAGGGCATATTGGCTTCCTCATCCTGACATTGAGGTAACAATGCCAAAGTTTCCTGAGAGCCATTTTTGGAGAGCGAAGATGTCATTGGATAAATCCCTGAGTGAATGAACTTCCTGAAAATTCTGGGTGAGAGGTTTCCAGAGCTCACATCTAAAGGATGTTACCATATGCCTGGTGCGGTGGGCATGCCTGTAATCTCAGCACTTTGGCAGGCTGAGACAGGAGAATTGTGAGTTCAAAGCCAGCCTCAGCAACTGCAAGATGCTAAGCAACTCAGTGAGACCCTGTCTCTACATAAAACACAAAAAAATAGGACTGGGGATGTGGCTCAATGGTCAAGTACCCCTGAGTTCAATCCCTGGTACCAAAAATAAAAAATAAAAAATAAAGGATGTTACCATAAAAAAGATTGAAGGTAGAAAAAAAAATGATAATGAGATGCTGCATTTCTCTTCTAAATGAAACCCAGGAACCTTCAGATGATTTCTGTACTTGTTTCCATTTTCAATCTGAATAGTCTTTCTACCTCTCTCAAAATCCTCCAGTTTTCACGTAACTTAGGAGACACCCTCAGAGTTTGCCTTATTGTTAAACAAAACTGACCAAAGGATGGTATTTTCTTTTTAATGCAGAGCTTGGAAGGTACTACTTGATCTCAAACAAGACCAAAAGACAAATGATGATAATACACTCAAGATGCTTTGTTCCTTAGCTTTTTAATTCTTTGCCTCTAAATATCAACCTGGTCAAAACTAACTGAGGTTGGATCTTTTGCCTTCATAATATTTGTTTAAAAGGAAAATTTTAGGCTCACACATTTTGTTTTGTTTTCATTTTAAAGAAAGCAAACTTTTTACCCTCATAAGCAAATAGTACTGAAAATTCCATTGTGGAGTTTTGTAATCAAAATGTTAAAACATCTTTGCTACTTTCATCAGAGGGCTCTGATGAAGAAAACCTCAGCAAGATGAAGAGGTTCTGGACAGTATGCAGTTTTGATAATATGCCATTTTTATAAAGTGACTTCTGTTTTCAGTGATATCTATCATTTTTCTCAACCCCAAATATTTCTAACATTTTGCACGTTTATGTCATCACATCTGAATCCTATCAGGGACCAATGAGCTGGACTTTTATAATTTTGCTCCATGGGCTTTCTGAGGAAGCAGTTATGACCTTAGGCTTTGGCACTTATCAGCTAAGGCAAAGGCTGGGGGAAACTCAGCTGGGAAAAGGTGCTTACCAATAATCCTAGGAGCTAGCGATGGCTTCAAACCCAGAGCAGGGAATCTTGGTTGGCCTCTAGTAAAGATGGCGTGGGGCCAGTGTCACCTTGGGGCCTTGAATGGAGTTCTGTCCTCCTCCACGATTTCATTATGATAGCCATCTTTAATTTTTAAAAATAAGCTTTAAACTTTTAAATCATGATATACATCTTACTAGAGAATTCACAATATGTGTATAGGAAGTAGATTGTTTTCAATATTCTAGAAGAGCCTCCATAAGTATCCCCAGTTGCACCATCCTTCCCAGAAGTTAACTGCAGAATTAAGTTTGGTGTAAATCTTTTACTGGCTACTCTTTTTGGCTTTGAAGAGCAGATAAGTACTGTATCTATTCTTAATATTTCTTTGAGTTTTGTTTTTGAACATTATATAAATGAAATCACACCCACTGATGCTTGTAGTTGTAGCTCATTCTTTTTCTTTATATTATTCTTTTGTGTATCTATGTTACATCACAGATTGGTTTTATATGGTTTTATGATGTTGGTTTAATTTTGGTGTGACTTGTCTAAGAGAGTTTGTATTTTAAAAGGGGCACTAAACCTGTATTTTAAAAGAGGTACTGAGCCTATTTAACTAAAACCTTAACCTGCAATGATTGAATTTCAGGCTGTATGACAACCCAGATATACATATCTTACTCGAACAGGAACATTTTGGTGAGGGAGGGGTGGTAGAAATGTCTTCCTTCTACCATGTCAATTCCATTTACCTACCAGGATGGTTGGCTTTTGTCAGAACATAGTAACATTTAAACATTCAAATACTTTATAATTGTTGGATAAACTGTAATTCTACAGTTGAAAGAATATATAAGGAATATTTTTTTTCAAAAAAAATGAGGTCAAAAGAATAAACAAGAATCAATGAATAACTGTGGAATATAGAAACCAGTATTGTATATGGCCACCACATGAATAACTCTACCATTTCTGATTTTTATTGCTTGCTTATCAAAGGTGGGGTCTGAGCCCAGAACACACCTTTTCAAAATAATGAATCATGGGCAGAGAGTAAGGAAATGTTGAACTCCAGCCCACAACTCTAAGAATAAGGAGTCTGGCTAATTGCTTGGGTTTTTGTATTACACCAATGTTGTGAATAGGTTTTCAAAAAAGATTAATTTTCCAAGCATAGCACTGCTGGAATGTCCTTTCTCTAATTGTCTTCCTGAGGCAGAAGAAATTCCTACAAGAAAATTTAGCTTTCAGTACAATTTCCAGTAGCTAGAGACAGAACAAATCAATGTCTTTAATTATCTGCTTGCCAAAATTTAACTAAAACTTTTAAAAGCAAAAGCCCCAGGAGGGACTTGTTCAAAAATGATTTTAAGACTCTTAAACTGCTAAATATTCTTGATCCAGGGAAGTTTCTTTGAAGTAGGATATAAATTCTAGACCTCGAAGTGCCTTTCATTTCCCAAGAGTTCAAAGCTATTAAGCTCTCAGAGGAAATGGTTTTTCCCTAGCAGGGGAAAAAGAGGACATTTTTCTTTTTCTTTTTTTCTTTCATTTTTAAAGAAATAACAGTTTCTAAATTTTAATTGTCTTAAAATTTTAAAATCAGGGCCAAAAGTCAACAGTGTCCATATTATTGTTAAAAAAAAGATGGCTGATGAGGTAGGTAATGAAACATAAAAAAATTAATTACAAGTGTGTGTGTTTGCAAAATTCAATTAACTCTAATAAGACAGGAAAGAGATGAGTAGTAATCTCAGGTGGCATGTCTGAGTGCATATATGTGCAAGGAATTCACCACACCTAAGTAAGATAATAAAATGTTGTAAGACATGGGATAAAAGGGGCTAGGAAGCAATAAAATGCATGTGTTTCAAAAATCTTATTGCTCACAGAAGGATGGTCTATGGGAAAGGGCAGAGAGAGGTCATTTGTGGTTTGGGCAAATTGGGCAGATTTAAATGGGACCAGTACCCAGGACTCTTGCCCAGGTCTGGAAACTCTGATTTTAACCAGATTAAAGACAGCTTTTTGGTACTTGATTTTATATCAAATGGACTCAGCTAACTTGAGATTTAAAATCTGCTTTTCTTAGTTATAAGTAAACTTGTTATCCTGCAAAGACTTAGAAACTATCATAGAAATCATTATGGGAACAAAAATAATAATTTTAATACTTTATATTCTCTGTGTAGTGGTAAATTTTAGAATCATTATATTCTGCCTATATTTGAACACATTTAATCCACTAAGAGAAAGACAGTTTATACTTGTGAATTTAATGTGAAATGTTTAATTAATATCAGGCTTCTGATTTCTATGAGAAAGGTATTTGCTTTGGTTTATAAACACTATTTGAATGTCTAATGGACTCAGATGAATGAGATCTCTATATTCAGCTTTCTTAGGTTCAGAAAGCATCATCTAACTGTTTAGGAAAGTTTGGTTTGAGAAATGTCTGGGTCTAGCCTGTTAGGCATATGAAGGCTTTGAGATACTCTTAAATTTTATAATTATGATTTAAAAGGCTTAAGTGAGGGGCTAGGGCTGTAGCTCAGTGGTAGAGTGCTTGCCTAGCATGCATGAGGCACTGGGTTCGATCCTCAGCACCACATATAAATAATAAATGAATAAAATAAAGATCCATCAACAACTAAAAAAAATATTTAAAAGAAAAGCTTAACTGAATTTAATTAATTCAGGTGTTAACTATTTGGGGTAAATTACTGTTAAACTTATTAATTTTAGAATATTAATCAACAATCAAATATAAGCTTTATAGAAAAATTACTAGATTTAATATGTGAAAATGACCAGATAGTTGAGCTTAATGTTTATGAAACACAGCTTTATGCTATTTCAAAAATTCTTTTATAACATTTAAAAACTACTAACAAGCAAAATTAGACCTAATTATATCAATTCCTAAAAAATAAGAGTGGTTGGAATACTCTACTAGAGTTTAGCACAGGAAATAGAATTCATTCTAGATATTTGAGCAGAAAGTATTTAATATAGGAATTTGGGGACTTATCTAACTGTTGAGAGTTGGAAGAGCAGAAGTTGGGGACCAGCTGCTGCACTTACTGTCTCCACATCTGCCACTGCATGACTACCAACCCCGCGAAGCTAGAGACTAGATACTGGTATCTAGTGCAAGTTATCAGCCACAAAGCTGGTGGATAATGGACTCCACCCAGCTGCATCCTATTGGCAGAATTTAAGCTGCATCCCAAACCCTACCCTGCAAGAAACTCTGAAAAATGTAGTTATTTTGCCTTCTAGTCCCATGACACAGTAGGAAATTCAGAAGTCAGACTGGATGCTGAGTGCTCAAAGACAAGGTCCATGAAGCAAAACTCACATGAAACCACACAGAATTATTGATCATGACTTGCTAATGTTTCCTAAGCATTATATTCTGCAGGTAAAAAAAATTAAATGCCTTTTGTCAGAACTCCTGTGAGATGCACTATATTTGGCAACTGTAGGTGGTTTTCAATAGACCTTTTAAAAATGTTTGTGACAAAATTAGGTGTTAGTCATCGTTGTGTCACTGTGACCAAAATACCTGACAAGAACCTAGAGGAGGCAAAGTTTATTTTGGCTCACAGTTGGCCAGCTCCACTGCTCTGGGCCTAGGTGAGGCCGCCTATTGTGGCTGAAGGGTGTGGCGGAGGAAAGTTGCTCAGCTCCCGGCATCTGGGAAGCAGAGATAGGAAGAGGTCAGAGAGGGCACGCCACAACTGATGTGTTTTCTCCAACTAGGTCCCACCCCCCCAAGAGTCCACTCAGCTATCAGTGGATTAATCCACTGATGAGGTCAGAATCCTTGTGACCCAGCATTGCCTAAAAGTCCACCTCTGAACCTTGCTGTACCAGGGACCATACTTTCAACACAAGATTTTGGAAGACATTTACAGATCCACACCAAAATAGTCTACTTAATGGCACTTTTCATTGTACAGAAACTGTTTCTTAACATTTGCCAGCAAATACCCTGTAGAAAACAGACTTTGCTAGTCACATAGTATTTCCTGCTTTATTAAGGTATAACTGACAAATAAAATAAATAAAAATAATAAATTCAAGCTATACAATGTGATGTTTTCATAGCCTTGTGCATTAAGAAATGATTACTACAACCAAGATAAGGTAACATAGTCATTATCTCACAGTTAATTTTCTTTTTAATGGGAAGACCACTTAACATCTACTCTTAGTAAATTTCAAATATGCATTATTAACTATGTGTATTACCAGCATGTATTATTAATTAGGTCCCCATGCTGTACATTAGGTCTCCAGAACTTAAGTGCTCGTCTTTTATCTTCACATTTGTACTCCTCGACCAACATTCATCCTATTTCCTGGTCTCTCATAACCACCCTCTTATTCTTCCAGTGAGTTTGATGTTTTCAGGTTTCACATATAATTTGAGATCATTCAGTCTCTGTTTTTTTGTGACTGAATTATTTCACTTGTCATGTCTTCCAGGTTCATCCATGTCATAGTAATGACAGGATTTTCTCCTTTTTAAAGGCTGAATAATATTCCATTGTATGTGTATACTAACTTTCTTGATCTGTTCATCTGAGAGACACTTAGGTTATTTCTGTATCTTGGCTATGGGCTAGTCACATAGTGTAATAGATCAAGCTTTGGGTATCCCCCGCCTCCCCACCTATTCTAGGAAATTTGACACCATGATTTTAGGTCTGTGCTAATTCTCACCTGGAACTGTATTTGCCTATTTAGTAGAATTAATTTCAGAATATAGCTTAAAATTGCTTTGTCAAGAGTATTAGCCACAGGATAAAGGGATCTGAACCTAAACTTAACCTACTGAATTCAATTCACTTTCTTTGTATTTTTGTTAGCATGTTTAACTTGTGCTGGTGTTCTGAATTAGGACAGAGGCATAGCATCATCTGGGTTTGGAGTCTTTTATTTTTTATTTTTTTCTGCTGCGGATTGAACCCAGGAGGTCTCTATCACTAAACTACATCCTCGTCCCTTTGTATTTTTTGAAACAGAGACTTGCTAAGTTGCTGAGGCTGGCCTCAAACTCACAATACTTTTGCCTCAGCCTCCTAAGTCACCGAGATCACAAGCATGTGCCATCAGGCCTGGTAAAGACTTTTTTAAAAAATTTATTTTTGCGATAGAAAAATGTGTCCAAAAGCGACAGTTATAATTATATTTGATTGTAAGTTATGAAAAATAAAATAATGGCATAAATCCAATAAAAGTTTTTCTCATGTGTGCAATGTCTGGTAGGTCAGTGCACTGCCGCTTGAGAACATGACCTTTATTCTAAGGTTCAGGAAGGCAGCATCAGCTGAAAGGAGGGGAAGGGCACATGCCCACCATCCCAGAGGGCAGGTTTGGAAGAGCTGTTAAATTGTACTTCACTTATATCCACTGGCTGACACCTAGCCATATGTCTTACTGAGTGGGGAGAGGGGCCAAAAAGGAAACGTAAGTCTTTATTGTGGGCACTGCACATCTTGTAAACATTTCTACTGTGCTGGAAAAAGGAGAGAGAGGAAATGGTGGTAGAAGTCCATTCCACACCCAACTTTCATACAAATATAAAACATTTACTAGTTTCAAATACTCTTCACTCAAATTAGCCTTTTATTCAGAAAAGGAGATTGATCTTTACCTTGGGTAGTGCAAATAAAATTTTTTTTTTAAGGCAAACATGTCCAGTATTTCCACCTGAGTCAGCAATGACACACTGTCTCCTGTTGCAACCCAGCAGCAAGGAGAGTCCTGCCACTTTGTTCCCTGGAAGGTCCCCTTGATTTGAGTTCTCCAAGAGAATGGGCTTTGGTGTGGAAAAGGACAGGTCAAGGACTGTGGGGCTGTGGATAACAGATCAGAGGAAGAGAAGTGATTGCAACAGGAGACATAGGAGGGGCTGCAGGGAATGACAGCATTCCGTAGGGAAGTTTTCTCTCCCTTCTCTTTCCACTCCCCGTTTTGGGATTTGCTTTCTATTCTAAGATGATCTCTAGGATACTGTGGAAAGCGTGGGAACAAAATGGGGGTGGGAGGAGGTAGGACTCCCTGGAGGTTCCTTGGCTGGAAAGTTCTACAGAAAGGAGGAAGTAGTCCCCACCTTTGAGTGGTTAGGTGCCAGGCATTTTGGAAATATCATCTCACTTTAGTCCCTGAATAATATTATGAAGCAATGAGGTAAAATGAACCTGCTCCCGTCTAGCATCCCCATAAGGAACAGAAGACCATCCTATAGCACACACAAGCTGACTTTCTCCAAGACGATTTTGCCAACAAAGGCTTAACTTCGGGTCCATAATGACTAAAGGTGATTAAAAGTGGATGTCAAGAAGAGAATAAAAAAGTAGCTGTGCCTCTTTTTAAAAGTCTACCTCCTGTTGTTCAATTGAGCATGTCTTGTTAACCTCTTTTATTACTCCTCTTGAAATGATTATTGGGCTAACTATCCACAAACTTTCATGGACTTTGTCCTAAATGCAATACAACAACCATAGTAGAACAACTTGAAGTGGAAACACTTAAGTGTTTCAAAGAATGTAGTCATCTTACAGGCCAAATGAAATAAATAATTTGCTAAAACTTGCTGAGTTCTTCTTCTCCGAGTGCCTTTACATATAGTGGATACTGTTGCTTGACAACTCTGTAGGCTTTCCCCTATTCTTGTTCAATAAAACCCTGACTTTGTTCAAGTATTCACCATCCATGAGCCTGTGGAGTGGGGGCAAGTCCACTCTTGGGTAAAGTGTGATTGGCTCATAGGGAAGAGTGGTTTCATTTTTTTCTTACCAGGAACTGGCTTAGGAATGGACATGTATCTTAATTTTGGACAATAAAAAATGAATGAGAGATGTCTCATGGGGACTTCTAGGAAAAATTTCTGTACTTATTAAAAAAAGAATGCAAGAAAGGACTGTTTGCTCTTCTAATCTGTGAACAGGCTCTGAGGATGGGATGTTTGGAGCTGCGGCAACCACTTTGCAAGAGATACCCAGAGAGCAAAAGCCAACATGTTGAGGATGACAGAGCAGAAAGATGAAGAACCTGGGTTCTTATTTAAATTTTTTTTTTTTTTGTAGTTGTAGATGGACAACTGCAATAGCCAAACCTGACCTGGTCTTCCTGCTATGTAAGATAAACACACTATTGCATAAACTATTTTGACCTTTTTTTTCGTTACTCAAATGTAAATGAAGTATCTTAAATGATAAAAAAAAGAAGGAAAAATACAACATGAGATGTGGAATTGGGTCACTTTAGGTATTGAGCCACCATCATAAAAAATGGGAATGTGTTACTTACTATGTTCACACATAATTCTTATATAGAGCTGCTAAAGCAATACCATTAAAATAGATTTTACTTTTAAAATTAGGACTTTGAAAATCCCCAATTAGATCAAGGGGCAAAAGAAACAAAAGTTTCCAAGGGAAAATTTTGTCAATTTTCTAAATATTGAAATTTTCCCTACTCATAATCAGGTTGTCATGGGTTGTTTTTCCTGTCATTAATTCTGATTTTATTTCTTCTGGCTAACAATGCCCCTGCATTGTTAATAATTTCCCAATTTTCACACCAACTAATTCTTGGTTTTAAGAGTGACATATTTCAGGTGATCTATGTGGGTCTGGAACTCTTTAACTCTTACAACTTCTGAATTTCATTTCTTGGGTGAAGCAAAGATACTGTAGAAACCATGAACATGTTTGTTATGATGAAAGTTGGTTTCACTTAAGACCTTTGAGCCCTTTCTCATAGTCACATCCCCATCAACTCCAGAACTGAGTTCAAAGGCATACATACCCTTTTTCTTTTCTTTTCTTTTTTGTACTGGGGATTGAAACCAGGAAGGCCTCTACCACTGAGCTACATCCCCAGCCCTTTTTATTTTGCATTCTGTAGACAGTCTCACTAAATTGTTGAGGCTGGCCTTGAACTTGGGATCCTCCTGCCTCAAACTTTCAAGTATCTAAGATTACTGGTGTGCATTACTGTGCCTGGCTTGCAAGACATGTATTTTTTCATTAGGTACTGAGGATTGAACCCAGGGGTGCTTAACCACTGGACCACATCCTCAGCCCTTTTTTGGATTTAGAGACAGGGTCTTGCTAAGTGCCTTGCAAAGTTGCTGAGGCTGGCTTTGAATTCGCAATCCTCCTGCCTCAGCCTTCCGAGTTGCTGGGATTACAGGCATGCGCCACAGCACCCGGCTAAGACATGTATGTTGAAAGTTGTAATTAAAAATGGAAAACCCTAAGTTTTGCCTTAAGAAAGAACAAAACAAAACAAAACATGCCCTAAGGATTAGTTGTTATTGGGAAGAACATCCAGTATCTTGCAAGGGTTTGGACTTGTTTTTAATTCCTTGCCAGGTGTATTGTTAGCAGCTTGCACACAAAATTCAGGCTTCTGAGAGATTTATCCATTTACTGATGTGAGATTTATGGGTAAGTTTGATCAGCCTGGTAGAGGAATGTCTGTTGCGGCCTGGACCTACTTCTCTGGGCTAATAACTATCCTCTGAGTTACCTACCTGCCTGTAGATTAACAGCATTCCAGGAGAGCATGAAACAAAATGTTAACAAATGGTCCTCAAAATCTACTGAGATCACTGACTTTTAGATTTTACTCAAGATTGCTCAAGACTAACCCCAGATATTGTCCATTAGTAGTAGAGACTTGAGCCTGACGAACTGGACTGTGAACCAGATAAAAACCAGACAAACATCTTTCATTCTTTTGCCTCTGTCGGTTGAAGCATTTACAACAAAGACACAGCTTCAAGAGTTATTGAAGAAAAAACGGGCTTAGTGATTCTCTCCTTGGAGATTTCTCAATGCATGCTGGCATGAGGGACTCCATGAAGTTCTGTACTCAAGAACCTTTTGATCTTTGTATAACTCAGCCATTCTTAAACTTACTTGTGTGGGATAGTTCTTTTCATGTAACAGTTAAAAATTGACAAAGTGCTCATGTTCTGAGGAGCAAACATTCAGAATTGCTTGCCTGACCCATATTTATTTTCCTCATTTCTACCTAACCCATGAAGGGGTGGGCCCGTGTGTGTGTGCAAGAGGGGGTAGGGGAGGGAGAGAGATAAATGGATGGGTGAGGGAGATTAGGGTTCTTAACTGAACCAACCATGCTTGCAAAAAGAAATTCAAAAGAGACCAATTAGAAAAGAAAAGCAGAGACTTCTAAGGAACTCCAAATTATTTTGCTAGAATTTATTGAGTATATATTGTCAGGCACTGTTTTACATGGTCTTTATTTATTAAAAGTTAATCCTCAGAACAACCCAATGAGGTGAATGCTACCATCACTTACACATCACAGGCAAGGAAAGCTCAGGCTCAGTGAGAATAAGAAATCCCAGCTAATAAGAGAGAAGTCACAGTTTGAGCTCAGCCTGGCTGGTTAGCCAGTTCTCTTTAAATGTGATAATACTGTACTCATTTCTCTCCAAAGAGATTCCCCCAGTTCACCAGCATGGAGACAGGAATTTTTCACTGGGTTTGCAGGAGACCCCCAAAGAGGACTGGCTTCATATAGACCCTCTGCACTTTCTAGCTGTCTGACTTTAGGAATGGGATTTGGTGCCTATTTCAGGTTTTTCCCATGCATAAAAAGAAAGGCTGTGAGGAGAACTTGGCATTTTCCACCATTATTCAAAGCTAGGCTCACAAAAGCTTCAAACTATTGGCCTGGTGCTGTACTCTGTGCTATGTCAGAATAAGACTGTCATCTTCCATATAGTGCTTTCTCAAAGAACACAAAGTGGTAATAGGGCTGCCTTCTCCAGGCTAAATATTGCTGGACTTTTTAACTGAGTCTCAGAGGCTATGGTTTTCAGAATGCCATCCCTTCTGCTCATATTTTAAACAGCTCATGCTACTGTATGGCATTCTGATCTCTCTTAAACACGGTATCACAAAGAGAATTTCTCTTAGAGTCCTTAAAAGGTTGAATTTATTTCCTAAGTGGTGAAACTGTCAGGAATACTGTTAAACTAAAAAGGTTAACCTTAGAGCAAAGCTTTCTTTTGAAATTTTGTTTCCTTTCTCCCACAATCAATACTTCAACGCAACAGTAACTGAGTCTTAAAAAGGACCAGTTACAGGTCACGCTGGGCATTAGGTGAATGTGTGATTGTTTCTCTGCTTCCACATTAATAAGAACTGGGTCTTTTTTGACGCAAGAAGATACTTTAAGGAGAACTTGACCAGATGCTTTCTAAATTCCTTCCTAATCCTGAGATTATGTGATTTGAGGTTTCTTCTGCAATTCTGTATTCTAAGTACACACATATCAAAGTCCTCCTTATTCTAATGCAGTAAGCTTATTATATATTTATTTAAAAGAAATCTCACTACTTATAGTGTATATAAATTTGTAAACCTATTCTATTTTCTGTTTTATGCGAGGAATTGCTTCTTTAGAGGGTGGTAAAATTGGGTTTAAAGTGGTTTTTCTCCTGCTTATTCTCCCACTGGACACGTTAATCCCCTCTTCATCTTGTCAGATAACCCTTTGGTTATTTGCATCAGGTATAAACAGATGTTTCCAGTAATGGAATCTAAGGCAGCAACCACCTATATTCCAGAAGACCATTAAGAATTATTGACATAGAATCAGCCCTTTGGAACTCTTAGTGCAAATAAATGAGAAAGCCTGTCAGTTCCTTTGGTGGCACAAGTACAATCAGGGACATATAAGGGGGAAAAAAAGAGCTTTGTGTATAGACCTGTGGTCCACTCACACAAGGACTTCCCTCAAAGGTGTTCACAAATAGTAAAGTAGGAAAGTGTTTGCAAACAGAGGGACAAAGCAGGATATGAGGATCAAATATAGCTTGTTTTTTCACAGACCCCCTCAATATATTAGATCTAACAACAGCCAGCACATTTGTATGTTTTTCCATTTTTATATGCTTTAGTTACTAGCTAGTCCTGTGTTCTTACAGGATGTGTTTCTTGGTAAAGAATTTAGGAATCTAATTAGGAAGGAAATAATAATAAGATATTCAACAGTAATTGAGTTGAAGTTTACAAGGTCAAATCCTCAAATGTCCTGTCATATAGAAAGGTAGACAAATCAGATACATACAAATACCTATGCAGGCCATGTTATTTTTGCCCCATTCTGCATTTAGTATTATTAAAGTCTCTATTAATGACCTTAAAAACAGAAACTTTTGATCATACATCAGTTACCCAGAGAAATAACCTCTAAATGCTTATTGTTAGAAATCTGGAAAAGAGATATAAATTCTCTCTTTAGTATTTAAAAAATTGACAACTAAATAATTTCATTTTGATCTGAGTTAGTAACCCAGTAGTCTTTACTGAGCTGTAACAGTCAAAACAATGTTAAGTTCCAAATATAAAGACTTACATACACATTTTAATTGGAAATAAGAATTTATTTTCTATTACTTTTTTTTTTCTCCTGGCCAAAAGGATCTGAAGAAGTTTTCTGTCTTTTTTATGACAAACGTTGTCAGACTTTTTCAAAGCAACAAAACATAACAGAATTATAGCTGAGAAGACCAATTCTCCATTAATGTTTTAATCATAGCCCATTTAAAACAACATTTTACACAGATTCACTTTGCTAGACATGATTTGCCTTCTAAAGGTCAGTGCTTCTCCTATTGCTTCTGGATGGCCTCTCAGTTCTCCTCAACGTGACCTCTTCACTTTTTTTCCATTAGAGTTTTCTTGGCTTAAAATAATGACTTGAGGAAGATCACAGAAAACTTAATGGCTCTGTGCTAGTTTTTAAATGTTGGACAAAGTTGGGCTGCTTGATAGTGACTCATTTAGAGATCTGTTTTCAGTGCCCAGGGCTGGCCCAGCAGTGTGAGGTATCTGTGGTTCCTCTTAGAACTCAAGAGTGGAGTTCATTCTTCCACCAGCCCAATGCAGTGGCTGAAAAAGCCTAGGAAGTAGATGGCACTAAATGCCACTAGTTAGAAGAAATTTGCATTTAATGGTGGTGTTATAGGTAAAGTATTTCCTTTAGCAAAAATCCCATTTACTTAGTGCTTAGAGAGAATGCTGGACTTTATAACCACAGTTGCCTTTCTTTGTGAAAAAAAAAAAAATTAAATTTGGTATACTCACTGCCTTTCAATTTCCTTCTCTTATACTCAGTCATACATGCTTTGTAATCTAAATTTCCTAAATTCATTTAAAATTAGAGGGAGAAAAAAATCCCAAGAGGATAAAAATAAGCACAAAGTAAACAATTTTGCCATTGCACTTTCTTCTGGATAACTCTGCAAATCTTTCTTGTCATTTCTGATCTATTTCAACACTGCAGAATAACACACTTGTGGCTCAATGGTAAAGCAATGTGCAGGTAAGTGATAAAAACTGGCAACCAGAAAAGAAATATAAGTGTTAATCAAACTTTTAAAATTCTAGTACTACAACAACTTCTTTCCATATGTATTCTGTTAACGTACACTGCCACATTAATTCACATTTTGGTTCCAGAAGACCATGCACATTGGCCTGGAAAACAAAGATGGCTTTTGTAGAGGGTAATGTGGAACCTGTTGCCTTTCTCTCCTGGTAGAGCACTTACACAAGTCTTCTGGAAGCCTAAACAAAATTATGTCCTGATTATTTGTTTTCTGCATTCTGGGGACCATGGAAATAGAAAAGGATAGAAACATGGCATGCTTTTTGAGGTTTCTTGGGCTGGATAGTAGAAAAATAGGTGTTTTCCTTTGGGGCTTTTTGTAGCTGAGTATGGTGAGGCTGAAATTTCTGAGGATAAGTTTTCATCCTCCTCAGTCTTTAAGGGAGTGGTAGGCTTTGGCAGTCCGGCTGTTGACAAAATCTGTCTTCTTAAATTGAGCCTTTGGAAAAAACAGACAGAAACGTGAAAGGCAACACAATTCTCACAGAAGAAAATGCAGTTTTCTAGTGGTTTCTGCCCAGGTGGATCACTGCTGCCTGGCTCTGTAACTGTGACACGTTGGCTGTCAGCGTTCTTACCTTCTTGTAGGCGTTGTGGAGCTCCGTATGCGCCCACAGAGAATACAGCAGCACAGAGGCAGCTTTGCTGGCTTTGCTGGGGGCATAGCTGGAAAAAAAAGGACATGGCAACATGTGTGAGGAGTCTGGATGCTGCCTTCCGACATTCTGCATCTGCAACCATGGCCTTGGCAGCCAGAGGCGTCAGACAAGAATGATGAGATGGAGCCCACTTTTGCTCTCTCCATTATTTTTGCTGGGATGGAACCCAGGGCCCCACACATGCTAGGCAAGTGCTCTATCACTCGCCTCCCAACCCTTTCCTTTAGTTGTTGTTTTAATCTTTTAAAACCACTAGGGAAGTGCTAATAAATATTTTATTTAGAGAAAATTCCTGATCTTTATAGGGAAAACATCCTTAGACATGTTACAAATCCTTGAATTTACTAATACGATACAATTTACATTTGTATATTTATGATATGTTTATTGAACACTAATACAGGAATGTATGGCTGAATATACATATATACCTCTTAGACTCAGTGGCTATCAATTTGTAGGAGGAATTTTTCAATTCAGTAAAAGAAATTTTTGTGGCAGCACTTGTTAAAATGGTTTCAGAATCAGTTTATGTCTTAAAATAAATGGAGAACTAAATCCAAGTCACCACTGGAGTTGACACTGATTTGTCTTTGATGTTCTTTTTCAAATGTGTCTTGAATTTCCTATTTCTGACCAAATATCAGTGCCTTCTTGGATCTCTTTCTCTCTCAACACCTCATTAGTACATGGCTGAATTTTTTTTTTTTAAACAAAGAAACAAAGGTTGTATTTTTTTCTGTCCCCCTTCTGTATCACAGGAGTTGTAAACATGCAAGTAAGAAACCAGAAAGCCAGGCTGTGGGGGGAGGAGCACATTGAGTCAATCATCAGCTGAAGGCCTTGCTTCTTCCTACCAGCCCTGCAGAGGAAACTCAAATTAGCACCTCACAGATTTTTAGTACCCTATAGACTTTTTACAGTCAATTGGCAATAACTAAATACAAATAAATCCATAAAAATTATGGGTCTCTAATACCCCAAACCATAAAAAGTTCTTAAATTGCAAGGTAGTTATATTCATAAAGTTTGTTTATAAGTTGGTTGGCACTTTGGAACTCGTTTATCCAAAGGTATAATGTTGTAGATGATAATGAGTTCCTAGACTAGCTCATAAATGATAGGCCAGACATACAACACTCAAATAGGGAAAGAACAGCGGGACAACTGGAAACACCCGTTAATCTTTTTTTTTTTTTGAGAGGCCATGTGAGGACCCATTTACAAGTAGACATTCAGGACAACACACAAATAACAATAATATATCCCTCTCTCTTGCTAAGCTATTAGAAGTGTCCAAAAGTGATGGCATATTCCTAAGAGCAACAACTATTGCATCTGAATACTCAAATAATCAAAATCGTACTACCTTTGTATGTATGCACTACCTTACGGATGTTTGCTTAGGAGTTTGGATGTCAACTTGGAAGAGTCGTTTCTGTTTTGTAGCAACGATTCATTTTTTCCACAAAGGTAACTGCTACCTGTCAGGCTCTGGGAAGAGGTAAATGCTCTCTGTTTTGGGGGAAACGATATTCTAGTCAGGGTTCCAGGCTTGTTTCTGATCCCCTAGCTCTGTGGTACTCCTTTCTCATGTACTTTGCCAGAGGCAGGCTGCAGAGGACCACAGAGATCTCCCTCGGGCAGGGTGGTACTGGAGGGTGGCACTGCTCATTCCTGGATGTCCCAGACCCCTGTTCTCACCTCTGTACAGCTGAACATACATTTGTATGCTACAGATAAAGTCTGTTTGCTCATTAGAATTAGGCAATGATTACATTTTTTTCTGGTTATTTACAAAGATAACTTATAAGGCTGAGGATGTAGCTCAGTGGTAGGGCACTTCCCTAACATGCACAAGATCCTGGGTTCGAATCCTAGCATTAAAAAAGGGGAAAAAAATCTTGTATTTGTAACAAGGTAACAAGTCAAACAATTCTGAGCTGTATGAAGAGAAAATGGTAATAATTTTTATACTCCTCCTCATCCATCACTCTAAATTAACTAATAGTAAGGATTTAGTTATACCCAGGATTAAGGATGTGAGATGATTTATATGACTGGGCCTTCTACTTGCAAAAAGGGAATCAGAGGTGGAAGGATGTGACAGAGAAAACTGAGAAAGCAAGAATTTCTTGGCAGCTGCCTTTGACTGCTCCTGGCTCTCTCTGCTCAGCCTGAGCTGCCTGGTGTGACACTGGCTAAACAGATCTAAGCAAGGAAAAGGACACTCCTGTCCATAGGATCCTACTTTGCTTCTGATTCTCTTAAATCACAGTGGTGGTGCTGGGAAACTACTCCATGAGGTTGATAAAATGCTGGAATACACTTCTAAGAGAAGGTATAGAGTTTGATTCTCTCTTCATCTTTAGAGGAGAATGGACAATCATGTGGCCTGGCTGATTCAGTTCAGCCACTTGCCTTATCACTGGACGGTCTGGGCCAGTTTTGTGATTGTGTTTGTAGCCCTTCTCGGTACTTACCAACTGCATGTTCACAACTAGAATACTTACACTGGGGAGGTGGTAGGGAAAGGGGAGACACTGATGGGCAGATACTGAAGGACTTACGCATCGCCTGTGCTGATGGTCATAATTTTCTGTAGACCACCTGTGTTCAGAAGGTCCCGTGCATTCTGGTAACTGTTTTGAATTATATTGTTCAGTGTGTAACAGGCAGAGGCTGTAGTTTCAATGAGAAGGTCATTACTTGGGACTGTGTCAGGAATTATGGACACCAAATCAGGTAGGGTTTCTTTGGCTACAAGATGACAGAAAAGACACTTAATTAGAAAGATTTTTCTTAATCCCAAGATCCCAATACATTTTGGGTAAAGGACATAAAATTAAAAAAATAAATAAAAATTAAAAAAAAGTAAACAGTGGTCAACAAATAGGAAGATGTACCTTTTCTAATAATCAAATTTGGACATTCGAAGAGCATTTGAAGATGTTCCATGCTCAGATTATTGAAAATTTATTCACAAAGTAATTTGACAGAAGTGACAAGAATCTAAAAATTTTCATATTCTTCAATTCAGTAATTCCACTTCTGGGAATACACCTTAGAGACTCACTTTAAAAAGAAAAAGTTTTCTGCAGAGATCTTTCTGTTTGTATTATATATGAGTGAAAAGTTATAAAAGCCTAAATATCCAAATAATAGGAATAGGATTAACTAAAATATACATGCAAAGAATACTATTCATTCCAAAACATATCTATTAAGCATGTATAACAAGAAAATGTTTATATTAATATTCTATGTGAAATATCAGAATATATATATATATATAAGGAATACATAATATAATTCTGTGAAAGAAAATACATGAGAACTACATTAAAATGTTAATAAGAACTGTTTTTGCAATAGTATTAATGGTGACCTAAAAACATTTAAAAAAATTATCTGTACTTCCCAGAGGTTTTTCTTCTTTCTTTCTTTTATTCTTTCTTTCTTTTAGGAGAAAAGACATCTTTATTTAGGCAGAGCCATACTGAGTGACTTTTTTTTTTCAAGATGCAACATCTTTAATTTATTATTAATTAATTAATTTTTAATAATTTAAAATTTTTAATTTTTTTCTAATTAGTTTTACATAACAGTAGAATGCATTTTGATTCCTTGTATCCAAATGAAGCACAACTTTCCATTTCTCCGGTTGTACACGATGTAGCTGCACCACGTGCAGTCATTCATGTACCTAGGGTAACCATGTTCATCTCATTTCACCATTTCACCTGCCCCCCTGCTCCTTCCTCTTCCCTCCCTCCCCTTTGCCCAAAGATCCTCCATTCTCCCCACCCAGAGGTTTTTTAATACATAGGTAATATCACGATCTTAAAGAGAAATGAATGATTTTAAATGTTCTTTTCTACCATGTGTGTAACTTCTTGGTTAGAAGTTTGAGTTTAGCTTTTTCATAGTAGCAACAGAGGTATTAATATTTGAAAACATCACTATAATTTGTGCTGAGGTTTAAATATTTGAAGCGATAAAAATTTGTACTTAAATTTTGTAATAATTCTTTTCATAGATGTTTTCTTCTTTTTCTCTAACTACTTTGGAACTACTTTTCAAGATTGAGAACATGTTTTTGCAGCTCACACTGCTCCCCACAGCTCCTTAATACAGTGTTGTGTCATGTTGATAATGGATGTGTAACAAATATTTTATTGTTCCTGTGTTCATGTGGCACCTTGAACCATACTTTTCTAATACCGGATTATAATTATGTACCTGTCTGAATTTCAAGTGGGACTATGGGTTTCTTAACTACAGTTACCTTATTTCTGTGTTTCCAGCATCACTCATTATTCTTGAAACAAAGAGGTACTCAAAAAAAGGCACCGAATGATGTGTTGTCATTGGATAATACCCAGACTTGACGGGCAGGTAAGACATGCCTTCTGCTCAAAGGCCTGAACACTACCATGTCTAAGCATCATGGCACAGTTTAAGAGCCCAGGGCTCAGCCCCTGAAGCCAGACTTTAGTTGGAATCCCGCTCTGGTACTTAATGGCTCTGGGCTTCAATAATCTACTTATCCTCTTAATGTTGCATTTCCCTAATTAGTACATGAGGTATCATAACAGTGTCTACTTCACAGGTTTTTTTTTTTAAAGGGCATTAGTGAGCTACTGTGTATTAACTGTGCCCTGCCCACAGTAATCTCTCAATAGATGCTTGTTATTAACAGAAGCTTTCCTCCTTTCAATAGGTTAAGCCATAATATCAAAGACCTTGAGAACGTGAACTTTCCTTTCATTGAATTTAGTTGAATAACATAAGCCCAAGACCACTGCACAAAAAATGCCCCATCAATCTCTCTGAGGGTGCAGCAATGGCAGCAGAGACCCAGGCTGTCCACTTGAGAACTCTGCCCAGGAAGAGGCTCCACCTTCTCGTCCTCACTGCGCCCCGAGTGTTCACCTCTGTAGATCAAAGTTAAGGTCGGAACTCAGGGTCATGGCTGAGGAGGAGTGGCAATTAAGGGAGTTAGAATCTAACATTTTCTATCATGTTTATTTTACTTAGAAAATTCATACCACAAAATAGTATGGGAGGGTGTTTATCTATATCTGTACTTACATTTTTCTTTCTCTTTACACACACACACATATAATGTATATCTATATATCTATATTCCATTCCAGAGCAGACTGTGGGCCTGGTAAGATCTTTAATATTCAGATATCTGAAAACATCTGTAGTGATAACTAATGTGAACTGTAATTGTAGAATGTGTCTACCACTTCCCAGGGCTTACACACACATTACTTTATTTGATCCTTAGAAAAACACTGTGAGGTAGTAATTACTCATCTCCCTTGGTGTGCAGCAGTTAAGTGAGTAGCCCATGTGACACAGGTTGGCAAAGTAGCACTGTGGGGTGCAAGCCATCTCTTCCTTGTGACATCTTGCCTATCTTCAAGTTTTTGAGAAGAAAATGTTTCAAGTTTTTTCTGTAAATGCAAGTAAAATGTTATGACTTCATCCCAGGTTGGCATATGGAAAGTTCCCTGGCACAGAAATCTCTCATGAAAAACACAAAGCATGTATTTAAACAGATTTTTACTCATTCCTGGCTCTTAAAACTCAGAATCAAGATAGGTTCTATTATTTAAATTATATACTGTACATAAACTAATATGGAATTTTAAAACTGCATTTATCTTGCTGAGATCTATTCTCTGTTGTCCTTAGAGTGAGGCTTAGCAATGTAGTAACCACAGGGTTACAATACCTTTCCAACAGTTAGAGGACCTGAAACTGACAGCATTTCTGTCTCAAAGGGACATGCATAATATGCACAACAGTTATATTCCTTGGCAATGTTCTAGAGATGGGGTCAATGTTTTATATGGGTAAAGGAAAAAAAAAAGATAAAGGATAATACACCTCTATAGAATCTAGCACAAAAGCCCACAAAGGACAATAGGAAGAACACTTTCATAATTTTGAGAATGCCCATGGCAAGATTTCTTTTAGATTCACTGGAAATTTCCAGGCTCTCCTTATATTTATACTGGGCTTGAAACCATTGTATGAAACCTCCTGTCAAGTACTGCTGGCTGTCTTTAAAAACGACGTGACTAAACCACATAGCGGACTTTAATATTTCTGGTTCTATTCATGTGTACAGATTCCAAAATCTAGCAATTAAGAGAAAAAAATAAAAATTTGCTTATAATTTTAGTGGAATTTTGTGAAAAACTGAATTTAGATTGTTAGAAATGATCAATTTATGAAGCATTAGAAAGTATGCATAATTTTGGCACTGTCTTCCTTTTATCTTATTTATATTTTTTAAACTTAACTTAAGAAGTATTTATCCAATACTTCTTGGTATAAGCAAATGAATGAAAAATTATGTTATGATAGTGTATCATAGTAATCCTCTTTGTCAGAAATGCAGTCTCTCAAAAAAAAAAAAAAACGGTAAATAGGTTTCATTGTATTTATTCTAAAGACCGTCTATGCCAAATCTGCTATATCCAGGTTCCTTTCGTTTTTTTCTTGTGATTACCTGTCTATCTTTTCTTTTTTCAATTTAATACACTGCCAAACTTCTAAAGTAAACAACCACTGTGTATGTTTTTTTAATGTTCTAGAAAGTGGTGCTTAAGCAGGTCAAATGGAGAATATCCTGAACAACATCTATGCAGTTTAAAAAGACTTCACTGAATAGCATGGCTGAAGGAAGAAAAATGTCAAACATCTTGCTTATCTAGTTAAATATTAGTATAGTTTAAAATTTCTCCTCTGCAAGTAATTAAAGCAAACTAAAAGTCTAGGCATTAAGAGCAATCCAATTTGAAACCAGTGAGAAAGTCTGCCCTTGATGTTATTATATGGCACAAAAGCCAGACCTACTTTACCGCCTTCTGCCCTTTACTCACATTTCTAGTTCATCACTGCAAAAAGAATGTGATAGCAACAATGTCTTACTGCACTTATATTTTCAACATGTACATATGATATGAAACACTTGTACCAACTCACCAATTTCATTCTGCAGAGAAAGATTCCGAGACAGATTTCTTAGGAGGGAGACTGCAGTCTTTTTCACGCTTGGATCACCAACATGCAGCATCTTCCGGGTGTGCTGAAGGCCGTTTTCTTTCTGTACAACTGTCTGGGCTACTGACGTCGGCATCTGTTTTGTAAGATGTCCTATAAGTGCTACTGCATTTGATTTCATGGTAATATTAAGGTTTTTTGGGGGGGGTAGATTACTAGAAGATGTTTTAAAAACTAGAACTATGGGGCTAAGAGCACAGGTCAATGGTTATTTGCCCAGCAAATATGAGGCCCTGGGCTTGCTCCCCAGCACTGCTCACACAAAATAAGCAAATGAATAAGTAAACAAAAAAAATACATATATTGAAAAGTAAATAAACTAACTCCACTAAAAACAAACAAACAAACTAAAAAAAAACAACAACAAAAAAAATGAGAGCTGGGTGCGGTGCTGCACACCTATAATCCCCGTGTCTCTGGAAGCTGAGGCAAATTCAAAGCCAACCTCAGCAACTTAGTGAGGCCCTAAACAACTCAGTAATACCCTGTCTCAAAACAAAATATAAAAAAGGGTTGGGAATATGGGTCAGTGGTTACATGCTCCTGGGTTCAATCCTTGGCACCAAAACAAAACCAAATAAAACAAAAAACTAGAACTGTGATAAAACCAGTCTGAAGATACTTTAAATTCTTATTAGATTTTCAATCTAATTACCAGATAAAAACAGTTTGTTTGATATTTTTAAATGCAATATTGGATTTGGTTAGCTATTATATTTTTTGCATTTGTATTTGTAAATAAAATGGGTCTGTCTTTTCCTCTCCTTGTATTGCCCTTATGGATTTGGTACAATTTAGTCACCTAGCTGTCCATTAGCCACTCACTTCCGTGGTGACGTGGAATCTATGTTCACCTAGAGAGTCAAATGAACAGAGAATATATTTTAAATGGAGATATCTTTGATTATCACTTCAACTTATTCACTGGTGAATGGCTTAGTTATCTTTTCTGTTTCTTCTGTTCATTCGGGCATTTTACATATCTCGACAAGCTTATTCATTTCCAAATAAAATCCAGTTTATTCTGAAAGAGATGTTTGGCTTTTAAAGAAAGGAATGTATTGCTTATTAGGTTATCTGTAATTCTTGGCTTTGAATCAGAGGCTACAAGTACAAGTTGCTGGTTGATGTCCAGGTCCACTGGAGGCAACTCAGATTTGGAATTGGGTTTGCAATCTTCTTTCAGAGGTTCTAAATATTAGCTAGGCTCTTCCTAGCATCAACAAACCTCGGGCCTTGGTTTGTTTGTGACTTCCTATTTGACTTGTATTTGAAGTTAATTTGGGGCTACCATGCCAAAAATTCTTATAACTCTTGACGTTCTTCAGGATGCTGTTTGTCTCATCCAAACACTCTGTACCCCTTGCCCTCAGTTGTATTCCTCTTTTTCTTATATTTCTCCACTCCATCTTATACAGGGGCTTCTTTTTTTCCCCCTAAGTTGTAGGTGGACATAATACCTTTATTTTATTTATTTATTTTTTATGTGGTGCTGAGGATGGAATGCAGTGCCTCACACGTGCTAGGCAAGCGCTCTACCACTGAGCTACAACCCCAGCCCCAGGGGCTTCTTAATATAGGGTCCAGGATAAGCTATAGGGAGAAGATGGGAGACTCCCTAAAACTATTCTTGTATTTATATTTGAATTCTCAGGGAAATAATACATAACTTTCTTTAGATTCTTGAAGTGTACACAACTCAAATGTGTTTAATTACCACTGTTTCAAATGTTTGTTCTACTGTTAGATGAATCACAATTTGTCTTTCACTAATTTGCAGGATATTCTGTTAGACTATTTGCTGTTCACTGGAAAGAATCCACCCGCCATGGCCATCTGGGGAGGAAGATATTCATTTTGTACAACTCCTGTATATCAGGCTGGGAGGTAGGCTGGGCATTCCTCTCTCTTCCCAATGGCCTGTGTCTAGATGACTGCATCTTCCCTCATATGCAGAAGCCCTGCTTTTCTGAGTTACTCTATCCAGCTCTAACACTGTGTGGCATTTTCTCTGGAGGCTCTGGAGCCTGGTTCACAGCCCTCTCTACCTCCTATCCATGCACAGTTCTCAGACTTCCCCAAAGTCACTGACTTTCATCTTCTCTGTGTGTCAGCCGTTTGCTCTTGTAGTCACACAAACCTGTGCTCACCCAGAGACACATCCTCTGGAAACATAAACCTGGCAATGCTATGCTCTGAACACATCTTCCCGTCCTCCTTGCTTTCCCTCTCTAATTCCTAACATGTTTCTCTTCAGTCTCATCAAGAACCCCAGTCCTGGGGCTGGGGCTGTGGCTCAGTGGTAGAGCACTTGCCTCGCATGCGTGAGTCACTGGGTTTGATCCTCAGCACCATATATAAATAAATAAAATAAAGATATTGTGTCCATTTACAACTAAAAAAAATGTTAAAAAAAAAAAAAAAAAAAAGAACCACAGTCCTGAGCTGGGGGCATCACTCAGTAGTAGAATACCTGTCCAGCATGTATGAGGCCCTGGGTTTGATCTCCAGCATGCCTTAAAAAAAAAAGAATGCCAGGCCTTTTATCCCAACTTTCATTTCCCTCTACACCTCAAGTCATCAATCCTCCCATCTTGTCTTTCTTATTTATACCATCACATCAAATATTACCTTTCTAATAACCTCAACAATATGCCTGTCATTCTTGTTTATATTTTACCCATTTACCAAAACTGCAATGTGGGGTTCCTTCACCTTTTTGTCTTTTCTGATTTTATACTACCAAACATTGCTGGAACAAATAGTGTATTTTCATACTCGTACTTCTGCAAATTTATGGTCTCTATTCTCTGTTGGGAATTCAAATGTTGCTAGTCAACCTTCTGTTTTCTTAAACACCAGCGGGGATTTTAAAGCCTTATACTAGAGTGATCCTTCTACAGCTTAATCTGATTACAGTCCACCTCAGGCTTAATCTTTCCACAACCCTCCATTGCCTTCTGAAGGATGTGCAGGCATCTCAGTATGGCCCACACAGCCCATCGCTGGGCACCTTCCTCACTACTCCTAGTCCTCCAGGTTACACTTATTCTAAGCTGTGTCTCCTCCTACCAGATCACATACTCCTTGAAAAGAGGGAGCTTCAGTTTCTTTCTGTGCACAAGTATGCTTTCCTGAAAATCAAGGAGATCAAAGTTTGGTTGCATTCTTAACTACAATGCTAACTGATAAGACAAATATTGGTTTTATTCAATACAGAGAGCAGGCTTCTATGTAATTCCACTAATATTAAAAGTGAATATGGGTTCTGAAGTAAGAAGAATGAATAACATTTTTGTTCCCTATAAGAATGCTTTTCTCTCTGGGGACAGGTAATTGAAGATTAGCCATACAATGAGCTATTTTGGAGAAATGTAATCATTTGATGATCAATGCAAAGAATATAAGCTCAGTTCAAGTCATTTATAGAATACATAAATATGTAACCTGGCATAAAATACCTGGGATGGGGAATAAATTTTTACCATTTTACCATTTTATGTATTCTTTATTTTGCTGGTATAAAGTAAGTGCATATGGAAAGAAAATCAACTCTTGATTTTTGTAGTTGAATTTCCAGAATAGAAAGCACAGATATCCTTTTTTTTTCCTTTCCTTTTTTTGTGGTGCTGGTGATAGAACCCAGGGCCCCATGCATGCTAGGCAAGTGCTCTACCACTGAGCTATATCCCCAGCCCTACAGATGTCCTTTCTAATTCCATGCTGCAGTAGACATATGTTGTTTTTGACTCCCTGGCATTTATTCCTCCTTCATTTGGTGATAACATTCTGGTTTTCCATTAGAGAGCCACTCCTTTACCATTTCAGTTCATGTTGTACAAGTGACTGTGAGCCTGTTCTGCTCAAATTCAAGCCCATGGCACGCTACCCAGACCTGGCCAACCAACCTCATGGCTTCATGCCCACAGGTCCTGATTAAAGAGACTCACATCAGGCCAATGAACCACATTTTGTCAGTTTTTAATGGAGCAACTGGGAAAACAGTATTTTCTTGTGGGGACACCAGGCTGGTAAAATGTAAGCCTGAAATAATTTCAAGCTCTCATTGTTACCAAATGGGTAGGGCCTTTGAGAACAAAACCAATAGAGGGAAATAGAACCCAGGGATGGAAAAAGTCATAATCATCATCACTGGAGTACCAAAGTTCAGTCAAGACGACCAATCCTGAACTTTTTCAGTTCTAAGAGCCAAAAAATTCCATTTTTTCCCCTGAAGCCTGTTTAAGGCAGGATTCTGAGACCTGTAACTGAAAAAGCACTGAGCAACATAAATATCTATGAGTCTTGCACTTACAGTCTGACCTAGTGTCACAGAAGCCGAGGCTGAAAGTCTTGGAGGGCTGAAACACTCTCTGGCAATTCCTGAGAACTGTGTTGACTGAAGTAAGGAAACTTTGCTCTTACCTCATTTTTTTAATCTCTGAGCCTAATGTAGGTATGCCTACAATGTCATTATCTTAAAAAGAAGGAAAATGGACATGGTACTCACCGGGCCACTCCCTGCCGTGAGATTCTGGAGAGCTCCTAAGGATGCTTCCTGTGTATAGTTTCGGATGCTCTTGGCGATCAAGGACAAATACATCCTTATCACAATGGAATGCCACAGCCACTCCACACCCTTGGGGTTGCTCTTTTCCTCTGGCATTGGCACATCCTGGTATTGCTAACCACACACACAAGGGAATCCAGAATTAATGCACTTCAAGGGATGTCTGCAATTCTGCACCCAAGACAACAGACCAGAAATACTGTAGAAATACTAACAATTTTTATAATAAGAAACCCCTGAAATAGAAATTTAAAAAAGCAAATATGTATGATTTCTAATTATTTAACTCTTAGCTCACAGTAACTATTTCTCCCTAATACCACCCCACACTCCCCAAAATCATATTTCACAGTGAGGGACAATTAAGAGAATTAGGCACAGGTCCTTCTAGAATGTTTTTCAGGTTGCTTTTAAGCTAAAAGCTAAATTGGTCAAAATCACTCTAAAGATAAGAAAAACAGTAGTGATCTCTCAGAACCTCGTGAAGTTGTCCAGGATAGCATCAGGATTCTAAATTTACCAGTTGTTCTCCAAGTTCAACAAATGCTGAACAGGAGCAGGACAGATTCCATTTTTTCCGTTCTCACATCAGTATAGAAATACATGTGTATTTTTTTTCCTATGAGGTTTGATTTTAGTGTGTCTCAAGTTTGTTTTCAGAATTCCCAAAGCCAAATATCAGGGGTGCTTTTAATGTTTAATCAACATATACACTTTTATCTGTACTGCACTAAGGTTATTTCCTAACCTACAAGGCATACAGCAGCATAGTTTAGAGGCTAACAATGCACTTCTGAAGCCAGATTGCTGGGAATTCAATTTTATTCCCTCCACTTATTTGCTGAATTAATCTGGGAAAATTAATAAACTTTTCTGTACCTGTTTCCTCACTGGAAAACAAAGATATTAATAATACACACCTCATGGGATTGATATGAGGACCTTAAAATATATTAATTGCTCAGATACACACACACACACACACACACACACACACACACACACACACACACACACACTCATTTTTGGTCTCTCAGCTTCTCTCTCTCCAGGACCTCCCAATATACCTCTTTTACTTTCCTGCTTCGACTGCCAAAACACCCAATACTTTTGTTGTTGTCAGTCTGGATATTCCGGTTTTGAATATAGATACTCTGAGAATATTTTTCCGGGAGCTCTGCCTCCAGCTGGTAGGAGAGGTTATGAAGAATGCACACACAATTCTCTGTTGCCTGAGAAAAAAGGATATGAATATTGTCCACATGCATATACATATCCTTTGGGTGCCATTTCCCAGGGCTCACTAGGCTTCAGCTCTTACAAGGCTTATTAGATGCAACTGAGTATGCTTGGATGGGGGAGGGCCGGGGGAGGGGCACCTGGATAAATAGAATGACTGATTATGGCTGCAAAGGCTAAGGTTAGATCATCAATGACCATGAGTACAATGCTGAGAAGGGGAAGTTAGTTTCTTAAAACAATGGGAAGCTTTCCAGTTTACTTTTTCTTTGTTTTCTAGAGGTGCTGGGGATGGAAACCATGTCCTTGTGCATGCTAGGTAGGTGCTCTACCACTGAACTACTTCTCCAGCCCTCTAGTTTACTTTTTAGGGTATGTCCAGAACAATTTTATATTTTAGATGCATAACTTAGTAGCCATGCTGAGTTGAATAGTAGGCAATGACATTGTTTATAGGGATCATTAGGAGGCTATTGCAACAACCAGTATGAAAGATGCATGCTTGACAGCAATGCTAGCACAAAGAAGAGGCAATGAACTAAAAGTCTTCAGAGGTTGACTGTGACAGGTTGCCCAGTGGATATGGGATGTGAAGCATGGGAGGCAGTACAAGATTATTCAGTTTACTGTCTTTTTTTCTAGTGAATGGTGATAATTATTAAGGATTATACAGAGAAGGATCAAGTTTGGGGCAAAGGGAAGAGATAAATTTAAGTTTAATGCAGAACATTTAGCATTTGGGTGCCTATTGAATATCCACATTGAGCTGTTAAACAGATAATTGGAAATTATTTGGGGAAATAAATAATAAGACTAGATAGATTTTAATATTTCTAAGCATGTATGGAAAATCTGAGGCTCAGCAAACGAGTCAGTGAATAAATATAAACTTAAGCAGCTATTCTAGGAATATTCTGAAGCATCTTAGTAAGTAACAATAGGTAATTCAACGCGTGAGCTACTTAACCCTCATGTTACCTTGTCATCTGGCTGGTAATCTGCAATGGTTCCTCTGACATAATGGACCAATGAGTCGATGAGTCCATCACACCTTCTCATCACTTTCCTCCCATCAGGGCCAGCTGAGCTCATGTTTCTATTAGGACAAATAAGCAAGAAACTACATGCCTTAGGCCATGCATCCTACAGGCATTCATTTTGAAGCTTTACTTGATGCTTCTTCCAGTGTTTGGAAATGCCAAATTTGTATAAATGTGACAATAAATCATGAGACCAATAAATCATCAACTGCCTAATGGCTCACATCTGAACCCAACGTCTCCACATATCCATACAACACATAATAATATCAATGCATTTTCTGTCTACTTCAAGTTAAAGCATTATTTACTTAATGTTCATCCCATTTTGAGAGAGTAGAAATGAGGCAAGTGCTTTGCAACTGAAAGAACAAATGGCACATTAGAGATAGCAATACATGGGCTATCCAAGTTCCAGTGTGCTCCACATCTCAACTCTAAATAACTTACAGTTGTTCTGGGCCTCGGTTTCTTTGTTTGTAAAGACATTATTTTGGGATTTGGAAGGTATCAGTATAAAAAGTTTCTGACAAATATTAAGCCAAATGCTTTCAAGTGTGATGATCCTATAACTAAAATGGTAGATGTCAGAGAAAACAGTTTCTAGTGTGTAGGACCTGAGTCAAAAGCATGACCTATAAATATCTTCACACTTAGTCTATTTCTAATTTTGCTAAGCATGACACCTTTCTATAAACAGTAACCAAGTCTACAAGTGGAGGTTGCTTCCTTATAGAGAAATGAAGCTTATCAAACACAACAAAGTCATGCATTTGGGGATTATATTGCAGATGCAGACCATGTGATTTCAAGAAGCCTTTCTGCCCTCAAATACTGCTTTTAAAGAAATAAATATGCCCAGCATTATATCAAGAACTAAAGGAAATGGGGATCCCAAAGAGATCTCCTCTATAAGTTGAACTGTGAAACAATTCTTGACTTGTTTTTAACCCATAAAAATGGGAATCTCATGACTCAATAGTTGAGAAGGTAAGTCTAATACAGTGAAAACTTAGAATATACTAATAATTTAAAGTTGTTAAATTTATATAATGAATTTTTTTTTGTACTGTTTGTTGAACTCAGGGACACTCACTGAATTGCTCAGTGCCTCACCATTGCTGAGGCTGGCTTTGAACTCGTGATTCTCCTGCTTCAGCCTTATGAGCCACTGGGATTACAGGCATGTGGCATCATGCCCAGCCACATAATGAAATTTTTTATTTGAACAAAATCCCTTCTGTGATTTTGGTTCTCATTTGATTTTTCTTATTAAAGATTTACTTTATTAATAATTTATTTTGTATAGTACTAAGGGCCAAACCCAGGTCCTTGCACATGCTCAGCAAAGGCTCTGTCACTGAGCTACATTCCTAGTCCACTTAAGTTTTTTTTTTTAAATATATATTTTTTAGTTGTGGATGAACCTTTATTTTTATTTATTTATTTTTATGTGGTGCTGAGAATTGAACCCAGTGCCTTACACATGCTAGGCAAGTGCTCTACCACTGAGCCACAAACCCAGTCCCCTTAAATTTTGCTGTGCTTGAAAAAGTTTGACAAATTGTCAATTAAAAAAAATGTAATGAATGAATTCATTGACTGAAAATAAAAACAATTTTTATGGCAGCTTTTTGTCAAGAAATAATCATTTAAACCAATATGCTTTTTTTTTTTTTTTGTACTAGGGAATAAACTCAGGGGTACTCGACCACTGAGCCACATCCCCAGCCCTATTTTTTGTGTTTTATTTAGAGACAGGGTCTCACTGAATTGCTTAGTGCCTCGCGATTGCTGAGGCTGGCTTTGAACTCGCGATCCTCTTGTCTCAGTCTCTCAAAGTGCTGGGATTACAGGTGTGAGTCACCGCACCTGGCTTAAACCAATATACTTTATGTACTCTTGAAGCCCTTTAAGAATGATAGAAACTTAAGAAACTTGACAGAAATTGAAAAAGCACCTTTTCTGCCTTCCAGTTTTATACATGAAGAAGATGTTCTCCAATAAGTTAGTGGTAAAATTGGGAAAGGAGGGCTATTCTTCATTTTGTGCCTAGGGAGGTCCAGAAGAGCAAACCTCATCTAACACTCATTCAGGTCTGTCATTTGTTCAGCAAATACCATATGTCCTCAACCACAAGAAAACGTTATCATATGCTTTAAAGCCTCTTTGACCTTTTGTAATCTAAAAGTTTGTCTTGTTCATCAGCTAAGCCCACTACATACCTTGCAGATGGGTGACTTAGCTTTGTTTAACTTCAGGGTGTTTATTTTGGGTCAGAATGGTAATTCAATTTGGCAGTACTACCAGTTCACACGTACTAACTGTTGTCTTGTAGTTTGGTATTATCCAGACTCTACTTCTTGAAATGGGACTTATCAGGAGTTTCTGGCAGTTGATACCTTTGCTGACAGAAAGTGCATGGAACCCTACTGCTTCAGTGTTTGCTCCTGCATATCAAAAATAGTTCCCACCTTACTCAACTACCAAATATGAAAGATAAGTGCAGATTATTTTATATCTTTACCCATTGATAGAAGCCAGAAAGACAGAAAAGTAATTTGTTATTATACCAGTCTGAGAAAAACCAATAACTGTAGAAAATGATATATCTTTCTGAAAGTATTTTTCAAAAGCTAATACTTAAATCTTTGGGAATCACAGAATTAACATGGCTATACTTAGTCAGAATTGATCCATTTAAAATGTGTCCCTTGAATTCTGAAAAATATTTATTACTGCTTCTCATTTGTAACTCAATGGAGGCTAAATATGGAAAAGATATCAGAATTATAAATGAAATATATCAAAACATTCATCTTCTTGAAAAAGAGAATGAGCCTCCAAACACAGCAGTTACCTGATAATAATTATCAGTTACTAATATAACATATGGGAAATGTTTAATTTAGTGCCCATGGTTTAAATTTTGCTAAATTATGGGCTTTTTTTTCCTGGTATAATATAGCCTAAGCTGAGAAATATGTGGGTACCTTTAAGGAAACAAACTATGTACTGTGGATACTCAATTTTTAAAAACAGGTCTTTGTCCTAGGGGTTGCAGGCTGGGGGCCAGGGCCTTAAGAAGATGGGGAAGTGAGAGAGGAGGTGAACTCTTCACAGGAAGGCGGGGATTTTGGAGTTCTTTATCTCACTGGGGTCAGAGGGGCCATCAGCTTGACCTGCAGCCAGTGTGTGATACCAGGGAGAATTTTTCTGGCAATGTGATTTGTAATGGGGGTGGGGGAGACAGAATTTGAACCTCTGTATGTCTCTGAGAGGTCACAGACTTCAGGTGTCTTATCTAAAGCAAATCTGTGACTCCTGCTCATCTCCCAGACCACTTATCTCACAAATTCCTGAGTGTCACAATGAAAAACAGAAAAGAAAACAACACATCAGGGACTGTGCTATTGTTCAAAGGAAGAACAGTATGTCTCTGTTAAAGTTAATAACCTGTGATGAAACCTTAAGTTCCTATAGTAAATTAAAGAACAGGCCACGTTAAATGGTAAAACTAGCTGCCATTCAGTGTGTGTGCCAGACATTATAGTAGGTAACTTACGATGATCTATAATTTTCCAAAATCTTCAAAATTGAGGTACTCAAGAATTTCATTCAGAACTCAGACCCATGACTCATTTAAAATTGGAACTGACTGCTTCTAATGGAATTTCTACTGGCCCTTCCATACTAGGTGTCTGTGTGTGGCTATGTGCAGGTAATGCTCTCAAATATGCCTAATTTTCCAGCTCTGGAAAGAAGTCTGTTATAACATAGAATATCTAATCTCAGTGTCTAATGTGTAGTCAAGTGACATGGGGAAATGATGAACTGATAGGAAATGTTTAGAGTAAAAGATTATAGTTAGTAACCAGGACATGAGAATGGCAGAAAATAAGAGGTTGGTGTGCATTTTTTCAAGACACTTCACCAAGAAAACATAATTTGAAGAGGCAGAAATTTCTTTTAAGTAGGGCTATTTTTATTTGACAGTGGCATGATTTCTTATTGATCCACCACATATATGTGCATTGTATACAAGACCTGATGGCTATGGTACCAGTCAAGCATACTGAGATAGTGACCACCTCAATGGCTTGAAAAAATTGTAGATGCTGATTTGTGTTCACCAATTATAGGCTTCCTAATAATACATGTTGTAAATTGTGCAGTAAGGCCTCAAGTTGTCAGGTCCATTAAGTGCCTGGTAGGCAGACTCAGGAGTCCCTTCCAAGACCAAAGTTGGCACTTGATAAGATCCTGGCTGATAAGGAAGCAACCTTCTTCCTCTCGTCATTTGAGATTTAGGTCTAGGCTTTTGTTTACCTCTCAACTGATACATGTCAAAACAGTTGAGCCTTGTCTGTTACTAACCAAGAGAAAGCAGCAGAGGCAACTTGAGGTTGCGTTCAACAAAAGGAGAGCCTCATTTGAACTAGCAGAGGAACTAAAATCCTATGCCCAAAGAAGGGCTTGTCTGTTACTCTGAAGTCAACATTAATTCCTGAAGGTATCAGCAAACATCAACCAAAGTCGACTGTTCAGTCTGCAAACAGAAGCAGCACTGAGAGGTAGGATAAGGATATACGACCTCCACCATGCGGTCCTTTCAAATCAATATTAATCACATAAAGATATGCCAATATCTTCTACACATCGAAAATTAGAAGGAGGTGAAAGAAAAAATTCTTTTAGCTTTGCTTTCCTGCATTTCTAGATCTTCCAAAAGCATTCTGTAATCAATTCAGCCAGAAATCATGTGGTTGGTGGTGATATTCATTTCCTCTTGATTAGCTAGAACAGATTATTTGGGGGTAGAATGTCAAATTCCATTTAAAATTGATTATAAACAGCAAACTGCAATTTAAAAAACACACAGAGGAGCCACTGCAACTTGAATCATCATTCTTGATACCTATAGGAGATGTCTGCGATGTCAGACTAGGATTAATGAGATGCTCAAGCCCTATAGTAGAAAAACATGATGCCCAGATATTTTGCACGTCCAAGATAAGCACTGACTTTAAACCATAGGACAGTGACAAAACCATTAGTGGTTTTATACCAACCCACTCATTTTTAAGATAATATATTAAAAAATTTAGGGCCTGGGGGTGGAGCTTAGTGGTAGAGTGTGTACTTAATATGCTCACAGTGCTAAGTTCAATCACCAGCCCCAGAAAACCCCTTATTTATTTATTTATTTTTGAAGAAGTCCAGTATGATGATAGTTTCAAGTTTTTTTTTTTTTTAAAAGACTTCTGGTGTCATAATATACAGTTCATAGAATATCACCTTCAATTTATGCTATATACAGGGATTTTTCTTTATACATTAGGATGTTTTTAAAAATCTCTGACAAGAATACTCTTGGGAATTTCCTTTTCTGTCCAAGACTCAACTCATAAACTAATCAATGCAGAAAAAAACAGTGAAAATAATCCTTTTGATATAATATAATAAGTAAACATTATTCTGTTTCCTTCACTTCTTCCTCCCTGTTATCTCTACTCGTCTGTTTTAACAATTATCTCAGAATTAGGCTTCAAGTAGGCAATCAGTATTTATGGACTGATAAGAACAATTTCTCCAGCGAAGAGAAATGTATATAATTTCTGTGAAGGACAGTTTTATTTTTTTAAATTTTTTATTTGTTTTAGTCATCCATGGCAGTAGAATGTATTTTGACCTATTATAGGTACATGGAGTATAACTTCCCATTCTTGTGGTTATACTTTTTTTTTAAATATTTTTTTAGTTGTTGATGGATCTTTATTTTATTCATTTATTATTTATATGTGGTGCTGAGGATCGAACCCAGGGCCTCACGCATGCTAGGCAAGTGCTCTACCACTGAGCCACAGCCCCAGCCCTCTTGTGGTTATACTTATACAGTTTTTAATGTAGGTCAATTTGGCTAGGATGTGAAGACAACAGAAAATTTTAGTCTCAAGAGAAGGGACCTTTGCAAGAGGCTTGGCTGGATACAGATGTACTGCTCAATTCCAGTGAAACATGTACTTTTTTTTTTTTTTTTGTCTTGGGGATGGAACCCAGGGCCTCATGCATGCTTGTCAAGTGCTCTTCCACTGAGCCACATCTCTAGTGCCCTTTTTTTCTTTTCTTTTTTTTCTCCTGAGACATAGTCTCCTTAAGTTGCTCAGGCTGGCCTTAATCTTTTTTTTTGTGTGTGTATGTGTGTGGTGCTGGGGATTGAACCCAGAGCCTTGTGCATGCAAGGCAAGCACTCTACCAACTGAGCTATATCCCCAGCCCTGGCCTTGATCTTGTGATCCTCCTGCTTCAACCTCTTGAGCAGCTAGAATTACAGATGTGCACCACCACAACCCAGCTGAGACATGTACTCTTAAAACCATTGGATTTGGGGAAACTTGATGGAGTGACCAAGTGATCATGGCTATACTGTTTTTTTTTATTTTGGTACCAGGGATTGAACTCGGGAACACTTGTTCACTGAGCCACATCCCCAGCCCTTTTCTGTATTTTTAATTTAGAGACAGTGTCTTGCTGAGTTGCTTAGGGTCTTGCTAATTTGCTGAGTCTGGCTTTGAACTCAAAATCCTCCAGCTTCAGCCTCCAGAGCCACCGGGAATACAGGCGTGTGCCACCAAGCCTGGCCATATTGGTTTTGACTGATTGTTTGCCTTAAAAACTTAAGAATTGTTGAAAGATTTTAAAATAACCACCTAACCCTTTTGAGTTTGGTTTATAAAACAATCATTTTAAAAAAATCAAGACCTTATTTACCCATGTAAATACAGCTTATACCTTTTAAATTTACTTAAAAAGAAATTTACAAAGTAATTTAATCCATTAAACTACTGAATTAAATAGCTGAAATAAACCAAAATAAGACATGATTATGACTGATCACACAACATAATTAGAAATATTGCCAATTCCACTGGTAACAGATTTCGTATTGCTAGTGTTTTTATGTATCAGGCCTAACGATTTTAGATAATTAGCTAAGTAACTGAGGTTAAGGTTGATAATCAATTGTCTTTCTATTTCTTTTTTTTTTTTTGTAGATGGATACAATGTCTTTATTTTATTGCTGTGTATGTGGTGCTGAGGATCGAACCCAGGGCCTCACGCATGCGAGGCAAGTGCTCTACCACTGAGCCACAATCCCAGCCCATGTCTTTCTATTTCTAGATAAGTCACTCTCTGGGTTGAACTATCTGGATACTTCCACTGAGTTTCCATTTTGTTTCCACTGTTTCAGCTATCATTCTTCTAATTTCATAGTAAGTTATTTTCCAGAAGTAATTATACTTAGATTATGATTTTAAAAAATAAATTCTGGCTTGCTTTTAAATCTATATTCTTATGGAAAACCAAAAAAGTTATGTTTATCAAGGAAATTAGACCCCCATTTATTTTATTTTATAATTATATTTATTAATGTTTTATTATACATACTATATTCTCTTAGAATTTGGAGGGGAAATCCCCACTCAAGTGAGGTAACAAACTTACCATTTTTTACAAAATTTAATTTACATTGACAATGTTATGGTTAGTCCCTAATTCCTGAGCATTTGAACATCATTAAGTTTTCTATGAACTTCCAACAGATGTTCATATAAACTTTTTTTGGTGGAGGGTACCATGGATTGAACTCAGGGGCACTAGACCACTGAGCCACATCCCCAGCCCTATTTTGTGTTTTATGTAGAGACAGGGTCTCACTGAGTTGCTTAGTGCCTTGCTGTTGCTGAGGCTGCCTTTGAACTCATGATCCTCCTGCCTCAGCCTCCTGAGCCACTGGGATTACAAGTGTGTGCTATCACTAGCAGCTCACATTAATCTTTAACTTACAATATGTCTGAAAAAAATGTTAACATTAATGTTAATAAGAAAAACCACCAGAATGTATATATTAACTCAGGTATGAATACACTGAAACCCTGTTGCTCTGCATTTGAGAGCATTTAAATACTTTTCAGATATTCTATTTCAAGGATATAAAATTATAATTTATCCAGACTGCAATGATGTTATAGACCTCATTTAATTAAGTATCTTCTTAATTATCTGGGATTATGCAGAAAGCTAGACCAAACAAGTCCTTTTCTGTCAGGGATGTTTAGAAAAAAAGATGGATGAGCAAAGTTAACGAATGAAAATGCATAATGAAGGAAATGTAGGTACAAGAAAGCTCTAAAGTTTGTTATCCAGATAGGCATAAAAATTAAATTTCAGTACATGTTTCGTGCTTATGTGTTTAAGAAGACAGGTATAACTGAATCTATTAAAAATTTACACGGAGACATTCTTTTCCAGAAAGTGACTGGGTTAGATATTCTAAATAAAACTGCCTTTAACTCCTGGCTAATTAAGATGATTACTGATACAGCTTTTCTTTCAGAAGGTACTTTGCTTTCTTTACTATTCCCCATCCTAGCTAGATTTATAGTAAAAAAGACAATGGAAGTTTCTTTTAAGACAGCCATAAATTTTAGTCAATTTATGTTATAAGAATAAAAGGATATTGTACATTCATCAGAACACACTCATATACCATGATGTGGGGGAAAGTGAAGTTCAAGTCATTTGAAGGAGCCATGCATTACCAATTGCTCTTTCTCTTCAACTGGCATACGTAGGCATAAAATATACTTGAGGAAAAGGACTATGTTTTATAATAGGCTATGGTAGTATGTCGTCCTTTTATTCTGGCATCTTAAACAAAATGAAAAATTCTGGAGTGACTTCCATAATGCAGAACCAGATTGTGTTGATAAGATTAAGGCAACAATTTTATAAGACTTTCTTATAAGTAAATGATCGATAAACTGTACTAGGGCAAAATGAATTTTCAGGGCTTTATCATATTCAACCCTGTTTTAATATGGTTATTTAAAATGATAGAAAGGGATTAGTTAGTTGATAGAATCTTGAGCTAAAGGACTGAAAGGGACATTCAGAAACCTACTCATTCTCTTTTTTTTGAGAGAAAGAGAATCCTTATTTATTTATTTATTTATTTTGGTGTTTTATAGAGATTATTTCCTTTTATTCTTATAATAAGTTAGTAAATAATAGAACTTAGACTCAAATGCAAGCCTTTCTTCAGAAGCCCTTGTTCTATCCTTTGTGTCACATTTCTTTCTTTCTTTTTTTGGGGGGGGATCACATTTCATTTCTCTGGTTGTAAGTGATATAGAATCACAACATACATGCAGTCGTACATAAAGCTAGGGCTATGATGGCCATCATATTCCACCACCTTTACTGTCCCCATGCCTCCTCCTCCCTTACACCTCTGTGAACAGAGTTCCTCCATTGTTCCCATGTCCTTCCCCACATTATGGATCAGCATCCACTTATCAATGAGTACATTTGGCATTTGGTTTTCTGAGATTGGCTTACTTCACTTAGCATGATATTCTCCAACTCCATTTACATGCAAATGCCATAATTTTATTCTCTCTTATTGCTGAGTAATATTCCATTGTGTATATATGCCACAGCTTCTTTATCCAGTCATCTATTGAAGGGCATCTAGGTTGGTTCCACAGTTTAGCTATTGTGAATTGAGCTGCTATAAACATTGAAGTGGCTGCGTCACTGTCGTATGCTGAAAAACCTACTCATTCTTTCACAGCTCCCTAAGTGTGACTTTCTCCAAAAAATTTTTTCAATCTTCCAACTAATGTTAGTCAAGCAATCCCATGCCTCCATATCAGACTATTTGTACCTCTTTTATACTTCTTGTCAAAGGAACTGTCATTATTTCCTCAGGTGCCTGTCTCCTCCACTAAACCCTAATTCCTCCTGGGCAAAGACAGATCCCATTCCCCTTTGAAATATCAGAAATCTAAACGTGCTTTGATTACAGCGGTCATTTAATAATTACTCAAAGAATGATAGGGTTGGAGAAAAGCAAGAATAAAGGCCAACCAGTGGTAAAGGGCCAACAAGCCTGGACTAGTTGCTACCCTAAAATTTCTGACAACTGTTTTTATAATTGTGGAAGCATCTTTGGTACTTAATTTCTTCAATTGAAGAATGAGAGTATTAACAGAGGCTGCCTAGATATGTTTGTGTTTGGTCTGAAATGTTTTCCAAAATTTTGACTCTCCCTGCTCTCGGAGTGATCATTTCCTCCACTCTCTAGCTCAACAGGGCCGCCATCGTTCCTCACAGTCTTATACGCCTGCCCACTTAAGTGCCTGACTGAAGGTGCTTTAATTGCTTACCTCTAAATTGCTTCTGTCTTTTGTCCTTTAAGAGAGGAAAGAAGAATGGGGGAAGAGAAAGAAAGAAAGAAAAGAGATGAAAGAAACCATAATTATTTTATGGAGGAATGGAAAAATAATGATAAATCTTTGGTAGAAATTTCAGACTTATCCCTAATTATAATCATTGTTTTAATTATGCTACCTCCATAGGTTTTCTAATCAATGAGGTGGAAGATACAGATTTAACAGCCAAGTCACATCAAATTTCAAGGAACTGGTATCATGCATTCATACTAAATAGAAAAAAGGGGGCTTATAATTGTGTGTGTGTGTATGTAGAGGAACTATGGCTTTTTTGGTAATGTACAATTCTATGGTTGTCACATAAATCTTGGAATTTGAGATATTTGGAAGAGAATCCTACTAATTAAAATAAATTATCAAATATTTTAATTAAGTTACATTGATTACTCCAAGTAAATTTAGATTATTTTGAAAAAAAAAAAAGAATGGGATATTTTTGTAGGTTTTTTTCCAATCACAAGCAACACACTGAAGCTTCATAATATCTTGCAAGAAAACAGAGGAAGTATATGGAGAAATATGCCTATACTGGTTTTTCACATTTTGATGTTAGAATAATCAATTAATGGAAATTCAATGCCAGTGGTGCACTAGAAAACATTTAACAATCAACATTCTGGGGCACAGGCATGGGGAGATTGCTGACTTGTAGCTTTTGCCAATTTCTTAGTGAAAACACTCCCATCATGGCTGGTTTCAAGCTACCGACATTAGGTCACTAAACATGGAGTTATGAAGAGTTGCCAATAATCATTCACTCGCTGGCTGCAGCACACACTGGAGTGTACCAGTTTCCTTCCTCTCCTAACTTGAATTTTACTACTAATTATGCTAGTATGATATTAAGACAAAGATTGAAACCTGAATGAGCACATGGTTACCACTAATACAAAATCTGCATCACCTTTCAGTGAGTGATTTCAATCAGGAAATGTATGTAATTCCAAAGGACCTGAAGAAAATGGCAAGGCCTGTGGAAATGCTACTTCAAGCAGACACTATTCCTGTAGATAAACGATCTGATGCCTGACAAATATGTTGTACCTGACAGTAGGTGTTCATCTTTTCAAAGAAGCAGCTGTGCATGTTCTAGATGAATGCTGTCTCACTGCAGCAGCTCCCAGCTGGCAGGACTAGAGTCACTGCTGCTGCAAGTTCATTACGAAAGCAAATATCTTACCTGCAGAGCAGATTCACTCAGCTCCACTGCTTTATGCAGAGAAATGATCACAAGGGGAAGTCACTGGTTTGACTTCTCCAAAGTAGATTGAGGGGATTTACTACAGTAATCTGAGTCAAACACAAGGCCAAAAACACTACTCATGTTGCCAATTAGGTTCATGGTTGGCTCTGAACCCACTGGGAGAGACTATTCAAATGAATGTGTAGTAATTAATATATCTGCTAAATTTGTATTATTTTTATGCAACCAAGACTCTTATTAACTAGTCAACATCTATCTTAAAATCTTTTCTGAGTAAACTGGGGACATAAAAAAACAATTACTCAATAGATACCTCCATTGTCATGGAAATGGGCACTATTTGATGAGAGGTTCCTTGAAAGTCTTTTCTTACATTCTAACATCTTGAATATCCTAGTGGCCTTTATGTCCATTGTGACATCTATCCTGAAGTCATCTACACTGCTGTCTCCTCTCTGGGAAAGATGTCCCAGTTCACAGTACCTCATCTTTTGTATTTTCTCTGATTGTATGAAATGCAGTGCGAAGATCTACTTGCACACAAACTCTAAAATAAAGATACTGAGATGCAGATACAATACCATACCGAGAACTGAGTCTGACTGTAAACTGGTCGATTTGACCCTGTGATGTGAAAATGAAAAGAACAGAGGTTCTTTCTTACCTATGTCAGCAGTCTGTGGACCTGTGACAAACATTAATGTATCTAAATTAAGAATCCTGGCTTTGAAGACAGAGTTCCTGGATTTGAATCCAGTCTATCACTATCAGCTATATGACTTTGGGGAAAAAAATCACTTAACCTCTCTGAGCCTCAGTTTCCTTATCTGTAAAATAGGGAAAATCTATTCTGTAGTGATGGCTGCTGAGAATAAACTGATTTAGAAAGCATTTAGAACAGTTTCTCAAACATACTACACAATAAATGTTATTATGATTGTAAGTTAAATATGCAGATGAAATAAGAACAGATATTATAATAAGCATATATAATATGGCATTCATGTTCCCAAATTTTTGCTATATTCTGATTTTGTAAGTCATTCAAACCAATGTTTGGTTTGTTTTACAAAACTGTTTAAAATGGTATCATTCTAACTGAAGCATATTCAACTATTACATATTTTGCCTCTAACATCTTTGCCTTTCAGCTATTCACCTTCTCAATACATATTTGTATTGATTGTATGAAATGCAGTGCAGAGATCTACTTGCACACAAACTCTAAAATACATAAAATACAATATTTCTTGTTAATACTATATTTTTTCTTTTTCACATATAAACTTATTCTATGCCTGTCTTCCCTACTAGATAATTTTGCTTACAGAAGAAAAAGAATTAAATTCTTAACATGACCCTCAAGGCCCCCACAATGTTTCCTTCTGCTACGTTTCCAACTACTGTTGATAACTTTGCATCAAACTCCATACTTTTGACAGACTTGATTACTCAGCCAATTAACTTTGTATTTTCATTTGTTCAATTTATTACATCCAAATATTTGATGCTTACTTATTACATGTTAGACACTCTGCTAGGTATTAAGGATTAAAGATTTTTTTAAAATGCTTAGGTTTTACAATCTAGGCAGGCATGATGGTGCAAACCTGTAATCCCAGCAACTCAGGAGGCTGAGGCAGGAGGATCCCAAGTTCAAGGCCAGCCTCAGCAATTTAGCAAGGCCCTAAGTAACTTAGTGAGACTTTGTCTCAAAATTTAAAAAAAGAAAAAAAGAAGGGGGATGTGGCTCAGTGGTTAAACAAACCTGGGTTTGATCCCTGGTACAAAAAAGAAAAAAAAAGAGAGAGAAATTCAAAATCTAGCAGAAAAGGTATGTAAGCAACTTAACATAAAATAGTAAAGTGATAAAATCTATAACAGTGGTGACTTGCCTATGAATTCCTGTTTTGAGTCCTCAGAATAAGCAATGGCTCTTGCTGGGGAAGCTGGAAAATGTTTCATAGAAAAGTGGAAATTTTATCTTTGGAATTAAATGATTAGGAGATTAAGTATTCAACAGGCAGACAATAGAAAATGTTTATCAGACAAATGAGATTAAATAAAGCTTTGACTTCATGAAAGTACACATAACATTTAAGGAAGAGTAAGTACTTTGGGGAATACGAAGTATGTCAAGAGAAAAGGGTAGTAAAGAAGGTTGAAGATAAATTGAAAAAGGCTGCATATGCTGTAAGGGACCAAGGTGCCTTCTGTTTTGGCTTTGTTTGTCCAGCAAGCCCTTCCATCTCTCCTATGGAAGCAGACCTTGTTGTAAAGCAGGTATCTGACCCAGACTTAAACAATTCAGACAATGGTGGCTTGAATGATGTGCACCTTTCTGAAACAAGGCTAGGGATAAAACTTTGGTGTGATTGGCAGTCATTTGAAACAGGAAGTGAAATTTTCTGCTTCCTAGTTAAGCAAGGACTCTCTGTGATTAGGTTATCTGCTTAGTGGGAAAGGCTTGTTTGATTTTGTAGAGAATAAGCCCAACATGCAGAGGAAGAGCAAGCAGAGGTAAGTTACAACTCAAATAAGAGTAAGTCCCAGGATGCCGAATTTCTATCCTGGTCTGTGAGACCACAGTTTCTGGTCTTCTTCCTTTACTTCTACAAGTGACCTTCTATACCTCAGCCACACGAGTCAACAAAGCCCTTCTTGGTTTCAGGGAGTCTGAGTTTGGTTTCTGCCATTTTCAATGGGAAGAGTCTTGACCAATACAGCTGCATGTTAATAACTCTGGTTTACATGGTAAGGCAATGGCAGCTGCATAGAAATTTTAAGACATGAAATGATTTTGAGCAGGTAAATGATGCATCAAACATGCACTAGTAAAGGCCATTCCAGTGGGCAGTACAGATGATGGATTTCAGGAGGACTATTTAGGCACCTTTTTATGCCTTTTGAGAATTTGGTTCTCTGTCATTAAAGGATTTCTGACTATGGAAATAGTCCAGTAAGGTCAGCTCATTCGACACCTCTTCTCTGGTGCCTTTCTGAATTGCTCAGCTAGCAGAGTGGTCCTTTGGTCTGTGTTTCTACAGGCTTCACTTGTATTTCTGACACTCTGGGTCTCAAACTTCAGCATCCATCAGAATCACCTGGAAGGCTTCTTAAAACTAGCTTGGTGGGCTCCATCCTGGGAGTTTCTGAGTCAGAAGGTCTGAGGTGGGACCTGAGAATTCTATCACATTCCAGTAACCATGCTTTGAGAACTGCTCCTCTAAACATTTAATTATAGCTGGATTCCAGTTCATATGATTATATATATCCTTTACTAGATTAAAAGTTCCTTAAGGATTTCTTATTCATCTTTGTACAACTTTCAGGAGCTACCACAATGCTTTACATACAAAGTGGTATTTGATATGTATTACTGTGTGATTAACTGGAGATAAAATCAACATAATAATAAATTCCTTCAGTTATCATTCATAGTCTCAAAAACAAAACAAAACAAAACTGTGTTACTAGAAAAGAACTAAAAGGCAGAATATATTTCTCCTGAGCTGTCTAATTTTGATTACATTATCCATCTGAGGGGGGCTGCGTGGGGCAGCATTACCTTAGACATCCCGTGACGTTGTAGAATATATCAAAATCGAGCAAACCATTTGCTTTGGGGTAGTCTCCTTCAGGCCACCCCGAGAAGGGGATGATGATATTCTCAGTCAGGATGAGCAGGGCTTCTGTTATCATGAGATTCTTGAGTTTGTCATTTGAGGACAAATTCCACAACAAACCTAGAAAAAGCAGAGTTACCATGGGCACAGTGCAGTGCAGGGTCACAACAACTGCTGCAAAGTCCAGGTAAAACTTTTGCCTTCAGGACTACAACTAGGTACAAAAAGGAGGACAAAGTGGGTGGAGGGCTAAAGAGCCCCATTCTCAACTAGAAGAACCTGTTCATTAGAGAGCAATGGAAGCTGATTAAGAACAATTACATATATATAACTTATGATATAAATTGTGCAGGTTTAAATTAATTAGCAAGTATGAATAAAAGCCAAAAACGCTTAAACCTTTATTGCTGTTTCTCTTAAAAGACCCTACAAAGCTGACCTCGTTGGGATGATAAACTCTGCCCTCATCAACAGGGAGGCTTGAAATGGTCTAATTGTAACTAAGCCTGCGACATTTCAAGAGTTCTATTTTTTCTGCCTTAGACACAGAGGGGGACTGTCTTCCCTGCCTCCTGCTCTGCACTGCCTGTAACTTTCACCTGACATTCGCCTTCCATTCATTCATAGCGGGAAGTGTCTGCAGAAAGCCTTTCTCTAGGCCTTCTAACAGCAGGCTGATCAACATCACGAATTAATGTCCACTGATTCCCATTCAATGAAAGATAGAATTTATGCCCTCCAGGAATTTATGCTGGATACATTATGTATTTCTCATTTTATAGTTTGGTAGTGAAGGATAGAAAAGAATATTGTATCTTCGCTATCTGCCAATTTACATGGTCTAAGTACTGGTCTAGTACTAGAACCACATTTTCACCCATATAAATTTCCCTTTCTTCTTAACTCCTCCACCCCCATTAAAGCCAAGCAGGAAGATATTAATAGTATATCATACTTCCCAGTGTATTTGTGAGATAGAGACTGAAGTTTGGTACTGACAAAGTAGAGAGTAGCATATAAATTTAGGATTTGTTTTTCTTACAAATTAGATGCCCAAATACTTTTGATTCAGTAGAACAACTATGTATCCTTTGCTTGCTATTCCAGTGACTTCCAGCAGCTATAAACTTGCCTTGCCATCTTTCATATCTCAAAAGCTCACCCAAACTCACTGTCACTCAAGAAAGGGGAAAGGGTGAGAGGACAGGAAGAGAAAGGATGATTCTTCCTTTTTTACTCTATCCTTTCCCTGTTCCCACTGCATAATTCCTACTACTTTTCTAGGGGGTGGGGGTACCAGGGATTGAACTCAGGGCCACTGGGCCACTTGGCCACTGAGCCACATCCCCAGCCCTATTTTGTATTTTCTTTAGAGACAGGGTCTCACTGAGTTGCTTAGGGCCTCGCAGTTGCTAAGGCTGGCTTCGAACTTGAGATCCTCCTGCCTCAGCTTCCTGAGCTGTTGGGATCACAGGTGTGCACCATCATGCCCGGCTAATTCCTACTTCTTTTTTTTTTTGTTGGGGGGGGGGATTGAACTCAGGGGTACTCGACCACTGAGCCACATCCCCAGCCCTATTTTGGGTTTTATGTAGAGACAGGCTCTCACTAAGTTGCTCAGCACCTCACGATTGCTGAGGCTGGCTTTAAACTTATGATTCTCCTGTCTCAGCCTCCCAAAGTGCTGGGATTACTGGAGTGCACCACCGTGCCTGGCTTAATTCCTACTTCTTAAATTTACTGTATTGTCTGTCCAAAGGAAGAGAGAGCACAATTATAGAGGGCAATATACTTGATGAACTGAGCAAACATGGTGGTCTTGGCTGAATTAAGTGGTGATATCATATCATAACTTTAATGAAATAAGAGTCTGCATGGTTAAAGACTGGTTATTATTCATCCACACTTCTATTTGGCCCAATCAATTAGAACACTTTGCACCGAATGCAATCTTTTGGGCTTGAACAGGTGGATTTGGCTGTGCAAAAGTAATTAATTTTTGGAACAGCAACCAAATGTCTACTGGACCCTATGCTAGCTTTCATTAGATACAGTGGCAGTGGGTCTGCTGTCTGGTGAGGACTGATGTTTGGCTTACAGGGAGTATTTTCCTGATTAAACTAGCATTTAGAGTTAGTCAAGGGCAGTGTCCCCCAGCCACAGGATTTGCAACACAATGACTTCATTCCTTCCACTTCATTTTAAGAGGCCCTGGAAAGGGAACAGATAGAATAAAACTCAGAAGGTGGCTGAAGACAATTTAAAGGCGAGTATGAAACTGAGTTTTGGTTACTAAGCTACAAAAGAAAGTTTGAAAGAAAAGAGAAAAAAGAAAAGCTTCCTGAGTTCTAAATAAGCAAACAAATGAATAGTCTCTGCCTGCCAGAGGCTTAAAAATGTGAAGCATAATGACATTTCCTCTTTTTATAAAAGACCACACAGGGCACTCAAAGGAAAAGTATACCTTACAATAAAACCAACAAGGATTAATGCGAACAAAGGGAATGGAATTTTCCTTTAACAGTCAATATTCTTTATAGCTTGTCATGATACATTATTTCTACAGAAGTATATGGTTTGGGAAGCTTTGGTATAATTTCTGAATTTTTAATATAGGATATTGTATAGAAATGTCATAGCCATCAAATTTCTGGATGGCATGAAGCTGGGAAAGAGTTAAAATGCTCAACAGAGATTTGGGGTTATATATATTTATATGCTCATACCCTCACACATATACATACAAAATCAGTAAGTAATCAGCCACGAATTGGGAAAATATGTACAATGTGAGGCAAAGAATCAATACCCTCAACACATAAATTATTAAAAACTGAGATATCAGTAGAAAAATAGAGAAAGTATTTAACATATAACCAAATGATATTTAGGGCAAATATAAAGAGGAATTCATGTTGTCTAGTAACTGAAGAAAGGCAAATTTAAACAGCTAAATCATTGTCTCTAACTATGAGAGGTTAAACCAGAACCAGATTCCAGCTCCTTTTGAAGAAAACAGACTTATTTGTAAGATCCAGCACTATCACTGGATTGGGTGAAAATGAGCTCATCCCTTACCAAAATGTTGACAAGGATTGATACTGAAATTAGTGTTACAGTAGCAGCTTCCAAATGAATCCAGTGATAAATCAGAATTACACTTGGGCTATATCCCAAATTTACTAAGTCGGAATCTCAGGATGGATTCTAGAAATTTGTATCCCCCCACCAAAAAAATTCTAATTTTTGGCATTAGGAAACCAGGGGACTAGATGATTCTGAATAGATGTCCATTTCAGTGATCAGATCTAGATTCACTAATGTAAGGGTTAGTATTTGGGTTTGCATTTGTGTCATTTTTATCTTCTGGTCAATTTATTCATAGTACCTAAGTCTCCATTCTTTGCTGTAGCAGGTCAGCCTGAAATTTTAAGCTCTCATTCTAACCCAAAGAAAGGAATGTGGATTCCAATAAGATACACTATTAGAATAATTATGAGAGAGACAATGACTCCATTATCCAGAAGTTTACTGCCAACTGTGAGATTTGAAAAAAATAGGTATTTAATAAAGGGATTTTATGGATATTAAAACCCATCATTTTATTAATATTGTCCTCTGGGACAGGAAATACAGTTTTTAAACTAAATTCCTGAATGTGTATTAACTCTTAGCAAAACTTACATGTTTTATATTAAATGGATCCCCATCTTCATTGCAGAAGTAGGAGGAGGAGATGACAGTGGTGACGGGACAATAGGAGAGAGTGGCTATTTTTCAAAGGTTAAAATTTTTTAAAAAAATTTGGATGTGTATACTGCTCCTTCCACCTAAACTTTGTTAATATTGCCTGGAATATCAGATTATTGCAAAGACCATTTACTCCAAGTCATACACAAACCCAGGACACTTTGTTGCACACTTTGAATGCAGACTAAAACAATATACAATATTTAAAGGAACATAATGAATATTTCATATTAAAATGTTTTTGATAGTTTATTGAAATACAGCAATAGAATCTTCCCCAAAATATGCAGAAGTCAATATGAATTTTCAAATTTTACTGACAATCATCCCCTGACTCTTCCTCATGCAGAATGCATAGCAGGGACAAGAACCTCTGCTTTGTTCTTACTATAACCTGTTTTAACCCAAGGCACAGGCCCACTCACTCCAGCAATGTGCACTTACTACTCAGTGACCTTGAAGATGAACTTCTGAGACCAGAATGCGCTGTGCTCATTTCAGTTACAGAAAGAGTACTATGATTGCCTGGTAAGACCCAAAGATCATAAGACCCAAGACCCAAGATCATATGGGGCGAGGGGGGCTGGTTTTCTTTGAAGTCTTTTCCTTAGAAGAAAGGAAAGTTTCTCTCAAAAGGTTGAGTTTATGTTCTTTCCTAGTGAATAAGGTTCTGATGCTGAACTTTCATGCATACATAGAAATAGATGGTTTATTTTTCAAAAAATATTTTGGCTAGAAAAAATCAGAGTCTTATATTAAAACTCACCTACTCTCTTGTTTGTGGGTCATCTGGATATTTCCAGACCACAAGACTGCTCCATTCAGTCAGACATCCATAGTTGGGAAATTGAGGAGCGTCATAGGTGGTACCACAATTAAATATACAGGCATGACATAAGTGGCAGCCCAGTATTAAATATGCAGCAGTAGTTCAGAGAAGCCCCTTCCTTCAAAACTTGAGGGGGTAAGAATGGAAGGATAACATCTGACATGCTAGACAGAAGTGGATCTCTGTCAGGATAAGAGGTTCACCAAGGAAAGAGTCAAGGGATGGAGAAGGACTCCAGCCCATACAACAGTAGACACAAAGATACCAAGACAGAAAACATATGGGATAGACCAGTAGACCTTTTAATATTTCAAAACCTTGGCTAGAAGGGTCATCAGGCATACATCAAAAAATGTTTGTGTAGTATGCTGTAGAATATGGATTTTTTTCTAATTGGTACTAAGAAGAGTAATGGGACAGTGTTTTCATTTTAGAAAGAAATCACTAGAATCAGAGTGGAGGATAGATTGGCAAGGTGCAATTCTGAATCATAGAGATGAGACAAGGCAAAAGCAAGAAGAGAGAGTAAGGGTCAGAGAAGCTGGGCAGAACTCTCTGGTCCAAGAGTCTCAAAAACAAGCTGTTTCCCAAAGACATAAAAAATGAGTCACTATGCATCTCAAAAGGAGTAGATGGCATAATAGAGCAAAATATTCAGATGAAACTGGGTTCAAACCTGGGCTTTGCTCTTTATTGGTTGTGCAACCTCACACAACTTAGTTACTTCATGTCTCTGAGGCTCACATTGATCATTTGTATATCATCAATTATACTCCCACCCGCTAAGGAGTTGGCAGGAGAAAGAGACGAAAGACAGCCCTAGCTGAGCGATTAACTCATAATAGGAGTCCAACAAAAGGTCTATGAAGGAGGTTGATAGACAAGATTCACATCTATGGTTACTTGCTTTATTTTTCTAAACAAAGATTTAAATGTGTCTTTATTAAGTCAACTATTTCTGAAGCCCAGAAAGCACTTATTTAGCTTTTCTATTTGTAGAGCTAAAAGGAATAATTTAGAAGGATTTCCATTAAATATCCAAGTATCAATTCAGTTCCATTATAATGAACACCCTCCAGTAGGGAGTTTTGGCTTGTACTACAGGCCCTGGGTATTGCAGAATCAATTTCCATGTTATCAGCTCTACAGATTATCTAATGTTCTGGATGGTTTCTATGGCATCTATATCACAGAATGTTCTCTGAATTTAGTTCCTTTAACTTGTACAAGAGAAGAGGAAGCATGGTTCAATAGTTTATTCTTTTGAAACATATACACACACATATACTCTCTTTTTCTCTCTCACCCCAAGCTTTCCAATTTCTATGTACCCTAACTTCAATCACTTTATTTTCCAGGTTTCTTCTACACGTCAAGCAGCTATTTTTCCCTCTTTGCTTTCCAGTGATGTTCATTTTGCTAGAAATAACTTTCATTCTTCCTCAAAACATCCATCTAAAGCCTGTCCCCTCTTCTAAGACCCACAATGAGACATACCTCCTTTGCAGAGTCTTTTTTGGCTCTGAAACAGGAAACTCTGTTTGATTCCCTCTTGAGGCTCATTACTACATTTAATGGAAAAAATATTGGGTTCTAAATGTGAAGTTTGGTCTTCTATTTTTATGCCAACCATCACATAGTCTTTCATGCTTTAGCAGATGAAAAAAAAAATCAACAACCTTCCTGGACTGTGATACTCAGTGCCCAAAAGCTGCGGTAAATGTTAACTAAATAAAAGAGATCACTCTTACTTTCTGCAGATATTTTAATATAAGTCATGGATATGAAAGGAAATCTCTCATGGGACATAATGGCAGAACAATTTCATATAGCTTTATACAATTAAAATATATCAAAATAAGGGCTGGGGATGTAGCTTAGTAGTAGAGCATGTGCTTAGAATGTAGGAGACCCCTGGTTCGATCCTCAGCATGAAAAGAAAAATCAAAATAGAAAAATATGTATTTTAACTAAAACAGAATGACAAAAATTTTTATAGAAAAAAGTGAAGAGTTGCCTAACAAGGTATGGAAGACAGAAAGGCAAAATATATTCAATTTAAAATAATATTTATGTAGCACCTCCTTTTAAAGCATTTATCAGAGCACTATCAATTATTACATTTTTGAAAACGAAATTTTATTTGATATATTAAAAGCCATTAACTTCTTTGAGCCTTAGTTGCCTTGACTATAAAATTAAGATCTAATCCTAATAACACCTCAAAACCTAAGGTTTATTTAATAATTACATTTCAAAATGTTTGTGCATTTCTTGAGACACTGATAACATTTAAGTTCTTCAAGAAAATACTACTGATGATTGCACTCAGCAACACTGTCTGTGCTCTTTGGAATGTGTGCAGGGAACATTAGCAGAGAGCTGAGGGTGAGAGCAGGGAGGATGGTGTGTGTGGAAACCATGAGCCATTTCCTCCTCTTTCATATGCATATTCACTTAAATGAAAATAGCACAGGCTCTGTGCTGCAAGGATGTACTAGTAAAGGTGTTGCTCTAGTTCTATTTGAATAGTTCATTTTTTCTATCCATTGGTAGAAGGGAGACACATTCAAATCAGCATTCAAACATAAATATGAAGTAGAAAACTGAAAACTGCATCCAGCCACTCTTTCTTCTCCTTTTTGGAGATGGAGGGTCAGGTATTATTGAAAAGGTATCCAGGTGATGGGAAGATGGGAGTAACAGTTTCTTGTATTTTTGACTAATTTGATTAAATTGATACCCTCTACATTGGAAAATTATTTGTCCATTTCACCTCCCTTGTACAGGTCCAGCCAGTTGGCTGTCCGGTAAATAATAAAAAATAATTGTGTGTGGTTCTTACTGGTTTCCTAAAGAATGTTTTGGATACCTGGACAACATTGAAACCCCACACATTCACAAACTACAAATCTGGCTGTTAGTGAATTTATGTAAAATTTTCATGTAGTGAATCTTGTTAAGAAGCTGTTTTCAAGACTCTAGTCAAAGGTGCATAGAGTTTCTAATGAAAAATATTAAGCAAAGGCTTAAGAATATTTTCCTCTTTAGAAAAAAAGAGTTCAGATATGGTTTGAGTCTGGGCACTCAGCCAGCAGGTAACAATGTTCCTTTAAAGTCATCTCTTGGATAACAATGAGCTCATCAATCATCTGTTCCAGGAAACTTAAGAAAAACACATGACATAACACATCTGGCTGGGCTGACTGTTGTGCTCTCTAATGTTCAGTATGCACTACCTGTTATTTGCTTTTTAGTCTCCAAGTCTCTGGTTTGCTTCAGCACCTGGAGCAGCCGAGGTACCCCATTGAGTTCAGCTACCTCCAACTTGTTGTCATTGTCTTCAAATACCAAGTTTCTCAAGGCCCCGCACACGGCTCGCTGTACATCTTCATTCTGAACTTTGAGCAGCTGTAGAAGCTTAGGGATGCCATGAAGCTGATTAACCTGGGGAAGAAGTGGACGCGTATTTCTAATATTAATTTTGATGTGGTATTAATGCATTTCATGCATTATGAACAGATGAAGTTCACTATGCTAACTGCAATGCTTATCAGTCAATAACTGTATGTAGCACATTCTGGGACTCACACTATACAACACACCTCTGCTGCAAAGTAGTATCTTGAAGGGGGAAGGTGAAGTGATAGAGGGTGGATAGTGCTATTTAAGTAGGTAAAAAGGGTTAAGTGATAAAAGCCTGGACCATAATAAAAAAAGAACTAGGGATCAGGGGAATAAGAGAAATTTTAGAGAAGAATACCAAATTACATAAGTGTTTTTTCCAGGACAAAACTTTACAGTCAATATGAAATGAATCACCTTCATTGACAGTAGAAATAGAATTTTGTTCATTATGACAATATTAATAACTAACTCCAAATCCAAGTTATTTTTATGATCAATTGCTTTGAGTATTTAAAAAGATTTATATAAATTATGCAAGCATTTTAGTTTAAGTAAATTATTTTATGCTTTTTGATGTGCTATTTTAAAAATATTTCTTCTAGTCTAGCACAGTGGTGCATTCCTGTACTCCTAGTGACTCTGGAGGCTGAGTCAAGAGGAATGCAAGTTCGAGGCCAGCCTTAGAAACTTAGTGAGGCCCTAAGCAACCTAATGACCCTCTCTTGACATAAATAAAAAGGGTTGAGGATGTAGCTGAGCAGTAAAAAGGTCCCTGAGTTCAATTCCCAGTGCCACCAAAAAAGTGTGTGTGTATACACACACACACACATATATATTACATACACACATATATACATATACATATGTATACATACACACACACACACATCCAAATACACAAGAAAGAACATATTGTCTATTGGAGAAAATGCCACAACCAGCAATGAAAAGAAAAAAATACATCGTTTAGATTCACAAGCTACTATGGCTACTTAGAATAGGTTGACTAATATCAATTTGAGTAAACTGATTTGGTGTTTTAGGCTGTAAATATCATCAAATGAAATGGGAGAGGTGGACAGAGGGTTGGTACAATGAAATGTTAGGCTATAGTGTGATGGCTTTCCTTCGTAAAGGCTTCCATTTGCATCCAATTTGAAAACTTTTAAGTTGGCAAGAGTTTGGGGTACAGATCTCAGTCATTCTGATCATCTTTTTTTTTGCGGGGGGTACTGGAGATTGAACTCAGGGGCACTCGACCACTGAGCCACATCCCCAGCCCTATTTTGTGTTTTATGTAGAGACAGGGTCTCACTGAGTTGCTTAGCACCTCACGGTTGCTGAGGCTGGCTTTGAACTCGCGATTCTCCTGTCTCAGCCTCCCTAAGTGCTGGGATTACAGGCTTGCGCCACTGTGCCCGGCTCATTCTGATCATCTTAATGCAAAAATTTTCAGGCAGAAAGTTTATGAATGGGGATGAACTTCCCTTTCATATGAGGCTGATAGTATGAAAGGTGCCCTAACTGCCAGCAGTTTGTCCTTATGTGTGTGCTGAGGGGGTGATGTGGGAGTGGCACACCTGGCTCAAAGGCACATTTGCATATTTTCTATGTATCAAATTCCAGCCTTGCCCTCTTGTAAATAGTAGAAATAGTATTTATGACACAATCTTCCAATCTTACATCTTCCTTTGTTAGGATTTGGAAAAGACTACAAGGAAGGAAGGAATCAACGTCAGGTTGTAAAATAATCTTAATAATAATAATAATAATAAATTATTAAATTTACTATTAAAATAAATTAATAAAAATAATAAATATTATTAACAATAACAATGAAGCAAAAATAACAACCCTTCCTTCTTTTGTATCTCTCAATAAGATATATCACCATAGTGTTAAAAAGTTCTATAGACATTATCTAATTAAGAGCTTGCAAGAACCTTAATAGGGCAAGGTGTGGTAGTGCATGCCTGTAATCCCAGTGGCTCAGGAGGCTAAGGCAGGAGGATCACAGGTTTAAAGCCAGCCTTAGCAACTTAGTGAGGCCCTAAGCAACTTAGTCAGACCCTGTTTCCAATAAAACATAAAAAAGGGCTGGGAATGTGGTTCAGTGGTTAGGTACCCTGGGTTCAATCCCTAGTACCAAAAACAAAAACAAAAACAAACAAAAACTTGAGGAAAGTGCTTTTTAAAAAAATGATACATAAAAACATAACTATTATATACATCACTGGGGTATCATGGGATGTATCAATTCAGAGCAAAGTACTTTTTGATACCCTTAAGGCTTCACTGGTATTAATGAGGAGTAATACTTTCACTTATTGGCTCCCTCAGGAGACATTTGCAAAATAAGAGAGTAATGGGAAACCACCCAGAGCAATTCTGCTGGGCTATAACTAAGGCCATTCTAATGTAGTCATACATCAATGCCAATGATAAAGATTTCTTAGGTACCCTTTAGAACTGGTCCAACAGATCCACATCTACTTGTTTGCTTCCTCTATTTCTATTATTATAGTTCCTTAAGAGCAAAAAAGCACAATTTATTTAAGACAACTTATGGTTTTCATGTTTCTCTAATTTTCTCAATTTTTATTTCATAGTTAAGTTTTAAGGTGGCAAAATTCATACTTCATGAACTTTGCAAATGCTAGCTAAGCCAAATCTTCATAGCAGCAGCAGTCACATCAGAAGCAAAAAGAAAATGCTGTTTGTCCTGAGGTACTTTTGGCAGCTTTAGAAATATTTTATTAACTTAATTTATAATTTATAAGTTGCCTTCTTCAAAATATGATGTGAAATGGCTTACTGGCCATATTGCATTTCAAACTGTGATAATAGGATTAGTGAGAAGGGGCATGAGGAGGCCTCCCTGGTTCTCACCTGTCACCTTTATCCCCTTGGCTTTCAGCACTTGCTCCAGTCCGGAAAGAGGGTATACTGCAGACATGACAGATAAAGGCTGAAATCTGGCTACTGCTCTACCTACTGTAGAATTTGACTCCCTAGTGTCTGGAACTTATCCCAGGATTAAAAATATCCTTTGGTTTCTTTTATCTATTTTATTAAGCAAATGGATAAAAATTAGATGAAATGCAAGAAGTTGAGGACCTCCTCCTTCTGGCATTTAACTAGGGGATGGTAGGTGATGAATCATGTATATATTAGGATCAAAATAAAATGTGCTGCTTTTGTCCCTTAAAACTCAGAGAGGCAGTTGAGACCAGAAGGGTTTGATAAGTTTCCTTGTTATACTGAATCCTCAGGGGACTTTTTCCTCTTTTGAGGACAGAAAAAAAGAAATGACTAACATAAAGCCTCAGAACTTCAAAAAAGCTTTCATTTGAGATGGTTTCTAAATTTATGACCAGGCAGAATCATATTAGAATTCTAACTTTCTCTTTGGCTTTATGTTAATATTCTTCTCTACTGACTATAAAATAAGTAAAGGAGCCAGAAGTAGTGGTGCACACCTGTAATGTTAGCTACTTTGGAGGCTGAAGCAGGAGGTTCATAAAGCGAAGCCAGCCTAGCAAACTTAGTGAGACCTTGTCTAAAAATAAAAAATAAATAAGGGTGAGGATGTAGCTCAGTAATAGAGCATCCCTGGATTCAATCTACTGTTAACCTCCCCACACACAAATAAGTAAATGGTGGGGTTCAGGTGAAAAATAAGCAGCACAGGGAAACACCTAACTCTAGAGAAAAAGGCTGTGGTGCTGCACAGTCTTTGCTCTTATGTCCTTCCTCGTCTGGAATGTTCTACCTACTCCTCTCTTCTGGCAAAGCCCTACTCATCCTGCATGATCCAGCTCAAATGTCATCTTCTTCGTGAAATGTCACTCCCTTCCTCTCTTTCCTTCCCATTAGAATTAATCACTCCCTATAAATTGGTCTAACCTTTTAGGAAGGCAATTGGCAACGTGTGTCAAACTTTAAAAATATTTGCTTCTGGTAACCTTTATTAGGAAATAATGTGAAATGCAGACACAGACTGATATATAAAAATAGTAACTGCAGTATTTATAATAATAAAAAATAAAGAACCATACACAGCCAACAGTGGGGGAGAGTGGTTGATGACTGTCACATATCCACATGTTGAGGTATTCATGGGAGAGGCAGAGCAGTATTTAAACTGACAGACATTTTATTAGTCATACAGTTTCCCCATCAGTCAATGGAAATTGTGTAAGGTCAATTATCATGTGCTAGGCACACAGTAGTTAATCAACACATAGTAGTTACTACTATTACCATTAAAATGCCACCATTAAGCTGATATTTTAAAAATATTATTAGTGTTATAAGAAAATGCTTGTGAATACTATTTAAAAGGTGGAATAAAATATATTTGCATTTGCACTCATAAACACAGGCACAAAGAAAAACAGGATTAGGGGATTTGGGAGAAGTGATCAAAGGCATAAGTTATGAATAGGACCTGCTATTTTTTTTTATTTAAAAAAGGATATATTTGTGCATAGTTTAAAATTTTTTTAAATCCCCACAAAGCAAGGTATATATCCAATTTGATTGCAGATATATAATTTATGTGTTAAATATCAGAGGAAAAACCCCAAAATAACAATGGTGCGATTATGGGTATTTTTTTTCTTAACTCTCAAATTTCTTATAATGAATTTAAATTAGTTTTATAAGATTTTGCAAAACATTTATGATGGTCACTGCTCCAGTGATAAGATCTGAAGCAGGTATAGAAAAGGACCATTTTAAAAACGGTCTTGCAGATTAAAGGATTTATCTTTAATCCTGTAGGCAAGATAGGCATTAATTTGAAAGGTCTCCCTAGATGCTAGGAAACTGGATTGGGAGTAGGTAAGAATGGAAGTAGGTCTATTACTTAGGAGGCAAATGGATTAACAGATGGTGGTGACAGGGACCAGGACAGTAGTGCTGAGTAGGGAGTACAAGATGAGTAGATTCAAGATTTTTCTGAGTAATACTAATAGAATTTGAACACTGAGTAAATATGAGAGGAAAGGAAAAAAAAAAAAAAAAACCAACCCAGAAAGATTTGTTTTTTCTCTTTGGAAGTCTGTTCAAATTTTGACATCAAACTACCTGAGTAAACTACTGTTCATTATCAGAAGAAACACATCCGTAATCTGAAAATCTAAATGATGACAAAAGTGGAAAATTCTACACCATAAAACTCTGTTTCATGCACAAATTAAAAATATTGTATAAAATTATCTTCAAGCTTCATTTATAAGTTTCATATAAAAAACAAATGAATTTTGTGCTTAAATTTTGATCCCATTCCCAAGGTATCACATTGTATATATGTGAAAATTCTGAGATCTGAAAAAAATCCCACATCCAAAGCAATTCTGGTCCTAAGCATTTTGGATAAGAGATACTCAACTTGTAACAGGCCCTGAATTATTTTAGGTAAGCAATATAGCACCATCTAATTGCAGTCTTATAACAACTCTTTGTAGTGAAACTATAATTTCCACTTTATAGGAAGGAAAGTTGGAGCTTTGGTAGAATATCTTGTCCAAGGTCACCCATGTAATAAAAGTACTGGGATTCAAACCTAGCTGAGTGGTTCCTGAAAGTCTATGCTCAAATCACTAGTGTCCTGACTCCCAATCCACTGGAAGGTAATATTAATCCACTGACAGATGAATGCCTTGCTGGGAGGTGAAACCTACTTGGAGCAAGTAAGTCACTGGGGGCAGACTTGGGAAGAGTTCATTCCTATCCCCACTCCCTGCTATGAGCTGAGCAGTTGTCCTTCATGACCTTCCACCATGATGTGCCTCACTTCAAATCCAGAACAGTGGAGTTGGCTGACCATGGACTGAGACCTCCGAAACCATGAGCCCAAAATAAACTTTTCCTCCTTTAAGCTATTCTTGTCAGGTATTTTGGTCACAACAATGAAAAGCTGACTAACACAAGTACCAGCAGAAAAAGAGGTGCAGAGAAAGAGAATTCCTGAGATCAGCAGAGGGTTCCCCTCAAGCGTTCAGTAGAATATTAATTATGCATGTGTATAAAGAAAACTGGTTGAGGATAGGGAAATAACCACATCAAACGATTTAAAGGAATAGCTATCCATGTTCACACAGGGCCAGGAACAGTGATTTTTCTTACCAGCCAGGCAATAAGAGCCTCACAATTCATGATACAATAGGTAGAGTTCTCAAAAGTATTTTTCTTTTGAGGTAAGATTGATTAGCTACAGAATGAATGCTGATTTGGTCTCCCCTAAATCTTAACAGAAAGATTTGAAAAATTCTATTTCTAAGGAACTTGACTGTATCTCAGAAAAAAGTTCAAGATTATTTATTTATAAAAATATAAAATTAACCAGTACCCAATAAGATAAAATCATGATGCCTGGTGTCCAGTCTAAAAATTGCCAGTGCTGATCATGGTGGCACATGTTTGTAATCTCAGCTATTTAGGAGGCTAAGGCAGGAGGATCACATGTTTGAGGCCAGTCAGGGCAACTTAGTAAGACTAGAAAGGGCTGAGGATGTAGAGTACTTGCTTGGCATATGCCAGGCTCTCTGGACTCAATCCTCAGCATTGGAAAAAAAAAAAAAAAAAGCTAGGCATGCAAAGAAGAAAAATATGACCCATATTGTGAATAAAAACCAATCAATCAAAATCCACCCAAAGCAGAGCCAGGCAGGGTAGCCCACACCTATAAATCCAGTGGCTTGGGAGGCTGAGGCAGGAAAATTGCAAGTTCAAAGACAGCTTCAGCAACTTAGTGATACCTGTCTCAAAACAAAACCATTAAAAAAGGGGCTGGGTATGTGGCTCAGTAGTTAAGCACCGTGGACACAAATGTTAGAATTAGCAGACATGGAGATTAAAGTAGCAATTTTAACTGTCTTATATATGTTCAGAAACCTTGAACAAAGATGAAACATGAAAAGGATAAGTAGGGACATAAAAGGTGTAAAAAATATCCAAGGAGATGTCATTTCTTTCTGAGATGAAAAGTACAATTTATGAAATAAAAATACACTGAATATTAATGGTATATTAAACACTGCAGAAGAAAAGATTGGTAAATTTAGAGAATAATTCTTGAAATTATTCAAAAGGAAACAGAAAAAAAGAAGACTCAAAAAGGAAAAAAAAAGGGCGTTGATGAGCTGTGGGACAACTCCAAGCAGTTAATATATATGTGATTTATGTAGTTACAGATCCCAAAGGAGAAACGGAAACCTGAAAATGTTCCAAAATTGATGAAAAGTAGAAATCCACAAATCTGAGAGCTCAGTGAATTCCTTTCACACAAAAAATATGGGGAAAACTACACCAAGTCACATTGTAACCGATTTGTTCAAGACCAGTGTTAAAAAGAAAATCTTAAAAGCAGCAAGCCATGAAGGGTGGAGAGGTGGTAGGAGGACATACTCTATAGAGCAACAAAGATAAGGATGACCGGAGATTTCTGTCTGAAACAATGCAAGTGAGATGACAGTTAAAAAATCTTTTAAGCATTGATATTTAAAAATTGTCAATCTATGATTTGATACCCAGTGAAAATATATTTAAAAAGCAAAAATGAAATTGTCTTTCAGACATAAAAACGCTGAAATAGTTCATCATTAACAGACCTGCATTAAAATAACAATTAGAGAAAATTCTTTAGGTAAAAGGAAATGTAACAAATGACATCTACACAAAGAACTAGAACAACTCATAGGAAATGGAAAAAATCCCTGAGAAGATACAACTACCAAAGTTGACTGAAGAAGAAATAGTCCCAATTGCCCCATGTCAATTAAAGAAACTGAATTTGTAGTTAAGAAACTACTGGAAAATTGAAAAAGACTGAATAGTTTATAATTCATTCAATTAGACAAAGAAATGAAAATAACATGTTTATTTTTTACTATCAATCTTTTTTGTGTTAATTAGTTATATATGACAGTAGAATGCATTTATGCACTTTGATACATAGATAAATGGGGCATAATTTCTCATTTTTCTGATGGTACATGTTGTAGAATCACATAGGTCATGCAGTCATATATGTACATAAGGTAATAATGTCTGTTTCATTCCACTGTTCTTCCTATCCTCATATCCCCTCCCCTCCCTTCACTTCCCTCCACCTAATCTAAAGTAACTCTATTCTTCCCTAGCGCCACCCCCCCCTTTATTGTGAATTAGCATATCAGACAAAACATTTGGCCTTTGGTTTTTTGGGATTGCCTTATTTTGCTTAGCATGATAACATCTTATCTTTTAAATACACATGTAAAATCTCTTAATATTTTAGCAAATCTAATTAAAAATATAAAAAGTGACAGTATACCATAGCCAAGTGCAATTTATCGCAGGAATAGAATATTTTAAAATCAATCAAAGTAGTCGGGCATGGTGGCGCATGCCTGTAATCCCAGCACTTTGGGAGGCTGAGACAGGAGAATCATGAGTTCAAAGCCAGCCTCAGCAAAAGCAAGGCACTTAGCAACTCAGTGAGACCCTGTCTCTAAATAAAACATAAAAATAGGGCTGAGCATGTGGCTCAGTGGTCAAGTACCCCTGAGTTCAATCCCCAGAACCAATAAATAAATAAATAAAATCAAGGTAATTTACCATAACAACAAAATTAAAATGAAAAAAAAAAAACCCATAAAAATATTTCAATAGATATATAAAACAGATCTGAGAAAAGCTAATACCTATTATTGATACCAAAAAAAAAAAAAAAGAAGTAAAGAAAAAAACCAAAAAACTCCATTAAAATAGAGATAGAAGGATAGAAGGGAAGTTCTTCAACTTTATGTGGTCATCTATGAAAAACCTACAGGTAGTAGTATACTGTATAAAGAAAGACTGATCAGGAACAGGATAAATGCCTACTCTCAGACTTCCTTTCAAGATTGTAGGGGAGGTTTTAGCAAGCAAGAAGGTGCACACAATGGTACACACCTGTAATGCCAACTATTTGGGAGGCTAAGCGAAGAGGATCACAAGTTTGACACTTAGTGAGATCCTATCTCAAAATAAAATCAAAAGGGCCAGTAGAGCACTTGCCTAGCATGTATGAGATCCTGGATTCAGTTTCTAGTACTGAAATAAAGAGAACAAAAGGAAGAAAAAGAAAAGAAATACAAGGCATCCAAAATGAAAAGGAAGAAACAAAACTGTCCTTGCAAATGGCATTTTCTATGTAGAAAATCTGATGCAATCTTCAAAAATGCTACCAGAGCTAATAAATGAATGTAGAAATATCTTAAGATACAATATCAATATACACAAATATCAACTCTATATACTAGCAATGAACAATCAAAAAATTTTTAAGTAAAAATATAATTTATGAAAGCATCTAGAAATATGATAAATTTAGGGATAAATATTAAAGACCTCTAGAGTAAAAACCATATAACGTTGCTGAAAAAAATTAGGAAAGACTTTAATAAATGGTGAGATATATTGTGTTCTACATGAAAACTCAGTATTGTTAAGATATCAATCCTTCCCAGATCTGTCTCCAGATTCAATGTAATCACAAAATTCCAGCAGATTTTTGTTTGTTTTTTAGAAATTGACAAACTGATTAGAAAATTCAAATGGAATTGCAAAGACCTAGAATAGCCAAAACAACTATGAAAGAGAACAAATTTGGAGAACTAACATTACCTAATTTTAAGACTTATTATAAAATGATAGTAATCAAGACCATGTAGTTCCCAGTAAATCAGGAGGCTGAGGCAGAAGGAGCACAAGTTTGAGGCTAACTTAACAAGGCCCTGTCTTAAAATCAAATAAAAAGACCTAGGGATATAGTTCTGTGGTAGAGTACCCTGGGTTCAATACTCAATATGGGGGATATGTGAACAGTGTGGCATTTGAATAAAGACAGACAAATAGATCAGTGAAAGAGAACACACACCCAAAATACATTCACCTATGTGATCAATTTCTTCTCAAGGAAAGTACAAAGATCGTTTATTAGTGAGAGGAAAGCCCCCTTTTATTTTCTTAAACAAGTAACACCTAAAAAATTGAATGTGCAAAAAAAGAAACTTCAGTTTAAATTTCATAATACATACAAAAACTAACCCCAAATAAACTATATACCAACTATAAAATCTGGACACTTACAAAATTATGTAAGCCCATGAATGATGTTAAATTGCATTAATAATTAGGAAAATTCATACTGAAACCACAATGAAATATCATTATACATATAAATAAAATCATAAAAGTTGTACTTAAAATAATACAGTAAGTGGGCAGTTTCTTTAAAAAGTCAAACATACACAACCTATCATCCAGGCATCCTAATCCTAGGTATTTAATGAAGAGAAATGAAATCATATGTCTACATGAAGACTTATATACATGTTCAAAGCAGCTTTTTTGGTAATAGTCAAAATTTTGGATATATATCACATGACCACATGAATGAATCTCAAAAGACCTGAGCTAAGTAAAATAATGCACAAAAAGAGCATGTATACTATATAATTCCACTTACACAAAATTCTAGAAAATTGAATCTAATCTATAGCTACAGAAAGGGGATTGTCTTGGGAGGGGTGGAAATTGGAGAGAGATGGAACATACAGGTTACATAGAAATATAAGAAAACACTAGAAGTAATGGATATACTCATTATCTTGATTATGACAATCACTTCACAGTGCCAAAACATGTCAAAATGTTGTTGAATTGCACCTCAATAAACCAACAAAACTGGTACACTTAGACAACAGAAATCAATGTAGCAGTTTTAAAGAATGAGATAAGGCTACCATATTGAAGACTTCTAAAATACAGTGTTAAATGGAAAAAAAGTACTGTAAGTAATATTTTTTCATTTGTAATTTTGTTTTCAACCAAAAAAGTATGATCTTCCTCCTCCAAATGTATTACTCTTAAAAACAAATATATAATGACCTATTGATTCCAACTCTGGAGATCAATCCTATAGTAACATTTCTGGAAATGCTAAAGGATAAATGTACAAAGCTATTCATCAATTATTAAAGTATGTTAATGAAACAGCTTAATGAAAAAATCTGCAAAATATCACTTGTATTAATATATATATTTTTAAATATAGAAAACAATACCCTAAAATGAACTCATTCTTTCTCTGAAAAATCTGAAAGTACATATGATGATCAATAACCATTGCCTCTGGGATCAGTTCTAAATGGGAAGGTTGGGCACATAGACCAAGGCGAAGGCTTGTGCAGCTGGACTTCCTTTCTAAGATTCCGAACTGCAAGAAGGATTTTGTGTAATAAGCATATATTTCCTTTTGAATTAAAAAAAGGAAAACCCTGGCCAGGTATGGTGGCGCACGCCTATAATCCCAGTAGCCCTGGAGGTTGGGGCAGGAGGATCGTGAGTGAATTGAAAGCCAGCCTCAGCAAGAGCAAGGTACTAAGCAATTCAGTGAGACTCTGTCTCTAAATAAAATACAAAATAGGGCTGGGGATGTGGCTCAGTGGTTGAGTGTCCCTGAGTTCAATCCTTGGTACCAAAAAAAAAACCCACAAGAAAACAAAAACCAAAACACCCTCAATGACAATTTTTAAAAATGTAAATAAATGACCCATTTTTGGTGTTTAGGGTCATCATTACAGACATGGTGGTGGGCTGGTTTTGCACAGAACTTGAGAAGATACGCACCCTTTTCCGCGCTTCAGCTTTCTGGAAGCACTCATGCTGTATGAAAGTAGCTGCAGCAGAAATCCTGGCTGGCGGTGTGTGGTCTGCATCGAGCATACTTACTGCTCGTTCCAGGGTCATCTCCACGTCAGCATTCCTAGACAAATAGTCACAGTGTCAGCTAGGCTCTAAATGGCTCCCTCCTGCCTACCAATCTGATCTTCCAGAGAGGACTCAGGGAATATTGAGAAACATCTAGACTGTCTGAGCCTTGACTTTTTTTCATACAAAGAAAAATCAGCACCTGGCATCAGATGCTAGTAGCAGAAGTCTTATGCTTCACTTAGACTGGCCTCTGAAGATGTTGAAGAGATTCATAGCATGTACCAAAGAAATGGAACTTTTAAAGAAAAAATATGCATAGTATAAAAATCATACCTGAAAAATGACTTTAAAATGACCCAATTAAACTGTTTAGATGGCATTTAAAATAAATTTGTATAGAGAAATAAAAATTACTTCTATTCTATTTATGGCACACTTATGGTAGAAACATCTCCTTTCTCAAAGTGCTCAGGATCTTTATTTCACTCAAAAATAAGTTAGAAATAGAAGCTTTCTAAAATGCATATAATAGTATGTAAACAGTGGAAGCCTGAAAAACTGAGTTCTAGCTGGGTATGATGGTACGTGCCTGTAATCCCAGTGACTCAGGATACTAAGGCAGGAGGAGCAGAAGTTGGGGGCCAGCCTGGGCAACTTAGCAAGAGTCTGTCTCAAAATAAAAAGTAGAGAAGGTTGGTGATGCAGCACAGCGGTAGACTGTGATCCTGGGCTCAGTCCGCAATACAGCCAAAAAATCCCCCAAACCAAAAACCAAACCAAACCAAACCAAAAAACCACACTGGATTTTATTTTGTTAAAATAAGTCGAGCTGGTGTGACTGAATACATCAGGAAAGGTAATGATTAAATGCAATGATAGATAACTTTTTTCTTAAAACAATACTCATTCTGTTACCATTTGCCACTGAAATGACATTCAGTTTGTACCTGTCCCAGTGGCTTACCAGTCCTTTACTAGTTGCCAATGATGATAAAGCCTGAAGTAGTTTGACACAGAGAAGCTCACTGATAGAGGACCCATAAAATTGCTACTTATAAAATCATAACTTCCAAACGCCTCATAGCACTGTTTTTTCTCCCTTTTTATTTCTGCCTGGAGGGTGACTAGCTTAGTCTATTATCAGCAAGATGTTAGCATTTTAAGGCTCCTGTAGCACTGCCTCAGGGAAGTCTAACCCCCAACCTAAGAATCATGGCTGTGGAAATGCCTCAAAGGTAATCTAAGACCTTCTTTGGCTTCAAAAAGCTTTACGATTCATTCAGAGTAATGAGGATACCAAAGAAACCTGGAGAGGGTGTTTTCCAACCTCTGCTGGCAAGCAAGCACAGTGAGTAAATTCTCTTTGCCATCAGGCTAACCCACTAATACCTACCCATACAGAAGTGAGTGGGTGCAGTGTTGTGAATGGTGTATTTGTGTGGGGTGAGTATGGTGTGGGTGAGGGGAAAAGAAGTAATGAGCTTCAAGACTAAAAAGCAAACCTGCTGCTTCTGACACACATGTTCAAACACAGAAGTGTTACCTCATGAGTAGAAGGGTATTAAAAGTAAAGTGGAACATTTCTGGCATCTGTGCTAAGAATTATATAATGATCTCATATTGGAAAATGTTGTGCCTCAGGAGTTAATTTTAATTGGCAAAAAGAATGCAGGCTATTATGTAAAACTAGAAGTTAAGTCATTTTTATTTAAAATAAACACACCTTTTAAAAGAAATGGAAATTCTTTGCATTCGTGGACTTGAATGCCTTTGCAGAGAAATCATAACTCTAAAAGTCTCGATCTCAATGGTAACCACAAGTTTTTACCATCCAGGACTCCAGAGGTTTTAACTGATGAAAGATCATTCATACCATAAGAATAGCCTTCTGTTTAATACAGCTTATTTATTTATTTATTTTTAGATTCAGCCATTAATCCATCTTATAAAGCCATAAAGGATTCAGGAAAGTTTGATTTCAACTCCCACAAATAATTCCGTTACTCTAATCCTTTATTTTCCTAAACATAATTCATGAAGAAGCTCTACATTCATTCCCAGTTGACCCAATGCCACTTCACTTTGTCACTAAAAACAATTCCTAACTAAAGGAAGGCTTCCTCAGTAAGGTTTTTCTACAGCTATCAGCGTGTCTATTTTCTGTATTATTATTGTCCACAAAGTCCAGCTCTGTAAATGGACACATTCTGACCCCAGTCTGGCTCCATTTCCTGCATCCTCAACCCTCTTCCTTACTCTTCCTTTGATCTCACCAGACTTTTCATCTTTCTTTAAACAATGCCACCTTCTTCACAAGGTACCTTCTTTGATTTTTTAAGGAAGCTTATGCTTCTACTTCATTGTCATCCATTCTTCAAGACTGAAATGAAATATCACTTTGGTAAAATCTTTTCTGTGCCAAGTATCATTTTGGTAAAATCTATCCCCAGGAGGTATTCCTTTCCTCCTTTCTTCTCCTGTGGCACTATTCCTCTGCATTTTTTCTCTCTTCCTCTTTCCTTTTCTACCTTTTTTTCTTTAGTCCTTCCCATTCACTTAAAGAACACTTCTTGAAACTTGCAGAAATGTGGCTTAGGGAGCTGGGATTATGGCACAGTGGTAGCGTGCTCGCCTAGCACGCATAAGGCACTGGGTTCGATCCTCAGCACCACATAAAAATAAAATAAAGATATTCTGTCACCTACAACTAAAAAATAAAATAAACATTAAAAAAAAAGAAAGAAAATTTAAGATGAGGTCAGTGTAAGTAAAAACATGTAAAAAGTATGTGAAATACAACTGGCCCAAATATGAGACATCACAGGGGAAAAAAAGAATAATTTTTATGTGTGTACCATCTTCCAGTAGCCAGGACTTCTGACAACAACAAAGCCCTGCCCAAGACTGGATCTTCTGATATCAGAATATGGCTATACTTCTGAAGGTTGAGCAAATATCAGATAAAAAATGGATGGCTAATGCCGGGGCGTGGTGGTACACACACCTGTATTCTCAGTGGCTTGGGAGACTGAAGCAGCGGGATTGCAAGTTTGAGGCCAGCCTCAACAATTTAGAAAGGCCCTTAGCAATTTAGTGAGACCCTGTATCAATATAAACAGGAAAACGAGTTGGGGATGTGGTTCAGTGGTAAAGTGCCCCTAAGTTTAATTCCCAGTAACAAACAAACAAATAAGCAAACAAACAAAAAGAACAGATAGCTCACATAAGCGTTGTTGCTTGATACTTTGTAAAATGTGAATTTCCCTACTTCCAAAAGAGTGATGAAGGTGCTGCTTTTGGAAAGATAATTCTGGAGCAGACATGTGGACATGTGTTTGTAGAAACAAAGAGACAGTTTTGAGGGCAGTGCAAGAGTCTTAGCTGGGATGATGAAGCCTTAAACTAGGTTGTTAAAATGGAAATGGAAACAAGGATGCTGTTGGAAGAGACCTGAAAAATCAAAGAACTAAAGCAACTAATGATTGAGAGGATGTAGAACAGAGTCCATGTGACCTGTTTTCTGCCCGAACCGGCTCTAGGTCACAAATTTCTGGTGATTCTACTGAAGATCCATGCTGTCTCCTTTGTCTCCTCAACCAACCCCAGAGGGTACTGCTCTGTTGTCCTCTGAAGTCCTGCAGGCACTAGCATGTACCTCACTGCCTGGCACTTACGGACATGCCCTACCTTCTTTTCCCTAGACCTTCATATAAACCACTCAATTTTTATATTTATGGTGCTGAGGGAAATTCTGGGCAAACTGGAAGAATCTAACATTCACTTGTATCCAAGAGGTTCAGAAATCATATTTTTAGAAAAATTCACCTAGAACTTTCTACTTGGTAATTCTTTTAAACCTTTCTCATAGGTCTGATTTAGAACAGGTGATGACTATCTCTGATGTACTCATGCCTCAGTTTTCAGCCGCATTAGTAACTGATCAAACACTCTTCTTTTGGAAAGACAGATCCTATGTCATTATGTAGGTTTATGGATGTATCTAGCTTCTTCACAGAAATGTTCCACATATAGGAAAGAACACTCCTTTATATGTGGGAATTTGGGTAAGAATAAAAAAGCAGAGTTGAAAAAAACAAAACTAGATAGAGTTTGAAAGGTGAGACAATGCAGGCAAAGGACAGCCCAGTGTGCCTCAGTGCCTCAGGGTGCAACTTGGGGAACTGAGAGGGGAAGGAGCACACCAGAGGAAAAAGAAAGGCAGACCAGGCTCTGCCAACTTTTTTGGGGGGTACTGGGGATTGAACTCAGGGGTACTCAACCACTGAGCCATATCCCCAGCCCTATTTTTGTGTTTTACATAGAGACAGGGTCTTACTGAGTTGCTTAGCGCCTCGCCATTGCTGAGGCTGGCTTTGAACTGGTGACTCTCCTGTCTCAGCCTCCCAAAGTGCTGGGATTACAGGTGTGTGCCACCACGCCCAGTTCAGGCTCTGCCTTGATTATCAATTTTCTTCATAATAGGAAACAATCTCTGGCTCCCTCTCGTCTCCATAGAAAGCAAAATTTTCCCTTTGGAAATCAGAGAAATGAGTTTATCTATGGTTTAGTCTCTAGAATTTGGAGAATCTCAGGAAGACATTCCTTACCCTTTAAATTTGGGGGCAGGGGTGCTGAGGCTTGAAACTAGGGCTTTGTGCAAGCTAGGCAAGTATTCTACCACTGAGCTACATATCAGTCCACCCTTTATTTTATTTTTTGTTACCATGGATTGAACCCATGGGTGATTAACCATTGAGCCACATCCTCAGCACCTTTTTTATGTTTTATTAGAGACAGGGTCTTGCTGAGTTGCTTAGGGCTTCGCTAAGTTGCTGAGGCTCAGTTTGAACTCATGATCCTCTTGCCTCAGTCTCCTGAGTTGCTAGGATTATAGGCATGCACCACTGTACACAGCTTTTTATTTTAAATTTCTTGACCTCTAGTGTTCCTTCTATTCTTTGAAATATCATTTGATATTATAATGATTTATCCTGTGCATTAAAACAATAATCTGAAATAGTATGGCTAATAGTGCTAGAATTTGAACAACAAAAGAGCTACATGTCCTAAAGTAAAGAGTTTGGATTTTTTCCTTCCCTTTTTAATTCCTATACAGAACCATGATGGTTCTGAACATAAAGATGAATGAGGCATTGGCAAGAAGCTCAAAGTCTAGAGAGATAACAGATAAGTAAATGAATAACCACAAGAGTTACTTTGATAGAGATATCTACACAATGTTGCTATCTGGGGCACCTAAGCTAGATTGGGAAGGGAATGGCCAAGAAAATGGTGGTATTGCAGTTAAATCCAGAACTATGAGCAGCGAGACAAAAACAAAGGGGCACATGTGAAGGGCTAGAGTGAGGGAGAAAGTGGGGGGTGTGGGAGGAGGGGGAGGAGGAGAGAGAAAGAGAGAGATCGAATGAGAGCGAAAATGCACAAATATTTTACATTAAGGAAAATTGCAGGAGGTTCCAAGTGGTTTAGCATGGGTGTGTCTGTGGATGGTAGTGATGAAGAGTGGAGGAGAGCAGAAAGAGAAGAGATTGCAGTGATAAGCAGAGACAAAAACACTATGGGTTTTGTATGCCATGCTAAAAAGAACGAATACTTAGTGGAATTATGCAAAGGTGATGAATCAGGGAAAGAAACAATCAAATTTGGGAAGATCATTTTGACAGTCCTAGAGAACAGCTCTGAGCAAGACCCGTGGCAGAGAGACCTGTGCAATGGAGATGGAGAGAAGGATGAAAATGTAAGACCAATTAAAGAGGTTCAAATACAGTTTCGTGATAGATGACTATGGAGAAAGATGGTAAGAATGACCTCCAGGTTTGTAGCTGGAGGACTAAGTAGAAAGACATAGGTAGGAAAAGCAGGTAGAGAGGAGCTAGGGAATTTAGTTTAGGATATGTTGAGTTTGGGATGTCCAGGAAGTCGTTAAATTATACATAAAGGTCTACAGGATAAAATAACTGAAGATAAAATTAAGGGAATCATGAGGATACCAGTGAGGTACCAGGGCCTCCCAGGAAGAGCACCAAGACCCAGAAGAGATGAGTTAGTGAAGATGACTTCTTTGGGCCTGAAGACAAGAAGCACTTTTAGATTAAGAAGGCTGTAGAAGTGTGTCAGGGTGGGATAAAAGACTGAATGCCGGTCTATTTAAGATGTAGCTAAAAAGCAGTCACTGCTACCTTTGTCAGGAGAATGTTCCTGTGAAGTGGTGGGAACCAAAGCCACTTGCAGTGGGTTGATGAGACTGGGAAGTGATGAGCTGGTTTAGAATGCCTGAGGGCACAGAGGGAGAGGATGTGGATCATAGTTTTGCTATTGTTAAAATGATTTTGCTAAGTGCCTATCACAAATCCTAAACTACAGTAGACATTCAATAAATTCTAAATTATCCATTTAAAAGACTTTATCAGTATTTTCCTCCATAAATAATTACCTGAAGTATTTTTCTCTTCTCTAGAAATGTGTTCACATTGACAAAGATCTGCTTTCTACAAGAAATGTTGTAAGTTTCATACTAACATTTGATTTATGAGAAGTTTTTCCTGCTTCAACACCTAACATCTTTTTTTTTGAAAGTAATTTATCACCATGCCTATCTAATCAATAGGTACACTACACATTTTCATTTGAGGAATAATTACCACTAAGCAATTTTAAAATCAATCAGATAATATTTTGCCTTAATGATATTAGATTATCTTAGGAGTTACAGATTTCATCATCCATCCATTTAGAAACATTCTCTTAGTAACTTCCTCAGTTTACCCAATTTGTACTTGAGCATTAAATTTGAAGAAGAGTTAAGATCCAAAAACTAAATTACTCAAGCCATAAAGTAAATAAGTAAAGGAATGACTTTGAAAATGCAATTATTTTGATTATTTCATTTTTTCAAAAAGAACCCTCCAAATCCATAGTACTGGAATCAAAAGTAAAGGTATTGAGTATCAAAGGAAAGAAAGACATCTAGAAATCAGCTGTCTCTCCTTAGTTCACAGAGTCCTTTTACAGTAATATTTAGCAAACAGCACTTGAGGCTCACACTCGGCACCAGAAGTAAGCATTTGTGCCTTTTCCTTCCTTTATTTCCAGGATTAACTGAAAAAAAATGTATATAACATTATCCATTTTTTGGTCTATGCTGGAGTTTGCTTTTGTTCAGAGTAGATTTTCATATAGCCAAAGAGCAGGGATCCCTTTAGCCAGGATCTAATCTGGAACAGATGGGCTAAACGTCACATTTTTGCACAAAGCTGCCATGTGAGTAGGTACCCTGGTCCCTGTTCCTGAGGTAAACAGGCTGATCTGTCAATTAGGCAGCTGCCCGAAAAGTCATTATTTTAATCACTTATCTCTGTAAGCCTTTCTCTCCAGCCCTAGAAGTGCCAGCTCACACTGTCAGGGCTGTGGGAACAGAATGTGCTGGCACTGAGTGAATGGCACTTTGAGGAGACTCACCCGAGCTGGGAGTCGACGACAGTGCTTCTCTCCAGGAGCACATTCCCACTTCCCGCTGCTGCCACCTGGCCCACGGTCATGTGCGTCCTCCTCCCGCCGGAGTCCACAGTGACACTAGGCCCGGCTTCCCTGAGTGTGCGGGTGCTGTGGAAGGAGCTCTGGTGCCAGGAGGACCTGGCAGCTCTGTTCTGAGTGACGGGCTGCAGGGGCACCAGCGGCCTCACCTGCCCTGAACTCAGGTAGTTTTCCTTCTCCAAGAGGTTGCCCATGCTGTGACTGGTCCCCGGCCGGGGGTAGGTGAGCACTGCAGGGTTGACAGGGACACTGTCAAAGACAGTGTCACTAATAGACCCATACTGGTGTTGTCTGTGGTAAGTGTCATAGTGACGCTGTCTGCTCACAGCGTGGTTGAACCCCACAATTTCAGAACGGGCGTATCTGGGTGGCATGAGGAGGGTGGAGCGCCTGCTGTCTTGGTGACGCAGTGTGTGCCCAGGCTGGGTTCTGTGGCTATAATGGTAGTCGCTTTGCGCGTAATGAAGCCTCTCAGGACTGCTGTCTGGAGAAATCTCCAGTCTCCTCAGAGGCTGCCTCAAGGATCTTTCCTCCACTGACTTCTGGGAACTATACTGCGCCGTTCCTCTCCCCCAGCGATTTCCGTAAGTGGCAGTTGTGCCAGCCTGCATGAGAGAAAAATAAAACTTCAATGAAGCATAAATCTGTTTTTGTCTTTGCTGAAGACTAATTACTCTGGGATTATTACACAAAATGTCCGTTTCACAGAATCAGATGGAGAAGTTGGCCGCTTTCTGGGTGAAGTCTTTTTTAAAATAAGACTTGGTTGACTTGAGTCATATTTATTTGCAGTAGGATTTAATACTGTTTAAAATCCCCAGGTTCCCAAGGTGTCTGCATAAGTCAATTTTTTTCAAAATTCATTCAGGAAATAATACTTTGGAGAGGCAAACCTCAAAAGCAACAATCTAAAAAAAGTTTGAAAATGTTTCCCCAATAATTTAACAACTAGAGTTACATTCTTCGATACCTTACCTTTAACACATCATAAGTTTTAGTGACAGGGGAACGCCCTCCAACAAAATCATTTTCAACCAGGTGTAGGTTGTAGACATACTCAGGAACACTGCTGGTTCGGTGAAGATTTCCTGCAATCAAGAAAATATTAAAACATAGACTATCAATACTTACATACTGTATACAACTGTATATTAAATTTTAAAATTTAAGTAATTAAGGCCAATTACAAATATAAAATTTATACGAATATTTTAAATGCTGGTTTAACACGACCCTTGAAAGTGGCAAACTATCAAAGGTTATCAAAACATTCTGTTTCAAAATGAAAGTCGACTTTAAAAAAAGAAAAAAGAAGTCTGGGGATGTAGCCTAAGGGTAGAATGCTTGCCTAGCATGCTTGGGGCCCTGGGTTCAATCCTGGTATCACAAAAAACAAACATTAAAAAAACAAGAAAAGAAGAGAGAGGAGATTCATAGAAATCCAAAACTGGTCGTTACAGTGCTGAAGAATTTGAGAATCATGCGTTGGTTCTGGTGGTCCGTTCTAAAACATCTGATTTCTCAAGTTAGAGGAGAGTTCTGTTAGCATTGCAGGAACTCAGAAACTTTTTATAGTTAGTAGGTGTAGGCAATAAATATAATGGTGACTCAACACTACTAGATAAGATAGCTTGTATAAACAACAAAGTGGGTCCCTGTAGTCAAAGAAAACAGGATCAACTGAAGGCCAGGCGGGGTTAAGGTGTTTGGCAATGTGAGAGTTAGGCAGTAGATAGAGGAAAGCAGCCTCTCTCCTGAGTGACTGCTTTTGTGGAATCACCTGGCTTCCCCCTTTGTTTGGTGGTCTAAGAGCCAGCCAACTCTCCTGAGTGGGAGGCGACCCTTTGTGCTCAGCTCTGGAACCCACAGGGATTCTCAACTGATGTATGTCTCATACCTCTTAAAATACTCCTCTTTGAGGGACGTGGGGGTTAGAAGACAGTATTGTTTCCCTCTTCTACCACTTTATCCTTCTCTCAGCCTTTTTTTTTCAATGACTTACTGAAAAAACAAAATCAAGTAATCAAAAATCAAAGCTCTATAAAACCTAGATAATTTCTAGTTCTTTAATTTTAACCATTTTTTTTTTCCTGTTATGTAGTATTCTTTTAGAAATCTGAGGAGATAAAAAAATACTTAACTCTTCTATGGCTTCAGAGACTCATAAAAGATGCCAAGAAAACAACACAGGCAGTCCTTTTCCAACCCATTGTTCCAACAAATTGTTAAAAAGCTAAAATTTCAAGGGACTGACAATATATTCAAAGTTATTCAGAGGGGAGGGGGGAATGAAGATTGCTGTTGCCATAGAGCTAAAAAATTTGAATCCATCCCAAATTTGTTCCTGTGTCCTTATTTCCTGGAGCCAAAAAATCTGGCCAGTAAACAATTTTCAGGCCTCATGGGGTCCTGGGGGAGGCAGTTTCTGGTTTGTAACTGTCACCCTAATGATGAGAGAGGTTGAGGTAAGCCAGGCATCTCGTTTCTAGGGGCCTGTTTTCTCCACATGGCCTGACAAAAGGTCAGGTCACCTCTTAATCTGTAAGCTCTATGACAGGGACCTCAAAAGAGGGAAAGGAATCTCTATAAATCCGGAGAGATCTCAAGGACTCAACTCTTAGTGCCTTGCTCCTGCCTGGGCAAACTAGCCCTCACTCACCTTTCCTCACCCACCAGCTGGCCAGGGAAAGGAGGCTCTTTTGTTTTTTTGGTACCAGGGATTGAACTCAGGGGCACTTAACCACTGAGCCACATCCCCAGCCCTATTTTGTGTTTTGTGTAGAGACAGGGTCTCACTGAGTTGCTTAGCACCTCGCGGTTGCTAAGGCTGGCTTTGAACTCGTGCTCCTCCTGCCTCAGCCTCCCAAAGTGCTGGGATTACGGGCGTGCACTACAGCACCCAGCTGGAAAGGAGGCTCTTAGAAGGACCATTCCAAGGAACACAGAAGCTCTAACCCAAGGGGAGTGCAGGGCCAATAAGAGGGAGGAAGAAGGGGTGCAGGAGATGCTCAAACTCATCCCACCTCCAAGAAAACAGCCTGTTTTCTACAAGAGGCTGTGACCAGGCAGCAAATTATCAGCCAACTGATCCTTAAGAAACAAAATTTACTGTCTTTTAGAAAAGGTATTTAAAAAGCTGGGGATGTAGCTCAGTGATAGAACACTTGGCTAGCATGTGTGGGGCCCTGGTTCAACCCCAACCAAACATAATAATACAGTAAGTAAGGGTTATCCATGTTCAAAATTTTGATTATATAACAGAATACATGAAAGGAGAATTTAGAATGGGAAGATACTAATTGTCATACATGGATGGTAGCTAGCTAGAATCATTAGTTGCTGTTACACCATAATAAAATGGCAGATGATCAAAGCATGCAATTTTAGCAATCCAAGAAAATTTCTGCAAATGGGGTCTCTCTAGCCTGTCATTACCTGCAGTATTACCCTTACCCCATTTTTAAAAGCAGGCAGCTATTCAGGAACAGTTAATGGGGGCTACTGCAAAGATTTGTGTGTGTAAGGCAGGGTCTCTCAGTACTGTCCAGTTTGATCTTCAACTCTGGGACTCAAGTGATCCTCCAGTCTCAGCCTCCCCAAAAGCTGCTTCATCAGTAGGTTTTGAAATCAGTTTGTTCAAGCAAAATGTTGAACTCATGTTAGACATTCATATTGTTGCTGCAGGTTTTAAGGCTTTCTAAAGCAACTTATATGAATTCCTACCTTTCAAAATCACTTTTAAGGAGCTAAAATTATTTCATGTTTCTTTACACTATGCTGTGACGCAGAGCCAACTATTACCATCCCCATTTATAAATAGGGAAACTTAAATGACTTGCAAATTGGTTAAATTGCAAATTGGTTCAAAGTCGGGGTTCCTCCTTTCCACTCTGCTGTTTGGCTGACGGTGCCTATTCTGAAATTCTCATTTGCCAAAACCCTGGGGGGATTATTATCAGAGTTTTGATGTGAGAACTAAACCCAGTGATTCCCTTTTTCCTCTAGCACCTCCATCTGAACAGTTACAAATATTATGTAAACATTCATTCTTTATTTGTTGTAGTGCTTATAAAGAAGCTTCTCCTTCCATTTTCAGATAAATGAACTGAGATTAGTTTAATGGTTCCCAAAATAACTGCAAGGTAGTCACTAACAGAGAAAAAAAAATAGGATTGGATTTTTAAACCATGGACTCTCCTTCTGTGGAATACACATACAAGAAAAGATGTGATTTCTGATATTCCACATTCACGTTTGCACCAGAGATGGTTTCTTTGTTAAAAGGCCAATCTCAAATGACAAATAATGCAGATTAATTTGCCTAGTCAGTCATGTGTTTGAGATCAGTTTGGTGGATAAAGGTGAATTAGCAAATGTGTTCTAAGATTTTAAATTTTAGTGGGTAGAAATTTTTTTAAAAAGATATTAATCAGGATGAAATCTAATCTCTTTAAGGCAAATCATTATATTCTGTTCAGCAGAACAAAATAAATGACTGTTGAACATATAATTCAGCCATGTCCTTCTCTAAAAATAGAAATAAGAAAGCAAACTAAAACATTTGATACCTAGAGGTGCAACCTGTTTTAAATAAATCTAACACAAAAATCCAGAATTTCTTATACATTTATGATTAAAATATGATGCTAATTCAAAGGATTTGTTTTCTTCAAACCAAGAGGTAGGTATTTTCTCTTAAGTCAAATCATGAGGACTGGTCTGGAGCTTCTGTTCTACTTTCTGTGTTGGACAAATGACTTGCAGGTCTTGGTTTCCCACCATTTTAGGAACAAACAGGATTGCTGAGAGAAGTTTCCTTAGAAAGCACACATTCAAATGCTTCTGAAATATGTAATATCTGGGTCCAGATATGCTACTCCAAAATGCGGCACCTTGGTGTTTGAGGAAAGAGCAGAAGGTGGAAGTCAGCTCTCAGCCTCCTCTGTTCAAGAAGCAGGCTGGAGGGAGGGGGTTGTCAAGCTGTCCTTCTCCCAAAGTAGGTCATAAACTCTCATTCCAGAGGGGTCCTAGAGGTCCTCTCTACAACCGGATTAAAGAAATGTCTCATAGGAAGAATCCAAACAAACAGGCTTTCTAACCCCCCTATCCCAGTTTATTGCTATTAGATCATATCCCCCTTTGTGCAATTGTATTTCTGCACAACTATCCATAAAAATACACATTTGGCTCTGTCTTTGGGTCTTCAATTCTGAAAACTCCCTTGTCACATAAAAACTTTTAAGGGAAAGATGTACACTTTTCTCTTGTTAATCTGTTCTTTTGTTATACGAGTCTCAGTCATAAAACTAGTAATGGATGAGGAAAGCAATCTTTTCTTTCTTATAAAAGCAATATGAAAAATGAGATAACGTTTTTAGAATTTGGGTCACAAAAGTTTTCCCCACTTTTTCATGAATTAATCTATTCTAGAAAGAGGGATAAACTAGCATGTACGCTTTAATGTACAGTGTTGTAGTTCAGAGTTTTTATTCTGCTCATTTTACCAACAGTGCTGAATTTGACTTTTTAGTTGTTTCTGATAGACCCAGCCACTGAGGATCATGGTGACAATATTGTGAATTTTCCAGCCATTATTCCACTTGCACACTGCATAGTGTGCTTTCAATATTTTCTAATAAAGTTGATGATATACTAGGAAATATTTCAAATTAATAATGACTCAGGCAACAGCACCTGAACTTTTTCTTCGAAGAACACCATGAGCATGTTATGGAGCCCACTTCAGGGGAGAGCGAGGTAGTTACAGAGCAACTTTTATCTCTGCCTTGCTAAAGGACAAGCAATTCAGGTCAAATCAATTGCGGAAGTAGGGCTGGGATAAAGGGGGGTTAGTTGAGAAGGTGGAAGAATTCCAGATTGCTTAGAAGACTAAAGAGTTGTAGGACTCATGAGATAACATAATTTTCTCTTTCTCTGTCTGCATGTTTATCTGAATGATATGACACCTAAGCCACAGGGGGAAAAATATCTTTGTTTCTGGTCAAATATGCAAGTAACACCTAAAATGGTTAGTTGTTTTTAGGGTTAAAAAAAGATTTATTTCTATAATAAATTTTGTGAGCAAGCTTTATTATGTAGTTGGTTAAATTTAATACATTTGTGAAATCAAATGGACAAGCCTCTACTATGGTTCCATTACCTGTACCTAATATTTTAAAAAATCGACTATAGCTTTCCTATGATAATTAGGTAATTGAGAACTCTAAACAGACAAAACCTTTATGTAACCTGCTTCTATTAGAGAGAAGAGAGTAGCATTCACATTCAAAAGAGGATCTTTCCTTTCAACCTTCCAACACTCTCTAACAGTAGTTTAAAAGTGATTTGGGTCACACTGAGCTCTATAGGCAGAATTTGTGGAGATAAAAGTACAGAAGAGGTTCAAATGAAAACAGATATTATTACATGTATGCATAGAAATCAGCTGTTGTTCATTACTGGTAGTGACTGATTTTTTTCTTTTGTGGTGCTAGAGATCAAACCCAGGACCTTGAGCATACTAGGCAAGCCCTCTACCACTGACTTATACCCCCAGTACACTGGTATTGACTTAAACGCTAAATTTAATTGTGATAACAATCACAGCCAGCTGTCTTCACAGTGTGGATCACAATAGTCTTCTTGGTAGAAAAAGAGCCTGAAAGTCTAAAAGCTATCATCTTATATCCGGTCTCTCTATAGCATCCTCTGGGTAGCCAGAGTTCTCATTCTCCGAATACCTCAGAGATTTAATTTCTTTCATTAAAGTTGGGGCATGTTATTACAGGTGAGAGACAGACCATCTTGAAACTTATTAGAAGGAATTTGTATAGCAAGTTATATTTAAATGGCTCTTTAAAGTCATCTAGTACCAAAAGTAGGAGTTTAGGCCTGGGGCATAGCATAGCAGCATGCTTAGCATGCTTGAGGCCCTGGGTTCTATCCCTAGCATCCCCTAATCTAAAAAAAATGTAGGAGAAGCCTAAAAGAAAACAGGAAGTACGTTTATACTTATCAAGGACCACATATCAGTATTCCTGAGTTGAAGAATTTTTCTGTTGGTATGTGTTGACATATATACATACACCATCAAATTGATTCCCTGTACTTGTATATTTAAAAACAATACTTTTATCTTCTGTCTTTAATTTCCAAGAAGAGCAACCATATATTTAGGGAAATTACAATTCTACAACTTGTATATAATCTAGCTCAGGCTGGAAAATTAGTGAAATTTGTTAGAAAATTATGGTGAAAAACTGATTTAAAAGCAGATCAAAGTCAAATAATGTTTTGTATTATTGAAAATTTAACAGAAAGTTGTGCAGTTCTGTTCTTTGTGACCAGTAAATGCAGCTCATGTAATAAACCACAAGAAATAATGCAAGAATATCAGTGTGTGCTGTGAAGTACTGGCTTTGAGTTCCTACTAAGCTGAATATGCCAGAAGCAGACCAATTCTCCCAGGAGAATGGGCCTCATACACTGTGCCAGTGTGCAATGAGTCAGTGGCTGCTGCCACTCACAATATACCAGCCACCAGAAGCCCTTAGTTTTCAGAAGCCTCCTAAGTGGTTTGAGAACTATCTTCTGATGTACCAGTTTATGGAATTTTGGGGGGGATCATCAAATTACTGCTCTAGATAAACACAAAAATACATATTAAAAGGTCCTTTTGTATTACGGATATCTATGTCATATTTTGGTTGATATGAATCACATATTCAGATATGTGATTATATAGAATTTGCGATTATAAAGTTGTAACTTAAGAGACTGGGGATGTAACTCAGTGGTAGAACACTTGCCTAGTATTTGCAAGGCCCTGGGTTCCATCCCCAGCACTGAAAATAAATCAATCAATCTGGTAACTTGGCATGCTTGTAAAGTATCAAATAGATATATCCTGTATGTGCCTAAATCTATTAATTCCTATAATTTTACTTCTTTTGTCAATCCTGCCAATTCATTTGCTAATATCCTACAATAATTACTTATAAGATTTTAGAACTACAATGACAAACATCACATTATACTCGCCATGACTGAACTCATGATCAAAAAGATGAATGTATAGAACTCATAATTTTTTTAATTTAAAATACATATTACAAAGACAGGCACAGTGACTCGTGCCTGTGGTGCCAGCTACTCAGGAGGCTGAGGCAGGAGGATCACTTGAATATAGGTCCCTAAAAAACAAAAAAAAAACCCCCTCACTACAAGTTTTCTTTGTAAGGAATTTCAAGTTGTTATATTCCCAGAGCTCTCACTTGCCAGGGATAAGCTCTTCTTTCCCTACTGATTCATAACTGATGGTCCTTTCTTTCTTAGTACCAGGGATTGAACTCGGGTACTCCACCACTGAGCCACATCCCCAGCCCTATTTTGTGTTTTATTTAGAGACAGGGTCTCACTGAGTTGCTTAGTGCCTCGCGGTTGCTGAGGCTGGCTTTGAACTCATAATTTTCCTGTCTCAGCCTCCCAAAGTGCTGGGATTACAGGCATGCGCCACCGCACCCGGGTAGACCTTCTTTAAATCTACCTAATATGCCAAATATATTTTCACAAAACCTTTGTATTTTTCATGTTTCTCCCCTGCTGAAACACCTTCTCTGACTCACAATTATCCATTTTTAACTGGCATTTGAAATCCAAATTTGGGAGGGATGGGGTAAGGCTGCCTATAAGGAATCACAACGGATCTGAGTTTTGAGGGACATGTAAGAGTTAACCAAGCAGAGAGGAGAAGGGGTTGGGGAAGGGAAGGCAAGACCAAGATAACTGCATGTTCACATCTGGTGGGGAGTGGAGTCATGTTGATAGGGATGAAGTTTGAGAAGTTGCAGGCATCACATTGCGAAGAGCTTGGAATGCCATGTTGAACATGGATTTTACTCCTGTAGATAACAGCAAGAAACCAAGGGAATTTAAATCAGGAAATGATGCCATGAGATTTTAGAAAGTTCACTTTAGTAGCTACGTGGTGAATCAAGTGAGGTCAGATTAAAGTAGGAGGTGGTCATCTCCCAAGTAGATTTTTACCTCCTTGACATAAAGAATCCTACCTTATAGTACCACTTCCAGAATAGTTGTGCAGTGGCACGTGACAAGTTAATTGTGGACAAGTCATACTGCTTGTACATCCAAAATATTCTAGTTTCACAAATTTATTTATTTTGCATGTACTCCTTGGGGCTGAAATCTCTCTGTAGATCACCACAGTGAAGCCCAAACTTGAGGATGATAGTCACATATATGCTTTTGTCTTGGGTGAATAGAAAGTGCTCAAGCATTTTCTACTGCTCCTCCATCCTGCTGGGAATATGTAGAGGAAGAAAAGTTGCTTCTCGCAAAATGTTGGCAGACTCCTTCTTCCTGAGTTATTAGAAAAGCTTATGATGGCTGGGCATGGCGACACATGCCAGTAATCTCAGAGGCTTAGGAGGCTGAGGAAGGAGGATCACAAATTCAAAGCCAGTCTCAGTAATGTAGCAAGGCCTTAAGCAACTTAGTGAGACCCTGTTTCAAAATAAAAGAATAAAAAGGGCTGGGACTATGGCTCAGTGGTTAAAACACCTTTGGGTTCAATCCTTAGTACAAAAAAAAGGGAAAAGGAAAAGCTTATGATGTTCATTTTAGCAATGCTGATACTATATTTATTTGGATAACATACATTTACTGTCATTCTTTTGTCTGTATGACTTATGTATTATGACCAGTTATCTTTTAGTGGTCTATACCAAATTCATATTATCTGTCAAAAAAGGTGGTAGAGCACTTTTCCAGCATGTGCAAGGCCCTGGATTTAAACCCAGCACTGCCAAAAAAAAAAAAAAAAAAAGTAATCAAGATTCAATAACTTGATGTGATCCTCCCCATCCTTACCCCATGGCCATTGTGAATGAGATTTAGGATTCAGGGGAAATAATCTATTAATCTTCTAATGTGTGATATTTTCTTCTGAAAATTCTGGAAATAATGGAATTGCAGAACTTTAATTATTCCTACTTTGGCCAACTAATATTGGTAGGCATAAGTTTATTATTCCAAGAATATAAATATGTATTCCTTAAATGGTAATGGTGGATTATATTTTCAAATGCTTAAGGTTCTTTTTTTTCTAAATATGCATTTTTATCTAGGTCTACATACTGAGCATCCAAGCTGGTCTGTAGGTAGCTTAAGAGCATTATATTGTTTTTATGTTCAAAATTCAATCATCATCAATGGCATTATATTAAAGATACACAATAAGATTTTTAACTTTTTGAGCCTAAGAAGACCGTATAGTCTATTTATTATTCTTAACTTAGTAAATCAGGGGAGTGAAATGGTTATTCTAATAGAAATATTGAAGTTTTCTCCTAATTTATAGTCTATTTCCACTTGCACTGCTACTTTTAACTGTTAGTTTATATATGCATACATGTACAAAATAGCTGGAACCTAACATTCATCTCAAAATTGTATAATTCTCCCCCCTCCTCAGTACTGCAGATGGAACCCAGGGGTGCTCTACCACTGAGCTACATTCCCAGCCTGCCCTCTCCCACCTTTTTTTTTTTTTTTTTTTTTTTTTTAGATTTTGAGACTAAATTTTCCAGACTGGCTTTGAACTTGTGATCCTTCTGCTTCAGCCTCTCACCTCGATGGCATCATGGACATGCAACACCACACCCAGCCTAATTTAAAATTCTTGAATATCATCTGAGATGGAACCAAATGATCTTATAGGCCATGTTAGTCAAGTGTCATTTATAAATTCCAGAGGTTTTAGCAACATACTTGTTATTGCATTTCCTAACTAGCATAGCTAGGTTGCCAATAATGTTTCTCTCTCAGAGAAGAAAACAAATCAAAACATTTAATAATTTTAATTGTTAATTGCTCAGATCAGAAATTTGGTTTTGGTGTTAAATCAATATAAGTATGTACAGCCTTATGTTAATACACAAGAAAAAATTTTAAAGATGATATCATAAATGACAGTTTAGGAGAATGAACCAATGTACACAACGAATGCCTAGAATACCTAATTCAAGTGAGCAGCCCTCTGTTCCCATGATGGTAAAATCACTAGCACAGGGCATAGATACCATTAGTGGCATCTTTTAAAGGCTTAAGTGAACAGTCTTCTTCTTAAAGTAATTTCCTGCATCTTATCCATGGTACACCAAGCAATGTATTTTTATAATCAAGTTTTGTTACTCTGGGTCTTTGTAGTTTATTAGTTTCATTGATTCTGAAGCATCTTTGCCATACCCTCATTCAACCATGAAACTTCACCCATAAAAGATATGTTCTCATCATTTCTAGGAGCATGAAGTTTATTTTTTTTAATCACCATTTTATTCACATTCTACTTCACTAGAATATATATATTGAGAATTTTTAAAAAATAAAACAAAAAGCTACTTTTTTTTTTCCTTTTAACTTACTGTATCCAATCTGCTAGACATGGAGCAATGTCCGTGGGATATATTAAGTTTATGTGGAGGTTCATTAAATCCAGAGGTGCTACTAACACAGCACTCTCAGAGTAGTATGGCATGGCCCTGCTGTTCCACCATCTCTTGTTTTCCTTTCTTGATCCCTTCTAGGTTCTGAATGATTAGTCATCTCACTCCCAGAATTGCTTCATTCTTGGAATTCCTTTTTGGCAAAGAATTCATACAGAATTTGAACAATGTGTAACTTTTTTTTGTTTGTTTGTTTCCAGCAGCAACTATTAACTGCTTTTTTTTTTTGCTACCCTGAACAAATTTCCATTCCTTTCTCCAGAATTCACTCTGATCACAGATATTCAAAGCAGTATCATCAGGAAATCATGTAAGTAAATAATGTGCTTCCAGGTTTCATGGTAGAGTCCCAAAGAAGTTGTAAATTTCATTAGGATATTGCTCATTGTATGCTATAAGCATTACATATAATTTAAAACTTGACTATATTCCTACTTAGGCACCTGAGGTTGGGGAAAGAACTATGTAATAAGTAGATGTAATAAATATAATGTGGACAGTTTTAATTTTCCCCTTTGCTATAACTTGCAATTTTTAAACATTTTATTGTGACTTTTTATAAAAGGATTTAAAAAATTCACTCTGATACTCGCACATTTTACAACATGGCTATGCACCTTGGAACCTTCCTTATACCCAAGAGGGTCAACTTTAAAATGTTCAGCACAGTTTAAAACATCAAAAATAATTGAGTAATTTACAGTGAAAAACCACCTACCTATACTGAGACATTAGAAAGAAGTGAAAGGTTAAAGACCCTTGCAAGGTATTTGCCAACCAATCAGCTACATTTATCTCAGCTTTGTTTTCAGCAGACTATTTGCTGCCTCAACCTCACAGGTATGTCAACAATTCAGAATTCTTCAGGGCTGTGGAGTGCAGTTAACACCAGGGTTGTTCCTTCCCAGAATTTCTTGTGTTGATACAGGATTCTTTCCAGACCAGCACTATTTCAACAATTGCCTGTTTCAACTTTAGAGATAGGACAGTAATATAGAAATAATAACAACAATACTCACAGCCATCATGAGTCCTCAGACCTTTTCAAAGAACTTTAATTAAAGTGAACCACCCCTGGTAATTGTTCCATGGCATGTTAATGTTAAATTCCTTTGAAGCTAATTTCCTTTTTGAGTCTCAGAAAGCTGAGGCTTTAAAGTAAGTAGGTGTTGTTTGCTGCCTTATCTCTTTGGCTGGGCTGCACTTCTGTGGAGGCTGCTGAGTATATTTCAGCTTGCTGGGGAGCTGCTGTTATAATCAAAATATTTCAAACGCTTTGTTCCTTAGTTGGAAGAGCCATTCAAGTAGTTGCCCCAAGCATTGGAGCAGAAGCACCAAGATAGCACCCTTTGTTCTTCCCGATCAACTCTGTGAACTATGAAATGTTCATGTTGTTTCCTCCTAGAATGTTCTTTCTCCAACTACTTCCGTGTGTCCAATCCCACTACATTTTTGAGGTTTAAAATCCTAATTCCTCCATGAAGCTTTTCAAAATTCCCTTCAGCTGGGAGTAACATACTTCTAGACTTCATAAGGTCTTAGCCTTTCTTTTGGTTCCCTCCTTTTCATCTGTTAATACATTTTTCTAGAGGGAGACTCCCTACTTTAGGCTTTAAACTTCATTCTTTAAAGAAGGCAGAGTATGTATGTTTAATGCGGCACTTGCAGGGTGCCCTATATAAAGAACATATTCATTTGATGGTTGCTGAGTTCACCAACAGCTGGTATACCATGTAGTAGAGAGCACAGGTCATTTGTGAGGTTGGGACTAAATTTCCAACAAATGTTGATAGACATATATTTCACATGTGAAAAAGATCTTCATATCTATCTCATTTAACTGTTTTAAAGGTATAATGAAATACAAACACATGAAATTCTAGAACCCAGTCAAGCAAACAGTAGATGCTCCATAAAGCTCCCTTTCTTTCAGTTCAAAGCTCCATCTGTTTAGTAGTTGATGTCTGCCTGCTCTTCCTGACTGGTCACTCATAGGATAAGAAAGAATATCTAATATGCATCCTGTGTGTCCATCAAGTAGAGGAAGCTGATTTAGTTGTAGTTTAGCACTGGACCTGTGAGTGTTCAGACGGCAGGGTGTGTGCAATGATTCTGCTGGTCAGACTGGCTTTTCATTCTACAGTCTTTAGCTAGGTCCTTCAATCAAAATTTAGGACCCCACCCCACACACACCTTAATGTGGCTGTTCTGTATGGTCTCGACCATCTCATCCTCTTAGAATTTCCTCAATTTTATCAAGAGGAAAATGGCAAAGGACCACAGAAAGGCTTAGGGTCTAATAAATCTTACTTTGCATTAATAATAAGAAAACTTCATGACATAACTGATGAATGGTTTAGAAATTCAAGTTTAGGAGTTTAAATACCAGTTCAACCACTTATTATCTATGGGAATATGAGCACTAGTTAACTGCTTACAATTTCCTTATCAGTAAAATGGGAATTAAAATACCTAGCTCACAATTAAAAAATATAATAATACAAACCACATAGTTCATTCTTGAAATACAGTAGTCACTAAGTTACATAGCTTACACTCATTAAACATCTCCTTACTTAAGTATGTAAATACAAATTGCCTGCCCCTTTAAGATTCTTTCATGCAAAATGAAAACAGTACAGCCTCCAGACTCTGTTGTGTTTTAAATCTATGGACGGTTTTCTTAGATTTTTTTTTTTTTTTTTTACCCCCTAATGGGTTGTACATTTGCCATTGACCAAGTTACTTCCCACAGAAACAGTTGAACATTGCAGGAACAAATTGATAGCCCAACTTCATCGTTCAATTTCGGTAATAAGATGATGATGATGATGATAATAATAATAACAATACACTTAAGCAACTAAAGCAAGTGTTACCATGTCATTCCGATCATCCTACTTTAGCAGGTGAGAAAAGAATACACCATGTTCTCTAATTTTCACAACTGGTTTGCCATCTTTCCCTTCCAACTGTCCTACTGATTGTGTGTGTAAATCTCTTTCACCTCAGGGGTTTAATTTTTTGGAGAAACCAGCATTGCACCCACGTGTACTTTGGTGGTGGTGGTGGGTGGGGAAACAGCCCGCGCACCCAGCCGGCCATAGCTAGGCGGGCGGGGTTGTTGCCAGCCGGGCCAAAGTCCCCTTCCTCCTCCTCCACCGCGGGGTGGTGTGGTAGTTCCCTAGCCCAAAGCCTCCTACCCAATTTCTTCACTTCCTAGATCAACCAGTCGCCGTGTACATTGGGTGGAGCGCCTCGAAGTACCTGGGCGAGGCAGCACTTTCCCAGTTTACAGGTAGTAAGAGCGGCAGTGCTTTCAGGTTTCCTTTTTCAAATTACTTATCAAGTTCTGGGACTCTAAAATATCTAATAAAAAGCTAAGGGCGTTTTCCCCCAGAAAAATACTTAGGCACACCAAAATTCTCCGTAGAATTTCAAAGTGTATATGTATTCCCTGAGTTTCCAAATTAAGTACCTCTAAGAGAGGGGTGAAGACCGGAGGAATAAGCAAAAAACGGGTGAAATACTCAACTGAATTCTTTAACATAGATATATGCGTTTTAATATGCATACATATATTTATGACAAAACCGAACAAGAGGTAATGGAGAAGACAGCATTTTCCCCAAGTAAGCTGGTCAGAGGGGAGGTGCAGCGGGTCATACAAAGGGACGACGAGCAACAGGTAGAGAGAACACCACAGGGTTTCGCACCCCCAGAAAGCTGCGAGTCGGGCGACGAGGGTGAGGGGGATGTAGGAGAGGGGGTGAGGGGCAGGGTCGGAGCTGGGCGGGCGGCGGGGCTCTACTCACCGTTGACCGCGAAGCTCCGGCCCTTCCGGGCTAGGGTCTGCTGCACCTGCTCCTGGATCCGCAGGCTCTTGGCCGCCTGGCTGCTGCGGCCGCTGCTGCCCGCCAGCTTCAGCTTGGCCTCGGAAGGCAGAGCCAGGCTGGAGCTGTCCAGTTGTCCCAGGATCTGCTGGCCCAGGACGGTTCGGATGTAGCCGCACTCAGCTGGGGAGCCGGGGGCTGCCATGACGCTGGAAGAGGCGACCTAGACGCTGGCTTGCCGCGGGACCTGCGGTCGAAGCCGCAGCGGAGCTGGGGGAGCGGGCGCAAGCCCCGCCTTACCGCCGGGCTCCGCCCCCGGGGCCGTCCCCCGCACCCCCCGCGCGGGTGAGAGGCCCGGTGGTGGGGAGCGCGGCCTCCGGGGCCAGGGACCGGGGGCCGGGCTTGCCCAGGGGAAGGGGGCGCGGCTCTGGACGGGCACGCGCACTCAGGCCCGGGAGCGGGGGCGGGGCCGGGGCGGGGCGCGCGCGCTCGGACACCTGGAGCTTCTGACCCGCCCGCGGGGAAATGGGGAGATGCGCGCTGTCTGTCCGGGGCCGCGCACAGTGTAGAAGCCACCTAGATACCGCCTGCCAGCACCCGGCTCTGGTTGCCCTGCTCGAACTCCGCCCAGCCCTCGGAAAAGATAGGATTTCCTTTTATTGCGGGAGGGGCCGCCCTCCAGACAGGTGAGCGCTGGAGAATCACTTCTGTTCTCGAACTGAGGTTTGCTTCTGGGATTCCCGAGCGAGCAGATCTTGTTCGTCAGGCTCTGACGGACTGTTGGAAATATTTCGTGTTTTACCTAGACCTGAGGGTGAGAAAGGGGTAATAGGTGAAGCGGAAAGGACACTATAAAGAAAAGTGCCAAGAAGATGACATGTGGGAAATAAAAGACTTTTTAAAGAGTACTTCTTTAGTACAACGTCAGGACTGTGTCCTTTTTGCACAGATGCAGTCCCCAAAACATATGTTCTTCCTCATTGAAAGCTTCTGTTTTCCCTTTCAGATACACAAATTGTACCCAGTACACCCTTGCTCACCCACTTCTCTTTTATGAACACACCCACAGAGAGAAACTCCAATAAGAGGCGTTAGGGAAAAGCTGGCTTTTAATAGGTAATACTTTTTAATAGCCCAGTTAACGTTGATTAAGTTGTCTTTATGACAGGCTTTTTGTAGGGTGACCAATGGAAGGGGCCTCCGACTTTCAATTGCATCTTCGGCAAGTTGTATTTATCATGCTATTAATTATGTTTCACACACAGTTGACTCCTAAGAACTTAAGAACTAAGCTCAACAGGAAGGGTCTTTGACCTTAAAGTTTACAGCCTAAGCCACTCGTCCTGATTTTCCTCTTTGGACATGAGAAGCAGAAAGAAAAACATCTATCCTTGGTATGAAGTAAGATAATCTTCTCTTCTACTGCCTGGGTTTGCATGTTCACTTGCCCTCAAATCAATTGCTGTAAAACCTCACTTAATTCAGGCTTGGAGTGGCTGGAGAACACAGCTTCCCTCCTCTCCATTTTCCTACCTATTCCTTTCTACACTTGCAGGAGTATATGGCTTTCCATCTTACATGAGAATGGGGTGGAGAGCAGAGGAAATCAAGAAACCAAAAGCTTGGACAACTGAGTAGTAATAATTTTGCCACCCTGTCTTAATAGGCCACATGGTCAAATGTCATGAATATAATGTTGAAAGCTGAATATAATGTTGAAGTGGGAGACTTGTGGATGGTGATCTTGTAAGCAATTTCTCCCATCCCAGCAGGACCAATCTTGAGGTAAATTACACCTTGTGTAAAGCTCAATTATACAACCAGATGTAAACATCCAACTCTGATGCTGAGATTTAATTGAAAAACAGAGGGATGAACAGAAGGTCGAGTGATAATAGAGACTTCAAATAACAAGCTCTATTTTGGATCCTCCTTTGTCCTTTCCCTCTATCCCTTCTCATGGCTTCTTTTGGCAGTCCCACATCTGCTGCTTTGAAAGATGGTTTCAATACCTGTGACTATGGGGTCATCTGAGGCATCCCTTGTGGTTTTTGCCTGTGTTTTGTGACCTATGAAGGTCAGCTCTGCCTACATATAGATCTCTTACCAGAAGAAAGAAGAGGAATTTTTCTTCTTTCAGTGAGCCTCATTTCACTTTAAAAAAAATTTTTTTTGAGTTGTAGATGGACACAATACCTTTGAACACCTTTGTTTTATTTATTTTTATGTGGTGCTGAGGATTGAACCCAGTGCTTCACACATGTTAAGCAGGTACTCTACAACTGAGCTACAATCTCAGACCCTCATTTCACTTTTTTCCTTTCAATTTTAAAAAGTATGATATAATTGATTATCCTGTTAGGGAGATTCCAATAACTGAACACATATGAATCTTGTTAGTAGATAGTTATGTGATTTGAGAGAAGGAAGGTGATAAAAACAGCTTGTGGGGTGCTGATGTAGTTCAGTGGTAGAGTGTTGCTTAGCACACACGAGGCCCTGGGTTTAAGCCCCAGTCATGAAAAAAACAAAAAAAAAATAAGCAAAACACACCAAATACAACCAACCAACAAATAAAAAAACATCTTTTGAGGCTAAGGCTGGAGGATCACAAGTTTGCAGACACCCTGAGCAACTTAGTGAGACCCTGTCTCAATATAAAATAATAAGGGCCAGGAATGTAACTCAGTGCTAGAGAACGTGCATGTGTGAAGTCCTGGTGTGTGAGGTTCTGAGTTCAATTAGTATAGAAAAAATGGAACAAAACAAAAACTTGAGTGTCAAAAATATCTAGGTTCAAATGTTAGCTTGTCTTTTGTAAGTAGCATGGCCCTAAGCAAGTTTCTTTATATTTTTACATCTCAATTTTCTTATCAATAAAAATATCTACATGTAGTGCCATTGTGAGGATTAAACAATAAGTAGTATATAAGGAATGTTCAGCTTCACTCAGAGATCCACTTTTGGATTCCACTTCATTCAGGTCTGTGGTAATATGTCAACATATCACCTAAATGACACCTTTTCACATGCACATACCCAGTCACTCACTATCTCACTTCTCTGCTTCATTTTCTAAATGGCACTTATATTCACCACACATGGTTCATGGTTTACTTACGTGTAAATTGTTTTGCTACTGGAATATGACTATGCTTGAAAGCAGGGATTTTTTTTTTGTTTACTGCTGCTTTCCTGGGCTAAGTAATCAATAGGTATATTGAATGAATGAATCAATAAAACATGCACTAAATTATTGATAACCTTACATGGCATGTAATGAGTGCTCAATGACTGTTAGTAATAAGCATTTAGGCTTTCAAACTCTTTAGGTAACTTGGTATCCTTTAAAAAGTCATATGGATTGCCCAGAGTCTTTCAAGGCTGCAGTCAAAGTATAATCTGGGCGGCATTTTCGTTTGCAGACTTGACTGGGAAGAATCAATCTGCTAGTTCATTCAGTGTGTTTGTGCAAATTTGCAATGCTGGTTTCTCTTACTTCTTATTCTGGTTACTTTTGAAAATATTAATAAATGAAATAGCAACCTGTTTAAAAAAAAAGTCACATGGATATCATTATGTATTCTAGGTAGCCCACTCATTTGCTGTGTAACATTCCTTATAAATAGGAAGCAAACCAAGGTAAAGCTTCAAGTTTTTGAAATCAATGGTTCAGTAGAACATTCCCTTTGAAAATAAGAAACAGATACACTTCGGGAAAGAATCCTTTTGGAAGTGAACAACCTACTGCAATAGCAATAGTTTAATTACAGGATGAAGAAGTATTTGGACTTTGGCATTGTGCCTCCAGACATATTCTAGATATGTTTCCATTCCAGCAGAATGCAGGCTCTGTCCTGTTCTCAAAAGGTGCCTGCTTGATTTCCTAAATTGTGAGCAAACTCTTTGTAACTATTACAGGTAGCTTCTGGCCAACAAATTGAAATGTGGAAACAAAATGCTAGGAGTCCTTTTGTGATGTTTGCTTGTTCTTCCATTCGTCAGCTTTTGGCATGTAGGTTGTTTTGAAAATTTGTTTACTCTTTTGTCTTTCATTTACTAACAGAATCTGATTGAAAAGAAGAGCAAAACCACAAGAGCACTGGAATGGAATGTAAATAAAATAACCACATTAGGAGGCCACCATTCCTTTTGCTGTGAACCTACAATAAAGATTCAGAAATCCTGGAGTTTCAACCTTGCATTTTTACCTGATTTACACACGGGAGTCTTAAAGCACTAATCTTTTATTGTCTTCAGATTTACTTAGGGTTTCTGCAGATAAATCTTTATTTTCCTTAACCATAAATTCCTTTATGGGAAATTCCGGTATGCAGAAAATCAGAAAGTTACTAGAAGACTAAGGATGGCATATGGTGAGAGTAAATCACATTTTAATGGAGAATATTAAAGAACAGTAATGGCACCAAGATGCTTTGATTCATATTAAAAAACAAAAACTCTTACATATTTCATAAATGGTAACTAGCATGAAATATTTACTGTTACTATTTTCTAGGTTATTAATATCTATTGCTTTTAAAAACCATTTCCTAACTTAGTGCAAGGGATCTGGCAGGGAAAAATTAAATTAAACCTCATAATTTATTTCCTCTTTTAGCAAATGGATATGTTGCCAAGGCAATTGGTAGCAGTTTTATCATTAGCCACATAATGAAACTGGAGCAGGTCTAGAAAAGGAAGCTATGAACATGTAGGTGCTGAAAACCACTCTGTAATGGGTACTTTCAACAGCAGTGAGGGCCAAGGTGTTTATCTCTAATTGAAATGTTTGTGATTTTGGATATATTGCAAGTGTGTAGGTCTGAAACCTCCTTTTTATTAGAGCATTATCATATAGATAGTATTTGGATTCATTTTGACAAAATTATACATACTAGAAACCTCCTACTTCTTAGCAGACCTCAAACATGATGTAGGAGGTGGAAACCAAGTGGGCGACCTGGCAAGAAGTTGACAATGAGCAATTTGCTCATGGTCACAAGGCCCTCGAACAGTTTCTTCAGTCCTGACTCATGGGCATGTATAAGCAAGGTGCATCAGCTTCAACAATCATCTTCTGGATGGATGACCACAGCGGCTGCATTGGTGGTTGCCAGATCGTTCACCTGATGATCAGAGAAGCTGAAGAGATGGGACAACATGGTCAAGTCCTGGCATATGTTCTTGGCTTCATTAGAGACCATGGCCCCCACTTTGTTCTGCCACACAACTTAGCGCTGAGACAACTAACAGGTGCTCAAAAAACAGTAAATTAAATGTAATCTCTCACTGATTGGTATTTGGGTCATTAGTTTGCCTGAGTGGACCCAAGTGCAGCCAATCAAAAGGAATGGTCGTGAAGGAGGTTGCCAAGGTCTGAAACAAAATGCCAAAGTAACTGTAGTGCCTAGGCAAGCAAGATGTTTAGTGATTTCTAAGCTCATGAAGGTATCGGAGAAACTCAGAAGGATTTTTTTTATTAGTTTATTTAATTGCATTTCAAGTCATAGCACATATATAGAGCTCAGTTTTTCCATTTCTCTGGTTGCAAACCAGATAAAGTTACACCAATTGTGTTTTCATTCATGCACCAAGGGTAGTGATGACAATCTCAATCAACCATCTTTACTATGCCCATTCCCCTTTCCTGCCCCCTGCCTCCCCCATGCCGCGTCTAGTGTTCCTCTATTTCTCTTATGTTTCCCATTCCTACCTCCCTTATTTATCAGCATACACTAATCAGAGAGTTTGGTTTTTTGGGATTGACTTACTTCACTTAGCATGATGCTTTCCAATTCCATCCATTTGCCTGCAAATTCCATAATTTTATTCTCTTTTATTGCTGAAAATATTCCATTGTGTATATGTACCACAGTGTCTTTATCCATTCATCTATTGAAGGACATCTGGGTTGCTTCCACAGTTTTGCAATTGTGAATTGTGCTGCTATAAACATTGAAGTGGCTGCTTTACTGTAGTGTGCTGTTTTTAAGTCTTTAGGGTATAGGCCAAGGAGTGGGATAGCTGGGTCAAATGGTGGTTCCATTCCAAGTTTTTTAAGCAGTCTCCATACTGC
>CM053403.1:70525625-70539000 GCA_028644305.1 Xerus rutilus | reverse complement strand
GTAATGGCTAGAGATGTTGAACATTTCTTCATATATATGTTTATTGATTGTATATCATCTTCAGAAGGATTTTTTAAAACAAATTTTTTGAGAATACAGCACACCAGTGTCATGTGTTCTTTAAAAAATGTTGCACTAAAAATCAATAAATAAATTTTAAAAATAAATAAATAATAATTAAAAAATGTTGCACTAGCTAGGTGTGGTGGTGCATGCCTATAATTTGAGCAACCTGGGAGATTGAGGCAGTAGGATCAAACATTTGAGGCCAGCCTCAGCAACTTAGCAAGACTTAAAAAACTAAGTCTTGGGATGTAACTCAGTGGTAAAGCAATCCTGGGTTCAATCCCCAGCAGCAAAAAAATAACAAAACAACCCTAATGGGTACTATATGTATTTTTGAATCATTTGGAAGTTGAATGTAAAATATTGATTAATATAGATATATATTCATTCATAAGTAAATTTGTCTCCTTTTTTCTATATACACTGTTATTTAATTGAAATGTCACAAATTTACATATTATATTTTATGTAGAAAAACAATACTAATTCTGGTTGCAGTGTTGCACGCCTGCAATGCCTGCTACTAGGAGGCTGTGGCAGAGGGATCAGAAGTTTAAGGCCAGCCTGGACAACTTAATGAGACCCTGCTTCCAAATAAAAATTTAAAAAAAGGACTGGGAATGTAGCTCAGTGGTAAATTATGCCTGAGTTTGATCCCAAGTAACACACACACACACACACACACACACACACACACACAATTAACAATTATTATTAGTTCATTTGGCTTGAATTTTCAAAGCTCCACCCCACTTTTTCCTTTCACAAATTTAAAACATTACGGAAGGCTGAGGATGTGGCTCTGTGGTAGAGTGTTTGCCTGGTACGTGTGAGGCCCTGGGTTCAATACCCAGCACTGCTAAAAAAATAATAATAATTAATTAATTAAAATACAAAATGATACAACGATCACCATTAGGGAGGTAATGGTAGAAAGACTTTACTTTTGAGGGAGAAGTCACATAGATGTATCACAAGGGGTATGTAGGAATGGGAGAACATATTGTGGCCATGGTTGTAACAATCTGAAACCCTGGGGGCTCAATAAATGGTAGCAATAATTATTATTTAGAATTGGCAGCTCGGAGGTTGACAGGATTATTATTACCTTTTAGCTGGAGCAACTAAGCCAAAGGAAGGCAATTTTGATTTACTTATTAATAGACACATTGCTGGTCCTGAATGTAGCTCTCTGCCTGTTGAATCAGTGGAGTTTAAGCTCTGTCCAGAGGAGCCCTATGTCTCTTTAGAAATGAAGACTTACTTTGCTGGGTGGGAAGCAGTCCCTACTAGTCTAGTTCAAAAGTGAGTGGAGTTCCACTCTCTTCCCCAACTCTGTGATGTCACTGGTGCTTGGCTGGGCATCATCTTGGATACTATTCAGAGTAACTCATTAATAATTAAAAGTATTAACAAAATGCACAATTAAACTTCAAAGGGAATTAATAGTATGATTTATTGTGGAATTCCTACTTATAATAAAAAATATGTGGCACCTTTATAATAGTAAGAAGGAACCTGTACTATTTACTTGAATATAGTCACCACAAACAGAATAACAGAAGTTTATTAGTCCAATTCCATTATTTTACATTGTCATACCATTATGTCCTTCCCTTTCATCAGTTCTGCAGTATGGACTCTAATTTAAAAATTGTCCAAGGTGAGGTAGGGGTAGAGGTATCTCTTTTTATTTCTTGATGAAATATACCTATGCATTAATTCTTCCCTCTTCCTGGAATATACTTTCCTCACATCTCTGTGGGACTGACTTCTTCCTGTCATTCAGATTTATTTCAATATTTCTTCCAAAGAAAGAATTTCCCTGGCCAATCAGTCTGATGTGGCCACCTTGTGATTTCCTATAAAGTACTTACTGCAACCTGATAGCTTTCTTGTTTACAGAGGCATATATGTTTATGTATGTTATCTCTCCTACTAGAATGTAAGATTCATGTGAGCAAAAACTGCCTGTTCAATTCATTTGCGGTGCTCAAAAGCCATATGTGTAGTAAGTTTGTAAGTTTTATTAAATGAATAAGCAACAGAAATATATTGTAAATTTAGCTCTCTTTATAAAAATAGAGATTAAATGTGGGGAAAATATTTCTGTAATTTTCTGAAAGATGGTTTCTAATGAGAGATCAAGTTTTGAGAGATTTAAAATTTTCATTATTATTATGTTTTAACTTAATGCTGTGAGTAACAATGTGTCAAGTGAAGGTCAGGTTAAGCAATCGCTTGTTTTCACAATTTCTTTTGATCCTGGAACCTGAAACCTGAGCTTTACTGCTGAGTTCTGGCAAAGCTCCCAGAAGCATCCCCTTTTAGTTAGGTCTTCTCTGGCATCCTCTGAAGGGCAAAGGCCTTTTGGGAAGCTCAGGGTTTTCGTGGTTTCAGGGATAGGTCAAGACAGAGCATGTTCTCCTGAATCCCTGAGGTCACTTGTTTTATCCTCAGAGCCACGCTTACATGCAGCCACTGAAATTTCTCAATATCATCACTGGATTGAACTAAACTAGTTCAAATTTAGAATCTGTTTTAAAGTTCTGCTTTTTCTAAGCTAAAAGTGTTATATCTTAGACTGCAGGAAACTTTTTGAAAAAATACTGGCCATAGAACCAAAGTCAAACAGGAATCCTAGGGTTGCCTTGTGATACAGAGGGGCATGTAAGAAAGAAGGCCCTTCTGAAGTTGTGGCTGTGGCAACAGCTTCTGTGAAAATGCTTCAGATACCTTGCTAGGTATTTTGATTTGTGTGTGTATGTAGTGCTAGGATCAAATGCAGGGCCTTGTGCATGCTGGGCAGGCCATTCTACCACAGAGCTGCACCTCCACTAATATTTCAACTTTGTATATTTCAGCATTTAGAAAAAAAACAACAAACTTTTGGGCCATGAGTAACAAGGCACTTATTAACTTAATAAACCAAATTTCAATAATGGTATCAAGAAAGTACTTACATGAGGAAATGATCCCATTAAGTCTCTGTTGCTTAATGGATCAAGACAATATTAATTATTCAAGCATTCCAGGATCTTTCTCATGAGCCTCACCTGACCAAGCTGACTTTATCTCACAAACTTCTTCATAAACATTGCAAAGCAACCAGGCCAAAATTCTCAGCAGACTCTAAATTGTTGTGCACATCTCTTCTTGCTTTCAGTGGTTATCTAGTTTATTTCTACCCAGGTTTTAAGGTCCAATTCCTGCTTGCCCTCCTTGGAAAGACTGGCTTTGTTTGCCCTCATGAGTTCCTCTCTTTCCTAACCCCTAGACTTTGAAGATTAAATACTGTGTTTTTGCCTCCTGAGAATCAAATGAGGTAACATCTTCAAACAGTTTAGCCCAGTGTCCTGAATAAAAATGTCTGCTTTATATTTGGTTATATAAAAAAGGTACTAGAAATAAAAACTGGGGGATTAAAAATGAATAAATGCATAATGTAAAAGAAATATCTAGCATAATGGTTGAAACCATAGCCTCTAGAGTTAGAGAAATTTAAATTATTTTTCTTACCTTCCATCACTTACTACTCATATAACCTTGGTTTCATGTACTTCTCTGAGCTTTAGTTTCCTGGCTTGAAGATGAGAATAATAAATAGTATACACTTAATAGGGCTAATGTGACAAAGAGAAAACAGACATGAAAGTTCTTTATTAAACCATAAAGTGCTATTTGAATGTGAAATACTATCTTCCATAGTTGAAAATTTTTATATATGTGCCTTCAAAATACCATCATCATAAAGGCAGCAACTTGCAAGATAGTAGCTAGGAACTCAGCACTTGAAAAGAATAAGACCTATTCTATTTTTGCCCTGGAGGAACTTTCATTGTAGATAGAGAGATAAAACATATCTTCTTATCAAAAAATATGTCAAAAGTTAAATAACAATGGCATGGCAAAAATATTCAAAGCAACAATAAAGGAGGCATGCGATGATATGCCAAATTGTAAAGATGAATGGTATTTATATATATATATATATATATATATATATATATATATATATATATATGTATGTATATATGATGGAATAGTATTCAGCCACAAAAGGAATGATAGTGACACATGCTACAGTATGATTGGACCTTAACTTGAAAATATGCTAAGTGAAATAACCCATAGAAGGTCACATATTGTATGATTTCATTTATATATAAATGTAAATGTTCAGAATATGTAAATCCATAGGGACAGAAAGTAGATTTGTATTTGTAAAGGACTAGGAGAAAAGAGGAATGGGAAATAACAACTCAATGGGCGTAGAGTTTTTTCTGGTGTAATGAAAATATTTTGCAACTAGTACAACATTGTGAGTATAGTTAATGCCTTGAATTGTTCACTTAAAATTGTTAATGTTATGTGACTTAAAAAGAATCACTGCTGAATGATCATCAGATACAGGCCGTGACACTCAGCAGGGATTCAGAATTTCTTTTCCACTTTTAGTCAAGTAAGCAGAATGAATGATATCTGTTTTCTTTCTGTTGGCAGTGTTTCGAGTATCTGGTGCTAATATAATCATTATTTTGGCTATTATCAGACTTAGCAATGCAATTTTTGCTTTGATATTCTTCCCAGTTGTTGTGTCAGGCAGAATTAGGCAGTCTGCTAAAATAAAATCAGTCTTTCTTACATAAATGATTGGTTGGGTGAGTCTGTTTTTAGTCACAAATCTCCTCTGAAGTCTAAAAGCAAGCAAGAAAATTGAGATGGTTGACATTTTCCTAGAGAAGAGCAGAAACATACTGAGTATTGTTGAAAGAACAAAAGGTTTATCAACCCAACATATGTCAATACCTTCAGTTCATCAGCCAAAGGTGGGGATCACCAACTGGGTTCTTTGTGCAAGGTTGTTCTGTCCCTCATTCAACAAACTTAAGAAATGCCCCAAATTTATTAGATTATGGAAGAATGGTTTGCTCACAGTTCTGTGATTTGCCATTGTTCTCTCTTACCTGGTAGCCAGAAATGATAAGACTCAACAAGAAATAATTGACCAGAAATGGAAGTTTTTGTTTTTGTTTTTTTGCTTTGTTTTCTCAGTTTGTTTTTATTATTAGGTATAATGCTGGGACTAAAAACAGTGCCTGTCAGGGTGGACCAAAGCGGAAAGGAGAGTAGGACAGGCTCAGTTTTCCTTCAGTTGGAAGAGATGTATAAATAATGCAAAATATGTAATTACTGTTATTGAGGGAACCTATATACTGTAAAATATTTAACAAAAAGTGAAGAAGTGATGTGAAGGAGAGAAGATGAAAGAAAGTTGAGTGAGGATAGAGCACGTTCAAATATTCATTTGTCAGTGATGTGGGGATGTGAAAGTGTAAATTATGAAATTATATAGAATATCAGCTCAGTTTATATTCTCTGATATTTTAAACTATGAGAGTTGCCGGGCAAAGTAGAACAGATTTCTGAATCTTGGTAATATTCGGAATCTCTTTGAGAACCTTATAGAAATGTAATTGCCTGAACCCCACTTAAGATATTCTGATCATGCAGTTCTAAGGTGGAGTTCAGTGATCAGTGGTTTTAGAAAGATCCCCAGATGAATTTGATGCATATCTACATTTGAGAACTGCAGAGATGGGCATGCAATATTTGCCTTTGTCCCACAGCGTCTGCCCCCTCGTGCAATGCCTTCTCTCTGTAGAGTGAGAAGAGGAAACACGGTGAAATAACCCAACAGAACAGAAACGTCATTACCTTCTAAAAGATGTTCATGAAAAAAATGTGACTGCCTCTTTTTTCTTTTCCGGTGCCTGACTTAGGAAGGAGCCAGCTGCTTTTCTCTTCCAGAAGGGAAGCTACAGCAGTGACATCAAGTGGTGGTTTTAGGGCATTTTCCTTTCCAGTTGGGACTTGTCTGAAAACTAAATGACTTAAGTAAAGGTTCTTGTTGTTGTTGTTTGTTCGTTCGTTTGTTTTTCCTTTTTCTTCCCTCCCCTCAGCTAGGGAATGTATTCTTTAGATCTTGCCACTGGAAATGCTGAAAGAATGAAAACATGAGAAACAAAATCCGAGCCTGCCATGTGATCCTTTGAGTGCTATCCAATATAAACACCTTTGTTTGAGTTGTTTCTAGCACCAGGTGGTTTCAGTGGAGAGAAAGCAAGCCTAGAGTCTATATGCAAAAGTGATGGTAATGCTGAGGAAACTGTCAGTATATCTAAAACAGCGTGACTTATAAAAGAGACAGCACTGTAAACTTGAGTAGGGTGAGATACTGCAGGTTGATGCCAAGAAAACTCAATGAGACTATCATGAGGGTCAGTAGTCCTTTCTTAACCATCAATGGTGAGTGGAAACTCAGGAATCCAAAGAATAATGACGCTCAAAAATATCTTAAGAAACAACAACAACAAAGCAAAAGTAGATTTGGAAGGTTTATGTTCTAGTTCTGTTTTTAGCTTATAAAAACAGAAATTTATTTCTTACAGTTCTGGGGGCCTGGAAGTCTAACATTAAAGCACAGGAGGATTTGGTGTCTGAGGGCCTGTGTTCCCCTAGAAAGTCATCTCCTCCCTCTAACCACACATGACAGAACCTCTGCCCTCGTGACCTAATCACCACCAAAGTCCCCACCTCCTATTACCAACACCCTGGGGTTAGGATTTTTCAGTATATGAATTTTAGGGGAACATAAACATTCAGTCCATTGCAGTTTGTTTACTGCAAAGTTAAAAACTTTATAGACATATCCTACTTTATGTAACTCAATAAGTAGAAATCCAGTTTTATAGGAGAGAAATTGAGGAGGGCCTCAGAATTTTTTACCTTTTGATATCATTTTTACCAGTACATTTATACTATGACTAAGTTTATAAAAATTTGATATACAGATTTTTAAGAAATACATTAGCAAATGAGAATAAGACACTCAAATCACAAACAAAAGAAAGAAGAGGAAATTGGGCCATTAGTTGGCACCTAGACAAGAGAAGTCTGTTTAGTTCCTCTGGAATGTGGCACTTTAAAACATGTGCAGAGGAAGAACACTCAGTTGTACAGAAAAGAACACAGAGGAAATGGGTCTAAAGACCCATTTGGTCTTGATTTGGTCCCAGAGACCTTGATTTGGTCCCAGAGATCCTGCTTTTGTAGGCGGAACCAACAGATTTGGTTAGACATCTGCATACAGCTGGATCAGCCACTTCGTGGACACCTATGTCAGTGCACCAACTGCAGAGCAGGCTCACCAGTTTACATGATGCATTCTTTACTTTTCCTCCTGTGTTTCTCCAGTGTTATTTTATATTATATTTGGTTCGTTGTGTCTGTCCTATGCTTCTGAAATCTGAAAATAAAAGGGAATGTGCAGAATTTTAAAATCATGGCTTTTGTTAATTTCTAAGTAGAGGAGAGAACTGGTCCTCAGTTTAGCTTCTTCATGCTTACTAATTTTAAGTCATCAGTAGTGGGTAGACACATTTAGAAAACTGTCAGGAGAGAAATTCATATAAAAACTAAAAGCAGTAGTCAGCTGATCTGGTGGGTTATAGACTTGCTTCTGCAGACAACTTAATGATCAGAAATAATAAACAGGAGAGAACTTGTATGAGTTATCATCTATTTTTTGAGCTAAATGTTCTAACATTTATGAATGACTAAGTGATGAGACATCAATCTAGAATGCCTTTGCATTTCACATTCATATGTGAATAATCGGGAGGGCTTAATAAGTTTCCTTTAGCTTCTGAGTAATAAAGGGTTCCAAGATGAGGAAAGAAGACTTTGCTTTGCCTTTTAGGGAGAGTGGCTCTGGATGAAATACTGGGAACTTCATAAATTCCTGTGAAATTATTTAAAGGCCCTAAATAAGAGGAGAGTTTTTACTTTTATTTTACCCAATCAGATGATGAAATGAACAAAATTGTGTCTTTTTTTGACTATAGACTAGAGCATTAAAATGTATGTTGTTGCCAATAGTAGTTGTCCTTTTGCCAGACTATTTTATTTTAATACATACCAGTGAGTGTGTATTAAGCACAGGCTAAGCAGGAGATAGAGCAGAAGAGATGGGGAAAGGGTGGAACCTGGACAACTTGGCATTTTCTTCAGCAATAAACGGAAGTTGTCAAGAAAACAGAAGACATGATGAAATCTGTGCTTTGGGAAAATATAACTGGCAGTGGGGTGTATGACATTGGTGGATTCCATTCCAAGTAGCGGTGGAAAAAGATACTAGTGGAGAACGAAGCTGGAGAGAAATGCAATGGCTGAAGAAATGGAGAGGAAGGTAGATTTAATGGAGTTGGCTTGTGTGAACTATTACTGTGTCTTTTAAAAAATTAATTTAGAAAGAGTAAATGCTCAGTACTACAGAGACACATACATACCCTTGTTTATAGCAGCACAATTTCTAATAGCCAGGTTGTGGAACCAGTCTAGGTATTTTGTCAACAGATGAATAAAGAAAATGTGGGAAATATTCACCATGGAGTTTTATTCAGTCACAAAGAATGTAATTAGGTCATTTACAAGAAAATGAATGGAACTGGAGAACATCATGTTGAGCAAAATAAGTCAGACTCAAAGTCAACGGTTGTATGCTTTCTCTCATTGGTGGAAGCTGGAGAGAATAAAGGAAAGAAGGACTTTCATGAAAATAGGAGGGAGACTAATTGGGCAGAATTAGGGGGAGAAAGAGGAGAGATACTAGGGAATGAAATTGATAAAATTATGCTATGTGCAGGTACACATATGCCACAATGAAACCCTTATTCTATATAATTATTATGCACCAATATAAACAAAACAAAAAAGTAAATACACAAAAATTTGTTTTTGAAAAAGTAGTAGAATATGTACCATCATGTTCTGAGGAGAAGAAACTGTCAAAGATGGTGAAGTTCTAAGTCCTAAGAGTTGGGATGAGATTGAGTTCAATCTGTTCCCATCAGTCCCTGACTCTGCTAAAATTGTCCCTGGCTCATACTTTCCTCAGTTTCTTAGAGAAACTTGGCTCAAATTTTAGTGTAAGGCTTCATTTCTTTTTTCCCTTTCTTGTTTTTGCAACCAGGTCCCAAGTTCTATTCTTTTGCTTGGGTGATAGCAATGGCCTCCTAATGGTTGGCGTTAACAGGGGGTTTTATTTTTATCTTGCCTTCAATCTTTCTCACATCCTATTGACAATTTCATCTTAATCTTAAAATCATTGCTTTGATCAAAATTATTGCTGCTATAAATAGGGGTATGTCTGTTCCAATAGTTTTATTGATTCTAAGTTGCTTAATAGATTGAATATAAACTCATTGACTTGGTGTATAAAACTTACTTGCTTTCAGCCCCATTTCTAATTACTTTGTTTTTTTCTCTTTTTTGGGGGGAGGGGTTACCTGGGATTGAACTCAGGAGCATTCGACCACTGAGACACATCCCCAGCCCTATTTTGTATTTTATTGAGAGACAGGGTCTCTTTGACTTGCTTAGCACTTCACTTTTGCTGAGGCTGGCTTTGAACTTGCAATCCTCTGGCCTCAGCCTCCCAAGCTGCTGTCACCATGCCAGGCTTATTCTTTGTTTTTGAAGAAAAGTTTTAATGTTTTACTATTTCAGCAAAGTGTGTCTGTCTGCAATAGGTTTAAAAGGCTGAAAGACACACCATTATCAGATGTAGAGAAACAAAGAAGTTTTATACAATAAAAATAGTACACAAACCTATGGGATTTATTGAATAACTACCAGAACCAGAGAAGAAATTAAATATGAGAGATTAAATCCAGTATTAGTACCTATAATATCTCAATTAAAATAACTTTTAACTGCTTCACTTTCTCCTAGTATATTTCTTTTCTTTTCTTTTTTTTCAAGAAAAGTTTTCCTTGGTTTTATTTTTTTATTTAATTAATTTATTTTTTAATCTTTATCATTTAATTGGCATATTTAAACCATTTGTATTTTGTATGTTGTTTAAATGTTTAGCATCTTCTCATTTGTTCTCCTATTTATCTGTTTCCTTTACCCACCCACCTTAACATTACAGTTGCCATATCTATTGTATCTACACACATGAAAAATCCTACCGATGTTATAATTTTTTTAAAATTTACTTATTTATTTAAATGAATTTCAAGTCATAGTACATATATAGAGCTCAATTTTCCATCTCTCTGGTCACAAACAAGATAGAGTCACACCATTTGTGTCTTCATGCATGCACCTAGGGTAATGATGTCCATCTCATTCAACCATTTTTGTTACTCCCATTCTCCCTTCCCTCCCCCACCTTACCCTTGTCCCATCCAAAGTTCCTCCATTTCTCCCATGCTCCCCACTCCCATCCACCTTATGTATCAGCATCCACTAATAAGAGAGCATTCAGCCTTGGGTTTTTTGGGATTGACTTACTTCACTTAGCATGATGTTCTCCAACTCCATCCATTTACTTGCAAATGCTATAATTTTATTCTCTTTTATTGCTGAGTAATATTCCATTGTGTATATATACCACAGTTTTTTTTATCCATTCATCTATTGAAGGGCATCTAGGTTGTTTCCACAGTTTAGCTATTGTGAATTGAGCTTCTATAAACATTGAAGTGGCTGTGTCACTGTAGTATGCTATTTTTAAGTCCTTTGGGTCTAGACCAAGGAGTGGGATAGCTGGGTCAAATGGTGGTTCCATTCCAAGTTTTCTAAGGAATCTCCATACTGCTTTCCAGATTGGTTGTACCAATTTGCAATCCCACCAGCAATGTATGAGTGTGCCTTTTTCCCCACATCCTTGCCAACACATATTGTTGTTTGTATTCTTGATAATTGCCATTCTGACTGGTGTGAGATGAAATCTTAGAGTAGTTTTGATTTGCATTTCTCTAATTGCTAGAGATGTTGAACATTTTTTCATATGTCTCCTGATTGATTGTATATCTTCTTCTGAGAAGTTTCTATTCAGTTCCTTAGCCCATTTATTGATTGGGTTGTTTGTTTTTTGGGTGTTAAGTTTTCTGAGTTCTTTATATGTCCTGGAGATCAGTGCTCTATCTGATGTGTGTGTGGCAAAACTTACTCCCAGAATATAGGCTCTCTGTTCATTTCATTGATTGTTTCTTTTGCTGAGAAGCTTTTTAGTTTGAAACCATCCTATTTATTGATTCTTTATTTTACTTCTTGTGCTATGGGTGTCTTGTTAAGGAAGTAAAGTCCTAAGCCGACATGAAGAAGATTTGGGCCTACTTTTTTTTCTACTAGGTACAGGGTCTCTGGTCTAATTCCTAGTTCCTTGATCCACTTTGAGTTGAATTTTGTGCGTGGTGAGAGATAGGAGTTTAGTTCCATTTTGCTGCATATGAATTTCCAGTTTTCCCAGTACCATTTGTTGAAGAGGCTGTCTTTTCTCCAATGTATGTGTTTGGCACCTTTGTCTAGTATAAGATAATTGTATTTATGTGGGTTTGTCTCTGTGTCTTCTCTTCTGTACCATTGGTCTATATGTCTATTTTGGTGCTAGTACCATGCCATTTTTATTACTATAACTTTGTAGTATAGTTTAAGGTCTGGATTGTGATGCCTCCTGCTTCACTGTTCTTGCTAAGGATAGCTTTGGCTATTCTGGGTCTCTTATTCTTCCAAATGAATTTCATGATTGCGTTTTCTATTTCTATAAGGATTGACATTGGGTTTTAATTGGAATTGCATTGAATCTATATAGTGCTTTGGGTAGTATGGCCATTTTGACACTATTGATTCTGCCTATCCAAGAGCATGGGAGATTTTTCCATCTTCTAAGGTCCTCTTCAATTTCTTTCTTCAGTGTCTTGTAGTTTGCATTGTAGAGGTCTTTCACCTCTTTTGTTAAATTGACCCAAGTATTTTATTTTTTTGAGGCTATTGTGAATGGGGTAGTTTTCCTAATTTCTCTTTCAGAGGGTTCATCACTGATGTATAGAAATGCAATTGATTTGTGGGTGTTGATTTTATATCCTGCTACATGCTGAGTTCATTTATTAATTCTAGAAGTTTTCTGGTGGAATTTTTTGGATCCTGTAATTATAGAATCATGTCATTGGCAAAAAATGATAGTTTGAGTTCTTCTTTTCCTATTTATATTCCTTTAATTTCTTTTTTATAAAATTTTTTTAAACTTTTATTTTATGTATTTATGTATTTTGTATGTGATGCTGAATATCGAACCCAGTGTCTCACATGTGCAAGGCAAGTGCTCTACCACTGAGCCACAACCACAGCCCCTATCTTTAATTTCTTTCATTTGTCTAATTGCTCTGGCTAATGTTTCAAAGACTATGTTGAATAGCAGTGGTGAAAGAGGGCATTCCTGTCTTGTTCCCGTTTTTTTAGAGGGAATGATTCCAATTTTTCTCCATTTAGGATGATGTTGGCCTTGGGTTTAGCATAAATAGCTTTTACAAAGTTGAGGTATGTTCCTACTATCCCTAGTTTTTCTAGTGTTTTGAACATAAAAGGGTGCTGTATTTTGTCAAATGCTTTCTCTGCATCAATTGATAAAATCTTATGATGCTTATTTTTAAGTCTATTGATGTGATGGATTATGTTAATTGATTTCTGTATGTTGAACCAACCTTGCATCCCTAGAAATGAACCCCACTTGATCATGGTGCACTACTTTTTAAATATGTTTTTGTATGTGATTTGCCAAAATTTTATTGAGAATCTTTGCATCTGTGTTCATCAGGGATACTGGTCTGACATTTTCTTTCTTTGATGTGTCTCTGTGTTGCGTCCGACCAGCGGATGCCACAATGATGCACGGACAACACAGCTTCTTCCAAGTGAGTTTATTCAGCAAACTTGATGATAGAGGAACCCCCAGGAACTGCCCAGGAACTGCCTCTCCGCTTTTCCTGCTCGGTCTTATATGCCATTCACGCCACCAATCACACAGTGCCGCGCGTCCTACAGCGTCTTACTTGCACCTGCGCGATGCAGCCTCAGAGCGGGACAACAAGTTTGAACCTTCCTCCTGGCATCTTGCCAGCTGCCATCTTGGAGTGGCGTCTAGTCCATCGCTCCTCACAGTTCCCCCTTTTTTCTTTAAAGAACAAAGGAAAGTTCCGGGAAAATGCCTGTCTTAGGTTGTCCTCTGCGTCAAGAGTCCTTACCCATCATTGGGATATCAGTATCGAGACTGAGTCCCTGTCTTAGGTTGGTACTCCGACCAGAGAATCTTACCCGTCACTGGCTACTTTCCCAGCATGCCAAACCGGATCTGTGGAGAGGTACCTGCTTCTACCGCATGCAGGGCTTGCACTACCATGGCCAGGTTATGATTTTGAACGGATCGCAGTCGGCACAAACACCATAAACATAACACACA
>CM053403.1:70471330-70525125 GCA_028644305.1 Xerus rutilus | reverse complement strand
CAATCTCATCTACTGCTGTAAGAAATCGAGCAATGGTTTCACTTTTAAGTCCGATTCCTTTTTCTTTTAAAAGACCCTTCAGGGCAGTTTTAAGGTCCTCTCTTGATGATGTTCCTCCCATTGTCCCTTTATATGACATCCTGAAACTCCAGGAACTTTATTATGGGGTTCTGACTTACCAGAAACTTACCACCGCGGCACCTGAATCTCACAAGGTTCTGAAGCTGATGAGTAGGAGGGAATGAGGGTTCCCCGTACGGGCCACCACTTGTTGCGTCCGACCAGCAGATGCCATAATGACGCACGGACAACACAGCTTCTTCCAAGTGAGTTTATTCAGCAAACTTGATGATGGAGGAACCCCCAGGAACTGCCCAGGAACTGAACTCTCCGCTTTTCCTGCTCGGTCTTATATGCCATTCACGCCACCAATCACACAGTGCCGCGCGTCCTACAGCGTCTTACTTGCACCTGCGCGATGCAGCCTCAGAGCGGGACAACAAGTTTGAACCTTCCTCCTGGCATCTTGCCAGCCGCCATCTTGGAATGGCGTCTAGTCCATCGCTCCTCACATCTCTGGTTTTGGTATCAGGGTGATACTTGCCTCATAGAATGAGTTTGGAAGAGTTCTCTCCTTTTGTATTTCATGAAATAGTTTGAGGAGTATTGGTATTAATTCTTCTTTGAAGGTCTTGTAGAACTTGGCTGGGAATCTGTCTGGTTCCGAGCTTTTCTTGGTTGGTAGGCTTTCCATGGCATCTTCTTGTATCTTGATAAATCTTAGATTTGGTCTTTTGATGCTATCCCATAATTCTTGTACGTTCTGTTCATGGTTTCTTAGCATCTTTACTCTGTGGTCAACTTTATTTTCAAGATTGTATATTTTGTCTTCATTATCTGAGATTATGTCTTCCAAGTGATCTAGTCTGCTGGTGATACTTTCTATCGTTTTTTAAAAATTTGGTTTATTGTTTCCTTCATTTCAAGAATTTCTGATTGTTTTTTTTTTCACAATCTCTAGCTCTTTCTTAAAGTAATCTTTTGCTACCTGTATCTGCTCCCTTATCTCTTTGTTGGTGTGATGGATGGTTGCCATTATTTGCTCTCTTATTTCTTTGTTGGGGTGATAAATTTTTGCCTGTATTTGCTTGCTTAAGTCATTAATTTACAGATCATTTTAACTATAGACATTCTGAATTCTTTCTCTGACATTTCATCAACTGTGCTGTCAATGATTCTATTACTGGGGTAATAGGTTTATTTGAGGCACTTTGTCCCTTGTTTTTTCAAGTTGATTATGTATTTTCCTTTCTTACAATGCTGATCTCAGGTATTGTGGTTTCTATTCTATAATCTTGTAGTGACCCTACCAATTACCTGTATCTCACCTTGGAGTTCACTTCCAGTCCTTAGCAGGTATCCCAAGATGGACCCTACTGCCACTAAAGATGGTGGCAGTGGTCGTGGAGGTAACTCAAGATGGCAGTGGAAGTGGCCCAAGATGGATGCAAACACTTTCAGAGATAGGGCTAAAATGGTGGGACTTAAAATTGCTTTGGGCTGATTGATTGGAGATGCAGTGCTTTGGCAGACCACTGACTCCAGACCCTCTCTGTTGTCCCAAGGTAGAGGCTACTACATGAGAAGAACTATGGGGATAGCTGCAGTGTCCAAGATGGATACAGGAAGGGAGCAACAACATGGATCTCCACTCTGTGCAGGGGTGGTCCTGGGTCTGGGTTCTCACACAGACCTGTAAGGGCAGTCCTAGGCCTGATCTTTTCCAGGTGGTAGGTCTGGCCCTGAGCCTGGGCTCCCGCAGATTGGCAGGGGCTCTGGTGCCAAACTGAGGGCAGTCCTGGGCCTCAACCGCAGGGGTCCCCGGAGGCAGTCCTTCGCTTGGGTCTGGGTTTCCCCGTGGGTCAGTGTATTGGCGGGTAGCAGTCTTGGGCCTCACCTTGGCTGGGCTCCTGTGGAGGTCCCTGAAGGTGGTCCTGGGCCTTATCCTATGCTCCTGCTATTTGGCAGGGGCTCTGGCATGGAACTAGGGGTGATCCTGGGCCTCACTTAGGCTTGGTCTCCCAGAGGGGTCCTCAGAGGCAGTCCTTCGCCTGGGTTGGGGTTCCCCTGCGATTGGCAGGTAGCAGTCTTGGGCCTGACCTTGGCTGGGCTCCTGTGGAGGTCCCTGAAGATGGTCCTGGGCCTTGGCCTATGCTCCCACCGGTCAGCAGGGACTCTGGCACCTCTCCTAGTATATTTCTTAATTTTATCCCAAATATAGTGCTCTCAAATACCCCAAAGAATAAAGGGCATAAGAAATCTCAGTATTAAGAATGTATAGGTGAAAAAAAGAGTTAGAAATATTGACTCAGCCTTGAGAGTTTAATTGAAAAGTCACTTAATTTATTTTTTTTTATTTTTAAAATATTTATTTTTTAGTTGTAGGTGGACACAATATCTTTATTTTATTTTTATGTGGTGCTGAGGATTGAATCCAGTGCCTCCCGCGTGCTAGGCAAGCACGCTACCACTGCGCCATAACCCTAGCCCCCTTAATTTATTTTATTTCAACCTCAATTATAAGATTTCTGTGCACTGAATACTGTATATGATGAATATATGAATCATAAGGTTGCCAGTAAGGGCAAAAATTAGCAATATACATTTCCATGAGGAACTAAAAAGAACCAGTAAAAAACAAAAACAAAAACCCAGAAATCAACAATATGCAGTGTTATTCCTATCAACTTTTTCTCTTAAGTTACGCTTATAACAAAATTATAATTAAAATATTTATTATATTTGCTTATTACACATTCAGGGAACGTTCAGGCCATATGTGTTTGTTGGTTTAGCATCCACTTTATTTGCTCACTTATTTGTGTGACAATAAGCAACATATACCACAACTTTCCAACATTCAAGGTAATTCAATAATAACATAAAAGTCTCTCAAGAAAGTAACTGGAGATTGCATTAAATACTTCTTTAAATACGTTTAATTGCTATAATAAAACAAATAACATTATATATTATTTTTTTCAATGAGCGTGGGCTTGAGAAACTGAACAGAAGAAATCAGTCTTAAGATTTGAATCATGGCAAAACTGGTAGTTGTTAGAAAGTTGGGAGATACATTATCAAAACCACCTGTATAATCTACCCCTCACCTGGAGAAAAGCCTTTTATTAAATTTGAGAAATAAGACTGAACATCAGCTAAGATATGACTTTTTAAAGTCTCAAGCCACCTGGGGAATGGGGCCAAGGAGTGAAGAAAATCAGTGGTACTGGTGGTAGGTAAGAAATAAACTGCACTGGACTGACCAACTGCATATTTTATTAAAACATTTAAGATTAAAAAAAAGTGAAATGCTTCATGATGTTTTCTCAGAAATGAACCAAAAGATTACAGAGTCCTACATGATTTGGAAACCCAAAGTGGATGCTGAACAACTAGAGGTCACTTCAGGTGTGGAATTTTAGAAAGCTGGTCCTTGGAGTAAATGACACTGTGACTATGGCAGCAGATACAAAGGAATGATGCTCTGGAGATAAAGTAAGGCTAGTCTGTGGTTGGCCAGTGGGCAAATGAGGGTTCCTGCTGGAGGTGAGATCTTTAGTCCTATGGCTTATCTTGTGCTTATGCCTTTCCCATCATAAATGGTTCTAAATTCTTCTAAGTCCTCTTTCAATGGACTCTGTCAGGAGGAGGCTGTGGGGAGCACATATCTTCTCATTCTGTTCTTGCATGTATTTGGAGACTTTCTTCAAAATCTTCTCATAATGAGTTTGCAGGCATAAGAAGATGGTATATGCTCTCAAAAAAGCCAGTCTTCAAGATGTGGCTGGCTCCTAGCTTCTCTGCTTCTGCATAGAGGTTATTTATAGTTTAGACTTTTTCTTCAAACTATTGCCTATCAATCTGATTCTCTAGCTCTATGGGAAGATTGATCTGGAACTGGGAGTAGGTGTTACTGCTGTAGTCCTGCAGAACAACTACCTTTTGGACACCAGGGCCTGCTGTAGCCTCTTGGGAAGTATAAGACCAGCTACCCCGCACTCCACCTATTATGCTCTCCAGCTTCTGTCTTGCATCTTCCTGATTATTCTTTAATGCTGTTTCTTTTCATTTACTCGACATACATCAATGGTGACCGACTATGTAACAGACCAGTTGCTAATGCAGAGCACAAGAAAGCATGAGCTTTGCTTCCAGTGCTACTGCCAGTCTGTGGGATCCTTGTGTGAATTAGAAAAGGTAATTTTTTTTCAAAAGGACGGCATCATTTACTGTCATTGCTGGAAAAATTTATAGTAAATGAGTAATTATGGCAGCTCTGATTGCAATAGTGCCCTTTGGATATGGTGGGTTAGGCAGGCCATCCTAAGGAACCGTGTGTAGTCGTCATAAGTGCTGCTTCACTTTTTTTTAAAAAATATTTTTTAGTGATAGTTGGACACAATATCTTTATTTTGTTTATTTATTTTTATGTGGTGCTGAGTATCAAACCCAGCACATCACACGTGCGAGGCGAGCGTTTTATCACTGAGCTACAATCCCAGCCTGCTGCTCCACTTTTAAGGAAATTGCAACCCTGCATTTAAGACAAAGAAGGAAGAAATGAAGTCAAGAGAGCCACATGCTGACCAGGCAGAGAAAAGAGATAAAAGACTAAAAGATACATATTGTCTGTAATACTTAAAAGTACATTTGGTGACTTCTTGAGACAGAAATTTCACAAAATTATAAAACTTTGGGACTGAAAAATCCTACACAGAACTTTGGATTCTCTTCTTCCAGTTTTGAACATGGAATAACTGAGACCCATGAATCTGCGGTATTTGCCCAATCTGTAAGAGCACTACCTGATGCGCTACATTTCTTTTGATCTCAAGCAATACATTCTTATATTCTTATTACTGTATTCGGAATCTTCTGAGCTACTCTGATTTCCAAATCACTTCAATTTAGGGAGTGTAAACACCTAATGGACTAGTTTTGATAAGCAAAATGGTTACTAGGGGATTAAGGAGAAAAACATTACTCACCACATGGTTTTGGATATATCAAGGGTCATCTGCCTTTTGTAGAGGGAAGCTCAGAATGTCTTCTGGCATCTCCCTTCATTCAGAGGAATATGTATCTTATCACTGGGGTAAGGTTCCATATCTTGGGACAGATGAATAGAAGAAAGGATGGCTTGCGGACAAGGTAATTTCACAGTTGTTTCCTTTTCTATACCTGTGCAGTAGGATGATGAGGGTAAAAGCCATATGATCTTGACTGGACTTTTCTGATTCTAGTTCAGTCACCTCCCTGGGTCTTCTTCTTATTTGTTGTCTCCTTCCTTCATACTCCCTTTGAGCATACACTATCCCCATGAAGTTTTTCCTAAAAAGAATGATCACATCATGCACAACTGCATGCCCCATACACAATCTTTTAGAATTATAGGTAGTAATTTCTAAATATCTTTGTAAGTTATGTGCTTTTGTTTGAGTTCTTCAGAGATTGATGTGACCCACGTTTACCGTATCCAACCCTAATACCTCCTACTACACACCCACACGCATACCCACAACCACATACCTCTCTTTCACAAGCACTGAAATATTGTTCTTGCCATCCCCTTCAAGTCATCTTTATGCCTTTCATCCTCTTGAAGTATGACTGAGTACCCTATGTGACAAAGTGATGGTTACAATGTGAGGCAGATATGACTCAGATATGGGGTGGTTTCTGCTTCTGGCTAGATGGCTTTGTGGCAGGTACAGCTGCTCATCTACCCAACAACTGTTGCCTTTCTTTGTTCTTGCTAACTGAACCTTGCTTTCCTTGAGATATTGGACAGGCAGCAGTGGGCTTAGGGAAGTTAGACTGCTCCTTTTATAGAGGTAAACCAAAACTATTTATCCTGTCACATTACATCTGGTTCTTCTTTGCCATCAAAGGGTGGGCTTGATTCCAGTTATGGCAATGGAATACAAAGCTACATTTGTAGGTGAGAATTTCTGATTCTTCCTTTCCTCTTTGCTAAGTGTACCAGTTGGAGAAAGTACTGCTTGGAGCTGTGGCAGCCATCTTGCGACCTTGTAGTCAAAGCAAAGAGAATTGCAGACAACACTGGAATTCTGATAGCTTCAAGCCCCCACACTGCTTGGGGCCACTTGTCTCTAGACATTTTGTTACCTGTAAGTTACATCTTTGTGGTTTAAACCTGTGTAAATCAAGTGTTTGTTTTTTAACTTGTCCTGAAAATTATCCTAATAGAAGTCCTGTCTATAGACGGGGTAGCTATGTGGGGAAACAGGGAGTCCCAAAGCTGAGTCAATTCAGAGAAGTTGCTTGCTAAGGAAAGTGTGAAATCAGTGCAGGCTCTAGATGAAGAATATGAATTTTGCAGGGCTAAGAGTGAAGCAACACAGGGAATGTCACAGCGAATGCTGCCATGCAGGATCACAATGAACACTTACTAAATATTGGATATGGGACAGGGTGGAATACCAGATTTAGCATATAGGATAAGGATAAGAAAGCCAGAGGCCAGGAGGGTAAAGGGCAAGATGAAATACATTTAAAAAAATGGGTCGGGGTAAGTTGCTCAGAATTAAGAGTCAGGTGGATTCTGGTGTGAGGCATTGGGGAAGGTATAGGATGTTAAAGTGACCATTTGGGGCTGGGGAATGTGGCTTAGTTATGGAGCACTTGCCTAGCATGTGTGAAGCCTTGGGTTCAATCCCAGTGCCTAAAAAGAAAAAAGAAATAGTGGACATACAGGGTTAGACAATCAAAGATCTCTCATTTGGGGAAATAAAGCACACATCCAAGCATAATACACCGTAGAGGATAAATGAGAGGTACAATATAGGACTGTAGCAATTCAGAAGTGGGGAGTATTTTTATTTGGATGAATCAGACGTCAAGGGGTGATGACACTTGAGATGAATTTTGGAAGCCATGCTTTGACATGCAGATGTTGAGGAGAGTCACAGAGCATGACAAGAAGCACAGACACGGTGGCAGGGGTGGGAGCAAGGGGCCAGGTGGTGGGGTGCCTTTTCTCTTTTATCTTTCTTGTCTGTTCACTTAACAATCTGTCTTTGTCTTTGTCCCTCTCTCTCTTTTAATTTTTTATTTTTTTGTGGTGGGAGTAGGCTTCATGCATGGCAAGTGTTGTACCATGGAGCCACACTGCCAGCCCCATTTTCTTTTTTTAAACATTCAGTTTCTTTATTCTAATTTGACTTATTATTTTTTCACCATAGTAAAATCATCTAACAAAACAATGTGCTCTCTCAGACATTTTTAACTGTGCAGTTTAGTGGCATTAAGTACATTCACACCACCACCAACCATCTCCAGATCTATTTTCATCTTGTAAAACTAAAACTTGTTACCCAATAAACAACTCTCCATTCCCACCTCTCCTCAGCCCCTGGTAACCACCATTCTACTCTATATTTATGATTTTGACTATTGTAGGTACCACATACAAGTGTAATCAAAGAGTACTTATCTTTTTGTGAATGACTTGTTTTCACTTAGCGTCATATCCTCAAGATTCATCCATGCTATAAATGTGTCAGACTTTCATTCCTTTTTAATGCTGAATAATACTCCATTGCATGTGTACACCACATTTCATTTGTCCATTCATCTGTAGATGGACCTTGGGTTGCTTCTACCTTTGGCTGTTATGAATAACGGTTCTCTGAGCAGCATTTGTCTTCAAGATTCTGTTTTCAGTTCTTTTGGGTTTATATCCACAAGTGAAATTGATGGATCATATACTAGTTCTATTTTTAAGTTTTTTAGAAACTGCCACATTGTTTTCCATAGTAGTTGCACCATTTTACATTCTCACAAACACTGCACCCGGTTTCCAGTTTCTCCATATCCTTGTCAACACTTACCATTTTATGATTTTTTAAATAGTAGCCCATTCCACTGAGTATGAGATGATATCTCATTGTGGTTTTGATTTGTGTTTCCCTAATGATTAGTGATCTTGAACATCTTTCATGTGTTTTTTGTGTATCTTTATAGAAAAAATGTCTATTTAAGTCCTTTGCTTTTTAAAAAATTGGTTTGTTTATATGTGGAGTTGTTTCACGTTTTAAAATGCCTGGTTTTGGATGTTTAAATCTTGTTGAAGCATGTGCGTGGGCTGGAGAATATTGGCACAGACACCTGTGAATCTAACCCAGTAGGCAGCCAGTTGTTACTCAACAGATGGCAGAGCTCCTGAGGAATAGAAACACTGAGCACAGCAGACGAAGCTGTCTTGGGTCTCCAACTCATTAGCGGAGACAGTTTAAAGGTGTGGCCAGGAGCATGAACTGCGGAGTCAGAGAGGCTTTCGCTTAGCAGTGTGATCTTGGCTATGTTTTGATTTTTCATCTGTAGAAAGAGGAAGCTAATGACAGTTCTCTCACAAGATTATTGTAAGGATGAATGAGGTAGTGTGAATAAAGGGCTCAGCTCAATAGTAAGCAGTCAATAAATGGTGGAATTATTATTATTAGAATTATTATTGCTATATTATTATTATTTTTGGCTTTGCCTTTTCAGTGCCTGGACTCTTTTCTAATGTTCTTTAGCTTTCCTTGGCCAGAGCTAGTGGACCTCAGTCAGGAGTGGGTAGCCAGTGTAGATCAGGGAGCTAGGACTTTTAGTCCTGGTTCAAATGTGGACATTAGTGTTCTGAATGCTTACTTACTCTGGCCATCTTATTCAACATTATCTTCTTGGCCATAGCCCTGTACACATTTGTGACACCACAGAGTAGGCTGTATCAATGACACATCCCTGACACAGGCTGATGACTATAGGACAAGTATATATCAAGTGAAGTATGTGCTATATAAAAGACCCAAAATTTGTGGACATTATGAGTGACTAAGATCTGAGAACTGTACCAAAGATAAAATGAGTACATTTCAATTCACTTCAATCTAAACTAATCAACAACAAAGTTATCAAGTAGTTATTTTATCTTGAACATATTGAAAAGCATGAAGAATATAAAGATGTGAAATTCAGAATTTACCCTCAAGGAAGTAACAGTCTAGTAAAAGAGGAACAGGAAAATAATTATATTGAGGGACAGCAGGAATTAGGATAGAAAACCATTACAAGGTCGAGTGACATCATTGGAGCAGGTCCAGTGAGAACAGGCAGAGAGGGCTTTGTTGGGAGGGTAGCATCTGGTCTTGGAACAAACAGCTGGGCCTCACATGAAATGAATTTTAGAGTGTTACATGCACACAGGGTTAATAGTGAGAAACCAGCTAAGAAATTGGAGATGAGAGTACATTGCCCACTGAAATTCTAGTGATAGATCAACACATAAAGGATTGGAGCATAGATTCAATTTAATATATCTGATGTGGGTTCTAAGGTTCTGAATTTTGAAAAATATTAGCAAGTGATATGGACATTCCCTGGGCTAAATCAACCTGATATTGTCCATGGGATGATCTTGCTCAGTATTTCCCAAGCCACTGTCCTGCAGCAGACTATTCTTGGGGCTAATAGGAATGTGAGGAAGTTTCATGTATAAATAATTTTGGAAAATGCTATATGAAGCAAATTTAACCTAGCTTCTTTAGGTAAGACCCATTGATGCAGATTATGAATATCTAAGAGGGATTATAGTGTGTAGCAATTTTGTATAAATTAAAGATCTATAAATCCATGAGGATTTCATTATGTGCTTGTGTCTTTGTGTGAGCTTGTATGTGTCTGCCTATGTGTCTTTGTGTGTGGACACACACATGGATATGTCCCAATGTGTTTCTGTTTGTCCCAGGACCATGTCCATATGTATATATAGAGGGATCCAGACTGGGAATAAAGATGAAGAAAAAGGAATGCAAATGTTACCAGATGCGATAAGTTTCAAAGTATGTTATAAAGAGCAAGATCATAATGAGGAAAATTGGATTATTTAATGTACTTTGTTTTAAAATCAATAATGAACTAAAGATAATTTAGTCATTGCATTAAGTACTGGGTAGAATAATGCTTTTATTTCTAAAACTAAACTCTAGCTCCTTAAGTATGATAAGATAATTGCATAAAATAATTAACACCTCTGAATAAACATTCAACATATATATATTATATATATGTATATATATTATATATATACATATATATATATATATATTTGTACTGGAGATTGAACTCAGTGGCACTCTATCACTGAGCCACATCCCCAGCCCTATTTTGTGTTTTATGTAGAGACAGGGTCTCACTGAGTTGCTTAGCGCCTCGCCGTTGCTGACACTGGCTTTGAACTCGTGATTCTCCTGTCTCAGCCTCCCTAAATGCTGGGATTACAGGCTTGTGCCATCGCACCTGGCTTCAACATATTTTTATTAAATATCTACTGTATGCCTGGCATGGTTCTAGATGTTAGGTATATTATAATAGACAAGATGAATTTCTTGTTGTTATTTTATAAGGCTTAAATTTCTAGGGACTAAAGGAGATGGTAATCCAAAAACTACATAAATGAAATATGGTGATAATAGCTATGAAGAAAATACAGCAGGGTATGGAATCAGTTGTGTCAAAGTTTATGCTAAACATTTTGTGGTGCTTTTTCTTTTTGGTCTTGGGTTGATCTCAGGGGTGCTTTATCACTGAACTACATCCCCAGTTCTTTACATATATGTGTGTGTGTGTGTGTGTGTATATATATATACCTTTTTTTTCCTGTCTTGTTTCTGTTTTTAGAGAGAATTCTTCTAATTTTTCTCCATTTAGGATGATGTTGGCCTTTGGTTTTCCATAGATAGCTTTTACAATGTTGAGGTATGTTCCTACTATCCCTAGCTTTTCTAGTGTTTTGAACATGAAGAAGTGCTGTATTTTGTTAAATGCTTCCTTAGCATCTATGGAGATAATCATATGATTCTTGTATTTAAGTCTATTGATATGATGGATTATGTTTATTGATTTCTGTATGTTGAACCAACCTTGCTTACCTGGGATGAAACCCACTTGATCGTGGTGCACTATCTTTTTAATGTTTTTGTACGTGATTTGTTAGAATTTTATTGAGAATTTTTGCATCAATATTTATCAGGGATATTGGTCTGAAGTTTTCTTTCTTTGATGTATCTTTGGTTTTGGAATCAGGGTGATACTAGCCTCATAGAATGAGTTTGGCAGGGTAAATTGAGGAGTATCAGTATTAATTCTTCTTTGAAGGTCTTGTTGAACTTGGCTGAGAATCTGTCTGGTCCCGGGCTCTTCTTGGTTGGTAAGCTTTTTTTTTTTTTTTTTTTTAATTTTTTTAGTTATAAATGGACACAATTTCTTTATTTTGTTTATTTATTTTTTTATGTGGTGCTGAGGATTGAACCCAGTGCCTCACATGTGCAAGGCAAGCGCTCTGCCCCTGAGCCACAACCCCAGCCCTTGGTTGGTAAGCTTTTGATGGTGTCTTCTATTTCCTTGCTTGAAACTGATCTGTTTAAGTTGTGTATGTCCTCCTGATTCATTTGGACAGATCATATGCCTCTAGAAATTTGTCAGTATCTTTGGGATTTTCTATTTTATTGAAGTATAGATTTTCAAAATAGTTTATAATTATCTTCTGTATTTCAATAGTGTCTGTTGTGATATTTTGTTTTTCATCACAAATTTTAGTAATTTGAGTTTTCTCTCTCCTTCTTTTTGTTAGGGTGGCTAAGGGTTTGTCAATTTTACTTATTTTTTCAAAGAACCAGCTTTTTGTTTTGTCAATTTTTTGAATTGTTTCTTTTGTTTTAATTTTGTTAATTTTAGCCCTGATTTTAATCATGTCCTGTCTTCAACATCTTTTGGTGTTGATTTGTTCTTTTTCTAGAGCTTTGAGATGTAATGTCAGGTCATTTATTTGTTGACTTTTTCTTCTTTTAATGAATGAGCTCAATGCAATGAACTTGCCCCTTAGCACAGCCTTCATAGTGTCCCAGAGATTTTGATATGTTGTATCAGAGTTCTCATTTACCTCTAAGATTTTTTAAAAAATCTCCTTCCTTATGTCTTCTGTTATCCATGTGTTATTCAATAGTGTATTATTTAGTCTCCAAATGTTAGAGTAGCTTCTATTTTTTATTTTATCATTGATTTCTAATTTAATTCCATTATGGTCTGATAGAATGCAGGGTAGTATCTTTATTTTTTCCTTTATATTTACTAAGACTTGCTTTGTGGCATAACATATGTTCTATTTTAGAGAAGGATCTGTGTGCTGCTGAGAAAAAAGTGTATTCACTTGTTGATGGATAAAATATTCTGTATATGTCTGTTTTTTTCTAAATTATTGATTGTATTATTGCGTTCTATGGTTTGTTTGTGTAGTTGTATGTTCAGTGGTGAGAGATGTGTGTTAAAGTCACCTAGAATTATTGCACTGTGGTCTATTTAATTCTTGAAATTGAGAATTGAGTTTGTTTGATATACATGGATGCTCCATTGTTCAGGGCATAGATATTTATGATTGTTATTTCTTGTTGATGTATAGTTCCCGTAAGCAGTATAAACTGACCTTCTTTATCCCTTCTGACTATTTTTGGTTTGAAGTCCACTTTGTCTGAGTATGGAAACCTCTGCTTGTTTACACAGTCCATTTGAGTGTTATGTTTCTTCCCATCCTTTCACCTTCAGTCTGTGAATGTTCTTTTCTATAAGATGAATCTCTTGAAGGCTCATTGTTGGGTCTTTTAAAAAATTTATTGTTGTTGTTTTATTTATTGTTGGGTCTTTTTAAAATCCAATCTGCCAGTCAATGTCTTTTAATTGATGAGTTTAGGCCATTAATGTTCAGGGTTATTATTGAAATATGGTTTTGATTCCTGGTCATTTTGGCTTATTTTTGATTTTTAACTTGACTTGGTTTCTCCTTTGACTGGCTTTTCCTTTAGTGTAGCTCCTCTCTTTGCCAATTTTCATTTCCTTCTTATGGAATATTTTGCCGAGAATGTTCTGTAGTGCAGGTTTTCTCATTGTAAATTCTTTTAACTTTTGTTATATATATATTATATATTTTTATTTTGAGACAGTGACTCACCAAGTTGCTAAGGGCCTTGCTAAGTTGCTAAGGCTGACCTTCAACTTTCAATCCTCCTGTTTCAGCCTCCTGAATTGCTGGAATTACAGGTGTGTGCCACAGCACTTGACTTTTGGTGTAATTTTCTTCATGTTTCTTGTGTTTAGAGTTTGTTAAGTTTCTTGGATATATGGGATTATAGGTTTCACCAGATATTGAAAAATCTTAGCCTTATTCAAATAATTTTTGTGTCTTCTTCCCTCATTTAGAAATGCTAATTACCTAGATGTTAGGTTACATGAAGTTGTTCTGCAGCTCATTAATGGTGTTCCAGTGTTTTTTCATTTTTTCTCAGTATTTAATTTTAGATAGTTTCTATTATGCCTTCAAGTTTATTAATGTTTCCTTTGGTGGCATCTAACCTGCTATTAATCTTGACTGATACAGTTTTTATTTAAGACATTATATATTCTCTTTCTTTCCCTACAACCCTTATATTTCATTTCTTAAAGTTTGGTTATGTATATGTGTGTATATACAAAATATATATCCTTCATTTTTTACTCAATCTTCTCTCTGCTTCCTCAAACAACAGAAATATATAATATTTATAAACGTTTTGTTGTCCTTGTCTACTAATTACATCACTTGTATCTTTCTGAGTCTTTCTATTGATGAATCTTTCTACTGGTGTTTTTTTTCCCTGCTTCTTTGCATGCTTGATGATTTTTATTGAATTCTAGCCATTGTAAATTTTACCTGATGAGCAGTGGATATTTTTTATTCCTATTAACATACTTGAGCATTTAAGACAGGGACAGGATGCAGTTAAATTACTAGGAACAATTTAATTATTTTGAAGCTTGATTTTAGCCTTGTTGGGCAGGACCAGAGCATTCCTCAGTCTAGGATTCACTGGGCTTCATTACTGAGGTCTTCTGAGACCTCTGTTGGATGGGAACAGGAACGTTTGCCAAGCTGTGTGAACTCTGAGGATTGTTTGCCCTGCTCTTTAAAAAAATTTTTTTAATTATTTAATTTATTTATTCTAATTAGGTATATATGACAGCAGAATGCATTTTGATTCATTGTACACAAATGGAGCAAACTTTTCATTTCTCTGGTTGTACACAATGTAGTGTTGTACCATATGTTTGTCATACATGTATCTTGGGTAATGATGTCCATTTCATTCCACCATCTTTCCTGCCCTTGTGCCCTCTCCCCTCTCCTGCCTCCCCTTGCCCAATCAGTGTTCCTCCATTCTTTCCATGTCTACCCCCCACCCCATTATGGATCAGCATCCACTTATTAGAGAGAACATTCAGCCTTTGGTATTTTGGGATTGGCTTACTTTGTTCACCCTGTTCTTGTCTAGTGGGTTTTCCTTGGCCTCAAGTTGTTTTCTCATACATGAATGCTGGTCATTACACAACTGGAGTCTGAGGGGGCTTTCAGCAGATCTCCAGGGTTCTTGGTGCAGCTTCTCCTCTCTGGTCCTCTGTCCTGGAACTCCAGCTGCCTTAGCCTCCCTGAACTCCCCATCTGAAATCTGGACTGCAACCTCATTGAGTTGAGCCAGGACCCCTAGACCACCTGGCTAGGCCACTTTACATTTCTGTCTGTGTGAGACAGTAATTGTTCATTCTTGTCTTAAGATTGCTAAGTTTTGGAATAATTTGTTATGCAGCATTAGAAAATTGTTACAAATTTTGGTACCTACAAGTGGAGTGCTGTCATAACAAAAATAAAAGATGTGGGCGGGGCTTACTGGAAATTGAGGAAGATGTTTTTGGAAACTGGATAATAGGGAGCCCTTTTTGTGTAGTGGTAGAAAGTATAGCAACCCTGTCACCTGAAACAATGCAGAAAGTAGAAAATAAACTTGACAAACTGGGTGATCTTGTTGAGGAGACTTCCAGTCAGTGTCGAAGGTGATTCTTCAAGTGAAGACAGAGAGCTAGAGCAAGAGCAAGAGAGACCTGGTGGACCATGGGTCTTGGGTGAAGGCTGGGCTTGTGACCAGCCCTCCTGGGTTAGAGGGAGAGAGAAGCAGGACTTTACAGTTACCTGATGGTAGCAAGTCTGTCACTTGGAAAGCAGAGCCCAAGATTCAGCTCTGCCTTAGAACTTTCAGGAATATTAAGGCAAAGAGTTATAAATGTAAAGTGGTGTGTGTGTGTGTGTGTGTGTGTGTGTGTGTGTGTGTGTGTGTAAGAAAAGCCATTTCCCTACCAGCAACAATAAGTGCTGGTGAGGATGTGGTGAAAAAGGCACACTCAAACATTGCTGGTGGGACTGCAAATTGGTGCAACCAATCTGGAAAGCAGTATGGAGATTCCTTAAAAAACTTGGAATGGAACCACCATTTGATCCTGCTGTTCCACTCCTTGGTCTATACCCTAAAGATTTAAAAACAGCATACTTCAGTAACGCAGCCACTTCAATGTTTATAGCAACACAATTCATAATTGCTAAACTGTGGAAGCAACCCAGATGCCCTTCAATAGATGAATGGATAAAGAAACTGTGGTACATATACACAATGGAATATTACTCAGCAATAAAAGAGAATAAAATTATGGCATTTGCAGGTAAATGGATGGAACTGGAGAACATTATGCTAAGTGAAGTAAGCCAATCCCAAAAAACCAAATGCCGAATGTCCTCTCTGATTAGTGGATGCTGATACATAAGGGGGATGGAAATGGGGAACATAGGAGAAATGGAGGAACTCTGGATGGGGGAGGAGGAGGGAGGGAAAAGGGAAGGGCTATAGTAAAGATGGTTGAATGAGATGGTCATCACTACCCTAGGTGCATGAATGAAGACACAAATGGTGTGACTCTATCTGGTTTGCAACCAGAGAAATGGAAAATTGAGCTCTATATGTGTACTATGACTTGAAATGCATTTAAATAAATTAATTCAAAAAAAATAAAAATAAAATAAAATAATAAAAAAGAAAGAAAATAGTCCATGCACCAAAAAAAAAAAAAAAAAAAAGAAAAAGAAAAGCCATTTCCCAGTGGCATGACTAACTGGAGTTTGTGGTTTTTCAGGTTTTACTGCAAGTTTTAAGGTTTATATACTTTTGAAGAGAGAAGCATGCATCTGCTCTCTGTCTACTCCTCCCCACCTGTATTGGCAGAAGGATTTTCCTGGATGTAGAAATGCTTTGCTTACGCATAAACGAATTCTTGGAATATTTACGATGTTGCATTCCATTGTGTTCTTTGCATGTGGAAAATATCCACAGCTGCAGAGTAAGGTGTGTCCTTGAGAGCTTTTCTTTTATGCACTAGCGATCATGGTCTTTAGCTCCAATACGCGACTTTTTGGTTACTTATGCAGGATGGAAGACATCTGAAATATTCTCTTTCCTACCTGCAAACATAGCTGAGGTACTGAAATCACCTGTGGCAGTTTATAATAGTCCTCCTTGTTAACAGGGTCCCAATTTAATGTGATCTTGAAATCACTGAATATCACGGGAGAGGTTAGAACACACAGCCCTTCTTCTTTCTGTGTGGCCCACTGATTATGGTACTAAAATGCTCTTTCAGGACTTTTTTCAAAGCTAGTATATTGCATACTCTAAGCCTAAGTGATGTTTATCATACACACAGGAAATTAAAAAAAACAGCCTTCATATATTACATTGTTTTATCTACTCTGTTAGAAGAGGATCCTTTAGTTTTAAGCTGGAATAAGTTGAATACTTCCTCAGGGTGCTTTTTCCTTTTGCTCAGATGAAAAGACAGAAACCAGTGAGTCATTGACCCATTGTGACAATAAGTTAGTGAGGTTCCTGCCAGTTCAAACCTGCCTCTGAGCTCTGTCCCTGTAATTACCTTTTATAGGATAGGTGCTTAAAATTGTTCACACCAAGGTTAATAAATGAAAATAATTCCTGAGTTAAAGAATTCAGGTGAATAGGGGATTGATATGCACCCTGATTGTTATTCAGGCAGTCAGTGCCTTGGAAATCAATGCGGAAATTATGCACAGAGAAATTACTCCCCAGTAGGTACTTTGCGAAAAGGTTGTGCCATATCAAATGGCATGGGTAATAGATATTGCATAAATTTAAGATGCAACTGAGGCTTGAATCTCACTGGGAGATGGAAATGTCTGGATGACAGAATGATAAGTGGCTGCATTAAGCATTTTAAATACTTCATTTTTACCAAGTGCAAGAAGCTAGATGATTATTTCTCAGTTGCTATTGGTTTCTGTTGATGCTATTATTTTCTGACAATGATTTAATATGGAAGGTAAGTATGTTTTCTAGGAAGCATCTGCTCTGATAAGTAGAAGTATAGATGAACAGCGAATCCAAATGGAGAAGCATAAATAAATTAAAACCATGTCTATCCTGTCCATAATGGATCCTCTATCAAAGTTGTAGCTCCCTTACGTGTATTACTTATTTCAGAATTTTGGTAAAATGCTGTAGTCTCATACTTCCTATTGCTAAAATTAATGTTTGAATATATGATGTAGAAACATGAATGTAGTCTTAGACATAGGTCTATTCTGAGCTAAATCATGAGCATCCAAAAATTCATGTTTATATTCTAACCCTTGTTACCTTAGAATGTGAGTATATTTGGAGATAGGGTCATTAAAGAGGCACAGTAAGGTCATTAGCGTGGGCCCTAATCCAGTATGACTGATGTGTTTATAAGAAGGAGATTAGAACATAGACATGCACAGAGGGGAAGGACACAGGGAGAAGCTGGCCGTCTGCCCACCAAGGAGAGGAGATGCAGAAGAAATTACCCTGCTGACTCCTTGATCTTTGATTGCTACCCTCCAGAACTTTGTAGAAGTAAATCTCTGTTGTTTAAAGTACCCAGTCTGTGGTGCTTGTTATGGCAACCCTTGAGAACTAATATGAGGTTTCAAAAGGCTACTTTGTGAAAGAATGGGAAAGCCTAGAGAAAGTGATATTTATTATCTCTGGAGAGGTATACTTTTTCTTTTTTGTGGTGGAGGACGCAGAGGTTGGTAATGAGAGATGGTAGTTGAGAGCCAGAGTTCTCAAGTTTCAGCAGCAATGTCAAGCTATGTCTATGATCTCTTATTTTCCTCATCCAGGAGATGCTTGGCTATAAAAAAGATTTAAAAAGAGCAATATAGTCTGACACTGAGAGATGTCTGTCATACATCTTATTTTAAGCATAAATAAAATATTACAGAGTGATAATATAGGATGGTTCCATTTACATGTAAATCCAGGTTGCTGTCAGTGCCTGTCTAGACACTGGAAAAGTACTCCCAATTAAGCATGGAGGGGTGGTATTAGGGAAGGAGATCCTTATCAAATAAAGTCAAACATGTACTTCTGAAGTTAGAATTGTTTTTAAAACATTTAGATTTTACTTTTTAAAAGTCATCTTTGGGGAATTTAAAGCACTAGTTTTTTAAAATGGCTTATTAAAATGAGAAATTCTGGTAAAATCTGGCAGACATTTTCACTGTAGTGGAAGTGTAATAAAAGTTTAATGTCTTACCTCCGGCTGAAATTATTCTTTTAAATATGTATTTCAGCATTGGAAAAAACGTGGTGTTAAACTAAACTTATGTTGATTTATTCTTTGAGTATTTATTATAGATCAGGCAACATTATAGGCACAATAACATAGTAAAGAATAAGATAGAACTGGCCCTTACCTTACAGATTATATTTTAGTGGTGATGGTATAGTGAGACACGTAATCACCAAAGAATCATAGAATGATCTGTCATGATATCTGTGCACAGAATCCCTGTGTAGGAATCACTAAAAAGAAGTATTTTCTAGACATAGGCACTATCAGAATGCTGTACCTAATAATAATTTCCAGAGTGATATTTGGCAAATTACTTCACCTCTGTTGCAAAGTCTCTTTCTGGGAACAATTCATTTTTCATTCATTTTAGTCTTAGAATGGGCTATTGTCAGGGCTTTTAATTCTTTTATTTGTAGGCTGGCAGTGGAGATGCCATATTGATTGATAATTTACAGACCACAGAGTACTTAATTTTCTATTGTTAGATTTTATTTTCTCTTTAATAAAGATAATTAGGAGACTTTCTTAAAAGAATGTCCATATCTAGTGGGAAGTGATGGGCAACTAAGTCTCAAATTGTTGAAACCATGGTGTATTCATATATTTTAAACAAATACAATAGAATTAATTGTTGTCTCATTATACTAGCTTGAAGCAGACATTCATGAGTGTCTCATAAAATGATAGGAAAAGCAATGAAGTTTATTGAGCAATTTACCATGTTCCACACACTCCTTTTATGTTCCTTGAATCTTTATAATCAGCATAGTATGTAGCCACCATTATTAGCCCTATTTTATAGTCAAAGGAAATGAAGCCTAGAGAGATTAAGTAACTTTCTCAAACAGAAAAGCTTAATGTTCTTAAGCTATCTTCTTAAGCTGGCCTTTGGATTTACTTTATGTGACCTACCATCTTGGTTTGCCCAGGACCATTCTGGATTTAACACTGATATTTCCATGTTCTGGAAAAATCTTCAGACCAGCAAAATAAGATGGTTGGTCACTCAAATATTTCCAATAATTGTTTAAATCTTGTGTTGATGACACCATTGTCACAGGTGAGTGCTTCATTAAACTTGTCCTCACAAACTGCTGCTTATTCACCTGTCAGGAGAGAAGTGCCACTGGACTTCATTAATCCAAGGGCTACCTTCCCTCTGTGAGGCAATGTTCTAACATAGTCTTTTTTTTTTTTAGTTGTAGATGGACATAATGTCTTTATTTTATTGCTCTGTATGTGGTGCTGAGGATCGAACCCAGGGCCTCACGCATGCGAGGCAAGTACTCTACCGCTGAGCTACAATCCCAGCCCATGTTCTAACATATTCTTAAAGTTTTTTTTTTTAATTCTGATATTTATTTCACTATTATGTCTAACCTCACTCCACCTATTTCCCAACTTATTTACAATGACTCTTTATCACTAATGCTTAAAATTTGGCCAAAAATATTTAAGCCGGTTTTCCCGATGACGCTTCTCTGTGGCATGGGGTTGTGGAGGGGAGCCAGACAAGCTGAGGCAGTGTTCAGTGGTGGAACGCAGGCAATGCCCCCAAGGGCCAGAGTGGAGAGTGAGAATGTGACACATGCTGTTGTTAGTCTCACCCAAGTCTTTTGACAATCTGACAAACAAAGGTTCATTCTGCTGTCTGAATAAAGTCTGATAAGTAGAGTTTTTGAAATTCTCAACTGGAAATAGCTCTAGTCAGAGTTCTCAAAGATGGTGGAATTGTTTCGAAACTACAACATTAAACCTGAACTGTGGAATGCATTAAGAGTAGGTTTGGTGCTGGGCTTCTAGGTTCTGTGTTGCTTTTTTATGATTTTATACTTGATCACACCTCAACATCTCTGTTTATTTATTCACTTGTTAAGTGAGCAAAATTATTTTCCTAGATCCACTGCACAGGATTGGTGCAACAAGTCAAATTATAATATTTGGCTTGTATGTAAATTTTACTTTTTTGAGTTATTTGTGGAGTCATCTTCACTCTTATTCATTTATTAATTAATCCACTCATTGACTTATCCAAAGCACAAATATTTACTAAATGTCTAAACCTGCACTTAGTCCACAGAAGGCTAAGGTGACTTCATGTTATTTTTCCTGGGAATATTCTCATTGTAATAGAATTCTGTTCCTTCCTTCCTTCCTTCCTCCCTTCTTCTCCCCTCCCTCCTTCCTTCCTTCCTTTGAGGTATGGAGATGGACCTAGGGCCTCACACAGGCTAGGCAAATGCTCTATCCCTGAGCTACATCCACAGCCCTGTAATAGAGGTCTTAAGCAGCCTTGAATTGCATTGAGCAAGTCGATAAGTTAGACTTAATCTTCAAGACATGAATGCAGATAGGATTTCTTTAGTGAGACAGGAAATTGAGGTAGTTATGCTTGTAGTAATATTGTGTACTAGTTTTCATTTCTTCAGTAATTATGTATTGAGTGATTTCCACAAAGAACCATGTTGATTCTATAAAAAATATAAAATTGAGTGAGATTCTGTCCCTTCCCCCAAGTAGGTTTTATCCTAGTAAGGCAGACGAAACACTCACAGGGTCACCTATAAGGTTATATGTTGTAACCTCTTTATCAAGGGATGTCTTGGGAAGAAATGATAACTGATAAATTACTTGGCATATTGTGGAGGGACTTCAAAACCAGACTAAGGATTCAAACTCCATTGGGTGGTGGGAAACCAAAAGTTTTTAATGGGTTAATGGGATTGAAGGAGTTGGCCAGTGCTACACTGTTCTTCACAGCATTCTGACATGTATATTCATTTGTTATTGTCTGTCTATTCTTCCAAAAATGTAACCTCCATAAGAGGCCAGACTTTATTTTGTTTTATTGCTATTATTGCCTGTACCCAGAACTATGCTAAGCACCTAGTAAATTCTGAAATATTTGTTGATCTTTGAGTGGATTAATATAGAGGTTCTCAGGCTTTCTTGGTTCCTGGTGTTCTTTGTGCCTTAGAAGATTTTTATGGCCTTCCGCATAAAAACAAAACAAAATAAAACAAAACAAAATTAACTGTTCTGTTGATTCTTGAACAGTATTTTCTTTTTTTAAAAAATATTTTTTAGTTATACATGGACACAGTGTCTTTATTTTGTTTATTTGTATGTGGTGCTGAGGATTGAACCCAGTGTCTCGCACGTGTGAGGCAAATGCTCTGTGCCACTGAGCCACAATCTCAGCCCAACAGTCTTTGCTTTTTAAAAAAATCACAGCAACCATAGAAAACACAGATTAAGAAAGATATGATATCACTGAAAAGATTCGTGTTATTTAATGGTAAAATGGAGCTACATCAGGCTAGTAGTTCGTGCAATATCTAACAGATGCCAAGATATGGCTTACCTGAAAATTAAAAATATCTTGTAGTAACTCTGTAAGTTTCCTGCAGTGCCCTTTGGCAATTTGGTGCAAAATTTGAAAAAAAAAAACACCAAAAATCAACAAACTTTAGTCCCTATATTCTCACTCTTATTCCATGGGACATTTTCCCATGGTTTCACAGAATTTAGAAGTTTTAGCCAGATTTTACATTGTATAGCTGCTTTAATTGCTGGGTGAAAGTCATTCAATAGAGCACAAAGGCAAAAGTCATTTGCTCATTAAGAATATTAAAATAACTGGATGAGATGCATCAATTTATTATGACAACATACTGATTGTTTTAGTCAGCTTTTTCATTGCTGTGACCAAAATACCTGACAAGAACAACTTAGAGGAAGCAAAGTTTATTTTGATTCATGGTTTCAGAGGTTCAGTCCAGGTTTGGCCAACTCCATAGCTCTGGGCCCAAGATGAGGTAAAACATTATGCCAGAAGGGCCTGAATGCCAGCCATTATGCCAGCTCAGAACATGTAGAGAGAGCCTAGGGACAAAATATAAATCCTAAGTCATGCCCCAGTGATATAATTTGTCTAGCCATACCCTGTCTGCCTACAGTTACCACCTAATTAATCCATCAGTGAATTAATCCATGGATTAGTTTATAGCTCTCATAATCTAATAATTTCAACTCTGAACATTCTTGCATGTCTCACAAATGAGATTTTGAGGGCCATCTCATATATAAACCATACAACCAATGTAATTAGACCAACATTTTTATCTGATCTATTATAGCAAGGTGTTGTGTAGAACACTATTCTTATGAGATGATCCAAGAAAAATGAGACCAATATTCAAATAAGCATGTGAAATATGCATATCATTTTATTTATCCACAATAAAAGTGATATTAATTATAAGTCTTGCTATTGATCTAATAACTTTTGGAGAAAAAGCCTATTACTACATTAAGTACACACATCAGTTGTAAGATTAATCCTGATTATAAAAGCATTGTAAATAAAAGTGAGTCATAGCATTGAGAATATATTGTATATCTTCTTTCCTAGAGAGTGAAAATGCAAATTAGCATATTACATACTTTGAGAAGCCCCACATGGAAAAAAAGACTTGTTTATTTTTGTTTTACTTTGGGTTATACAAAGTTACTCGACCACAAGTATTTTATATTATATACTACCTATTCATATATTGTGACTCCAACAATCATCCTACAAGAAATGCTAGCATATCATTTGGTGTTGTTTAAAAATGGTCCCACAACATTTGCTTCAAGGGTATTTAAAGGAATGTTTTTTAAGGGACATCTTGAAATTTTTTCTGATGATTTCCCACTAGGTGGTAGTGTTGTAATATCAGAATTCCTCATGATGATGGTTCTAACTCAGTTCCACAATTCTTTACCGAGTGCTTTCTATGTGTAAGATACTGTTTAATTCAATGTGGGTTAGTGACTTTGCTAAAGCAAGGATCCAGGTCTCTTCATTTCCAGGGCAATGTTCTTTCCATTATACACGCATATGCATTTAGGAAAGCAATAGCTTTGTTTTCTTAAGCCAACAATCTTTGTAAAATTATATATTTATACACTTATAAAAAAGGTTTCTAAGGAATTTATACAAGAAGGCAAATCTCTTTAGGAGTGAAAAAATGAACAAACGTACCAAAAAAAAAAAAAAGAAAGAAAGAAATCCATGAGACCTTAAGAAAAATCTCTAGGAAATTGGAAGAGATACTCTATTCTAGAAATAATTTAATTCCAGGAAAAACTAATAGAACAGACCTGAAGAAGTTATAATACATGATTAATACATAATACTTTAGGTCATAGGATTATGATTTTGAAGCTGCCTGACAGGCTGGTGTGAACAAGAAATGACCTTATGAAGGAGACAACTGAGGTTAAAGGAAAACAAGTGATTTGACAGAATTGCAGGACAATCTCTAGAACAAACATGAACGGCATAAAATGTAAGCAGATGTGTCCTTAGTTTGTTATTCTTGTTGTCACCACTTTAGAGATTTAGCTTTATCTCTTCCTCCCTCAAGTAAAACCCAGTTTCAGGGCTGGTACACCGTGGATTTTTGTTGCCTGCCTACAACTTGTTGATACCATGCTTCCTGTACAATGAAGAGAATGGTTTGAGTCACAAGATTCTATGTCCTTCCACTGTAGCACGGATGCATCTCTGCATCTCCGGAGTGTCCCCGGAGTGTGGGCATGGTGCCTGGCACAGGATCTGTAAGCTCATACAGATGGACGAATCTATTCTGACCCATGCCCTCATCACCATACTGACCAGACAAATAGCTTGCCAATGTCCTGGGGACAAGGGGGATAATTTGATAAGAGCTTCAGAGCCCTCATCTATTTGTGGTAACATCTGTTTTTACCAGTAAATTTTTGAGAACATTATTGCTGCTTTCCCTCCCTCCAACTCATATGGCTTGTGTTATAACTTTATGTTTATAAACTCCTTCCTTACCTAATATTTTCAGATTTTTAAAAATATTTTACCTACTACTAGTTAAAAAATATTGGCATTTGAATCTTCATTTTATATTTTATTTTTGTAATTTTCAAACACTATTTATTAACTTATTTATCTTTTTCCCATTGATTTGAGGTATTTCAATGTCATAATTTTTATGTTATTGGATCTGTTTCTAAAATTTCATTACATTTTATAGATTATTTCTGTTTATCTGATTTTTTATTGTAGAAACAAGTGTATGTTAAAATTTTTTGAATGAATGGATAAACATTTAATAAATATTGTCAATATTCAAAATGGAGATGGTTGGCTAAGTGAACAATGTTCTTGATATCAATATTATGTGAATCATGAAGAGCTAGTGTTTATTGCTATAAAAACTTAAGATTATGGGAGGTGACTGGACCAAGTAGTGACAGATCCCTGAGCTGAGTAGGTGGTTTGAAGATTTTCTACACCCACTCTTGTAGATACCTCAGATTGGTCTTTTTCTGTTTGAGAAACAGTCATTGAGAATTATTCTAGAGAATACATTATCTCCTTTCCTGGATACATGATCATTAAATATTTAAGGATCAATGAAGGCAGGACCAGAATAATTCTCAAGAGCAAGATTATATTTTTCTTTCATTCTTAAGTTTCTGAAATAGAACAAGGAAAAAATTCAGACAAAAATAATAGTAAATTGTGTGAGATTATTAAGGATGAAATGAATGCAAAAATGGGAACATGAAAGATCCATGAAACCAAAAAGTTCTCCAGCCCAAATTAGATAACTAATGACATTAACTTCCTAAAATAAACTCTATGAGATTTTTATTGGCAATGGAGATTCAAGTAAGAATATAAAAAATAAATGGTTCAAAATATGGAAGTCATCAGCTTTCTCCCTATTTGATAAAATAACAACTGGATGGATCAAAAATGTATGTTTGGTTTAAAGTTTTTGAAATAGGGAATGTTCTTTCTTCTCTGTAACTTCAGTAAGGAATATGTGCTTAATGCTACATACTTTACATAAAAGTCTTTGCAATAGGATCATATGGGTACAGTGCCTTTCTTTTTTCTTTTTGAGGAGAGAGGATTGCACATATCTTTGTTAATTAGTTCTGTATGTTAGGTCAGATGTAAAGTTCTTTAATTTAGAAGCATACTGGTAAATGTCTAGTTGTTGAGAAAATGATTAGTAGATTATACAACCAGGACATGTTTGATTTGTGTTCTTGAGGAGGAACTGTCAAGAGTCCTATCTCTGTAGGTCTGAAACCCGTAAGTTGGAAACTTGGGTCAAAGTGTTTTGTAGAAAGTCAGTTTTGTACTTCAAAAGCCACACATTAGATAGCTAAGAGGTCAAACTTGAGGAACTGTTGTCAAGTACATATCTGGGAACAGAGGTGAATCATAGGCCAGGTACATCCCTGAAGATTGTTTTATCAGAAACCCAAGAATAGAACATGTAGGTAGCAACAAAGCCTTGTGTGATAGATTGATTGCATAATGGCTCCCATTTTCTACCTCTCCCCTTATCCAAGCTGTTTGCTGCTAACTTGTGGGCTTGGCCAATTACTTGCTTTGCCCTTTGAGATGTTATAGTGTGACCAATTGGCCTGGTTTGCTTGGAGTTCAGGGTGTTTCCTGAATGTGGGATAAAATAGAAAAACCAGAACACGTTGGTTACATTAAGCCTTAGCATAGTCTCTGAGCACCTGCTTTCACCTGTTGAGGAGGAAGCTCTGGTTGGTGGACAGGAGAATGAATCCCATGCAAAAGAGCTCTCAGTCCTCTTACCAAGGGGTGTTAGATCAACTGGTGGTTGGAAGACCACACAGGGCCTACAAGAGCTCAGTCAGATCAGCTGAAATCCACAGATGTCTCAGCTAAATAAGTATTTATTGTTTCAAGCCACCGAGTGCTTGTGGTAGTTGTTTATGCAGCATCATTGTGCAATAGGTAAATTATACATGTAATTATATTTATTTAAAATATAGAGACATTATTTCCATTCATTGACAAATTGAGAAATAAAGAGCAGCATGATCTTTTGTCTCTAAAATTCAACCATTATATTTTTGTGTTTGAAAGTGTTTAGTAATTTAGATATCATTATTGTCATATGCCCAGATGAGTGGATCAATGATGATTTTTCAGGATATGGCTGGAAGATCAGAGAGGTAACTTCGCAGAGCTCAGTGCACAGAGCTTTGGCAATCATTTCCCAATAAAGTCTGTGCCTATTGCCATTGACCATTCCATGTGGACTGCTCCATGATGTTCTGGAAGAGGCAGTCTTGTTTTTACTTTTCTCCTCCTTCTCAGTTGCTTCTCTTCATTATTTAATGTCATGTTTCAATTCTCTGGAAATTTGTCCATTTTAGCTTTTACCAGGGTGCCTGTTTGAAAAGTCTGTTACTACACATTTTCTATTACTTGCTGCTCATGAAAGATAGTTTTGTAATTGGAAGACTACATAAATAATCATCCTCTGTTTTCTGATGAGGAAACTGAGATTTGTAAGTTATATTGTTTTGGTTCCAGCACTCAGCAAAGTAATTACAGAAGTAAGATTGGAATTTAAGATCAATGTCTAAAAGCATGTTAGTAGCTTTGGGAGCATTTCCTGAGGGACAATGAAGCGTTTTCTTTATCCTGGACTACTGCCTGCTCCTCACCATGGAGGATTCTGGCTGGGTCTCCTCTGCCCTGAGCAAAAAGGTTTGGTGTTGTCAAGGTGAGAAAGTTAAAGCAAAGAAAAAAATCATTTTCCCTGGTGCTGAAGGGAAACACTCCCCGCAATTTTCTTTTAGGACATCTTCTTCAGAAAAGTTGTGATTGTAAATTCTTTCTCTGTCTCTTGAAGTTTACACACATGTAAACTTCAAAGAAACCTAAATAAGCCTCCTGCCTGCTTTACAACCCAGGAGTGTTTTCTAAAGGAACTGGGACCCATCTCCTTGAAATGAAATCAGCAAGGAATATACTCCTACTTCTGAGTTTCTGAAAGATGGTAGGTGCTTGGCTTCATAGAGACTCACTCTAAAACAACTTCTAGTCATAAAGTACTGTAGTAATGAGAAATTTATCTTTGGATAGAGTTAGGTGGTAAACACAAATGGTCACCTCAGTTACTAGGTGAAATGAGGATGGATGGTGTGACATGGCATTGTCCAGTCCTCTTATGTGAGGGATAGTTGACATTTATCTGAGAACATGTATACACTCAAGTATGTCTGCTTAGCTGCATCAAAGGGAGAGATTTCTTCCTGTCTTTGCAATCTCTTGGTGGAATGCCCGTGATGCATGTCACATCATTCTGGTTTAATATTCTTACTACATAATGAAACTATTTTCTCTGTCTTCCACATTTGTGGAAAAGTTTTCTTAGTAGGCAGGAGATTTTGTTTTTAAATATATTTTCTCCAACACATGATACTGTAGAGAGAGAGTAGAGATAGGAGTAAAAGTTGCTTGGAGGAAGAGGAGATTGTAGGTGGCTTTGAAGAGAGAAATTGGCTCCAGAAGCAGTAAAGTGAGAGGATAGAAGAGGAAAAGAATTTTCAGCAAGTGTTATCATGAACTATATGTATTCATTTTCCTTTAGAGCATTCCAGAATAGAGGTAGAGGATTAAAAATTACGGGCTGGGATGTAGCTCAGTGATAAAGAGCTTGCATAGCATGTGCGAGGCCTCAGGTTCAATCTCCAGTAACTCAAAAAGAAAACAAAACTGGAGTATGTTTGCGTACATCTTTCTTTATTATTGGCTATGTTGAATTACAAATTGAAATTATTTTGGTTCTATTGTTCTTTTGACCATAAAATCACTCTGGACCTAAATAAAAAAAGCTACAGCTTTATAGCAATACAAATGACATGAAGATTTATATTCTGAAATCTTTTTTTTAAAATTTTTTTTCAGTTGTAGATGGACACAAATATCTTTATTTTTTTATGTAGTGCTGAGGATCGAACCCAGTGCCTCATGCCTGCAAGGCAAGCGCTCTACCATTGAGCTACAACCCCAGCCCATATTCTGAAATCTTAATCTTCTTTTGTTGCATACAGTACATACGCTTCAATCTGTTTAGCATATTCTAACTAGATGTATTTTTCAAAAACACTTGAAGAAACCTATAGGCAAAGGATATGAAGAGGCAACTAAAAATCCATATGTTGAGAACATGTATAAATGTTGTCGAAATACACTACTAATTAAAGAAATGAAATTTAAGATAGTCACGAGGTAACAATTTTTGCTTGGCAAACCTGTAAAATGAGAATTTCTAAGTTGGAAATTATTACCTATCAAGGTATGTAAAAAGGGACTCAGGATTTAAATTGCTGTAACTTTTTCATTAACATGCACATTAAAGCATGTTTATTTTCTTTGATCCAGTTTTTTTCTAAAATTATATCCAACAGAAATAATTTGACATCATTGCTTTTAACATCAAACAGTTGAAAATGCTATAATTGCCCAGCAACAGATTTGATAAATTTTGAAATATCCATATAACAAAATATGAATGAATTTTTAATGTTCTTTGATTTGTAAAAGAGTCTCAGTATCATGACCATCCAAAAAAGAAGATTTCATAATAGTGTACAAAGTATAATTTTTATTTAAAAAATCTTGAAGGATACGTATCAAAGTTTTACATTAATTATTTCAAAGACTATATGTTTTCTGTGTTAATTTTTTTTGGCAAGGGCTTTATTGGAATATAATTCACACACTTGCATTATTTTTACATTTCTTTTGTTAGATTTAACCAGGGATATGATATAGCTGTTACAATTATTGTTTTCTATTCTGAATGAAATCTTCTTTAAGAATACATTTTCTAAATCTAATATGGGAAATGTTGTTATAGTATTTTTATAATAAAAAACTCATTTTCATTCAAAACATTTTAGTATTGTTAAATAAAGGATTCATTAAAGAAAGATCTCAAAACAATTACTTCTCAGTGTTTTCACCAATGTTTTTAGCACTGCAGAGAACAAAGAGAAATAAATCACCACACAAATGTAATAAATAAAAATAAGTGAATTAAATTATATAATTCTTCCATTCAAAAGCTTCTGATGCCTTCCCATGCCTTTGAGACACCTTCAGCTTTTAAACTCATCCACAATCGGATTCTAACACATTAATTTATTGATTGATTATTTGGCCAGTGCATTGCTAGCATATTTGCAGTTAGTTTCCTATTTAATCTTCTACTCTTCCCCCCAAATCTTTTGTGCTGCCTCTGCCTGTGGAGCTTCTCATTACATGAAGTCTAAGTGTTTGACACCTACCATCCATTCAGGCACACTCGTGAACCAATTTTTTCTCCCTGATATTCCAACTCATAATTCTTTTTCAGTTTCCTATTGTTTACCCTGACTAAATTATAAACTGAGATTTCTGCTTGGGGATTAAGGTTGGCTAAGAGAGAGCTCTGATGATGATGCCTGCCATCAACTGACAGGATTGTTCATCTGATCTTGCTGTCTGTGTGGTCACCTCTTCTTCTTGGTGTAGAGGTGGGGGACCCTGATAAAGGATAAAGTGAGGAAAACTAACAACGGAATTTAAGATGGTCTAGAATATGAATTCCAACAGTAAATTTAAACATGTTCCTGTAGGAATTCACAATCATTCTAAATGCATTTCTCAATGTATTCTTCTAGTGCTGATTGGAATTTTATAGTTTATCCCTATATCTTAGCACTAGTTCCATAGGAAAAATCCCATAAAAAGCCCATCCATGGCCCACTTATTACCCTTCCACTCTTCTCTGAGTCTTCTGCTAGGAAAATGGAGGGTTCTGGAGGTTATGTTAAGTGAAGTTAGCCAGACACAGAAAGATAAGCATCACACTTTTTCTCTCATATGTGGAAAAGTAAACAAACAAATGAAAACCAAACCAAACAAAAGATGACTGGAAAATGAAAGATTATTATGGAAGACAAAGGGAATGGGAAGGGAAGAGAGGGTGACAGGGAGGGTGGATACAATCAAAGCACAATATAGGCATGTATGGAAATGTCAAGGTGAAACTCATTAATTTGTGTAATTAATAGTATTGAATAATTATAATAATAAGAAGATAATTGTTTGCAACAACCATACCTGTACTTTTTAAAATTATTATTTTGCTGCTAGGCATTGAACTCAGGATTTCATGCATGCTAAGCGCAGGTTCTACCACTGAGCTACAGCCCCAGATCCTCCATTGTCTTCTCATAGTTTCTTTCCTGTTGATAAAGATAAAGGGCTTGTGCAGTGCCTTCAGCTTCTATTGCTTTCTCATTCTCTGTATTCATTGAACCCTACCAAACTGTATAAATCTGACTCAAGACCCATTAGCACCAATATTATTGATTAGATTTGGGCTAAGTTGATTTTTTTTCTATTTATATTTCTGCAAAGTTTTTTTTTAACCTAGTCGGTTGTACATATTATACTTGCTTTGTCTCAGAATTATTCTATTTCATCTTCTTAAAGTGTACTCTGAGTAGACTAACTTCCTCAAGAGCAGGCTGCATGGGTGGATGTAGAAACTGGTTTGCTTTCGTGGCTCAGTCATTTTCCATCTGTTTACTCTTGGGCAAGTTACTTAATTCCTTGGGTACATAATTTTCTCCTATATTAAATGAAAGTAAAGATACCTTTATCATAGGGATTGTGGTCAAGACAAGAGGGGATAATATATAATGAGCTATATAAAAAACTGTTATCTTTGTTGGGTGCAGTGGCGCATGCCTGTAATCCTAGTGGCTCAAGAAGCTGAAACAGGAGGATTGCAAGTTCAAAGCTAGCCTCAGCAACAGGGAGGCACTAAACAACTCAGTGAGACCCTGTCTCAAAATAAAATACAGAAAAGGGCTGGGGATGTGGCTCAATGATTGAGTACCCCTGAGTTCAATCTCCAGTACCCTCCCCCTGAAAAGCTATTATCTTTTAGCTCAGTGCTGTGGCCCATGCCTGTCATCCCAGTGATTGGGGAGGTTGAGACTGGAGGATCACAAACTGGAGGTCAGCCTGGGAAACTCAGTGAGACTCTTTTTCAAATAAGATGTAAAAAGGGCTGGGTATGTATTTCAGTGGTAAAGTCTCCTTGGTTCAATCCCAGTACCCTGTCTCCTCCACAAAAAGTAAGCTGTTATTTTTTTTTTACAAGACAGAAGAGGCTAAACTGTAATGTGGTAAACAATAGTTCAACTCTCAGTCACTCAAGACAGCTTATTTCTTTCTTGGATTTCATGCCTAATATGTTGATGGACTGGCGAGGTATGTGTGGGAGTACCTGCTGGATGGAGTGATCCCAGGATAATGCTAGAGACATTATTTCAACATGTGCTTCCTTGATCACCAAATAGGAGAGAGAACATGGCAAATGATGCACTGGAAATGATGCACTTTCCCTTGTAATCACGTTTCCTGGGCCCAACGGGCCATATGTCATGTTTAATTTCAAAATGTGGCAGGAAGTACAACCAGCAGGGAGCCAGAAATATTTGGTGCTTAATAGTGACATATATCTTTCATAGCACTTGTGGTGCTCCACATGGAACAAATTCTCAGTGAATAGTTGCTTGCTGAACTACTACCGATATGTCTGAGAATGAATTTGAGCTCACAGTAAGATAGAAACCTCTCTATTTGAATAGGTTTACAAAACTATGAAGGGTTTCTTTTTGAGGATAAGGTAGAAAAGTATAGTTACCTTTATTTAGTAGGTTGCTTCATCCTAACGTTTGGAAACATGTGACTCTGTCACAGAAGCATTGCATTTTTTTAAGAGGTCCATTTTTTTTCTCTTTTTCTTTGTTGTTTTTAGATATACATGACAGTATGGTGTATTTTGACATATTTTACATACATAGGGTGTAACCCATTACAATTCTGATCCCATTCCTGTGGTTGAACATGATGTGGGGTTACACTGGTTGTGTATTCATATATGTATATAAGAAAGTTATGTCAGAATCATTCCACTCTCTTTCCTATTCCCATCTCCCCTCCTTTTTTTTTATTCCCCTTTGTCTAATCCAATGAACTTCTATACTCCCCTCCCTACCTTCTCTTGTTATGAGTTAGCATCCACATATGGAATGGGAGAATACCATGCTAAGTGAAATAAGCCAGTCTCAAAAAAATCAAAGCAGCACAGCATTTTGACATGGGAGAGCAATGAGAGGCCATCTCATCCAAGGTCTTGTCCAGTCTTCCTCCATAATTCCCCAATGCAGTTCTTCAGCTTCTGCTTCAGCACCTCTGTGGATTAAATAGATACAAGTTTGGTAAGACTTTCTTACTGACATAAATAGATTTCAGTAAAGTCTTCTATGTAGGGTTGTGATGTACGAATTTATAGTTCTGCTTTACTTTTAGAATAGTTTGAATTTTGGCTCTGCTCATAAATCTTGTTATGGTGCTAACACCTGGTAGCACAAAAGACATTATTAGGACTATAAAAAAGATTGATGCATCCTACTCCAACCTGTAGGTGAATTGTTGCTTTAATGTGATTGTTCTGTTTTATGCCTGGGCTTTGTCCCACCTTGGTGAATACTGAGACATAATACTGCAATTTAGTCAGGAGAGCACCAGGTGGTACATAATGTCATCCCTGAAGATGCTGTTACTATGGCATCCAGAACTCTATTCCAGCTCTGTGCTTTTACCATCTTTCTCTGTTTTCACAGAGGGACAGAAGCTGCTGCAAACCAGATTTTAATATTTTAAGTGTAGCCAGAAGGTTTTGTTCTCTACCAGGATAGATGTTCTTTTCCTCTGTTCTTTTTTTCAAGCAGTCTCACTGTGTCAGCCACAGCTTCCTTTGGTGTCGATAGATTTATTCTCGGATAGAGTATTTTGAAGTATTAACCACTGTAATCTAACAGTTGAACCAGAGAAAAGGAATTAATACGTGAGAAACATATTAGCAAATGGAAGGTTGACAGCCTTCTGTGCATCATGGAGTTGAACTGGCAAATGAAACTATCGTCTTTGTTTCTAACAATCTTAAAATGTATGGATTGTTTTCTTGTTTTTTTCTGATGATGGATCATTTTCTGCATGACATATCTTTGAGGAAAAGTTTGGACACAACAAACACTTATGATGCTAAGATTTTTTAAAATTAGTCCTAACAAAATATATGGTGAGAATTCAGTAATAAGTGTGATATTTTGGTATGACCTTTAAGAAAGAGGAAATGGAGTTCAGAATATTATAATCAGCATTTCCTAAAGTATGTTCTGCAGGATGTTACTGAATGTTACACAACAAATGATTTTATTGAAAACTTCTATATTAAGTGAAATTAAACAGGTTGACTCATTGCAACATGGTATGAATTCACAAGAGTTGAATGAAGTATGAAGTATTTTTCATTCTTATTTCACTATGAAACTTTTTTCTTCATTTTGAGTATTTTAATGGTCTCACATTTCCAAAAAGGAAGCCCTTCCCTAAATTCATCATTTGAATAAAATTTTGACTATCATATGTTATGTAAATAAAGCACTTTTTGCATAATTAAGCAATGTGTACATGATCAGAGGAAGTCATTTATAAATACCAATGGATTACACAAATTAGAATCATTGTCACACATGGCATAATCTTCTGGACAACGTTATTGAAAGTATCACTGATTTAGCTATAAGTGCAAGAAGATTATCAGAGACTTGACCTCTCAGGGTTTGAGTGCAGCAGAGCAAGCTCCAATGTGAAGATTCCATCCCCTCATGATTGCAAATAAGCCCTGGCCAGGTGTGTGTATAACACTGTGTTGGGCTCATGCATAATATAGTCTTGTCCTTATTTGCTTATATTCTTATCATAAGGGCAGTTTTACACACATGAAAAGCAAAATACCAATGTAACTCAATACTGGATTGAGTTCCAAATGTGTTGTCTAGACAAAAATCTAAGAATTTAGAGGATGGAGAGATTAAAAGCTTACCCAGAAGGCTTAGGAAGTAGATAAAATTTGGATTAGCTTTGACAAAGAGACAGATTTGAGAGACTGAACTAGTTTATGAATTTAGTATTTCTCTCTTCCTCACAATCCTTCATGCTAGTTATCCTAGTGATGATTGGAGAAATGATACAGGTTGAGTTCAAAATCTGAAACTTTTAAAGTATTAGCATGATGAAGATTGGAAAATTTGGAAATTTGGAAAATTGGGAAAATTTCGTACCATGAAACCTTGTTTTATGCACAAACTTATTAAAAATATTATATACAATTACTGTCAGGTTATGGGTATAAGGTGTGTAAAAAACATGAATAAATTTCATGTTTAGACTTGAGTTGCCTTCCCAAGATATCTTATTATGTATTTGAAAATATTCCAAAAAAAAAAAAAAATCTGAAATCTGGAACACTTCTGGCCCCTTGCATGTCAGGTAAGGGATACTTATCCTGTATGCAAAATTATAGATTATGCCTAAGTATAATCCAGCAAACAAGCCATGTGGATTTATAAAATTATTCAGTATTTCTTTACTATATAATCAATTTATTGGCTCTTATGCAAAAATGAAAATAAAAACAAATAAAAAACAAAGCAAAATTTAAAAAATTACCAGTAATTTAAACCTCATAAATAAAAAGCAAACAGGTGGAAAACTATACACACACACACACATATATATAATATGTGATTAAAATACATTTTATCTACATATTCATATGTATATCTCATGCTTATATATATATGGAAGACTATATAATGTATCTTAAAGTTAATATATGTTTATTTTTGGTATATATATATTTATAAAAATGAGATTATAAATGTTGAACATTTTTCATATATTTGTTGATTGATGGTATATCTTCATCTGAGATGTATCTGTTCAGTTCCTTAGCCCATTTATTGATTGGGTTATTTGTTTTTTTGGTGTTAAGTTTTTTGAGTTCTTTATATATCCTGGAGATCAGTGCTCTATCTGATGTACATATAGTAAAGATATTCTCCCACTCTGGGCTCTCTCTTCACATTATTGATTGTTTTCTTTGCTAAGAAAAAAACTTTTTAGTTTGAATCCATTTCATTTATTGATTTCTTGATTTTATTTCTTGCACTTTAGGAGTCTGGTTAAGAAAGTCAGGACCTAATCTGACATGATGAAGATTTGGGTCTACTTTTTCTTCCATTAGGCACAGGATCTCTGGTCTAATTCCTAGGACCTTAATCCACTTTGATTTGACTTTGTGCATGGTGAGAGATAGTAGTTTAATTTCATTTTGCTTCATATCGATTTCCAGTTTTTCTAGCACCATTTGTTGAAGAGGCTATCTTTTCTCCAATGTATGTTTTTGGTGCCTTGTCTAGTATGAGATTACTGTATTTATGTGGGTTTGTCTCTGTGTCTTCTATTCTGTACTATTGGTCTACATATCTATTTTTGTGCCAATACCACGCTGTTTTTGTTACTTTGTTTTTGTTACTCTAGCTCTGTAAACTATCTTAGTATAGTTTAAGGTCTGGTATTGTGATGCCTCCTGCTTCATTCTTCTTGCTAAGGATTGCCTTGGCTCTTCTGGGTCTCTTATTTTACCAAATGAATTTCATTATTGCTTTTTCTATTTCTATGAGGAATGCTGTTGGGATTATAATAGGAATTGCATTAAATCTGTATAATGCTTTTGGTAGTATGGTCATTTTGACAGTATTAATTCTACCTATCCAAGAACATGAGAGATCTTTTCATTTTCTAAGGTCTTCTTCACTTTCTTTCTTTAGTGTCTGTAATTTTCATTGTATAGTTCTTTTTTTTTTTTTTTTTTTTTTTTTGGTACCAGGGATTGAACACTGAGCCACATCCCCAGCCCTATTTTGTGTTATTTTAGAGACAGGGTCTCACTGAGCGCTTTGCTGTTGCTGAGGCTGGCTTTGAACTTGCGATTCTCCTGTCTCAGCCCCCCAAAGTGCTGGGATTACAGGTGTGCGCCACCGTGCCTGGCTTCATTGTATAGTTCTTTCACCTCTTTTGTTAGATTGATTCCCAAGTATTTTATTTTATTTTTTTGAAGCTATTGTGAATGGGGTAGTTTTCCTAATTTCTTTTTCAGAGGATTCATCACTGATGTATAGAAATGCATTTAATTTATGGGTATTGATTTTATATCCTGCTATTTGCTGAATTCATTTATGAATTATAGAAGTTTTTTGCTGGAATTTTTTGGATCCTCTAAGTATAGAATCATGTCATTGGCAAATAGTGATAGTTTGAGTTCTTCTTTTCCTATTCATATCCCTTTAATTTCTTTTGTCTGTCTAATTGCTCTGGCTAGAGTTTCAAGGACTATGTTGAATACGAGTGGTGAAAGAGGGCATCCTTGTCTTGTTCCAATTCTTAGAGGGAATGCTTCCAATTTTTCTCCATTTAGAATGATGTTGGCCTTGGGGTTAGCATAGATAGCTTTTACAAAGTTGAGGTATGTTCCTACTATCCCTAGTTTTTCTAGTGTTTTGAACATAAACGGGTGCTGTATTTTGTCAAATGCTTTTTCTGCATCTATTGAGATTATCATATGATTTTTATCTTTAAGTCTATTGATGTGATGAATTACATGTATGGATTTCTGTATGTTGAACCAAACTTGTATCCCTGGGATGAACTCCATTTGATCATGGTGCACTATCTTTTTTTTATCTATGGGGTTTAATTACTGGTAATTTTTTTAAAGTTTGCTTTGTTTTTTATTTATTTTTATTTTCCTTTTAGTGGAACAGCTAATAAATTAATTATATAGTAAAGAAATAGTAAAGGATTTTATAAATCCACATGGCCTTTTTCAAGAATACAAGCAACAATAAGTGTTGGTGAGAATATGGGGGAAAATGTACACTCATATATTGCTGGTGGCAATGCAAATTGATGCAGCCACTCTGGAAAGCAGTATGGAGATTACTTAGAAAACTTGGAATGGAACCACCATTTGACCCAGCTATCCCACTCCTTGGTCTATACCCAAAGGTCTTAAAATCAGCATATTATAATGACACAACCATATCAATGTTTATAGCAGTTCAATTCACAATAGCTAAACTGTGGAACCAACCTAGATGCCCTTCAATAGATGAATGGATAAAGAAATTGTGGTATGTATACACAATGGAATATTACTCAGCAATAAAAGAGAATAAAATTATGGCATTTTCAGGTAAATGGATGGAGTTTGGAGAATATCATGCTAATTGAAGTAAGTAAATCCCAAAAAACCAAAGGCTAAATGTTCTCTCTGATAAGTGAAGGCTGATCCATAATGGGGGAGTGGGTATGGGAAGAATGGAGGAAGTTTGGATTGGACACAGGGGAGGGGGAGTATGAGGGTAAGAAATATGGTGGAATGAGATGGACATCATTACCCTAGGTACATATATGATTGCACAAATGGTGTGACTCTACGTGGTATACAACCAGAGAAATAAAAAGTTGTGCTCCATTTGTGTATAATGAATCGAAATGCATTCTGCTGTCATGTATATCTAATTAGAACAAATAAAAATAAATACATTTAAAAAATGAGATTATAGCATTTATGCTACATTAAAACCTGAAATTTTTGTACAACAGAATGTTTTATATACTTCTACTTTTCATTCATGTTCTTTTTAACCAATCGGCTATTGCCGAACTTTTAAATTGCTTCTTCTAGTACTGGGGATGTAGCTCAGTGGTAGAGTGCTTGCCCAGCATGCACAAGGCCATGGACTTGATCCCCAGCACCACACACACACACACACACACACACACACACACACACACACACTAGTTATATATACACAATAGAATTTTTGTTGTTGTTCAAAAGTTAACAAAAGTTTATTTTATTTTTTTTCTACACAATGGAATTTTATCTGGCCCCCCAAGAGAATGAAATCCTGTCATTTTCAGGACAATGGATGGAATTGGAGATTGTTATGTTAAGTGAAATTAGACACAGGAAGATAATCGTGAGAAACGTGCTCACCTCTTAAAGCACAAAGAATGGGCTTTAAGAGACACAAGGTAGAGCAAAAATGAGGCTTTACTTTAATGATAGTATTACAGACCAGGTGTCTGTTGATCAGGAACCCATAGATTGGGTAAAACCTTCATTTTATTCTCTAGATTGCTAGGTCCCTCCCCCACTTCCTCAATGACAGAGTACTATGGGTTGTACAGTCTTCTGGAGTGTTGCCTAGGTTTTACTGTCTCCTACTGAGTTATTTAAAGAAATATACCTTTAGTTTTTCCCACCTCTCCTTGTTCTCTTGTAGCAGGAAAGTCCCCTTGGATTGAATGCCTTTTGACACTTACACAGTTTACATCTGTTGCTCAGGTTGGGCCCCTTTTTCTTCATCTCTTGTTTCTCAAGGGGCTGCAAATTTTTATGCAACTATTTATTTATTTATTGTAACTTTTCAATCTGCGCTCCCCTCCAGCTGCTTTTCTTACATTCCCAGTCATTTTACATTTAAAGATAAATACTGTATTTTGAAAATGGACCACCAGACATTTTATTTCTCACAATAAGTATCACATGTTTTTACTCATATGTGGAAACTTAAAAAAAAACCCTTAAAATAGTATATGGACTGTTAGATAAGTAAAAGAGGACCAAGGGGAGGTAGAAGGGAAGGCAAGAGAGAGTTGTGGGGAGGGTGGAATACAATCAAAGCCTGATGTCTGCATGTATGGAAATGTCACAATGAGATCCATTACATTGTACAATTAATATGATTAATTATGATACCATTGCTTCTTCTATAGATTTGACAAATGCTCATGTAAAAAACTATTCTAATTATTAGACCATAACTGAGTTCTTAAAATGAAAATATGTAAAAAGCACTACTGTATTATTTTTTTAATCACTGATCACTACTGATCCTCTGGTGACCTTCCTGCAATCAGAAAGGGTAGTGTGACAGCAGGAGTTTCCCAACTGTGGTCTACTTACTTCTCAATTGTCTTTTATAGTAAAAACAGAACAGAACAATCCTCAAAGTGTGAATTTGAATGTTTTATTTTCAGCTCAATTTAGGAAAAGTAATATTTTTGACCTTTTATTTCTCCATACGGAGGGATAAAAACTCTTTTTGGAAGTCAGTTATTGCCACTCTGTCCTCTTTGGGCACTTAAAATATTCTGATAGCATCTGCGTCTCAGTTACTGATGTGGAATTTGTCACATGCTGGGAACCTCTGACTGTTTTCGCTATTGTTTTAAGTTCCACCTGTGCCAGAGAGTGAGGGAGCGAGAGAAAGAAAGTACAACACACAAATAGAACAGTAGCTCTGAACACTCAGTGCACATTGAAAACAACTCAGAAACTTTAATTGTCTTATCCAGGCTTCTTTGTCTGTAGGAGACACTCTGATTTAACTGGCGGAGGTGGAAGGGGTATGGGCATCAGGACTTTAAGGGCTTTCCAGGTGATTCCAAAGAACAGCCAAGTTGAGGACAACTAACTCAGAGAAGCCAAATACGTACATTTCACCTCTAATGGAACAAAAACTCCATTCTATCTTGGGCCCTAAAAGCATATTTCTGTAGGCTATATCAATATTTTATTAGTATTCCTAAATTCAATTTGTTCAAAAAATATGGAAACAACAGAAATGACTTTTAATTTTTCCTCTGTGGTAAGGAAGGGGCAATTTTAGAACAATAGAATAAATAAAATAAATATTTTATAACAAATAGAATAACACCATGTTATTCTGCATTTGGGTTTGAAATCATGAAAATAATTACATTTTTTTTTCTAAATGTCTTTTTGATTCATAGTTACATATAAAACCAAGTTGAAAGAACCACTAGTTTTACTCTTATGGAAATGCTTAATAACACTTATTATTTTATGGACTCTTACCAGTGTGTTCTTGAGTTGGAAAGGACCTCTGGGGTAATAGAATTCAAGGTCCTCTTATACTCCTCCCCAATTTTTTGTTGTGTTAAAATACACATAACATAAAATTTATCATCTTAGCCATTTTAACCCCTTTTAGTCCTTAGAATCCCTGCTAGGATATCTACAGCAATTGGTGGGCAACTTTTGCCTCAACTGTTCTAATGATAGGGACATCACTATCTCACATTTAAGGCTGAACGTGTCTAGTTGTTGGAAAATTCTTCCTTGCATTTCATAAAAGTGTGATGTTCTATAACTTTTGCCTCATTATTCTGTGTGGTTATCTGAAGTAAAAACCATTTGTAGGGATAATTGCTGTAAGTAAAAAGAATTATTCATTTTTGTGCAGAGACAATGCAAATTTCAAAACACTGTAATCTTTCTGATATTTACCATGTATATGAAATGAGAAGTACAATTAATCATATTTTTAAGTTAATAAGAATATAATTCAATTTAGTGAATAAAGAGTGACTCCAAGGTACAGAAATATAAAGGTGGAGAAATGTAAATGACAACAGGTTAGTGAATTTCTAGAGTGAAAAATTTCAAACTGGAGCAAGTTCTTTCAATCAGAACTAGAGTTCATACTTGAATTTCTTGGATCGATTGCATTTATCAATGCCTTAGACAAAGATACAAAATTCATGTTTGTCAAATTTACAAACACAGTAAATTTGAGCATGGAGGCAAATGGTTATTGCAATGTTGTGGGGCACCTTATTGGAACCTAAGAATGAAAGAAAAAATGTACAATATACAATATTATACACTTACAAAATATCTTCCCATATTATGAACCAAATGAAAAAGGCAATAAAAAAATCAATAATCCAAAAACATGACTCTGTTCAGTGCAGTGGCCCATGCCTGTAATCCCAGTGGCAAGGGAGGCTGAGGCAGGAGGATTTCAAGTTCAAAGCCAGCCTCAGCAACTTAGCAAGACCTTAAGCAATTTAGTGAGAACTATCTCAAAATAATAATTACAAAAGAGAAAAAAAGAAAGGGATGGGATGAAATCTTTGAATAGTTTTGATTTGCATTTCTTTAATTGCTAGAGTTGTTGAACAATTCTTCATATATTTGTCGATTGATTGTATATCTTCTTCTGAGAAGTTCCTATTCAGCTCCTTAGCTCATTTATTCATTGGGTTGTTTGTTTTTTTGTTGTTAAGTTTTTTGAATTCTTTATAAATCCTGGAGATCAGTGCTCTATCTGATGTGTGTGTGGCAAAAATTTCCTCCCAGAATGTAGGCTCTATGTTCACTTCATTGATTGTTTCTTTGGCAGAGCAGAAGCTTTTTAGTTTGAATCCATCTCATTTATTGATTCTTGCTTTTATTTTTTGCACTTTAGGAGTCTTATTAAGGAAGTTGGGGCCTAATCTCACTCCAGTTAGAATGGCAATTATCAAGAATACAAGCAACAATAAGTGCTGGTGAGGATGTGGGGAAAAAGGCACACTCAAACATTGCTGGTGGGACTGCAAATTGGTGCAACCAATTTGGAAAGCAGTAGAGAGATTCCTTAAAAAACTTGGAATGGAATCACCATTTGATCCAGCTATTCCACTCCTTGGTCTATACCCTAAAGACTTAAAAACAGCATACTACAGTAATGCAGCCACTTCAATGTTTATAGCAGCTCAATTCACAATAAACTGTGGAAGCAACCTAGATGCCCTTTAATAGATGAATGGATAAAGAAACTGTGGTACATATACACAATGGAATATAACTCAGCAATAAAAGAGAATAAAATTATGGTATTTGCAGATAAATGGATGGAATTGGAGAACATCATGTTAAGTGAAGTAAGTCAATCCCAAAAAACCAAAGGCCTAATGTTCTCTCTGGTTAGTGGATGCTGATACATAATGAAGGTGGGGATGGGGAGCATGGGAGAAATGGAGAAACTTTGGATAGGATGAAGGGGAGGGGGCATGGGGGGTAGCAAAAATGGTGGAATGAGATGGACATTACTACCTTACGTACATATATTAAGACACGAATGGTGGGACTCCATCTTGTTTCTAACCAGAGAAATAGAAAATTGTGCTCCATATGTGTACTATGACTTGAAATGCATTCATTTTAAAAATAAATTAAAACAAAAAAAAAAGGAAAGGGATGGAGATATGGTTCAGTGGTTAAGTGCTCCTGGGTTAAACCCCCATACCCCAAAACAAATACAAAAAAACCCCCAAACGACCCTATTAAACAATCCTATTATAAAATCTCAGCCTTATATTCTGATAGCATAGTTTTCCCACTGGAAAAGGGATGGGAGGCCTTGCTGGTCCTGGCCCAGGTTTCTTAGAAATGGCTGTTCCCATTGCATAATAGTACCGGGACATAAAAACAACACACACAGAGTCTATCTTATTTTAAAGTTTTGATAATTTTGTTTACCATGGATTTTTGGGCATTGATTTAAAAAATATTTCCCAGAAATGTTATTTGTCTTGATTCCTGAAAAATTTGTCTTGATTCCTGTTTTGGTGCCCCTTAAATTCTGTGCTTGAGGTAAGTACTTTACCAGCCTCATCCTAATTTCAGCCCTGGGCTATTAAGTATACTGAATAATTGGATAAAACTTCATTTAAAAGTTAGTAAACTAGAATGAATGAAACTGAGCCAATAAGGTAGAAGTTATCTGGAACCAAAGTAAATCAGAAAATTTTAAAAATCAACTCTGTACATTCAGGTTTAGCATAAATTCACGTGAAAAGGAATTAGAAGCTTAGTTGACTATTGGCTTATTGTGTGCTGCATTGTCACCAAATTACTCAAACACTAGTGCAATTTAGACTGCAAAGAATGAGAAATTGGCAATAAGAAAATGGCAACTTGGCCGGGCGCGGTGGCTCAAGCCTGTAATCCCAGCACTTAGGGAGGCTGAGACAGGAGAATTGCGAGTTCAAAGCCAGCCTCAGCAACGGCGAGGTGCTAAGCAACTCAGTGAGACCCTGTCTCTACATAAAACACAAAATAGGGCTGGGGATGTGGCTCAGTGGTCGAGTACCCCTGAGTTCAATCTCCAGTACCAAAAAAATAAAAAAAAGACAGAAAATGGCAACTTCATTCTGCACTACTCAGAACATTGGAGAACTTCTAAGCTATACATTTATAGATAGACTTTGACTAAGTAGAGCGTATTGAGGGGACCAAGATGAGGGAATCTGGAAATTATGTCATATAAAGAATAATTGAAGAAAACAGGAAGCACTTATTTTGGGAAGAGAAGATCAAAAGTGGTTGGAGGCAAGATACTTCTTTTTAAATATAATAATCCTCCATTCTGTCTATAATATAAAGCTCTCAACAACACAGAGAGCTTTAAAAACTTTCATTGCTCAAGCTATATCCCAGATAAGATGAATCAGAATTTTGCTGGTGGTTCATCAGCACTTCAGTATCCTTTTTTTTTTTTTTGGTGGTGGTGGTAACTAGAGATCAAACCCAGGGCATTGTGTGTTCCAGGCAAGGGCTCTACCCTTAAGCTACATCCCCAGCCCCATTAGTTAAGTATCCTTGATGACTCCAATATGCACTCATATTGTGGAACCACTGATTTAAAGCAGTATATATACATATATATACTCAGCAGTGGTATAGCTGAGCTATACCACTAGACTGAGCTGTCTAGTGGTAGAAAATTACCCTTATTGTGTGGTTAATATTGAAACTGGAAGTTTTCATATTTTGACTCAATATAAGAAGAACATTTGAATCAGATTTTCTAATCGTACCTTGGCCTCCATCATAGTTTATAGTTCAAGTAGAAGCTGGGTGCTGTGGAGAAAGCTTCTGTTTGGACTGGAAGGGTGAATTTAATAATTTCCAATATTCTTTTTATTTAATGATTTTAGTATTCTGTGCCAAAAACATTCTTGCACTCTCCACTATAGAATGCACATCTTTTGACTCTGATCTTGGAGGTTCATTTACTTACCAACCTTTGATCTTAGAGGTTCATTTATTGCCCAACCTACCCATTTCTGCTCTCCTACTCAATTAAGATGGATAAAAGCTACAATAATTACGTTTGCTATGAACAGATTATCTCCATGATAATCTAATTGCAGAAGTACAAATGCATAAATGAGCATTTGACAGACCATTTCTAATCATTCTTTAGCTGGGTTGTTTTTTTTGGGTGGTACTAGGAATTGAACTCTGGGCCTAGTGCATGCGAGGCAAGCACTCTACCAGCTGAGCTATACCCCCAACCCCATTTTTAATCATTCTTTGTGCAGAGCATAGACTGTAACATTTTTGATGAAACTTTAGTATTAAGCTTTAGCTTTGAGTACATTCTTGTTAACAGGGAAGGGGCAAGTTGTGTTCTTACCTCCTAGAGAGGTGTGGGTTAATAAAGCAGTGTCAATACACAAAACTATCATTTATTTTTTAAAAAATAAACACACTTCTTTAATTCAGTGATAAAATGGTAGCTTCCATGTATGTACATTTTCTCTACTGAAATAATAAAAACTAGAAGTTTTAAATATTTCAAAAGCTGGAAGTATAAAATACTCAAGTGACATTTAATCAGATTAAGCCCCTTCCAAAATTAACATCTCTATTCATCTACTATTCATTGACATTTATTTATTTCCAAATTTTCTTCCCTCATAGTTTACTGTCATCCTACCCCTGCATACTGGGGATTGAACCCAAAGGCTCAGGCTGCTAGACAAGTGCTTTATCACTGAGTTACATTCCTGACTTTTTAATTTTTACTTTGAGAGAGTCTTGCTAAATTGCCCAGGCTAGCCTCAAACTTGTGATCCTTCTTCCTCAGTCTCCCAAGTACCTAGGATTATGAGATGTGCCTCTGTGCCTCGTTTACTGTTTCTTATTATACTTAAGTATTTAAAATCACTTACTTTCTATCATAATATATATAGTAATTAAAATATCTTTTAAATCCTGGAAATTTTCCTTAGAAAGGCAAAAGTCATTCATAGTGGATAATGAAAACCTTAATTAGTAACAAACACTATGATTTACTTAAAAGTAATATGAGCTGCTATAAACATTGATGTGGTTGTGTCAGTGTAGTATGCCGATTTTTTTTTAAATGATATGCTATACTTTTTTATATCTTTATTTATTTTATGTGTTGCTGAGGATTGAACCCAATGCCTCATGTATGCGAGGCAAGCGCTCAACCACTGAGCCATAACCCTAACCCCTAGTATGCCGATTTTAAGTCATTTGGGTATAGACTGAGGAGTGGGATAGCTGGATCGAATGGTGTGATTCCATTCCAAGTTTTCTAAGTGACGCAGCCACATCAATGTTTATAGCAGCTGAATTCATAATGGTTAAACTGTGGTACCAACCTAGATGCCCTTCAATAGATGAATGGATAAAGAAACTGTGGTATATATATGCAATGGAAAATTACTCAGCATTAAAAGAGAGTCAAATTTTGGCATTTGCAGGTAAATGGATGGGGTTGGAGAATATCATGCTAATTGAAATAATCCAATCTCAAAAAACCAAAGGCCAAATGTTCTCTCTGATAAGTGGATGTTGATCCATAATGAAGGGAGTGGGCATGGGAAGAATGGAAGAACTGTGGATTGGGCCTAAGGGAGGAGGGAAGGGAAGGGGGCTTGGGGGTAGGAAAGATGGTGGAATGAGATAGACATCATTACCCTAGGTACATGTATGATTGCATAAATGGTGTGACTCTATATCACGTAGAACCAGAGAAATGAGAAGTTGTGCTCCATTTGTGTACAATGAATTGAAATGCATTCTGCCGTCATGTATAACTAATTAGAAAAAATATAAAAAAGTTAATATAAGAAAGCAATATGATTAATGGAGCTTGAATCTTATGATTTGTCATCTTTCGGGTTGTTGCTAATATTTATCTGCATGGAGTTGCAAACTGTGAAAGAGCATGAAGAGCCCTGTGTGAATTCATTACCACTGCTTCAAAAGCCATTCATTTATTCAGAAATTATTTACCTGCATGCTTACCTTGTGCTGGGCACTGTGTTCAGTGGCTGGCCTGCATCATGAACAAGGTAGACTGAATTTCTCCCATCATGAACCTTAGGGGATAGATGATTAAAAAGTTAAACGGATTAGTGAATGAATGATATAATTTTAAGCATTGATAAGGTGCTATAAAAGTAATGTAGTGTAAGGGGAGGTAATGTGATAGGCAAGGCATACAGGTAGAAAGAGCTTTTTAAGGTCACATTTCAATGTGACCCTGAACTGGGTGAACTAAGGAAAAAGCACAGGGATCTGAAAGAACAGGGTAACTCATTGATCCATATCCCATTGTTCCTTGCCCCCAGGTACTTATGACTTTCTATAGTCCCTTTACATACTGTATTAGGATCTGTTCAGGTCACTGGTAGAAGACAGTGGAAGTGACAGTGTGCAAATCACCTGAAACATTCTCAGGGGAAATCGCTGTCAGATCAGGACATGCAAGCAATTCTACAGAGATGGCCATGTCACAAGAAACCAAGGCCTCCTGCCAACAGCCAGTTTGCCAGTCATGTGAGTGAACCATTTTGGAAGTGGGTCCTCCGGCCCACTATTCCATCCTTCAGATGATGACATCCCCGAGTGACACCTTACTGCAGCCTTGCATGAGATCCTGGGCCACAGCACATTGCTAAGACCCTCCTGAAATTATGACCCCAAATAACTGTGGGATAATGTATTTTTTAAAAAAATATTTATTTTTTAGTTGTAGTGGATAGAATATCTTTATTTTTATGTGGGGCTGAGGACTGACCCCAGTGCCTCACGCCTGCTAGGCGAGCACGCTACCACTGAACCATAACCCCAGCCCCAGGATAATGTATTTTTATTGTTCTAAATCACACAGTTTTGAGGTTTTTCATTATACATGTATATGTAATGAATAGAAGGAAAAATAGCAAGTGCAAAATCCTTCAGGCAGGAGGAAACAATATGTTTGAGGCATGACAAAAAAGCCAGTGTAAATGGAGATTTGTGGGGAGGGAAAGAGTGGCAGCAGACTTCTATTAATAATCTTTTAAAATTAAATAGTAGAAGATAAAAATAAATTAAGTACTCTATAAAATTTATCCTCATAGTACTTGTGTATCTTCTTGGGTTTTATAACTCAGAGTAAATTATACATTTAACAAATTTTTCTTTGAAGCCTACACACAGTGTAAAATATTAGATTTCAGCTTTGGCTGGGTTAGTGACCTTCCCAGCAATTTTTTGAAAGACAGAGTGTAAGGACATAGAAGGAGAAACAAACAAAAAACAACACACAGACAACTCTGACTCTGTTTTTCTTACTATATGCTCTCAACACTGATCACTTCTATAAAAATATGGATTTCTTCCCACTAGCAAGCAAGCAATTAACTCTGTAGCAGACACCAGTTAGATGTCATTTAATTTGATTCAGTTCTGACACTACCTAGAGATAGCATCATATATCACAGGTTGAGGGCTCAGTCCCCAAGACTGCCCCCTCCCTCCTTCAGAAGCCAATCACAAGCTCTAGGTTGTTTTACCTGTGTTTTTGATAGACTGTATATGAAGTAGGGTTTCTATGACCCCCTCCTTGTTTCAATTAATTTGTTAAAGGAGCTCCCAGAACTTAGGAAAACATTTGCTAAAGTTTACTGGTTTATTATAAAGGATGTTACAAAGGATACATGTAAAGAGACACATAGGAAGAGTCACCTGGGAGAGGACACAGAGCTTTCATGCCCTCTCCAGTTATACCATCCTTCAGAAGCCTCCACTTGTTCAGTTCTCCAGAAGCTCTTAGAACTCTATCTTTTTGGTTTTTATGGACACTTCCATTCATAGGGGTGATTAAAGCATGGGTTACCATGTGGAAATGTGATTAGAAAAAAGAAATGATTTAATGTAATAGACCAAGTGGGAAACGCAGCAATGGCTGCCTGATTAGCTTCTTCTTGACCTCTCTGTGCAGCATTCCTTTCCCCTGCGTAAGGGGAAGGACCTCTTCTTAAATAGGAGTCTCAGGATCCACCATCAGACAAGCTAGGTCAGAGAATTTCTTATGAACAGGCATAAGACAGAAAAGCATGGGAAGATTTAGAGTATATGATTTGCCTTGGGGAAGAGAAAGGCCTGTCTTGGAGAGGGATTTATGAGCCAGGAGTCATGGATATAAACCAAAACATATATAACATAATATCACACTGATGAATGCTTTGTATTGGTTAACCATCACAGAATAACAACAATAACAAAACCCCCAAATCCTCCAAAGACTATTATTTAGAGTAGAAAGTAGATAATAAAAGAAAGTCAAAGCTTAAGTAATATGTGTTTATAACTAATAATCAGTCACATATATAGTTTTTGAAGATAAGATAAAAACACAGTGAATGATATCAAATACTCTTATTAAGATGCCGCCTCTTCTACTGAAAGCCACTTAGTAGTAGACAGCCAAGTTTGTCATCTGATGTTAAGGATCTTGTGTTTGTGCTAAAGGCTAATGTCTGTTGGTGTTGTAGTCCCAGGATTCAATGTAGCTTGAAGCTTTGATGATTGATGTCTAGCTGGGAATTTAAGGCAATACCTCTTTTAAGCAATTCCCTCAATCTAGTAGTCAGTCATAAATCCACAGAAGGCTGGACTGGATGATAGTCTAGTGATCAACTCATGTACACTCAAAATTGTTGTCAATAAACAAATGAATGACCCTTGAGTCTCTTTTCACTTAGGACAAATTATTTTTCTTGAAAGTGACTCTGCAGCCTTGTAGTGATAATAGGTAGTCAAATGTCTTCAGCAAGATTGACCCCTCCTATTCTGTAAATATACTTTATCACCAAATATGATGAATTATACTCAAAAATTTCTATTCTATATGGGCCTGATTTTTCATTTCTACTGCATCTGCCCTAGTTTAAGACCCTATCATGTTTACAGAGACGAGCAGTTTCAAAGTGTGATCTGAAGATTCCTGGGTTCCTAAAATACTTATTGGGGATCCATAAGAACAAACCTATTTTTACAATAATACTAAGAAATTTCACTATGTTGAAACATTTGTGACATTTGTATCAGTGGTACAAAGCAACAGCAGGTAAAAACACTGGTCCTGAGTGAAATTAAGGCAATGGCATCAAACTATAGAAGTAGCTATTTTATTCATCATTGTTTGCACTTACAGTAAAAAAAAAGAGTTTCATTTAAGAATGTCTTTGATTACACAGTAAAACTTATTAATTTTACTAAATCTCAACTTTTGAGTACACATATTTTTTATGTTCTGTGTGACAAAATAGGTAGTATTCATGAAGTCTTTCTGCTGCATGATGTTTGCATGGAGAGAAAGACCTGTATGATTGATTTGCGAATTGTACTAATTGCTTTTTAATGGAACAATTTAACTTGAAAAATGACCCATCTACAAATTATGATTATTCAAGTTTGGTTGTTTGGTAGACAATTTCTCAAAAATTAACAAGGTGAACCTGTCATCTCAGGAAATGCAAGTGACATTATTTGTTACCAATGATAAAATTTGAGCTTTCACATTTTACAAATTTTGTACATGGAACCATAAACTTGACAGCTTCCCAATACTTAAAGATTTGTCTAGTGAAGTTAGCGGTAAGATTAAAGAGTGGCAGAGTCAGGACCTGCACCTGAGCGTCCTTACTCAAGGGCCTATATTATTCTTCTTCACCATATTTTTCTTCAAAACAAGTGAAGTCCAAACCTCTTGGCATGGTACTTCAGTCTTTACATATGATACAATTTTTCTCTCTTTATTGGTTCCCTTACAGAGCCATTCATTCACTTCAAGTTTATTTTGTGCTGTTCCCAGGAAGAGGAAGTTGATTTTCAGGAACTTGAACACAAATTTATTTAGTACCGTAAAAAATAGGAAGCATTAGAGAAGTAGAAAAGCTGAAGGAAGGAAAAGCAGAAGGAATGACTGGACTGTGTTTATTAGCAGAAAATCAAGGAGGACCTTGGTGAGCATTTATTTATTTAAGTCAGAGCACGAAGACACCAAACTGTGCATTTGGGAAGTGTATAAGAATAAAAGAAAATAGCAAGCCCCAAGTTTAGGTAGATAAAAATTGATCTGACAGATGATCCTGAAATCACTGCAATAATTTGGGTTTCATTAATTAGAACCCTAACTGGTCAATAATCTAGAAAAGGAGTTTGGGAAAAGGAACTGTTTAGTACTGCAAAAAGTAACAGTGCTGAATCAAATCATTACCAATGACAGTGAACGTCCATTTGCTTCTCATTTAGACAGGGAGTAATCATTAAAATGTATGAGTAATAAATTTAGTAAATCATATTGGAAAACTAATAAAGAGAACTGTGATCATTAACATGTGTGTGTGTATGTGTGTGTGTGTGTGGTATATTTGAGCCAAGAATCAAGGTCATGGTTTAATTATCAAGGTATAATACACAAAAAGGAAAGTAAGAATGTAGATCTAAAAATCAGTTTAAAATAAGAAGAGGAACAGGTAGAAGTTCCAATTGAAGCCAATATATTCATCAAGTAGCACAAGCAACTGGCAAAGTTTCAAGGAGCCCATCTAGGTCATGTTTGTCAGCAACAGGGAAGCTAGAAATAAGTCTGAAGCAATTGTGGAAAGACTAGGAGACTGGGATTAACCATAAGATAAGATCAAGCCATCAAGAAACTGTAATGCCACTTAAGAAACTCAGTTACTGAAGACCTGGAATACAGATCAAAGCCTTAGTTGCAGGAGAACAAAGTACTTAGTGAGAAACTGGTGCTCAAAATCAGAATGGGATCAGTGTAAAGAATATCTTGGTTCTGAGACCCCAAACCAGACTATTTATATTCCACTTTCCCAGGCCAAGATTAGATTCAGAATCTGGAATAGGACTCAGGGTCAGGATGTTCTAATGACAAGCAAGAGATTAAAAGAACCCAGGTGGAATAATAATTGAAAATGCTGGCAAAATCTTAGCAATAGAAATCATTCCTGATTTCTAAAGCCATGAATTCGGATCTCAGCAGAATTTTCAACCCAGACCCTAAAAGCCAGGAGAACATGAAACAACATATACCAGGCTCTGAAAGAAAATGGATGCCAACCAAGAACCTTATATCCAGAAAAATTGAGCTTCAGATTTGATGATGAAATAAAAACTTTCCATGATAAACAAAAGTTAAAAGAATTTACAGCAAGAAAGCCTGCACAACACAGCATTCTTGGCAAAATATTCCATGAGTAGAAAATGATAACCAATAATGAAAATATACAAGGAGAGGAACTACACTAAAGGAAAGGCCAATCAAAGAAGAAATGAAGTCAAGTTAAAAACAAAAAATAAACCAAAATGACTGGGATTACAAATCATATTTCAATAATAACCCTGAATATGAATGGCCTAAACTCATCGATTAAAAGACATAGACTGACAAACTGGATAAAAAAGAAGACCTATCAATATGCTACCATCAAGAGACTCATCTCACAGGAAAAGACATCCACACACTGAAAGGGTGGGAAAAAATGTATCACTCACATGGACTGCGTAAACAGGCAGGAGTTTCTATCCTCATAGCAGATAAAGTAGACTTCAAACCAAAGTTAGTGAAAAGGGATAAAGAAGGACATTTCATATTACTTAAGGGAATCATACATCAACAATCATAAATATCTATGCCCCAAACAAAGAGGACTCTACGTATATCAAACAAATCCTTCTCAACTACAAGAATCAAATAGACCACAACACAATAATACTTGATGACTTTAACATAGCTCTCTCACCACTGGATAGATCTTCCAAACAAAAATTAAACAAAAACCATAGAACTCAATAAAACAATCAATAATTTAGACTTAACAGACATATACAGAGTATTCCATCCATCAATGAGTGAATATACTTTTTTCTCAGCAGCACATGGATCCTTCTCCAAAATAGATCATATGTTATGCCACAAAGCAAGTCTTCTCAATTAAAAAAAAATAGACATATTACCCTGCATCCTATTTGACCACAATGGAATAAAATTAGAAATCAATGACAGATTAAAAAATAGAAACTACTCCAACACCTGCTGACTAAATAACACACTATTGAATGACACATGGATAACAGAAGACATCAGGGAAGAGATAAAAAAATTCTTAGAGGTGAATGAAAACTCCGATACAACATATCAAAATCTCTGGGACACCATGAAGGCAGTGCTAAGAGGAAAGTTCATTGCATTAAGCTCATTCATTAAAAGAAGAAAAAGTCAACAAATAAATGACTTGACTCTACATCTCAAAGCCCTAGAAAAAGAGGAACAAATCAACACCAAAAGAAGTAGAAGACAGGAAATAATTAAAATCAGGGCTGAAGTCAATGAAATTGAAACAAAAGAAGCAATTCAAAAAATTGACAAAACCTGGTGCTTTGAAAAAATAAATTTGACAAACCCTTAGGCACGCTAATGAAAAGAGAGAGGAAATGCAAATTATTAAAATTCAAGATGAAAAAGGAAATATCATGACAGACAATACTGAAATACAGAGGATAATTAGAAACTATTTTGAAAATCTATACTCCAGGAAAATAGAAAACCCTGAAAACACCAGCAAATTTCTAGAGGGATATGACCTACCTGAACTGAACCAGGAGGTCATGTACAACTTAAACAGATCAATTTCAAGCAAGGAAATAGAAGATGCCATCAAAACCCTGCCAACCAAGAGAACCCCAGGCCCAGATGGATTCTCAGCCGAGTTCTATAAGACCTACAAAGAAGAATTAATACCAATACTCCTCAAAACTATTTCATAAAATAGAAAAGGAGGGAACCCTTCCAAACTCATTCTATGAAGCAAGTATCACCTTGATCCCCAAACCAGAGACACATCAAAGAGAAAATTTCAAACCAATATCCCTGATGAACATAGATGCAAAAATTCTCAATAAAATTTTGGCAAATCACATACAAAAGCATATTAAAAAACTAGCGCACCATGATCAAGTGGGGTTCATTCCAGGGATGCAAGGTTGGTTCAACATACGGAAATCAATAAACATAATCCATCACATCAATAGACTTAAAGATAAGAATCACATGATTCTATCAATAGATGCAGAGAAAGCACTTGACAAAATACAGCACCCTTTCATGTTCAAAACACTAGAAAAACTAGGGATAGTAGGAACACACCTCAACATTGTTAAAGCAATCTATGCTAAGCCTAAGGCCAACATCATCCTAAATGGAGAAGAACTGGAAGCACTCCCTCTAAAAACTGGAACAAGACAGGGATGCCCTCTCTCACCACTCTTATTCAATATAGTCCTTGAAACTCTAGCCAGAGCAATTAGACAGACGAAAGAAATTAAAGGGATACGAATAGGGAAAGAAGAACTTAAACTATCATTATTTGCAGATGA